>CM063447.1:18220000-19470000 GCA_032191425.1 Lymantria dispar | reverse complement strand
ATAAATTAAATACAAATATGTACTCTCAAAATGCATTGAGTTTGGATCATTTTTTATTATGACAGTGTGGTCGGGAGGCAGCTGAGTTCGCATATAAAATTGATAGTATCAGTTGATTTCCATTTTACGATCGCAGTGCCAGTGACAAACCATACGAATTTTGTATCAGGCTTTGGTATCTCTAAAACATTTATGATTAAAGCTACCGATACTTTATCGTTTATAAATATCGGTATTACACGGTTTTTGAAGTAATACTTAGCGTTAGGGCAAATTGATGACAGAAAATTGTTACGATGCGCGCACACCGCCACGAAAAATGGACACCCTGAAGTTAGCTAGTCATAATTTTTTACGATGTGCGCGCCCACAGTCGCAAATGTCAACTAGATAATACGTTATAATAAAACGTTCAATGTATTGAATTCCTTTTTTTCTATTATATTATTAGTGTATTTTTATTTCTGCAAGCATTAACGCGAAGGATAAAATTTTAAAAAGATTTTATCTTTTTACGAAGTTCTTGCGCCTCCTATAACTTGTTGCACCAGTGACGGAAAAATTAAAGAGTGAACGTCTGACATGGTATGGACATGTGATGAGGCGAGATGAAAGTAATGTTGTGAGAAAAGTTTTGGGTATGAATGTTGAAGGCTTTAGGGGAAGGAAGACCGAGGAAAAATGGATGGACTGTGTGAGGCATGACATGGATAGCCTGGGAGTGACTGCAGAGATGACGTCTGATAGGACCATGTGGAAGAAGATGACATATTGCGTCGACCCCAAGAAATTGAGATAAGAGCAAGACGATGATGATGAAGTATAACTTCTTATGTGCGTACATAAGTACACACACACAAATTCAAATTCAAATTATTTATTATGCATAAACCCCGAGAGGGCACTTACATATTGTCAGGTTTACAA
This sequence comes from Lymantria dispar, assembly GCA_032191425.1. Taxonomy (NCBI): domain Eukaryota; kingdom Metazoa; phylum Arthropoda; class Insecta; order Lepidoptera; family Erebidae; genus Lymantria; species Lymantria dispar. The sequence goes on along the minus strand of CM063447.1, from coordinate 19,469,073 downwards.
TTTTCAAAAAAAATGGTGGTAGTATACCACCGGATCGGAACGCGACCGCTACTGAGAAGATCCGGTAAGAAACTCAGCGGGCTTGTCATTATTTTTAATTTTTTCTTCTTACTAGTTATACAATTGTGTACATGTTTTGTAAGAACTAGCTCCAGTGTGATGCCCTTCAAACCGCAAGACACTTAATATAATTTAAACAATTATGGCTGGACCAGATCCCACAAGCGGCACCCGATCACGAGTTAACTACTAGAGCAGCCATCACTCCCCTTAACCACTATGGAGGGAAGGGAGAGACCCGCTCCGCGCAGCTACCGCAAGTAGATCCTTATGTGAGCATGACCAACACCACAATATGTTACAAACGGTGAAATTACAAAAATTCGTTAGGCAAAACACGTTACACTTTACAATAAAAGTTAAAAGTACATTTACAAACAGTATATTTAAAATAACAAGGAAATTGCTGAATGAGGAGCTGCTCACAACCAATCTGTATTGTCATCTACATAATCCGAGATTTTATAATAAGCTTTTTTACAAAGTCTATTCTTGATGGCTTTTTTAAACTTTTTCATAGGCAGGTCTCGGATATCTTTAGGTAATCTATTGTAAAAGCGTATACATGAATGATTTGCTAACTTTTTGGAGACGAGTAGTGTGTACAACTAATCTGTCCTTATTACGAGTATTCATTTCATGAATGTCACAATATCTCTTAAAGTTAGCGATATTTTTTTTGACATATAATATATTTTCATATATACAGGGTGACTGGTAAAAGATTGTACATATTGAAGGAAACGATAGATAATGGTCACAGATAACCAATAAAAATGTAAAAAGAGAAAAATATTAATTAAAAACATAGTAAACATCAACAATATTAGTGTCGCAAGACTCCCAAAAATATGGTCACCCTATAGACTAGAGGTATCGGATCGTATTCGAGCTTAGTGCACAGATGGCGTAGTGGTTAAGATAGCGACTTGCAACGCCGGTATCGGTGGTTCGAATCCCCCACGCGGGACAACACTTTGTGTGATCCACAACTTGTTGTTCTGAGTCTGGATGTAATTTGTGTCCGTTAATTATTATTGTTTGTAAAGTTCCCAGCAATACAAGGATTATTTCCTTAGTGCATGGTGTTGTCTTAAAATTATTATTATAAATTATTATAGTCATTGAAAGGCATCAGTCACTTTTCCTTCATACTTTGATCCTGGCTTAGGACAGGCAAAAATACCTAGATAATAATAAACGTTCGTAACTGAATTTTTCAAAATAAATTCTTTATTTCTAATGTACTTAGATTAGAGGCAGTTGGTATAAATTAGGAGGCACCTTGGTGTTTCTGGCGTATTTAAAAAGTGGAATCATACCTATGTACAGTGATTAAATAATAAATCTATTTACAAATTACAATTACGCTAATCCCAGCAATCAAAATTAACAAAATAATTGCTTACCTCTCCGCGTACGTAAATGATCAACTTTAGTTACTAATATTGTTAATTCACAACGATTTAGTGAATATGAAATTAAAAATTCATATCACTATTCTATCACTTTTTACAAATACAGTTAAAAAAAGCGCGGGCAATCAAATGACTCGTAACTGTAAGTTAATAAATACGGAAATGCAAAATGGCCAAATCGGCGCGCGCGCTTTGACTGAGTACAGACGAACTGTCACCGCGTGGGGGACACGTGCGGGAGTAGGCGTACTAGTATTATTAGCACTTGTCAAGGTCACGCACTCGCCTAATTTCTTTTTTAATGCCGATTTTACTGCTAGAATTATTAAAAGTAGGTATAGGGATAATGTTATTAATCTACAAACAACCGTATGTTATGTTGGTTGTTTGTACGACGTCCAGCGTGGCGAGAGCACCTGTCTAAAACAATACATACAACATACCTTTCTTTTTATACTTGGGATCCTTCGACCGACCGATAACACTAACACTCACTTGATGCTTTTACGTTAACACTCACTTGATGCTTTTACGTTAAACAGTAATCACTGGCAAAACTCGCGGGACATAGTAGATTCACTAAAGTCTAGAACACGTTGAAATTGACGTGCATGTTTCACGCCACGTTTTGAAATGTTCCAATTAGTTTTGTGACGTAGATATGTACGTTAAAACTTCGAGTGGCTTCTCTTGTGCTAGCTTGCAGTTCCTCTTGGAAGTACTTCAAAATATGTCCTTCAAGGCTTACTGGAAAAGCGGTTTCAGCCACGTCCTTGAGGGTGAAGCAGAATATGAAATCGGCCATAGTTAAGCAACCGCCTGCAGTATTATAGCATTATCAGCACAAGATGCCATCAACCACTACATCGAAAATTGTTATTTACATAATATCAAAAAATAATAAACGTGCATAAAAGACAATCCGACGAACGGAGCTACGCAAGGATTAGAAACACACTAGTACGATTAGGCCATCGCGGTCCGCGGATAACTAAAGAATTTTTTGAAGGATTCCCGTATGACGCGATAGGTAGGGATAGCCGTCATGCGGTCTGATTGGTCCGAGACGGCCTTGTCGGTACATCACCCAATAACTAGTTCAATATCGCTGTTACGTAAATTTTTAGTACAAGTGCGTTAACCTGTACATAGATAGATATACCTATAGATAGGTATATTATCATCTGTGTCCAGGACTAAATATTTTTATAAGATAAATAGTTCGAAATTTAAGTACTATTTTTTTTATATATTCGGTATCAGAATCGAGTACTGAGTAGCCTCCTTCAATATGTACAATCTTTTACCAGTCAACCTGTATATTGTGATACGGTAGTTAGAATATTTATTTCTTTGAATTTCTCCCGAAGTGAGATTCTTGGGCCTAGATTATAAATTGCACGGACAGCCCTTTTTTGGAGAACAAAGATTCTATTAAAGTCCGCGGAGCATCCCCACAGTAATATGCCATAAGACATAAGACTATGGAAATAAGCGAAATAAACCATTCTAGCTGTTTCAGTATCTGTTAACATTCTTATTTTTTTTACTGCATAAGCCGCTGAGCTAAGCCTACTCGACAACTTTTCAATATGAGGTCCCCACTGAAGTTTAGCATCTATGGTGATACCTAAAAAAACTGTTGACTCCACAAGGTCTAGAGCCACACCATTCATTTGGACATTGGTTTCCACTTGCCTCACATTGGGAGTAGTAAATTTGATACATTTAGTTTTTTTCTCATTGAGAACCAAATTATTAGTGTTAAACTAATGAACAACGTTAGACAGTGCATTGTTCACATCGTCATAATCAAACATTTGTCTTTTAATTTTAAATAACAAAGAAGTGTCATCTGCGAACAACACAATGTCCAGATTGTCCCCTATATGGTAGGGTAGGTCATTAATATATACAAGAAACAGAAATGGCCCCAGAATGGACCCTTGTGGAACGCCCATTTTTATAATAGAACCAGATGATCGTGCACCATTAACATCAACCCTCTGGATTCTGTTGCTTAAATAAGAAGTTACAAGTTCAAGAGCGTTATTCCTGATCCCATAGTGGTATAGTTTTCTGATGAGTGTTTCATGTTGTACCCATTCAAATGCCTTGGATAAATCACAGAAAACACCTAAGGCCTCACGTGATTCCTCCCAGGCTGCAAAAATATTTTTTAATAACTCTACGCCCGCATCAGTAGTAGAGCAATTCTTAGTAAAGCCAAATTGATTTTTGTGAAAAATACCATGTCTCTTAAAATGAATCAACATCTGATTAAGCATAATTTTTTCAAATACTTTACTGAGTGTTGGTAGTATGGAAATAGGATGAAAATTATTAATATCTGACATACTACCAGATTTAAATAAAGGAATTACTCTACTAATTTTCATGAGATCAGGAAACACACCCTGAGCAACACAACCATTAAATACAAATGCCAGGTGGGGAGCAATAACAGGTATTATAAAATCAATAGTCTTTACTGATAAACCCCATAAATCTGCTGTTTTCTTAATATTAAGATTTTTAAAAGACTTTAAAATATCATCCACACCTACATCTGAAAATTCAAAGGAAGTGTCACATTTTACAATGCTTTGTTTAAGGAGCGATTCAGCCAAAATAGGGCACGACGCTAAGGATTTTGTTGTTAATACAGGCACATTTGTAAAATAGTTTTCAAATTCATGTGCCACTTCTTTATTTACTGTCACATTTTTATCACCAATCTTTAAATTAAAGTCCTTCTTCCGCACAGTGTTCCTACCGGTTTCACTATTAATCACTGTCCAAGTCATTTTAATTATATCACTAGATCCTTTAATTTTCCTCCTTAAATAAATGGATTTAGCACTAGAACAGGCACGTTTGAAAATTTTTGAATAATTTTTAACATACTCTAAAAATACTGGGTTATGGTTATAAGATTTTTCACTGTAAAGATCATATAACCTTCTTCTACTCTTGTAGATACCACAAGTAGCCCATCCACTAAAACCAGCAGGCACTCCAAATGTTTTTGTTTTAAAAATATTACTAAATTCGGTATTGATTGTGTGAAATAAAGATGTATATAGCTCATTAGGACTGTCATGAATAGGCAACAGCGGTACCTTCATACTCAGTTCATCTTTAAACTGCTCTAAGCGGCTAGCAGTCATGGGAACACATTTTTTCACATCGATTATATAATTATCAATCCAATCGATATCACCCTATTTGTTGCCCATGGGTGTCATAAAAGACTGCTAAAGGATATGATATGCAGCTAACATCTATGCAATATCTCTGTGTACTCTACCGGCTTTTTCATGAGTGCTCTGAGGTACTGTTTGATTTGATATCACCGTCACCGTTTTATCATCGTACCACTGGACACTGTAGCAGGGTTCATCCATTTCACCTTGAAACTTTATGGCCTTCAACCGTACATTTCCAGCGATCATTTCTCTCATGTACGTGTAGGCTCTGGAATTAACTATCTGCTGCTGTGTTTCCCGAAAGCTATGATATGTCCTTCTTTAAACAAGGTTTAAGAAGAGCATTTTTTTTTTACCGTAGGCAACGGCTTAGCTGTGTCTCTAGTATTGCAAAGGTTCATTTTCTTTCCCACTGTAAAGGAGACCCGTGGCCAACATTGTGACGTCTCTATGCTAAGGAGGTGATAATGATATGACGTTCAATCTTTGTCTAAGCTATAAATATTTAACTGGCTACTTCATACATCATTTTATATATTTTGTTGATACCTCCCAGTGACAATATTAATGTTAGTTTTAGAAAACAGAAACTGCTGTTGATGCCGATTTTCTTATTCTAGGCTAAGAAATAGTATTTACACACTCACTAGATCTTTTTTAATATTTTATTTTGAAGCCTATCGCCGTCCACTGCTGGACATAGACCTCCCTTATCTTTGACGACAAAGTGCTTTCCTGTGTCGTCTGCATCCAACGACGCCCGGCATTTTTCACCAGGTCGTTGAGGTCGTCGAGTGGACGTCTTACACTGCATCGTCCTTTTTTTTTCAGTGGATGTCGATGTCAGTTCGTCGAACGATGTGGCCTGCCATTGCCGCTTCAACGTGCTAATACTTCGTGCTATGCCGCATACACCCATTTTACTATGGATTTTCGTATATCAAATACCAAATTTAGCCCATTCCATAACGCGCTGAGCGACTTTGATTTAAGGACCACGTTTTCGTGCCGTAAGTCATCACTGGTAACATATACTGTTGGTAAACCTGTGTTTTTGGGACACACAATTCATGTAAATTCAGAAATATTCCAATTATTGATCACACAAAGAATTCTAGCATTAGAAAACAACTCGACACTCGGCCCAAGGGTTTGATACTTCAGCGACTTTAATTCAAAAAATGACTAAATCAAGCAAAGGCTTTATGATATCTCCACACACATACTCACATGTACCTAGCTATAGTTATATAAATTATATGCTAAAATTGTATTTATTTATGTTATATTTATATTAATACTATTTATATTATACATTATTACACATTTTTCCGTGTGGTGATGGAGTAATTCACCATCCCCCACGCATATCCGTGGTTGCCGTAAAAGACAACTAAGGGATACATTACGTATATGACATCTATGCAAGAGATGGAAAACTCGAAGCAAAACCCTTTTGGTATAGGGTTGACCATCCATGGTGTAGTAAGGTCAATTTCCCTCCTATTATGTAGGAGGCTCGAGCCCAGCAATGGGACGTATATGAGCCAAAATGATGATGATATGATATACACACATTTCCATCTGGTAACGAAGTAAGAATGTAATACAAATATACATTTCCATCTGATAACGAAGTAAGAATGCAATTCACCACTTTCTATCCTACTCGTGGGTGTCGTAAGAAATGACTATAACTGCCTGGTTAACCAGCGTTGTTTATTTCATTCAATTCGGTCAATTCCCTCCTATTTTAGAGGAAGCTCGAGCCAACTAGTGGGATCTATATGAATTGAGATATATACATACATACAACACTATTTGTAACATTAAAATAGAAAATATTTATGCAATGTTTGTGTACACATTATACGGGCAAAATAGAGATATTGTTTCCCTAATTGTACAAAATTCATGACCACCGATACCGTGCTGTATCACTTGGTTTGAGATTTCGGTTGTGTATCTTGTCGCTTGTTCTTATACACTTACAGTAGTAGAAGCACACTCATCTCTATATTAACTGCTAGAAATCCGCCCTCGCTTCGCTTCGGTTTTAGTCGCCTTACCCGCGTAGTTACCGTGCCCGTGGGAATACCGGGATAAAATATAGCCTATGCTACTCCCTGATATTATAGCTTTCCATTGGTGAAAGAATTTTTGAAATCGGTTCGGTGGTTTTAGCGTGAAAGCGTAACAAACAAATAAATAAACAAACAAACAAGCAAAGAAGCAAACTTACTTTCGCATTTATAATATTAGTAAGGATTTGCTGAGGTGAAAACTGTGACCACATACTGCCAAAAAAACAATTTAAAAAACATGATTAGGTATCATGGAAAGCTCCGTGTAGTGATAGAGTCAAAATAAAGTCATCCTCTATCTTAACCGTAGGTGTCGTAAAAGACGACAAAGGGATAGGCATATAGCATCTATGCAAGAGAAGGAAAACTCTCGTCTGACCAACAAAGTATAGTAGGTTAATATCCATTCTACTATGGAGGAGGCTCGAGCCCAGCAGTGGGATGTATATGAGCAGAGATGACTTCAATTTTATTTTTTTTATAGACGTTGCTGTTCATACAAAATATAATACGATATATGTAGATAAGTAATTCGCGCAAAAGAAGCTGCTGGCACAGTTAATAAATTATTATATTAATAAATTAAAAAAATAAATAAATATATTAATCGCTAAACCGTTGACTTTTTCACTACCCCCTATCTCACCCGTGGATATGGTAAAAGACAACTAAGGGATATAATATTGCATATAATATCTTTACAAAAAAGGGAACACTCGAAATAAAACCCTCGAAATCAACGTCTGACCAGCGTGGTATAGTAGATCAATTTCTCTCCCATTGTGAAAGAAGATCGAGCCCAGCAGTAGGACGTATATGAGCTGTGGTGGTGATAATAATGATGATGAAAGTTATATATAAAAGAACCTCCAACTACACCGTTTTTAATAAGTAAAAAGTCTAAAGATGTGAAGTTGCAAAATTAAATAGAATACAAAATTAAAACAGCAGGGTAAGAATAATAATCAATCAAATTAAAATCTAATAAACAATATTAACTTCGTCATTAATAAAATATAAAAAGTTACGAAAACAATGTGCAAAAAAATTCAATATCAACCTGTAATACAAAACATGCTGGTACCGGTGGAAATAAAATTGGGCTCGTTAGAGCCCGGCCATTCGAGTGAACTCAGGATACTGATAACATCAAAGGGTTTTAATCATACTGAAGAATTGTAATTACACAGTCGGAACTCTCCGTGAATACAAAATGAATGTTAAAGCTTTCTGTCAAAGGTAAGAGAACGATTATTGATGGTGACTTCGACTCCTTCCGTTCACGACAATTTCATTAATCTGCCCGTAAATAAGTTATCTAATTTACTAGTCACTATGAATATTAACAATGGCAGTTTAGAACAATGTCAGCAATATTAGAAAATGTACAATTCTTTTCATAATTAAATTATTTGATTAATTAAATTATAAATTGAATTTGTATTCATACTAAACTACAGCCTCTTGGACAGTCAGCTGGAGAACTATCGGTTCGATGTTCAAACCATGGAGGCTGCCCGGGTGATGTTGTTTAACTCCGTGCCACCCACTCCATCCAGTAAATACGGAGTACTTTTCTTTCCATGAAATTAGTGCAAGTTATCTTGGGATATAGTTGCTTTGCCCAATACATATACAGGATAGAAGGGATCGACTTCGTGCGCGCATCATTACGATTGGAGCGACGATGCAGCACAGTACACGCTCACGTTTTCTGTGGCCAGAGTAGAGTAGCGCCGTAAAGCCGCTTAAATTATCGGTACCAGCCTATCACTGGCGATCGTTCTTAGAGCATCGATCTTTAGGAACTGAATCACAACCATTCCATTCTGAGATACAGTTGATTTACAGATGAAGGCGGCAATGCGGGTCACGAAAAAAGCTTTCACGCTATTCTACCGGCGCTTGGTGCAGTGCCAAAATGAGAACCTAAGCTCAATCCTAACCTAGGCCTTGTTTAGCTTAGCGGAGGTTTATCCGCCACCAGCAGAAGTCCCAATCAAGCCCAGCTGTTCTCAATATGTTCGAGTAGGTGATTACACTAGCAGGGAAATGCCTATAACCCATGGTGTTCCCCAGGGAAGCATACTTGGTCCTACGCTCTTCTTAGTCCACATCAACGATCTCACCAATTTAAAACTGTCGGGGTGTGAACTTATATCATATGCAGATGACACTGCCCTGATTTTCTCGGGTAATAATTGGGTTGAGGTCTTTGATGTGGCCCAGAAGGGCTTTGCTTTGGTGCACAAGTGGTTACGATGTAATGTCTTGACACTAAACGTCGATAAAACCAAAATGATGACCTTCTCTATTTGTAACACTATTACAATGCCTGATAACTTGAAAATTAAAGCTCATGTGTGTGTTTCCAAATCGGACTGTTCCTGCAGGCCAATTGAGCGAGTCAACCACCTAAAATATCTTGGTGTCATATTAGACTGTTCACTTACCTTCAAGGAACATATAAGGATCCTGTGTGCTCGAGTACGAAAACTCATATATGTATTTAATAAGCTTAGAGGTGTTGCGGCACCTACCTTGCTGAAACAAATATACTTCGCTTTGTGTCAATCCATTGTCACGTACTGTATTGTATCGTGGGGTGGAGCACCAAATTCGACCTTAAAAAATCTGGATATTACCCAACGTGCAGTTTTGAAAGTTTGTATTTCCAAACCAATTAGATATCCAACCACACTACTGTATCAGTTTTGTCAAGTTCTTACAATCTGACAATTATTTGTCTTAAAGATTATGCTCCAACAGCATAGTATGTTTACCTATGAACCAATTAAATTAAACAGGCGCAGAAGTTTTGCCGTATGCCCCAGATTACATAAACCGAACACAACTTTCATACGCAAATTTTCAATTTTTCTTGGTCCTATATTATGTAACAAACTTAACAAAAAGCTAAATAACTAAGTCACAATGTAAGAAAAAGTTAATTACTTTCTTACAGACCCTTACGTACGATGAAACAGAAGAATTAATATGCATCACGAACAAATAACGGTAAAAAAGAAGAGAATCACAGGTTTACACTCGAAAATGAATTATGCACTCACACACACACACACATATATATACATTCACACATACACTCTCTCTCACATACACACACACACACTCACACACACACACTCACACACACACACACACACACACACACACACACACACACTCACACACACACACACACACACACACACACACTCACACACTCACACACACACGGGCACTCACACACACACACACAAACACACACTCACACACACATACACACACTCACACACACACTCACACACACACTCACACACACACACACACACACACACACACACACACACTCACACACACACACACTCACACACACACACTCACACACACACACACACACACACTCACACACACACACACACAAATTAATTTAGTAATTTTTATTTTACTTATTTCTCCGATTTTAATCCTTTACTAAATTTACCTTTAATCCATTGCCGTTTTGTTGTTTTCTTTTTTATCTGTAATGTAAGTTATTTTTTGTATGTTAGTCCTCATTTTTGTGTACGATTTATTATGTTATTATAAATGAAGATAGATTGTGGGGTTTGGCGCTGTAAGCCGAGATACAGGCTTTTCCTAGTTCGGCTACAGTAGTACATAATGGTTGCACATATAAACTTAGTCTTAACTTCGCATTTATGTCATTAGTTTAAGTTTTTATGGAATAATAAAGTTATTATTATTATTATTACATAGGCTAATTTTCATAGCTATATAACTATATGCTAGTAATTTATATTATATTATATATTATATAGTTTACCATTGAAATGGCGACTACAGAACGTGCCCGAATATTTTTTATTTGATTAAGCCTAGTTTAATTATGGTTGTTTATATACCATTGATATTATCAAATGGTAACCGCTTACTTATTTGTTGCAATCAAATATGTAAGATCAGCACCACGAATTTCACAGTAACCAATTATTATTAAATATGTTACCGCCCATCGGAAAGTGGTAACTTAAATTAATGCTCTGGCAATATTCGTTGCTGCGGATCCTCACACTTGAATGATTTAATAGCGAAAACCGGATATAATAGACTAGAATGAGTAGAGGATATTCGTTGGTAGTAAAAGTAAAGAAACAGTGAAATATTGTAAGTGCATATTAAGGTTATGTTAGTGTGTATTTATGAACCGCGGATACCGCACGGTTGCGACGGAGGCAGCGTGCCTATTGGCCGGGACTCCCCCGTGGGACCTGGAGGCGGAAATGCTCGCCGAGTTGTATCGGCGGGTGTCGGGGGTGCGCGGGGAGGGCGGTGTGATCTCGTTAAGGGATCTCACCGCCTGGCGCGTCGACGCCCGCCGAGACGTCATTGCCCGTTGGGCAGTCCGGCTGGAGAGGCCTCGGTTCGGGGTGCGAACCGTGGAGGCCTTCCGGCCGGTGCTGATGCAGTGGTTGGAGAGGCGGCACGGGGTGCTCTCCTTCCGACTAGTGCAGGTGTTGACGGGGCACGGGAGCTTCGCCAAATACCTGCACAGGGTCGTGAGGAGGGAGAGTACACCGTCCTGCCACCACTGCGATTGCGACGAGGACACGGCGCGCCACACGCTCGAGGCCTGCGCGGCTTGGGCAGTGCAGCGCCGTGAACTCGTCGCAATCATCGGTGCCGACCTGACGCTGCCGGCCATCGCTAGGGCGATGGTCGACAGCGTCAGGAACTGGGACGCGGTCGCAGCCTTCTGCGAGACAGTGATCTCGCAGAAGGAGGCGGCGGATCGTCTGCGCGTGGAGCGCAGCCTCGATGAGGAGATCCGCCGCCGGCGACTGGGGCGGCGCAGGCGCAACTATCTGCGCCTCATGTCGCCCTAGCCGAGGCCGCGGGTGACGTGACCGGGGATTAGTCCGTCACCCGCCGAGAGGCCGACCGCGTGAGGAAAGACCGACGTCCTCCCCGAGGGGGGGACGTCGGTCGATGGGAGGGTACCCCGCGTAGGGGGTATTCCGTCGGGCCGACCACTGACGACAAGTAAACCTGCTCCGGTGGTCGGCCCAATGACGAAGGCGAGGTGGTTTTCGGGTGGGTTGCGGGAGTTGCGTGCTTAAGCCCCTCTGTCGCCCCGGACGGAGTGGTGCGGAGGCGCGCCGACCGCGACCCACCCAAAAAAAAAAAAAAAAAAAAAAAAAAAAAAAAAAAAAAAAAAAAAAAAAGTGTGTATTTATGAAGATGTAATTGTGGGCATATATGTGTAACCAATTATATATAACTAGCTGACCCAACAGACGTTGTCCTGTTCAAATAAAATAAAAGGATTTCTGCTTGAAATCGACAGCATCGCCACCTACCGGATCCAATTGTGAATCAAAACTATTCTCGAATCTCCTTGAACACACACAAAAAATTCATCGACATAGGTGCAGCCGTTTAGGAGTTCGGTGACAAACACGCAAAATATATATATATATATATATATATATATATATAATGCCTCATGCTTGAATGGTGAAAGGTGGCAAAAGGCAATCCTTTTCGATACCGCCGCAAGAGTAAATCAGAACGTGTCTTATTTTGGATTTAATTCGGTTGTTCTAATGCTCAGTTACAAAAATGCCACATAAACAAAAAAATACGTAAATATAATTCGAGAATATAATTCGTAAAATTGCTTCCACAAATAAATGAAAGAGGAGTTTACAGCGCCATGGGAAATGTGTCATGGGAGCATTTGTAAAACATTAAGCCTTAATACTTCGCATTCGTTAAAATGTTAACGTTAAAATCTTTGCATTTTTATTGTCATTTGTTTTTAAGATGATTGTATGATATACATCATATTTCACATTGATTGTATACAGATTATATATTATTAATATAATTCTGAAATATATATTAGATATCAAAATGTAAATTGTATAAGACTGTACACCTATATAAATCTTTGTATTTTACGCAAGTCAGGTCCGATGTAACATAAGTTTCAAATAATTCATGAATATCTTAAAAAAACTGTTTACTACAAAACAATGCTTAGTGAAGTAAATTCAAATTTTTCAATTCGCAAGTGCTTCTGTTCCTAAAGGGAGAAGTCTTATAATTTATAGCTCAATTATTTAAATCATAAAAGCGTCTGGATCGTTGTTGAATCACATTCTTCTCAATAATATTCATCATCTTACTCGCTTTGAGTTCCCTTCCCTTTCTTTTATATTTAACAGCCACTTAATAAGAAGTAAATGCAATTTTTCGTTTTCTTTACTCCAATATTATATCCCAGCTGTAAGGTATTGTTTTGTAAAGATCAAAGTAGTATTCAGTATATTATTGTAGGGCCATTTTTACCCATCTTTATACATTCTAGGCTTATCTTTCAGCAATTTAGCACTAAAATATATTATTATCCATTCATACATTAGATTAGGTTAAATTAGTGAAATTTATATATTTGGTTATATTCTTTATATTAGGTTATATTTTTATATCAGATTATATTGGTGAATTTTATAATAACAAACATTTTTTTTTTTCATTTTCGTTATATATACGTTCCGCTTACGGACATGGACCTCTTTCGCAATGGGAGAGTAATTTACCTACTATAATATTGCAATGGTGAGATGGGATGAATCAAGGTTTTACTTCAGGCTTTTATTTTTAAAATGATCTTATCTGCTTACATTCCTTAGTCGTATTACGATGCCTGCGGCAACGTTGAAGAAGAATAATTAAAAGAACGTAAAAGAAAAAAAATATAAATAAAATATTCTTAATATATTTTAACGCAGAAAATCATTATCAAATACTTCTTATTTTTGGTTTACACATACGCCCACTGTTGGGCGCCGGGCCTCCTTTACGAGATCGAAATTAGCCCACATAACACTGACCAGACTTCACATAGCCTTGTTTAGAGATTTCCTTCTCTTGCAGTCATCATCATCTTGCTCTTATCCCAATTACTTGGGGTCGACGCAATATGTCATCTGTTTTGACATATTGCAAAAAGTTTCGGCAATGACTTTTATGACCGGCCGCCTGCCTGACGTCAACCCTCCTTGGGAATGTAATTGTTGACTCAAATGGTACCAGATGGAGTTGGTCCGGGTCAATCTAGGGCTCTTAGTCGTCTTTTACGACACCCACGAGCAAAGCAAGGGTTGGTAGTATTCGAAGCCGCTACCACACAGCAGTTCCTTCTCTTGCAGTAATGTTAATGTTCTTCTGTGTGGTGACAGAATAGGAATACAATTCACCACCCCCTTTCTCGCCCGTGCGTATTGTGAAAAACTACCAAGGGATAATACGTAGATAACATCTATGCAAGGGAGGAAACCTCGAAATATAACCCTGTACTAACCTGTCTGACCATTGTGGTTATAGTAGACCAATTTCCCTCCTATTGTGGAGAAGATTCGAGGCCAGCAGTGGGACATATATGAGTTGTACTCATGATGATGATGATAACGATGACTGTAATCTTATCTGCTTATGCATGCATCTAAATAAATATATTCGATATCTACGAAAAGGTATTAGGAAACACTACACGGGTTGATCCATTACCATATTTTTAACCCCTGACGGAAAAAGCGGGGTGTTATAAGATTGACGTTGATGGCTATCTGGCTGTGTGTGTGTGTGTGTGTGTGTGTGTGCACGCGTGTGCGTGTGTCTGTCACAGACAGATCGTAGCTCCCAAACTGATGAACCGATTTCAATGCGGTTTTTTTTTTCATTTGAAAGTCAGTTTCCTTACGGTGGTTTTAGTTATGTTTAGTTAATAACCGTCCTGCAGTGTAAGAGTATCAACACTTTTCCAAAATAATGTAATGGCGTATAATGATTTAATTAAGTGCTTCACTCGTCCCGGTATAATCGTTATGATGACATGACAATTAATTGATAATTTCTGTTGAACAGAACATAACACTTTTTTTATTATTTTAGTTTGTGTCGGGAGTTATTAAAAAAATTCAATTTATTTGTGTCCTCTATTGTGAAAATACAACGATAACCTTATTGCATGTTTAAGTAGGTTTAATTCAACAAACGAACGCAGTGTTCGATATTCAACTGATATACATTATAAAACTTAGTTCATCAGACTACAATCTAAATTTCTGAAAGTTTTTTGACTAACATTCAGTGCGCTATTAAATGTATTTCTCCCAATTAATACTATTATGTATTACTTATTTTGTGTACCAATCCATCAGTCTATCGATTTCCACTGTCGAATATAGACCTTCCTAAGCAGTTTAATATATGACTGAACAAAGAGTATACATATGAGTATTGCATAACAGTGTAATATTTATTTTAATAGATTTTCTCAGTTCGTCTTTAAACTCTTACACACCTCTTTTTTTTTGGGGAGGCGGTTGGTACGCTCCTCGCACCACTCCGTCCGGGGCGACAAAGGGGCTAAGCACGCACAACCGTAACCCACCCGTGACACGTCGCCTTCGTCGTTGGGCCGACCACCGGAGCAGGGTGACTTGACGTCAGTGGTTGGCCTGACGGTATACCCCCCTTTTTGTGGGGTAGCCTCCCATCAACCGATGTCCTCCCTTGGGGAGGATGTCGGTCTTTTCTCACGCGGTCGGCCTCTCGGCGGGTGATGGACTAATTTCCCGGTCACGACACCCGCCGCCTCGGCTAGGGATCTAACACACCTCTGGCCAGCTATTTTTTATGAAAATGTACCCGAAATAAGCGAAATAACGATATTAATTTTAAAAAAATCATGGTTAACAGACTAAAATTATAAACGACAACCACAAATCATAAAATCTGTTACAAATTATAAACTAATTATAGTCCACCAATTGGATCGCTTGGAAAGGGTTAATTTTCCCAATTCCAACGCCCGCGTTAACGTTCAGCCAGTTACTACCGCCCCACCAATTAGCTTTTACAGCCCTTGCGGTCCGATAACTACTCTACGAGACTTATCTATCCAGCGATCCGAGTATTATGTCAATAAACACTTACAGAAATGTTATCTCTGCAACAATTATATATTGCCGATAGTATAATTCGTGTTTTATTCTTAAATACATATAATCAAAACAGTTTATATTTTTAAAGAAAGAATGATTCTTTAATCTTATATTTGCCATGAATATGACAAGTTTTGAATTGTTTTAGTAAATATCGTGTAATATCTATCTTATAATTTTATATAACTGCAATAACGGAATTCATCTCCCTCAATTGATGACGAAAGATGAAATGGCTAGTTATGGAGTATATTGTTTTTCCGCCTAATACTTTTGTAACAATCAAAGCTAAAAGTTATTTTGCTTTATCAATTATTTTATAAAACTCAAACTGCATTTCATGTAGTCATTCAGACAATTCAAGACGTCAATACCTGCCGAATGCCTTCATGTGTCTTTTTGAATGGACTGGACACTGTAAGCTTTCAACTTATGCTTTTGAGCGACGATGGATGTCGGGACGATGCATATTCATGGTACAGTCTTTCAATACGTATGAGTGCATAGCTATTTACCATCTGATATTTGTTGAAGTTACCTATTTTAGACATAGAGGGTATCTCCGGTTATGGAACAGCTGTTTGAGTATATTTTAGTGTAACAGTCGTAGATCGTTATTGGAATTTATAGTATTTAAAAAACAATAAAACATAACAATTATAGCGATTTGAAAAATGTATGTCTATGCTTTAAATGCTACATATTATGACGTTATATAGGCATGTAAGTCGCGTCGACGATTTAAGTACCTATGGATATAGATTTTGCATTCTTGTATTAAAAAATAACTCTTGTAGGTAAAAAGTAAAGCAATATTATTCAATTAGATATCTATTTATTTTTAATTAAAAAAATGAACTAACTTAAGATGTTATAAGTTTTGCTAGAAGATAGTTGCTCCTGGTGAGACCCTCACATGATTCTTACAACTCCCACAGATCATATCACACTCTTATTGCGACGCTACGTGGGGAACAATAATGTACTTATATTGATAAATGTATTTTATAATGGTAAAACACAATATTTGGATAAACATACACAATATATGGACTGATGAGATGGTTATTGACCTAGAAGAGGAATTATGCAATTTCCGACGGGATATTGTAAGATTATCAGAAGTGCAAAAAGACGGCGAGGGCACGCTAAGCCTTCGGTCTGGAAACTGGTTCTCCTACCAGGAGGGCGATGACCCGTCTCAAGGCGGTACAGGATTTATTGTTCGCAATTCTCTCGTAGTTAAATGGAGAGGATCGAGTATGTCGACAATGATAACGTACCTTATATACAGAATTACCCACAGGTATTCGTTGACGGGTTCGTATAAATTTATGCACCGACCTCGACAGAGTGGAAAGAGGTGGAGGCCTTTTACGAGGACATCTCAAAAACCATACATGCGTCCAAAACTCACTTAATGGTTGTTATGGAGGACTTTAAGACGAAACTAGGCAAAGGGAGTGATGATGAGTAGAGAGTGGACAGAGAAACCAGACGGGGCCAAAAACTGGCTGATTTTCTGATGAAGAAAAGCCTCTTTGTGATGAATTCCTTCTTGAAAAGTAGCCACAAAGAAAATAGACCTGGATTAGCCCCGATGGTTCATCCATACACGAGATAGACTTCATCTTGTCGGATAAATGAACGTATAGCCCAGTCGAGTTAGACTTTAACCTGGAATAAATTATAGTCAGAAATTTTTTAGCACCAATGTTTAGGGGGGGTCATAAATAGCTTAAAACCAAAAACTCGACTAAATCCGTGGAGCTGAGGGTGGCGTTGGGCAAAACGGCGGCCTTATTCTTTCATGGGCCCCACGTCAGACCACTCGTCGGCGCTTCGGTCACCGTCAAGTCGGTTCTCATTAACTTCCGGGCTCATATGAAGTACTTGGGCCTGGTGCTTGACGGGCATTGGTGGTTCCAGGAATATTTCCACCGTTTTACTCCACGGTTTGTACGTGCGGTGTCCATCTTATTCTGGTTGATATGGTGTCTTCGAATGTATGCTCACTTAGTGCTACATGCCGATGGCTGTACACGTGGTGGTCTGGTCAATGGTCCTGTACGACGCACCGGTGTGAGCGGGCTTCCTGACCGTTCGTCTGAAGTCTCTCTTGTGGCATCCACAGAGAGTCATGTCGGTCAGGGCCATGCGCGGGTACCACACGGACGGAAGCAGCATGCCTGTAGGCCGGAACACGCCTGTAGGCTTTGGAGACGGAGATGCTCGCCGTACTTTATCGGCGGAGGCAGTTTCGCTGAGAGAGATAGTCGCCTAGCGGGAGGACGCCCGCCTTGATGCCTTTGCCCGTTGGGAAGACTGGCTAGAGAAACCGGTAGTCGGCCCAATGGCGAAGAGGAAGGAATACGGCGGGATATGTGGTCGCGCGCCACACTCTCCTCATTCTGGACGGCACGGACGGCGTGCAACCGCAGCATAACTTGCTAAAAAAATTAAAAGCTGAATGACTTTCAGTCATCCGGAGCTAGCTTCCGAAAAGGCTATAGCACCATAATCCACATCCGTACATTTCGGCAGATTACCTAAAAGACTGAGGAGTACAATTGACCTCAATATATAGCATTTATGGACCTTTGATTTCGTTGAATCTTTGACGGTGCTGCAGTCCCTTCAGCGGTGTCAAATCAACAATCACTATCTTGCTGTGCTCAAATATTTTTACAGAAACGCTGGAATGTCAGTCCGTACCCGGGATAAGAGTACAAAACCGATCCAAATGCAGAAATTCGTGAAACAGGCAGACGTCATCTCACCGAAACTGCACCACTGCACTGGAAAATGTCTTCAAGTTCCTAGACTGGACCGGTCCCAACATTAACATCAACGATGAATACATCACTGACCTTTGATTTTCAAACAATACCGTTCGTTATGGTTGGTATAGTTTGGCATCCATGGAAGACCTTGGCACCGTACCCAACTATCTCAGCAGGGTATCCCAACTAGTGAGCCTACATATAAACATGGTCAAGACATAAGTCATGTCAAATGCCCATGTCATTCCTGTACCGGTCTTACTTGGCAATTCGATCCTAGAAGTTGTCAATCATCATATTTACCTTAGACAAACACTTCAGTTACGTAGATCCAATTTCGAGAAAGAGGTCAGACGACGAATGAAAATCGGGTGGGCAGAGTTCGGAAAACTTAAGGATATCTTATCCAATATATTTCAGCATTTAAAAACACGGGTATCTGTTCAGTGTATATTACCAGTTCTCACTTACGACACCGTAACGTGGTCTTTAAATGTGGACCTCATAACCAAGATCAAGCTGAACGACTGCTCAGCGTGCTATACAGCAGGCTATGTTCGGGATATCTCTGTGAGATAGAATTCTAAATATGGAAATCCATATAAGAACGGGTATAACCACACGAAGCATTAGCACGCTCAAAAGAAAGGTTCTTGAGTAGTGACCACGTATCAAACGACGCAGTGTAAGAACCACTAGGTGGACCGACAACTTAATGAAAGTCGTTTGACATCATTGGATGCAGGCAACACAAGATCGTACTTAATGAGTCTTACGTCCAGCAGTGGACGGCTGAATGATGATGATGAATATGATGATAATAATTATATAATTATATGCATAAGTTTTGTACTTGGATTTAATATATGATGAGCATATTATAACCGCAGTATCATTCACGTGTTATGCCCGATGATTGTAAAATGTTAAATTTAGGAATACCATTACTTTTTTGTATCACTGGCACCTCAAGTCTTTTTCATAAACCCCATCAAAGTGTATGCTATTTTTATACCACTAACTGGACTACTTAAAAAGTGGAAGTAGGTATTGCAAACAAATAAATTCATACTGTAATTAAAAATATGAATTGGAAAACACTAGTAGAGACTCTCAACTATTGACCAAAATGTACAGCCGAACCGCAATATAAAAATATTTACTTACCATTTTATTACGATGTTTTTCACAGTAATTATTTCTGTAGCATGTGTCAATTACACATAAATACGTAACTGTCTATTGTGCAACTTTTCTCAAGAGACAAGATATAAACTTGACGCAAATCCTGCAGATGGTTTGAACGCGTCGTCTCAGAAATTTTCCAAGTCAACGCAACGAAGTAGCAACAATCTTGTCGACCTACGTCTTATTTTTGAGGAGAATCGACCCGTTACAACGACAGAGATTTACATTTGAAATAGGCTGAGACTTTCTTTTATTTCCTTCCTTTTATTTTTCTGTATTAGTAGATATTGCAGCTTCCTTCGCTTACTATAGTTTACGTATTTTTCATCAGAACTCGAATAAAATGCAGAAATTTCCACGAGAACTTTCCTAACAATACGTGAAATTAGTAAACTTGAACATAGTTTAATTATAAAATTAGTCATGTTTGTAGAAATTTCAGTTTGCTAAAATTAATGGCTTAATTTGATAATGAAATTTATTTTATTTACTGACCTTTACATTATTTTTCTTCTCCAATTAGCTCTGTAAAAACACATACCTCAATAGTTCTATAATTTTTAATTTATTCTGTTGTATCATCTTATCATAATAGATACTGATTCGATTAAAGAAACGTATTTTTGTAATATAATAAAATTGAATTCTTTAACGCTGTGCCTTCACGATATTAATTTTGAAACTAGAAGTCATGCTAAAAAGCATAAATCTAGAGTTAATAAATCTTGCATCCGTTCTCTTAATTAAATTATATCACCGGAGACTTTCCCATGAGGATCTTTTAATGTCCCATTCATAAGATCGGAAGGCATTAATTAGCTAAGGTATTTGTTATGCAGGACCACGCGCCTTTTATTATTAAGACAGCTTCATTTTACCTTAGAGGGAAATAGAAATCTTGCATGTTGTATTTCTGTCCATCACAATATAGATAATTTTATTATACCTATAAAACAATTGGAGTTGTAATTTAAGTACCTAACTGCCGTGTAGGATTCGATTTAGATGCAGGATAATTCTTCGTGTGTGTTATGATGTTCTGTGACTGGATGTAATTGGTGTCGTTTTTACATTTTTTAAATCCTCTATGATACAAGAATTAATTCTTACGATATTTAAAAAAAAAACATCTATACACTCAATTATGCGTCCACATTTATCAATATAATAGTATACTTAATGTAGGCAAAATGAAGAAAATATTGTACGCTTTTTCTGTTACAGCAAAAAAGTATACGACACTTTATTGTAGCGTCTTCAGAGCCTCCCTCGTGACAGCTTACACATGAATTCGGGTATAAACAAAGGGCGCACACGATGAAAGATCTTTTCATTCATCCTTGCTTGGAACTGAGTAGCGGGACTGGTGTGCACATAACGATAACGGCTAAGGATCCCTTGGTAGTAAATAAATTATTACTACAAGAACTTACCTCTATCGTATAGTCTTGTATATTCTGCTAAGTTATTTATAATCTATTTGTAATTGTAATATAATAGTCACAGTTTTTATTTAGCGTGAATATTTTAAATTATGTAGAATATATTAGTCAAAAGCAAAACTACAACTAAATCCTAGATAGATTTCATAATTTTAGCTCCTACATATTTCACTGTTAAGCTCGAACCTCCTCCACAATGGAAAGAAAATGGACTTTTTATACGACGTTGGACAGACAGGTTAGTATAAGGTTACTTTCGAGTTTTCCTACCTACAAGCTTTTATTTTTTTTTTTCCATAGATGTTATTACCCCTTACCCTTACTCGTTTTTTAGGAAAACCACGGTAATAAATGGGGTAGTGAATTGCATTCACTACCCCATTTATTGCCGTGCCCATTATTCCATTACCGTACAAAAAAAAATCTAGTAGAAATCCAGGAAATGTAGTCTTTTCTAAAAATAAAAAAAAAATAGTATAAATAAAAAACCTAAAATATAAACAAAAATGTAAAACAAAATAAATCTGTGTTTTTCGTCTCTAGTGACAAGGAAAAGCTTTCTATTCAAAGGACTTACATTATAATATAAAAAACAAGGTGCATTTTTGAAAAAAATGTCTTACTGGGCCTGGCTAAATCTTTGGCAAAATTTTTACTTCTTAGTAAGTAAAAAGAATGTAGAACATGTTTGAACACTTCCATAAATTGAATCTAAAAGTCATAACTTTTTTTTTAAATTTCGAATATAAAATTTGATATTTTTGTTACCGTATTGCTCATGAATCTTTAAAGTTTTTATTTTGAAAACGCAAAGTTCCTTACCTTCCTCCAGCGTATCGACAAACCATGCATTTTAATTCGTTTCAGCTGAAGAAATTTATAGCACATCTTGTATCAATAGTGAACATCTTGATTTGGTCTTGTTTGATTATTCACTGTATAAGATTCTATAAGAGCAAAAGTTCATATGTTTTCATAGTATTATTGAATGCAATAAATTTTATAAATGCCATAAATATGCTTAGTCTTATATAAAGGTAACAATCATGTATCTTTCTATGTTAAACATATAGCTAATGCCTAAGTTTTGTAGGGTTATAAATCAAATCTGATTATCTTTATTAATTACTGCTATTCGGTTTTTATGCCTCATTCTGTCATTTAATTAAACAATCACAGTCAAAGATAATATACAATAGAAGACAAGTGAACAATTTTCGTTCTGGAACAATAAACGTAATATTCTATTTGAATATAAAAGAAGAGTGTTAAAGAATTTTTAATATCAGATATTCCCAGACTAATTATTTGCTGGACTAGACTAGACTTTTAGATATATAAAAACTGCTCTCACAGGAAAAAATAGAACCCTTTAAAATATCTTAAGTTATATTCTATCGTAAAAAAATTACTGTAAAAATTAAAAGCAATGGTGGCTCTTTGTTTTTATGTAACTTTATGAAACACAAATATTTTATGTGGTCTTATAAAATCTCGATTCGTTAATTAAAATATAATATCAGCATAGCTCTGTAACCGTGAACAACGGTCGGGCATTTTACTTCACTTTTGCCAACCACACCGCCTCGGACCTATTATGGTAAGATATAACAAGGTTTACATTACAAACAAGAGATATATAAAATCTACTTTCGTATATCATAACAAATGTATTTACCTCGCCAACTCAGATATTAATTAGTGTAATTTACTTTTACCATTATGTTTTAATCTTATTTAGTTGTTCCTACGTAGCTAACGACTTATTAAAAAATTTCAAAACTACATATATGTATACACACGCATAATTTATTTTTACATTCATCGTAAGATAGACAAACTAATGAGGTCGCGTGTGGGATTGCAGAGTCTTTTTTTATTTATATACAAATTTCTTATACGAAGAAAAGTAATTCATAGTTGTGTCTTACTAAGAAACATTAAATCGTTGTGGCACTGTGTAATAGGTAAATTTTACCGAGAGCTTAATCCTGCATATGTATAAATAGCGTATGCAGGTTTATATTCACATAATGAACTTCAATTTTGTTCTCTACTAACTTTAGCCAAAGTTATAGTTAAAAGGTTAAAAGGTCGGTCGCCGTAGAATAATCTTAGAAATGATCATTTCAAAAAATATACCGACCTTGTTTCACTAAGATAGAAAAATCTTTAGTACCGCATGAACAACGCTTCACGGGAATGGATATTATGATAACCCTCCTAATCTTCAGCATATTATCGAAATATGTTGTTATAGTGGCATTTCGAAATATGAAATATATTCAGTTTGACTATAATTTGATTTTAGTAATTTTACTAAATAATATATTTAAATTCCGTGTAGTGACGTAGTAAGAATACAATTCATCACTTCCTACCTTGCCGTAGATGTTGTAAAAGACGACTAAGGAATATAAACGCTTATATCTCTTAGTCGTATATAAGCATACTCATTTATAAGCAATATAACAAGATAAACTGACAGGACAACAAATGTAATGATAAATAAAAATGAATAGAACATCTTGCGAATGGGCTATTGAGTTAACACGACAGTCTAAACAGTGGATTTGTTGGCCAATAACAGTAAATCAACATGATCGTATAGCAGGACTATGCTACGAGCGCGCGGCGACATCGTCCCGACGGAAAGGCAATTTACAGCATCGACAAAAGTATCGCTTTTATTGTCCAACACACAATTCGTTCGGACAGCTGTAATTGTCAACTCTCGCAATATCTATTAGCTCCATAATTTAGATCCAGTTGCGTTTGTAGTACCGTTATTCGCTGCGACCATTTGATAAAATTGATTCAATTTAATTCCATTTTAGTTTTATCAATATGCATACAAGTATAGTAAAGCCTTAAAAGAAAATTATTCTTGTAGTAACTTGGCAGGAATACCAATTTTCACTACTTCTGTATTACTCGTGATGGCAGTACGAAATGACAAACGGGCGTATTGAGAATAAAAAAGTGATGTTATTACGAGAACAGAAAATAAATATAAAATTCTATGCCGTCTTGCCAACGTGGTCTACTAGTCTACTCTACTACCTCCTTATAGCTAGGCTAAACAGTGGTTACCAGGTTACGTATATAAACTAATAACAAATGGAATCAAACCATAAATTTTAAAATAATTGGGCAAATAAGTGTATTTTTCGTTTAGTGTAAGAGTAAAAAAAACCGACAAACTAGTTGATGTTAGGCGGCAAAATTATTGTATTCCAAGGTAAACCCGAAACAATCTCTGTTCTGTCAGTTTCTTATCCGTCTCGCTAGAATAACATGGTTTCATTCCTAGACGTACACCTTCGTTCCGGAAAGAAAATAGAGCTGTACAAATTGAAAAAAAGTAGCTTTGTGTAATGCTCACAATATACTTGTTCTTCAGCATTATTTTGCTGTGAGTATTAAAGTTATAGAAACATATAATTATGGCAAGTTACCGCAAACGCATTGTTTTATTATTTAACAACTTTAAATGTAACTTTTTAATATAAAGTAAAAATTTATAAAACCGCTGATATAAACGACTAAGGATATATTAGCTTTGTAACTAAGGATATCTTAACCTTATAGTAGGCAGAATCGACTACCCAAAAATACAGCATATTAGATAATATGCTGTATTTTTTCCACGCGTAATTATCTACTTACGCGTCGAAAAATTAAAATACTAACCTTCACTGTGATACGCTGTTATTAATTTGTTTCCTTGTTATTATTTTTATGGTAACACAATAAGTCTTACTAACACCTTTGAATGAATAAATCTTAATAATAAAGAATACGGAACAAAGGCAACAATTCCTCAGCCGATTAGTGTTGACGTCTATTTTACTGTGATTGTTAAAGTTGTAACCAATCAGAGAAGTGTTTCGTCGAGAGTTCGTGTAAAGTGGAAATGCTGGCACAAAGCCAGTATGCTATTATAATCTTAGAAATTGTTGCCTTCACACGATACTTAAACCGTACTAATGCACTGTGTTTCTATTTTGCAAATTGTTTGAGTGTTCTGAAATATTTATATTTATATATAAATATTTCAGAACACTCATACAGTTTTTGGTAACTTTACTCATACAAACAATATAGAATCATATTGAGTTCTCACACATTAGGCGGATATGCTGCGGGTCCTCGACCGTAAGCAGACGTATACAATATTTTATACTACTGAGATGGGACCAAATAAATCCAGGCCGAAATCTTGATTCGCAGCACGCGTTTAGTTACTTAATTCCACAATTTAGCCGCACAGTAGAGTTTAGTTAGAGACTTTTTACAGCTCCCTGCACCATCAATAGATGCTTCAGTTTTCTGTCCACAGCCGCGGGCCGGCCTTTTCGGGATAGTACCACACTCTCGCAGGAAATGGACATCTGAGCAGTAGCAGAATGATGTGTTGCACTTCTCTCGGCGAGCGAGTCGTGCCGGAGTAGAAAACTGTAGTGGACGCGCGGGGAGACACCAGAACCCATGGAGGATTAGTTTTGTGAGAAGCTGATATGAAATCAGCTCCTCACAATCCTCCAACCATGCTTTGTACCCCGCTCCCTTCTTTCTCTTCTTACACAGATCACTAGCGAAGAACAAATAAAAAAAGAGAAGACTTTGTACAGCGGTCACATTCACATACATATATGATGTGGAATTTAGCAATTTTGGAGATATACATAGCAACCTCCACGCCGTCCACCACTCTCTCGAGACGGCACGGCCTACCTGTTCTTATTACCGGAGACGCAGATAGGTACCCCAAATGATACTTTTTACCTAAATTACCCCGATTAGGAGCTGGAGCAGCTCGTAATCAAGGTAATTTTAAATAATAATAATGTAAACAAAATCCTTCCTTCGTGAAGCAGGTATATGTGTAATATGTTTATTCGGGGTGACATCCATTGTCACCGCCTTCGAGCATATTGACCTGTAAATCTTATAGTTACGCATAGACTTTGGAGGGTTTATCCGTAACTAGGCATGCCTCTGTAGGTGTGATATGTATGAGTAGAGGGGGAGTCATTTAATATTGGAACAGTATCCATCAGCGAAGGTGGTGGGTCTTGGAGACTTCAACGCTTATAATAAAGAGTGGTAGGGCTCCTGAACCACAGACCTTTTCGGTTGACATCTCTTCAATATGGTATTGGCCTATGGTCTCACATCTGGTGACACACCTCACCCGTGTCCCAGATATTGAGAGCCATGAATTCACTTTACTAGAAGCCAGCAAGGTTGGAGTAGTGACCGGAACCACTATTGGGTCTACTGCCTACTGCTTCATTCGTAGCAAAGCCTCTATTGTAAGATCAAGCCGCTCTAAGATGGAACTCACAAACTCTGCCAATATAAGTCAGGGATGGACTTCGCAAGTTTTGAGCATCCTATCCATGGAAGCGGCTTTCTTTCGTTTCTGGGGACCTTAGCATTTATGCAGACGCCGTTACCAAAACGATTATAAGTAGGATATAATCATTCATCCCTAAACACCAAAATCCCTCCCTCTCCAACGCTCGTCCCGGGACGCCGGTCGCCGTCGCACGGTGACGGCGACGGCGACCGGCGTCTCGGGACCTCTACGGATGACGGACT
Organism: Lymantria dispar; assembly: GCA_032191425.1. Classification (NCBI taxonomy): domain Eukaryota; kingdom Metazoa; phylum Arthropoda; class Insecta; order Lepidoptera; family Erebidae; genus Lymantria; species Lymantria dispar. Next base: position 19,442,265 of record CM063447.1, on the reverse strand, counting down.
AATCCCCGGTCCAATCACGCGCGGCCTCGGCTAAGGCGGTATCAAGCGTAGGTACTCGCGCCTGCGTCGCCCAGATCACCGACGGCGGACTGTGTCGCCGTAGAGGAGTTCCTCTCGCGAACACTCCGCTGCCTCCTTCCGTGAGATGACTGCCTCACAAAAGGCGGCGACCACGTCACAGTTCCTGACGCTGTCGAGCATCTCCCTAGCGACGGTCAGCAGCATCAGATCGGCACCGATGATTGCTGATGACGAGTTCATGGCCACGCGGCTCACCACTCGAATGTGTGTTGTACCGTGCCGACCCAACCACTCAATCAGCACCGACCGGAAGGCCTCAACGGTCCGAACACCGTACCGAGGCCTCTCCAGCCGGATTGCCCAACAGGTAATCACGTTGCTGCGGGCGTCGACCCGCCAGGTGGCCATCTCCTTCAGTGAGACTTTTTAGCCTCCCGCCTGCGCTTCCGACACCTGCCAGTAGAGCTCAGCGAGCATCTCCGCCTCCAGAACCAACGGGGGAGTCCCGGCCAACAGGCACGCTACTGTGCGGTATCCACGTATGGCCCCGACCGCCAAGACCCTCTGTGAACGCCACAGGAGAGCTCTCGTGCGATAGCCCGCGTGGGAGGCTTTCTCTCAACGTCCAGTCGTAGCCGATGTACATTCTTGCCCTCTAAGGTAACGGAGAAAATTATAAACCTTCAGTTCCTTCAAGATTCCCAACTTATCAGTGATTACTAAATATGGTTTTTATCACGATCCGTCGCCTTATGAGCTTTTTGTGTACCTTACACACCGTTCAGCAGAGGTTCTGGAAAACAAATGTGAAGCGCTAGCCTTCAGCCTATATATCGCAAAGGCATTCGATAGGTTCTGGCATATGGGACTTTAGTCAAAGGTACTATAATATGGAATTACCGAGGAAGTCTGTAATTGGATCGCTAGCTTTCTAGATGGTCAGCTCATTAATGGTGTCGTCCTGCTCGGAGACCATGACCATTAATGCTGACCTTGGGTGCTCGGTGCCCACCCCAACATTGTTTTTCCTGCATGTCAATGCCATGCTATTTGTAGAGAATATGTGTAACTTTGCGAATAATAGCAGGGATGATAAGTGGTATACTGTGCATCAAAATGTCCTTCGGGGTATGTTACAAAAAAGAAGGATTCAACTTGTGTCTAAAGTTGAGCGCTCTTTGGACCGAACAATGGGGTGAACCGAACTTAGTCCTGTTCAATTTCACAAAGACGTAAGTTTGCACGTTCACTACAAAGAAGGATTTATTTGTGATGATGCCTCGGTTCCAATGAGTAACTCTCCAAATTGCCGATAGTACTGATGCGTCGAAATATCAAGCACAGTCCAGCTTAGAAGTCATTTGGAGGACAAAGTGAATTTGATATTAATAATAAAGCTAGGCACCCTGAGATGGCGGCTTGTGTTATACGAATCACAAGCTCGTACTCATATGGAGCACTGCTCACATTTCGGGGCAAGCACACCTAAATATCAACTGACTGCCTACAAAGATGTGCTTTTCGTAGTGTTGCGTATCCCTTCCTCGGACAACTTCACGGACGAATTACGGCCCGTTCACGACCTTGCCGCTGTGAGCGGCAGCTAAGCGCGGAGCGGCGCACAGTAGGAAAATCGTGTATGTTTCGTCTCATAACTCTGTATCTCAGTTGTTTCAAAATTAAATGAGCTGTAATTTTGCACACATATACTTGAATGTTTAAAGTTTAAATGAAACAACTTTGATTTTAAAAAATCTGTTTATAAATTAATTAAAAAATAAAGTTAAAAATACATGAATTATATAAGAAAAAAATACAAAATATGTTTGTATAATTTACATAAAATTGTAGAACATAGTAAAAACATATTATAAACGTATACTACACTACTACTACATACTATATATACTAAAATGGCAGACCAAACTAGAAAAGAAATTGTAAATAAAACAACTTTTACGGATTATATCGTGTTTGTATTAATTATTTATATATGTATTATATATTAATTTATAAATTTTATTTCATTACAACGACTTTCACATGAAACGGTTTTGAGACGGCTTTGTATGGAGTTTTACCAGCGTGCGCCGCTTGGCACGCCGCGCCGCTCGCCGCTAAGACCAAAGTCGTGGCCAGGCCGTTAGAGTTGCTGGAGCAGTGAAGAGACTTTGGGTCACTCCGCACTCTCTGCTGGCTCTTTCATCGGGAGAGCTTTGAGCAACTGTTTGACTTAGTGCCATTGACGTCGTTTTACCACCATATTACTCGACACCGTAGCAGGGTTCATCCATTTCACCCAGAAATGTTATGGTCATCAACACATACATACCTTTCCAACGATTAGCTAAAAAAAAGCAAACGAGTAGGTAAATATGTATATATTAAATATCCATCTAATTAGGCACATAGCCTATTTGCGTTACCATTTAATATTTTCCTTTTCCGAAATTCCTATGTTCGTTTTCGTGCAAAATGGTTCACTATGATATCTACTAATACTTAGTTGTCAGTGAGGGTGTAGTATTTCTGTTTAATGAAATGATAAACGTAGGTTTCAACCTAATTATGTAAGTATAAATAAACGACTTGATATTATTACTGATTTCAAAACATATCTGATATTAGGATTTCAATTTATTGCTACAACTTTGTATAGTAGTGACTGTTATTTGGTGGGGCAAAAAATATTTCGTCCTTTAGAATGATTTAAATATTGTGTTTAAAGCTAGCATAATAGAGTCACGCATTTAACAATTACTGCTCATCTCAAAACCCATCTGAAATTAGTTTCCATTTTGTTATTGGAACTATATGTAATAACAACTGTTAATCGGAGATGCAACAGTTTTTCTAACTTTAGAAAGTTACGAAAATTCTATTTGAAACTGGCATGATTACTACTCATTTTTACGTCTAAATATGTCAAAATTTTAAAAATAAAAAAACGAAATATAGCTATATTTCCCTAATAAAAGAGAAACAAATGACCAAAATAAATTGGTTTTCTATAAAGTTAGTTTACAAATGATAATTAATTTTACTTGATTAAGTAATAAGAAAACATTGATGAAAAATTGCATACTTTTATGAATTGAATTGAATTATTAACATAAATCGTCATTATTTTGTACAATACAAAGAAGGAGATTTCGATAAATTGACGTTTAGTTGCACTCGTTAATGCAAATATTTTTTTGCTTAAATTAACAATTTATTTACAATTTGCATACATATGTGATATATGCGTCACAAGCCGAACGCTTAGACCGATTGTGCCTCTCTATCGCTTGTACCGCGCTCTCGCTTGCACGCTCATGTTCAGATGGAACGTGACAATGAAATCGTCATGCTTTTCGTGCGTACACCCGGCGTTCATATATTTATGAGACGTTATTACCTCAAAAATTTCGATTGATTTAAATAAAAAAAGGTTATTTTACCATTCCTTGCAATGTTTATATGAAGCTAGTAGTAGATAGTAATCACGATTTTGTGAAATCGCCTTGAGCAACAAAATCGTTAAATTGGATTCAAATTTGCAACTAATTCTCATATTTTGTTTTGATGAATTTTGCTCATTTGGCACTGCTGGTTTTATAGAACACTAAATCACTGAACAACATCATTATCGCAGCCCACATACGTCCCACTGTTGGACTCGGACCTCCTCCACAATAGGAGAGAATTTGACCTACTATACCATGCTGGGCAGACATGTTGGTATAGAGTTTCATTTCAAGTTTTCCTTCTCTTGCACAGATATTATGTGCATATTATATTCCTTAGTCGTCTTTTACGATATCCACGGGCAAGATAGGGAGTGGTGAATTGTATTTTTACTCCGTTACCACACGGAATAAATAAACATCACTATACAATACAATAGTATTTTTTTTTCAATCTGTTCTGAAAAAAAGGCTATTTAGATATATAAAGCAAAGTCTTATCTACCTTATATTTGCTTGGTATTTTTGATATAGTATTTAAGATATTTATTTATTTATTTAAATTTCATGCACAAGTACATAGGCAGACTTAATGCCATAGGCATTTTCTTCCAGCCAACCTTTGGGTGATGACGAAATATTATAGTAGGTGCCATTTATATAGAAAATTGTTGAGATAACTACTTAAGTCTGTTTATGTTAAAAAAAAATTATATACCTGTATATCTAAATAACAATAATATGAAAAATAATAAACCTTACATATATTTACATATAATACATACTCATAGAAATATATATATACAAATACAAATACACATATACTTACATGAATATACACTCGAAAATTTATGAAGAACGATCTGCCAATAAATCAATATAAAACTTACGAACTCTAAATTTGAATGATTCACGTGTTTTGGATTACCTGATTTCAAGAGGGAGGGCGTTCCACAGTAAAATAGATTGAATGAAGAAAGAAGAATGAACCAAACTGGAGCTATGAGTGGGACAAGAAAGAAGAAGATTGTTAGAGGAACGAAGGTTGCGGTCATGATTGTAACAAATATATTGAAAATGAGGCTTTAAGTATGAGGGTGCATAGGGAGAGTGGAGAATAGAATATAGCATAGTTAGTGCACGCAAATTTCGTCGTTGACGTATGGGCAACCAGTTTAGTTCGGATCGAAAGGAAGAAATGTGGTCGTATTTACGAAGATTAAAGACGAATCGAATGCAATTATTGAGAAGACGGTCAAGTTTATTGAGCATTCAGGTCGAAGTAACATACATCAGCATAATCGATGATGGGAAAAATTAAAGTCTGCACAAGCTTCACTTTTGTAATAGGTGGAAGTAAATTTCTTAATCGGTAGAGAGAACGTAATATGCCGGTAACCTTACGTCCGACCTGAGCCACTTGGATGTGCCAGTTAAGAGCCATATCTATATGTAAGCCGAGATCTTTAACGTTGGTGGCGTAGGGTATTACAGAACCATCGTAAATTACAGCGGGCAGAGAAGTTAATTTCACTCTGCTTATCATTCTTGGGCTACGAATAATTATAGCCTGACATTTGGAAGGGTTAACACTTAAACCGAAATTTTCACACCATTTCTTTAAGACTACCATATCTCGATTCAAATCTTCAATTGCTACGACTATATTCTCTAACGTAGATTGAGAATATAATTGTAAATCATCGGCATACAGATGATACGAACTATGGAGGTCTTTAGTCAAGAGATTAATAAATAGTGAAAATAAGAGAGGTGAAAGAATACCACCTTGAGGAACGCCAGCCTCTAGCTCACACCAACAAGACGAAGTCTCGTCAGCACGAACCATCTGCCGACGTCCCTCAAGGTAAGAGGAAAACCATTTTATCACATCAGAAGAAAGAATAGAGGAGAGGATAGACATAAGGATTTTGTGGTTAACGGTGCTGAATGCGTTCGAAAAATCAACCAATACCAAAAGGGTTAATTTCGTATTTTCTATACCGTTTCTAACATCGCTGGTTACCTTGAGCAGGGCAGACGCGGTACTATGACCTGGTTTAAATCCAGATTGGAGTGGGCTCAAGATATCATTCTGGTGAACGAAGCATGATAATTGTTTGTGTACACAGGCTTCGAGCACTTTAGATAGAAAAGGAAGGATTGATATAGGACGAAAGTGATTGGGTAAAGAAGGATTAGGGATCTTGGGTAATGGGATCACGTAAGCGTTTCGCCATAAGGTAGGAAATTGGCAGGACTCTAAAGAGAAGTTAAGAATGTGGCAGACTATAGGTAAAATATCTTCCAGTATGATAGTAATCATACGACGACTAATATTATCAAAGCCCTCGGCGTTGGATGTAATGGAAAGTATAGTTGTTTTAATCTCATTAGGTGTGACCCGTGAAAATTTAAATGAGTTAATATTCGGTCGTGGTAAGTTCTCCAAAACCCTTAAGGTTCTATCTATAATATGATCTTCCAGAGTTTGAGTGACAGAAAAGTTTCGATTAATATCATCTAGCAGAATGTTTTTGGGGAATTCCTGTCGGACACTTCCGATGCTCAGTTTTAAGGAACCTCCAGACATTGGCAGGTGACGATGAAGAAACGTTATTAATAATATGACGGCGTTTGGCATTACGTATCATCTGATTGCATCGATTGCGGCTAGTTTTGAAATGGACCCAGTTGACGTCAGAGCGCACCCGTTTAAATTTCCGGTAGGCGCGGTCTCGTTTAGCCATTAAAGCTTTAATATGCTCGGTCATCCAAGGCGCTGGTGAACGCTTAAGTTTTATTTTTTTAATTGGTGCGTGAATGTTGAATAAATTAATGACCTTCATATTAAAGAGCCGGACTTTTTCATCCATCGATGTGGCAGCCAACAAAGATCGCCAGTCGATAGTGGATGCATCCTCCCGTAACTGGTCCACATCAATCCTCGCAAACGAACGCAAGTGCAGAATTTTAGGCTTAGCTTTGGGAGGTTTTAAAATATAGGAAACAAAGATAGCATCATGACGGGAGAAACCAGGAGCGGAACATTGGCCATGAGTGGCAATTAGAGAAAGAGAAGAAATAAGCATTAAGTCTAACCAGGTATCTACATTAGGATTGTGGTGAGTAGCGTGTAGTGGTAATATGTGAAGACCCGTAGACTTAATAATATTTTGGAGTTTAAGAGTGCGTGGAGAAGTAGGAGTGAGGAGATCTGTATTAAAATCACCCATGATTATGTGATGTACATATTCAGACCCTAAAGATTCTAATGCCGACTCCAGATCACTAAAGTAGTCGACAGAAGGAGGACAATAGACCACACCGAGAATGGTTTTGACACCTTTAACCCTAACCTCAAGGAAGAGATATTCTGCAGTATATGAGTTATGAGAAGATTGTTTAACTACTGTATAAGGCAGGTCGCTGCGTAGATATATAGCCACGCCGCCGCCTCTTTTGTCGACTCGATCATTACGGATTAAAATAAAACCAGGGAGAGAATAAGAGGTAGAAAGAAGGTGAGGTTTGAACCAGCTCTCTGAAATCAGGATGGCGTGAACGTTAGTGCCACAAAAGGCCTCTAAGAGGTCATTGTAGTGGCTAGGTATGCTTTGCGCATTTATATGACATACATTAAGTAACTGATTAGATGATATATTAAAATTTTGTCTTAAAGTATCACCGAGTGTTTCAGATATAGAACAAAAACTATCGCTGTCAGATAAAGAGGTACAATCAATGGCAGAAATAAATGAATCATTATCAGATAACATGAATACTTAATTATAATAAATATACTATACTATTAAAATGAAATATAAATACAAAAGAAAAATTAAATATATATATATAAATAACAATGCAAATATACTTATCCACAATTCTCGCTATGCAGTTATTTTATTTCTACACCACCCGCCAGCTAAAGTTTCATCACATAATTCATAATTCTGAATCGTAGATAAAATATTTCAAAAAGTATAATAAAAAAACAAAGAACAACAGCATATTGGAACCAAACCTTAAATACAATAACACTAACACAAGACGGTATACTATAAACAACTAATAAATTAAACTAGGCTACCCGCCTTATGTAGAATATAAGTTATGACATATTAAAATAATGTTTACATGGTTATGTTTGATTAATGGAGTGTTCTCCAATAATCTATAAAAATAATCCAAATATTGTTAAATAAAAAACGGTGGATGAGTGTGAACTGAAAGAAATAAAGTTAAGTTAAAGATGAATGAGTTAATGAGTGATAGTATCAAATGAGTGATTAAGTTATAATAGCTGTTATGTTAAAACAACCAAAAACATTAAGTGATAAAAATAAAACAATATAAATACAATTTACATTATCGTGTGATTCAAAAGTAAAATAGATAATTAGGTGTTACGGTTGGTTTTGAGGCCCGCTGACCCGTCCCTGCTCACACCGAAGATTCACCAGATACCTTAGGATATTTCTCTAACAGTGGATTCAGTTCGGATGTACTAGTGATTTTATGTTTCTTTCCATCCGGTGTTTTAATTATGACAGTGCCATCCTGTGTCCAGCAAGATTTCATACCGAAGTGATGTCTGGCCTGGCCAAATGCCGTCTGACGGGATCGCGTCAGAAATTCTTTAACGGAAACATTAGTGCCTTTTAAGAGTGACTTCGCTTTCCAAACAGCAGACTTAAACTCCACATTCACAAATTTAACCAAAATGGGCCGGTGGTGATCACTCTTAGGGGACCCAAGTCTATGGCATACCTTGATAGTGGGAGTTGAAAGATTTCTTAATGCCATCTTGTTTCGCATTATGTCCGAAACTACCGAAGCACAATTTTCACCAACAGTCTCCGAAATTCTGGCGAAGACGAGAGACTTACGACGACTTCTGGTCTCTATACCATCAATCATTCGGGAGCACTCCGTCACTTGCTTTCGAAGAAGATCAAACATCGAAAATACAAGTTCTCGGAAGGTTCGAAATTCTTCGGCAACCTTTGCGACGGTGTCTTTTGCTGATCCACCACTTTGAAGGCGCATTTCGAATTCCGCCATCTTCTTCATTACTGTCTCTTCAAGGGAATTTTGGGCCGTTTGTATATCCGTTATGAGCGACATTGTGAGCGATGATGAAATAGCTAGCAGGTGGATAATCGATGTGTCGTATTTACACTACATAAATTACGCTGCAAACGTAAGTACAGATAATTTGAGTTGAATACACTTAATTAAAACCGAAATTTGAAGGATCTAATACTTAATTATGTAGTAAATATTAATTAATAGTTGCACGTTATACAGGCGTAGTCTGGGCTAGTGGACTAACGCCGTGTTTGACAGAAGAACCTAAGGTTATAGTTTGAAGTACCTAAAGCCCTTAAGTTCCTAGCCTATATGATGGGATACCTGCACCGTGCTACCTAAGGTGACAGGTGGATGTGAGATGGATGTTGGGTGGAGGATTGGTTATTCTCACTGCCAGTCAAGCAGACTCACTCGACTAATCAGAACTGACGGCTAAGGGTGTCTTGGCCACAGTGAGATGGAGCTTTGGGTGGAGGATTGGTAACTCTCACTGCCAGTCAAGCAGACTCACTCGACTAATCAGAACTGACGGCTAAGGGTGTCTTGGCCGCAGTGAGAGGGATGTAACTGAGAGATGAATAAATTCAAATCTGATTTATTTTACACAATGTACACCTTATATACTACTTATTGCTAATACACACATATACCATTTTGTGTTAGTGTGTCGTACGTGTAAAGTATAACGCAGTGTCTTTAAATCATGTCAGTGCTAATTTTGCACATTATGTTGACATGCTTTACTTGTATGTTGACATGCTCTACTTTTGAGTTTGCTGCGTTGCATGTTCAATGTGCATTGAACATTCTGGGGTCTCTCAGGAACACGACTGCAAGTCGTATAATTCGATAACCTCATATGGTCCAATGTGTCCTTCCGTCGTTTGTGGTGTTTGGACTGTAGTCTGGGGACGAGGTTTCCCATACCGTGGCCGTGGTTGTGGTGGAGCTGCCCGCTGTTTGTCTGTCTCTGTGGCTTGTGTTGTAGTTGTCTCCTTGTCTTGTCTTCTCGTAAGTCTATCTCGACATTGTTTGAGTGGTCTGAAATAAATTAAAAGACAAGCTAATACTATTAAAGAAAGAGATGTCACGGTGCTAACCACATAGGAATGAGACTCTATTCGCCTCCATATTGTGTTATCTAATCTTGTTTTTAGCTTTGCTTCTGAAGCGGCTAAGTGGTCAAATATACTGGTGGAGCTATCTAATACTTCCTCCTTCGGTATGTCTGGTATCTCTGATTGGACTACTTGTGTGTCTAGAGTAAAATTACTCCTTTTAAAATATGATGCTTGCACAGTTGTTGTTGTTATTCGTTTAGCTGCAAGAATGTTGTTCAACGTCTTTACTACACAGCTTTCTGAAATGTGTAGTACTCCTATATCCTCTAGGTTAATTTCTTGTCTTTGTCCATCACATATTATCGAAGCTGATTGTGTTTTTGTAGTGATAAACATCCACGTATTCTGCATGTAAAGTTGTTTCCATAGAATTGTAGATTGAATGTTGTATCTTCTTGATGTGCATTGTGATTTAGTGTTATTATTGTTGCTGAATAGCTGGTCAACAATGCAATTCTTGTTCAATTGCATGTTCTTAACAGCCACGGGATAGCAAACAAACTCCGATTTTTTGTGTAAACAATCTTTGAACTCGTCTTTACTTAATTCAAAGTATCGTTCATTGTTATAGTCGAAGCCTATGAATGCTCTTGGGATTGACAAGCATTCAAAAGAACTCCCGGTCAACCTTTGAGGAATCGCCGTTATGTGTATTAGCGTATATTTTCTTATGTCATGAATAGGATAGTACGCAAATACGTTTATATGTGTTGCATTTATTTCCATGTTAGTCTGTATTAATTGATCCTGAATTATTCTTAAGTTTCCAGGTAACTTTTGATTGGTTGTTTGTATTATATCATTAGCGTATTTAGGACTCAAAATCGTGTATATCGATGCGTTATTTAGGTATATCTCAAGTAACCCGTTGTAATAGTGAATAATCTCTGTTATGTAATTGCTCGCTAATTGATACGTTTGTATTACTTGTATTTTCACATTGTTAGCGTCTACCATCTTATACCATACGTCGTTATCGTACATGAATGCTATAGCTTCATTTAACTTCTTTTCAAAATTCTCTAACTTTTTCTTAATCCGCTCCTCGGTTTGGTTTACAGCGGATACTGTAGATATCATTATGTTTGTTTGATGATTGGCGGCGTTTATAAGTTCTTGTTGATTGCTACTCAATGAGTCAATACTTCTGTATACTTCATCGTTAACTCCGAACACGTATGTTAACATTTGTCCTAATAATCCACGTCTCCTTCTAGAAATCTTTATTCCAGTAAGGTAATCCTTTATCTTCTCAAATCGTGCTTTCTCTTCGTTCAAATGATAATAAAATTCTGCACAATGGGTGTCTTTTGTATACTGTTGTGTGTCAGTGCATAACTTTTGAAACTGATTAGTTATTTTTATCGTATTATTTAAATTCAGTTCCAAATCACTCCTTTCGTAATTAGTTTCTATTCTAAAACTTCCTCTGTTTATTGTTGAAGTACCTATTTGTTCTACATATAGGCCTGGATTTAAATGTTTCATAGTAAACATTGATGTACTTGTTACTTGTCCGATACACAATAATAATGTAGTATAGAGTAACACGCCTGACTTAAGTGTCTTAAACTTTTTATTTATGTTATTTGCTATGTTACTATTCACAGGCGTTTTGGTATTTTTTCTTAACGTATTCGTGTTAGTCATTAATTCTTCCTGATATACAGGTAAAGGAATTAATGTATGTATTGATCGTTTTTGACATAAACCTGTCGATTTTTTGAGTGTCACTACTCTTATCACCCCGTTGCTTCCTGGGTGAACGCTTTCCACTTTTGCCAAGGGCCACTTACTTGGACTTATGTTTTCATCTTTTATTAGTACTATGGTTCCAATTTTGATATTTTCTTGAGTTTCTTTCCACTTGTATCTTTGTTGAAGTTGATGTAAATAATCAGATGACCAGGCTTTCCAGAAATCTTTCTTCATTCTTTGAATTTGTTTCCATCTATTTATTAAATCAGTATTTATGTTTGATAACGGATCTGGGATTCCAACTGCTTCCCGACCAATTAAAAAGTGACTAGGCGTTAGTATTGTATTATCATTGATGTCTTCGCTTTGTGCACATAACGGCCTCGAGTTTAGGCAAGCTTCAATTTGATGTAAAAATGTTATCATTTCTTCGTACGTGAATGTCGATTCTCCAATTACTCGACGTAAATGGTACTTTACTGATTTTACGCTGCTCTCCCAAATCCCACCAAAATGGGGGGTTGCTGGCGGATTAAAATGCCACTGAGTACCTATACTGGTCATCGTATTTTGGAATCCAGGTGACTGTGTTATTTGCAATAATTCTTGTTCCAAAAATTTCGCTGCGCCTACGAAGTTCGTGCCATTGTCACTATACATATGTGACACGTGTCCTCGTCTGGCCATGAACCTCCGCAGTGCCGCAATAAATGTTTCAGTTGTCAAATCTCCCACTAATTCTAGATGAATTGCTTTTGTTGCTAAGCATACAAATACAGCAATATATGATTTGTAGGACTTGTGACCTCTTCCTTTCATTGTTCTTGTTTGTATTGGTCCCGCATAATCCACTCCAGTGTGACTAAATGGATATGATTGCGTGACTCTTGCTTTTGGAAGTATCCCCATTTTCTGTACTTTCGTTTCGGACCTGTATCTCGCGCATTTGACGCACTTTTTTAGTGTACCTTTGACAACTTGTTTTCCACCTATAATCCAGTATTTTTGTCGTAGGACAGCTGTAGTTAGTTTATTTCCTCCATGTAATGTTTTCATGTGTGCGTTTTGTATTATTAATGACGTTATATGATGTCGGCGTGGTAATAGTATAGGATGTTTTTGATTATATGGCAAGTCAGCGTTTTCTATTCGACCTCCAACTCGTAATAATCCATCGTTATCAATAAATGGATCTAGTGTGGATAATTTACTGTTTTTCTGCAGTGATTTTTTCTTTCGAATAATTTCTTTTTCATCGTAAAATTCTTCTTGTTGCAATATGCATAGAATTCGTTTCTCTGTTTCTTCTAGTTCCGTACAGGATAATGGTTCGTGCTTTTTGCGCTTGCTGATAAATCTGTAGCAATACGCTAATGTTCTTATCATTTTATTGTAGTTAGAAAATCGACTCCAGATGTCATACTTTTCATTCGTAGTATTAATTGTTGTTGATAAACAGTACTTGGCTTCTTCATTTGGCTGTGGTGCTGTTGTTGTAATAGGTATATCACTCGTCTGTAACCATGGTGGGCCGTTCCACCATAAGGAACAGTTTATTAATTTTTCTGGCTCCAATCCTCTTGATATAATGTCCGCTGGGTTTTCAGACGATATGACATGATTCCATTGAGCGTTAGGTATTATGCTGTTAATTTCTGACACTCTGTTGGCCACGAACGTATGCCATCGCCCAGGATCTCCTTTTATCCATCCCAACGTGATCATAGAATCCGTCCAGCATGAAATCACGGTATTGTTATCACCGTTTAGAGCTTTTTTTATTTTTTCTATTAAATTAGCCAATAATACTGCGGCGCATAGCTCAAGACGCGGTAATGTTGTTTTTTGTTTTTTCGGTGCAACTTTTGACTTAGCTTGGAGCAATGTTATGTAGTAACTGTTATTCACCATTACTCTGCTATAGACGACAGCCCCGTATGCTTTTTCTGAGGCGTCGCAGAATCCATACAGCTCAAACTTTGTCCTGTCTATCGTGTGACACCATCGTGGTACTTGTATATTTTCTATGTTTTTTAACTGTTTTTGTATTTCTGTCCATTTATTTCGTATTATGTCATTTACTGGTTGGTCCCATTCCATCCCAGACGTCCACAGTTGTTGTACTAGTAATTTTAGTGTTATGATGATGGGGGCCAACCAGCCCAACGGATCAAATATTTTCGCCACCTCTGACATAATGAACCGTTTGGTGGGTTTTGTGTTTTCTGTTATAGTTATTTGAAAACAGAATTTATCTTCGCCTGGAGACCATATAATTCCCAACGACTTTCTTGTTTCGTCTAAGGGAAGTTTCAGCATCCGACTTTCTTCTTTATCGCATGTTAAATTGTTCAACAATTCCGAACTATTTGAAGACCATTTTCGTAGTTGGAAACCACCTTTGTTTAACATTGCTATTAATTGTTCTTGTAATTCCTTGACGGAGCTTTCCTGGGATTCTCCTGACAAAATATCGTCAACATAGAAATCCTGTAACGTTACTCTACTGGCGATAGGGTAATTGTCTTGTTCGTCTAATGCTAGTTGTTGTAATGTTCTCACGGCCAGATAAGGCGCGCTTGTTGTGCCATACGTGACCGTTGTTAGTTCGTATTCACTAATGGCCTTTTTTGGAGAAAATCTCCATAAAATTCTTTGATATTTATAGTCTTCTTGGTTTATTTTTATGAACCGGTACATTTTCATAATGTCGGCCATGAAAGCAATCTTATGCGTTCTCCAGCGTAATAATATGTTTGATAAGTCTTGTTGAAGTCGTGGTCCTTTATGTAAATTTTCATTAAGGCTTATTTTACTACTTGTTTTACTACTAGCGTCAAATACCACTCGTAGTTTTGTTGTAAGAGAGTCTTCTTTTATTACCGCTTGGTGGGGAATATAATACTCTCCTGTGTAATATTCTGGTTTAGGTACTTTTCTCATATGACCCATATTTAGGTACTCGTACATAAATTCCTTGTATTGTTGGCGTAAATTTTCATTTTTTTCGAACTGACGTTCTAGTTGTAATAGTCGAGCCACGGCTTTTTTCCTTGACTCGCCATATTTTATGTTCGCGTCCTTAAACGGCAGTCGTACCGTATAAGTGCCGTCGAAACTTCGTATTGTAGTATTTGTATAGTAATTTTCACACAACTCATCATCTTTGGTGAGTGCATAGTGTCGTGGAATTTCTTCTAATTCCCAAAATTTTGTTAATTGTTGTATGTCGTCGGTGCGAGTCATCATGCTTAATACTTTGATGCCACCGTTTGTGTCTTGCGGATATAACCCGGATAAAATCCAACCCAATTCTGTTTCTTGAGCGATTATACCGCCTTGTAGTCGTTTAAAACCTTGTAATAGTATTTTACTATATTCTTGGGCACCTAAAATTATGTCTATAGGTCCCTTTTTGTTGTACGTTGGGTCTGCCAATAGAACATTGTCCAACTCTTGTAATTGTTGTAAGTTACTTCTTGGTAACGAGTTTGTAAGCTTTGGTAGTACTATAAGTGTTACAGGTAGTCTGTACTCACTAGAGTACCTTGGTTGTAGTTTTATGTTAATTGTATATTTCGATGTCTTAGGTTCGTTGTCTCCAATGCCTTTTATTTCGGCTCGAACCTTTTGTCTTGGATACGACAGCAGTTGTGCTACTTCTTCCGTGCAAAATGACGCTTCTGAACCTTGGTCACACAATACTCTTAATAATTGTGGTGTTCCATCATACGACGTGGTTTGTAATAGCGCTGTGGCTAATAAGACCGTATTTTTTGCCTCTAAATTGGTAGCTGATAAGTTCGATAACGTTGTGTTTTGTCTTTTATCACTCATAGTTGGTTTAGGAGTGAACTTTTTCGTATACTCAGAAGACTCTGGTTGTCTTTTAATTGAATCGAATGTTCGGTGTAATAGTGTGTTATGACCTTTATGTTGACATATTTCACATTTTGTATAAAACTCGCTCGTGCATTTTATTTGTTTATCATGATTTAAGCAGCGTTTGCACATTTCTTTGTCTGAGACTTCCTTATATCGTTGCGTCACGTTCAAGGTTTTAAAACTAGGGCATTTATTTATATTATGTTCTGTGCTTTTGCAGTACCAGCAATGTTTACTTTTTGATGATTCTGCTATTGGTACGAGTGTTCCCCGGTATTTATTTATTGTATGATTCACCGAGTTATTACTCAGGTGATTATACGTAATTTTTTGCTGATCGTAGGACTTTAAACTTTTAAATCTTTTTTCTAAAAACTGTAACATTTCTTCAAACGATTCCAATTTGTTTGGGTGTTGTAACTGATCCTCGTATTTTGAATCAGTTTGTTGGTCCCATTTCCTGGCCAAAAGTCTAGCCAAAATAGGGTCCCATGTTGAAATGTCAATTCCTTGATGTTTTAAAGATTCCAAACATTCTTTTATGGTGTCGTGCATGTCTCTTAAACCCGCTGCATTCGCAACATTTAGCTTGGGTAAATCTAATAATTTATCGATGAATTTAATTGATATCATTCTTTCGTCTTCATAACGTTGCGTAAGCAATTTCCATGCGGTTTCATAGTTCGATTCACTTATCGTTAGATGACGTATAATTTTTGCTGCGTCACCTTTTACATTTGTCTTTAAATATTGCATCTTTTCTACCAATGAAATATTTTTATCTTCATGAATAATTTTTTTGAATAAATCATGAAAAGTATACCATGAGTCATAACTCCCAGTAAAAGTTGGAATAGAGATACGGGGTAGTTTTCCTGACGACTGTGTTAAGGTTATTTTTTCGCTGGAACTGTCATGGATTTTTTCTTCCAGCATCTCCATTGTAGTATCGAACTCAGTTTGGGTGTTTTCAAAATATTTATTTTTGAAGTAAAGGTGTCCCGATGTATCCTCCTCCAATAATAATTCAATGTGTGTTTCTTCAATATCCTGCCATCGTTTTTGTAAGTTGTTTATTGTAGTTTGTAAATGCCATATAGGTTTGTTTTCAGTGACTGATTCTTTTGCCTGAATTAGCCTTTTTGACATCTGGGATATCCTGAACATTTGTATAAACGTCTTGGGATTCCCTCTCCCTTCTTCTTCGTTTGTGTTTTGTTCTTCAGGTTCATATATCGCCTGAACAAGTTGAAGTCTTGCTTCATAGTTTTGTAGGTGGGCTAAGCCCTCGTTGTATTGTTTTTGGATATTTCCAAAGTAATTTGTAGTGATATATTTGTGAGATGATAACATCTCTTGTTTTTCCAGTTTCGAGTGATTCTCTTGCACCCGTTGGAAAATAGTAGTTAGTGTTTGTCTTTTTTCGTCAATGTATTTTTGTGTTCTTCGGCTCACGGAGTCCTTTTTAATGTTTGTAATTATCCTCCTGATCTCGTTATAATCTTCCTCCTGGCTCTTGATTGCTGTGTTTATTTCTTGTATGTCCATAGTGCTTCTTTTGTCTTCTTCCCTAATAGCCCTACCCTAACTTCCCTACTACTAATGTTTTAAGTCAATACTTATCGTACCTGCGCTCTCGCTATAACACGTCCCTGAAGGTGCGACTTCTCAATCAGCTGGTGAGTCCCGCTTGTGGGAGGCCAGTGACCGAACCGCAACGAGAGGCTTTCTGACAGAGTACGTAAGTAAAAGTCCTTCAGTCAATTCCGAAACTGATGCTTTGTTGAGTACACCAGCCCGTTCTTAACTGATTCGTATGTCTGTTATGTCAAACCTACGGGGGGGTTAGAGGGAGGAAAAATCTTTACTTTTACTCGAAGGACCAAATGTACAGGCGTAGTCTGGGCTAGTGGACTAACGCCGTGTTTGACAGAAGAACCTAAGGTTATAGTTTGAAGTACCTAAAGCCCTTAAGTTCCTAGCCTATATGATGGGATACCTGCACCGTGCTACCTAAGGTGACAGGTGGATGTGAGATGGATGTTGGGTGGAGGATTGGTTATTCTCACTGCCAGTCAAGCAGACTCACTCGACTAATCAGAACTGACGGCTAAGGGTGTCTTGGCCACAGTGAGATGGAGCTTTGGGTGGAGGATTGGTAACTCTCACTGCCAGTCAAGCAGACTCACTCGACTAATCAGAACTGACGGCTAAGGGTGTCTTGGCCGCAGTGAGAGGGATGTAACTGAGAGATGAATAAATTCAAATCTGATTTATTTTACACAATGTACACCTTATATACTACTTATTGCTAATACACACATATACCATTTTGTGTTAGTGTGTCGTACGTGTAAAGTATAACGCAGTGTCTTTAAATCATGTCAGTGCTAATTTTGCACATTATGTTGACATGCTTTACTTGTATGTTGACATGCTCTACTTTTGAGTTTGCTGCGTTGCATGTTCAATGTGCATTGAACACACGTAGATCTTTACTTTTTTACACCTACCGCCGATACAGATATGTATACGCTATGTATAGCTACAAAAAAAAATAACTAATCAAATATTTTAATAATGCAAAAACGTTATTACGGCTTAAAATATCAGTATTATCGCTCTAGATATTAAATATATTATCCACAGTAACAATTTCCCTTATCTTACAAAAATACAAATAATCTTATAGGTGATAATTTTATATAAAATCCCTGTAAGTTCAATTTATTCAACAATAGAATAACATTTCACCATTTACCATAAGATGTAACATAACTCACCAAAAATAATTAGAACCACAGCGACGTATCATTAATTATTAGCCTTGTTTGCATATCTATGTGCAATTTTGAGCTAGATTCAATGTAATTTATAATAGGCTGGTTAAGCTAAATTAAATGAAATCTCTACGTAAAGGATCTGTGGTTCCAATTAGTAGTAAACCAATAATTTAGGAGTATTGTTAATATAGAAGCTTAAATATTCATCCTCATCAGAGCTCATATGCGTCACAATACAGGGCTTGAGCCTCCTGTCTTAGCCGAGGCCGCGGGTGGACGGATCGGGGATTAGTCCGCCACCCGCAGAGACGCCGACTGCGTGAGGGCGACGCTCCGGTAACACTGGCTTGTTATCGGAGTATTGAAGGGGACGGTACCCGAAAGGGTAAGCCGCCGGGCCGGCCACGGAAGTCAATGAATCGGTACCCGTGGTCGGCCCAATGGCAATGGGGAGGGATTACGGTAGATTATGGGGCTACACGCCACTCATTCGTCGACCTGAACAGATTGGGCGAGATTTATTCAGATCATAGCCTACAAAAAAAAATTAAAGGAGGGAATTTCACCTTATCGTGTTGGTCAGACAGGTTAATATAGGGTTTTATTTTGAGTTTTCTTTCTCTTCTTCAATAATAGTAATACATTTTTTTTATTGTTTTCTCAAAGGCTCTACAAATTAAATAAACTGAGATGTTAGCTCATATGTATAGCTCGTTAGTGGATATGAGCGAGAGCTCATAGTTTATAGAAATTTAATAGTTATATATGAGATATATAACTATTAAATTTCCCTTCATTCTGAATGAATCTAAAACTGTATAATACGCTTCGTGTCCTACTGTCTCATGATCATCATCATCTTGCTCTTATCCCAATTACTTGGGGTCGACGCAATATGTCATCTGTTTTGACATTTCGTGTCCTACTGTCTGCTAGTCGAAATTCTCTATGGAAAATCCCACTGAGACCTCACTCAAAATGCGAACCTCGGTATTTCACATACACATGCATGCATGGACTCCTGCATGCTTATGCTATTAAACCAATAATGCATTCAAATGCTATTTACAAAGTATTCAGATTTATATTTCAGCATTATTGATTTATTATTTACTATTTGTATGCTCATCAAACAATTTCATCTTGCTGATACGATTTTCTAATGGCAAGTTTATTAAATGAAAAATACAGGAACTTATATACTATTTACACATCTCTGGTCTCGAGCCTGATATCGCTAAATTAACAAAAAAAGGTAAATATTTAAAATATATTTATTTATTTTAAAAGTAAATTTATCATCTCAAATTAACAGAAGCTTATAGATAATCTTAACATAAACCTGTAAACTATTAAAAGTGATATTGATAGAAATAGAATTAACTTTACTAGTGGATTTATTTACGAGGTGATCCTCTACGTCTGAACTACTAACATTAAATCAACATAAACTTGTAGCAAAACACGCAACGTAAACTGAGCAACGTCGTCTCAACAACGGAAGGCAATTTACAGTGACGATAAAAGTATCGCTATCGTATAGTTAAGCGCACGATTCGTTCCGACAGCTGTAATTGCGAACTCTCTCACTGTCTATTAGTTCCGTAATTTAGATCCCAATGTTTTAGCATAACGTTCACTATAGCGAAGCAATTTCATTGTGCTTGTCCTCGTATTTTTGAACCACATGTAATTTTATCATTTTGGCTCTCATTTTCATGTAAAATAAATACATTTAGCTAATTTTAACAAACATGATCTATAGCTTATTTTAAGAACTAATCCATGTGGTTACAGAGTAAGAATAAAAGTAATCACCCCCTTCACGACACTCACGGGCAAGAGTGCTTGGGTGTCGTAAAAGACGGCTAAGGGAAACATGCAGGTAACATCTATACAAGATAAGGAAAACTAAATATGAATAAAAACGTGTTAGAGGTGTTGGAGTACCTCTGACCATCGCGGAATAGTAGGTCGATTTCCCTCCCATTTGTGGAGGAGCCCTGAGCTCAGCAATGGGACTTATATACGCTGAGATGATGATGATGATGGTGAATAAATATGAATTTTAGGTCCTGTCAACATTACAGTTCTCCCTGCTATTCTGGAAGGAAATCTAGCCCAACAGTGGGAGATAATGGTATTGATTACAATTATTTATATTAATACATTAATTTAAGAGAAGGAAACCTCGAAATGAAACCCTATACCAACCTGTCTGATCAAAGTGGTGTAATAGGTCAATTACACTACTATCATGGAGGAAACTCGAGTCTAGCAGTTGTATAATTGAATACGTTGGCGATATCTTGGGACACCACCAACAGTACTCCCCCGCCGGTGACAGCCTCAGTCACCACGACCCTCAGGCGCAGCAAGGCCGCGACCGTCGAACGTCCCCTCCTAAACCCAAACTGGATAGATTCATGCATAGATAGATTCGCGCAGCACACAATCGAGGTGTGCGCCGCGTGGGCGGGGGAGCGCCGTGAACTCGTCGCGATCATCGGTGACCTGACGCTGCCGGCCATCATTAGGGAAATGGTCGCCAACGTCAGGAACTGGGATGCCGTTGCCGCCTTCTGCGAGGCTGTCCTCTCACGGAAGGAAGCGGCGGACCATGTGTGGAAGGAAAGACTCCACGCGGACACGGTCCTCACCCGAGAGTGGGGCGATGCAGGCGCGAGTACCTGCGCCTGATGCCGCCCTAGCAGAGGCTGCAGGTGACCGGACCTCCCAGTAGGGCACGTCGAAGGGAGAGGGTACTCCCTCGGGATATTCCGTCGGGCCGACCACCGACGTCAAGTTACTCTGCTCCGGTGGTCGATCCAACGACGAAGGCGACGTGTCGCGGGTGGGTTACGGGTGTGCGTGCTTACGCCCCTCTGTCGCTCCGGACGGAGTGGTGCGAGGAGTGCGCCGACCGTAACCTACCCCAAAAAAAAGCAGTTGTATAATTTATAAAAACGCTATCTGTACTCATAAGTTAATGTAGAGTATATCAACCAACTTTATTCTACGGGAGTCACAAATTTTGTTGAGATATTACGTAGACTATTTGCTCCTCCAAACTGTAATCTATCTTTGTACCTAATTTGCTCCAGGCCTGTTCAGCAGTCTGATTGAGTAATAACTGTCAATCTATCTAAACTTGTCCATTCATAAAAAGTTATAAGATGATATTACTTAGTTCACTGATGTTTTGTTCAAGCACTTTAACATATTTCACAGGTACATTGCTTATTTTAATACAGGCTACAATTATATATCATCTATTTGATTTATAGTACAATTCACGAGTAATGATGCGGCGTACTTTGTTTAAATTTCTAACAGCAAAATTTTAACTTTGACTGTTTCATATCCTTGACATTTGTCACATTTAAATTTAAAGTCATCATTTAAAGCGATCTACTAAGAATTTGAATATGCTGCATAATGATGACGCCACTTGTCTAATTCCTCAGGAGCATAACAAATGAATTATTATCATTAAGAGTTAGAGAACTAGGAATTAATGAATGATGCGTGATGCAGTTATACATTGATATTCTGTGTGTGAATGTAACTAACCGGAAAGAATGTGATGTTACTAGGTATGGTCCGTACATGGCTAACCCATCTGAGATCAATGACCGCACAAAGTCTTGAAGACTTTGTGCGGTCATTGATCTCAGATGGGTAATGCTAATCGCTCCGTTCTAATTGCTCAATGTATAAAGTAATATAAAACCTTAGGTAGATAAGGATGAAATTACGCCGGACATGTTTATTTAAGACAATATCACTCCACAAAGAAATAAATCCTCCTATCGAGAAGAACTTCAGGAACAGAAGCAGCTTCTGAACAGTCATGTTTGGATACCAAAGAGTTATTGTGCGTGAGGACCTTAGAGTAGTGGGCTACTCTCGGCACGAGATGTGGGTATTTAAACTACTCTACTATTCGTCCAGTTACACCTGCATGTCAGTATACGCTATTGTGACCACGAGACTAAGCACAAATGGAATGAAAGAAAAATTTCAGCAGCAACTGTGAGGTACTGTGACACTATATAGGCTAATCAGAGGCTGACTATGTCAGGTTAAAAGTTATTCTGAGGAGAAAGAATCTAACAAACCATCCATTCTAAATACATAGAACGGACGCATAGGTAGCCCTGCCGCTGTCTTGTTACCCCGAACGGACGTATGTGAACCTAACCATATTCACTACAATAAATATTATCTTATCGGTTTTTATTATTGAAATAATATTAACCCAGATTTGCTCTTTGGAATCGTTTAAATCGGTTGAGGGACCATCAGCGGCTGGCGGAGCTCTCCTGGGAAACGTATAATACCTTACCAAGGTGATCATAACAATAACTCCACCAAGTAATGACCGTAATGTATAGAATTCTATAGTAGAAGTTTACGTTCAACAGCGAACGGCGACAGTCTGAATGAATGTAAGAGATTTAAAAATTTGATCCAATTTAAATAGTTACATTATTAATTGCCATACGTTACCCGATAACAACTTTAATTATAAATGTTTATCCTTTGAACAGTTTGCGAATAAGAAAAACTTTAGTAAGTTAATTAAAATAGTTCTACGGTTAACAATCAATCTGTAGGCATTTTATACTATGTTTATTAAATAAATCTTCTATTTTTGTATACATTTATTAAGAATTATAGTATAAGATATTTTATTACCTTAAAATATAAACTTTATTAGATATTGCATCTATCCATCTGATACGATCAATTCTATAATATTTCTATATATTTAGAGTACTGGCAACGGCTCCCATAATTTTCATGAAGTTTAGTATAGGTTTCGAGAGCTGATCTAGGTTTCATTAATAGAAAACCTCATTTTATCAATAAAATTGCAGGCAATAAAACAGATGTAATTAAAATATAAGGGTAAATTTAGTA
This sequence comes from Lymantria dispar, assembly GCA_032191425.1. Lineage (NCBI taxonomy): Eukaryota > Metazoa > Arthropoda > Insecta > Lepidoptera > Erebidae > Lymantria > Lymantria dispar. The sequence continues at coordinate 19,419,285 of CM063447.1, read as the reverse complement.
ATTGCCATCTGCCAACAATAAATAAAATAAAATAATCCGATGTTAGGTATAGCAAATGAATATTTGTTATGTTACATAATTTTCGGAGTAAGAAAACAATTCAGCACCACCTCTCTTGCCCGTGGGTTACGTAAAAGACCTTAAGGGATTAAATATGCAAATGTTATACATTTATGCAAGAGAAGTAAAACCCGAAATAAAACTCTATACCAACACGTTTGAGCAGCGTAGTAGGTCAATTTCTCTCCTGCCGCGGTGGAAGCTCAAGCCTAACAGTGGGAATTAATTTAATCAGAAAAATACTAAAACTACCTGCACTTATCCTGTTTGCTAAATTATGACACCAAAGAGTCGCCATAGGATTCTATAATGATACGCCTAAGATAGGAAGACATAAATTAACTAAGCTATTTGTTATGCTGGGCCACGCGCGTTTATTTATTAAGGCAACGTTATTTGTCACTAACTTGGTCGTGAAGTAAAGTAGAACACCCATGTATGACGTCATAACTTTACAGAAAGCATCAATAAAGCATATCATTATTTATTTATTTGCACTTTCATGTACACAAGGCAAATTTAACGCTGAAATCTTTATCTACCATAAAAGTAAAAGGAAAAACAGAACGACGGCACAGATGGCGTAGTGGTTTTAATACCGATGTTTAGATTCCGTCCCCAAGCAGGTTAACTGTTTTTTGTGCGATCTACAGATTATTATTCTCAGTTTGTATGTTGTGTCTGTTAATTGTATATTTTTAATGTCCCCTATGATATAAAAATGCATTCTTTAGTGGGAGTTTTTACGGTACGTTTAACTAAAAACATTTTTTTTTTATTTTATCTACAACTTAAGTGGTCTAAACATTCATAATAGACTTTTTTTATTTAATTTGTCGTGTAATTATTTATTTATATAGCTTTCGTTCTATTTGAGTTATACACATAGCTGCATTAATAATATAATTATATTTACCTACACTCTATAATTATAGGTACACGGTAGGTCTTTCCTTTTTTGAAATACAATCCATTGGGAATTTAAAACCAAACATTGATGTCGAATTTGTCAGAAACGTAAAGGAACTAGTAACTGTCTGTCTATTAAAAATTAATTACTTTTTCATAGATTTTCATTTGTTGCGCGGTTTCCCAATTTTTTATATAAAAAAGAGCCTTAAAACGTCAGCTTTCTGACAGTAAAAGTTCCGTCCGTACCACACCAAAATCTGCGTCGCTGATTCAAAGATTACAGGACAAACAGGCAGATAGAAAGTTAAATAGATATTAATAATATTTTTTCCATTATGCGTGATTATATACTTCTGTGTGGTGATGAAGTAAGAATATTCACCACCCTACTCAACACGCTTATGGCAATAAGCGTCATAAAAGACAACCAAGGGATAAATGTGCATATAATATGTTTATAGTGGAAGGACCACAATGTTGACAGTTGTCTGTCTACAGCCGTGGGCCGGTTCGTCCGAGGTAGTACCACATTCTCGTAGAAAATCGTGTGATGAGTTTTGTTGATACCTTTAGTATCATCGAACCTCATTGCACGCATTCACACTCTTCTCTTTCATCGCAGTAGGCAACCGCCTTGCAAAGATCCATGAATGACACCAACACTTACCATCAGGTGTACTGTTTGTTCGTTTGCCAGCGATTACAATAAATATACCAACAAATCTGATCAGCGTAATATGGATTTTTTTCCTGCTGTGGAGGAGGCTCGAACCCGGCAGTGAGACTCCTCATATTTATGAGCTGAGATGATGATCATGAAGAGAATATATACCGATCTATACAGTCAGTAAAAAGCCATTAATTTAAAATACAAACAGTCCCTTCAATTCTGTTATTTGTATGTGTAGATAATTTAAATAATAAATTATTACCTCATGCCAGTACTTGAATTTGTTATATAAAAATGGGTTATGCCGAGTTTTTTTTAATATTTTAGGATTTTTTCCTTTATTTTAGTTTTTTACTTGCACTATTATGCCAAAATTTACTCGCATTTTAATCCTAGTAGTAATTTTATTACACATAATTCTGATATTTATTAAAATAAACTAAAAATTGTATAGAACGCGTGATGTTACAAGATACTTAGAGTAAATAAAAATGACAAAAATAAATGCTGAGTCTTTCCTTATATTGCAAGCAAATGTACGGCACTTTATTGTAGCGTTGTCTGAGTGAGTCTCCCTAGTGACAGCTTACACATGATTTTGGGGATAGACAAAGGGTGTGTACGATGAAAAAGCTTTTCATTCATTTTCATTCAGCTTACAACAATTGTGTGACTTGGGTGTACTTACCGATAAACGTTAGCTATTTTTAAAATAAATATATATATATATATATATATATATATATATATATATATATATATATATATATATATATATGTTGAATAACTTTATAAAATGACAACTCTGAAAACTGGCCGAGTCAAATCTAACCTACTTTAAGATCTCACATTTTTTTTTTTTAAATAATAGCAATTGTTATAGGTATCCAATAAAGCAAAGAAATAGTTTAATACTTGTTCATAATGCTATTTTGTGCCTATAAATACATATTTGGATTTTGCATAGAACTTGGCACTCATTTAGATCTCCATTCTTTTTGCGGCGAATCCCACAGCCAAGCATAATTTTTGTATTGAACTTGGCTCTTCTTTTTTACATTTATGTTTTTGGTGGGATATCATTACTTTTTGTAAAGAAAAATAGGCAGGTATTGAGATTTAATGTTTTTTCTTGTGTTTCCACTGCATGGTTTTCTTTGTTATGCTATTGTCTACATTCTCTTGAATGTTAAACTTTATTTTTATATTTCTGTTATATAGCATATATAATAATACATATATTGGGATAGTTTTAAATATCTGCTTGTAACGTTGTAACGATTCCAACGCTGCAATTAAAAAAAAATTTTTTGTATGGTGACCCCCCTATTTCTTAACTTTTTTTATTTTTAGATTTTTTCCTACGCTTACACACAATTACCGTACTGGATTCCAAATTTCATCCTTCTAGGTCATCTGGAAGTAGGTTAGATTTAGGTACTATATGTCAGTCAGTACTAAAATTTATGACTTTTTGACCTTCATATCTTTATAACCGTTTGAACTAGCTTCATGGAATTTGGGCTTCTAGATATACTTATGAATATAATTATTAAACACACGTAGTTTTATGTGTTTACGTTAAAGAGGTTTTGAGTTATAGAAGGGTCAAAAGTGGCACCAAGTGGTTCGTGTAATATCACACTTGGCGCTGGCTAGCCAGTTCCTTTGCTTGAACTTGGCTTGACACGCTACAGCGTGTCTAGATAAAAAGTAATGAATTCATGCAATATATTTAACATATAAAATATCATCACTATCATGTTATCACAGCTCACATACGTCCTACCACTACTGGGCTCAAGCCTCCTTCATATTAGGATGGAAATCGACCTACTATACCACGCTGGTCAGGCAGGTTAGTGCAGAATTCTAATACAAGTTTTCCTTGTCTTACATTAGACAAGACAAACAACTATATTGTATGCACAAGATATCACTTAGTCGCCTTTTACGAGACCCAAGGGCAAGAGAGGGAATGGTGAATTGTATTCTTACACCACAAATGTCGTAAAAGACGACTAACGGATACAACGCATATAACATCTTTTAATATTTCTAGCATAAATATTCACATTCAAATCGTAATCTGAAAACAAAGAATGCAGATCTCGATTTTTATTCGATACTATTCGATATATCTACCCCGATGGTTGCTCGTGACATAAAAATTTAGGATGGTAATGCGGTTTGCCTTATTTTGATTTCCGGTCAAAGAGTTTGTTTGAATCGCCCCAGTACTTTCAAGGATTAACGTCTACGTAATCTAACTTGGGTAAACGTTTATTGTTACGGATTTGCTTGTGGTTTTAACGACTGCTTGCGGCAGATATTAGATATGAAATAATTATTTTCTTTTCTTCATTGCAGAGAAGTTTTGCGTCCAACAGTGGAAATTTATTTAAGGAATATATAAAAGAAAGAAAGAATAAAGATGACTACATAAAACACATTTTGATATTTCTTAATTCCTTTATAAACTTGTTATTATTCTAATTTATTAATTAACGAAGCATGTGCATTAGTTTTGGTGTAGGTTTTCTATTATTTGCAGTGAGTTGGACTTCGAGTCGTTTAACAAAATGACGGAACCTTTTTATCTTAGTCGAGCCGCAATTTATTTCTGGCTCTATTTCCGCAAGACCGCAACCGATGGTTGCTATTTTGAATAAGTCTGTCTCAGAAGTAAAACCTTGTTCTTTCTTTTACCACAGAACAAAAAGTCTTCATTTCCGTATTTATCAAATACTATATTGTTTTATCTTGACTAGTAGAATTAGAAAGTACCTACTGACTATTTTGTTTATCTGTCCGATCCAACCCCTTTTATCCCCACGGGTGTAATAACAGACGAAAACAAAAGAAATCATTTAAAAGAAAGGAAAAATTGCAAATAGTATAGTATGTATTTTCCAACCTGTCAAGCCAGCGGGGTATAGTAAGCAAGGTTCGCTCTCAATGTGGTATCCTTTTTTTTCTTCGCATCTTTTTAACAAGTTTATGAGCTAAGCAAAATAATATATTGCGTTTCAAATAATATTAAGTTAAATATCAAAATATATCAGATTTAAAAATTACATGCATTACAATAGCCAGCATATCGTACATATAAATCACTGATCTAATAATGTTCTATTACATGTGATAAAGATTATTTACTTGAACTAGCAACCTTAGTACCGATAATTGTACCTATAATTTTGTAAAATAGTACGTTTGGTGACGGGCCATCGCACACTCGTGAAAGTAGTAATATTCGGCTGAGGGAGTATGTGGGCAAGTTCTACTAGAAACCACATAATATTAAATGAAACCACCACCCTGTACTTACGCTTGCCAAGCATGGCGATTATGGCATTATCTTCCCTTCGTGTAAGTCTATATATTCGTCTAAGCCCAACTGTGGACATTGATTGACTGATGGATGAATGTCCATACGATAAACTGGATTACTATATACAATTTTATTTCTATTTGTACTTATATTATTTCTTTTTTAGTCTTCTTTATTAAGTATCGTCTACAAACAAAAGAAAACCAGCAACCACTTAATCATTCATTCATTATTCATATCAGCTCATATATGTATGTCTCACTGTTGAGTTCGAGCTTCCTCCACAATAGGTAGGAAATTGACCTACTATACTGCATTGGTCAGATGTGTTGGTATAGGGTGTCATTTCGAGTTTTGCATCTCTTGCATAGATGTTATATGCATATTTAATCCTTTAGTTGTCGTTTACGACACCAACGCGTCTTTTGCGATACCCACTAGGAAGAAAAAGGGTGGTAAATTGTATTCTTACTCCATCACCACACGGAAAAACCACTTAATAATAAAACAAAATTGAATACGAAATCTGACTGATCTAAATTTTAAATTTGCAAGGGAAAATAAAGAATAAGATATGTGCTGGTATCTTATATTGCGTATCGCTACAAGCGTTTGGTACGACGCGACGCGATGAGCGACAGTGCAGGGTCCAAGTACACTTCGTTTGCCGCGATACCGCTGATATAAGTACGCGCTATCTCGTCGCACCGCCATCCTATTCACCCGAAATTGTTCCTCAAGGAGTTCGGTAATGAGTTCCCTTGAAAACTGTTTCTAGTTCCCCACTATTTTTAACGATGTCATTTTTGAAAATTGGCTCTTTGCGGTGTACGCTCCTTCTGAACATTGAACGAGTTCTGTTAAGGAAACACGGGTATTTTTAGATATAACTTTCTTATAGCTGCTTTTGAAAGATTTTTACGTACGTATTTTTTAAATTCGGGCCATTTGCGTATGAGTTTTATATTGTTACTATATGATAGCATTTATTTGGAGATTTATACCAATAAATAAAATTGGAGTGTCTGTTTGTAATGTCAAAATAATAGGCCTTTTTCATGCTCACACGATTATTTGCACTATACATATGCCTAAAAATTACTTTATAATTTTTTTGTCTGTCTGTCTGTTCCGGGTAATCTTCAAAACGGCTGGACCAATTTCAAAAATTCTTTCACCAATGGAAAGTTATAATATCAGGGAGTAACATAGGCTATATTTTATCGCGGTATTCCCACGGGAACGGGAACTACGCAGAAAAGGCGACTGAAACCGAAGCGAAGCGAGGGCGGGTTGTTAGTATTTAATAAATCACTATATTTTTAACGTTTTTCATGATTAGCTTTGCCATTTTCTTAAACAAATTATGTAAAAATGAAAAGGTACTGACTCAGAAAAGTGAAAGGTCTTAGGCTCTTACCCTAGCTACGTTCTTCTGGCCTATTACCAACCAACTTAAGTAAAAAAAAGATACCTAATAAACATGTTTCGAAGTTCCAGTGCAGACGTTAGATCACAACAACTTATCATCGGGTAGCTCGTGCTCATACTTGTGCAAGAGTACACGTGGTTGACTACTTTAAAAAGAAGGACCAACATCTGGTTCTTTTATCAAGTAAAGCTCAATATATTACAAATAAATCTCCACTGTAAGGAAGGAAGAAGCTCCAGCCCAGCAATGGATCGTATACTAGCCGAGATGATCATGAAACAACTACTGCTAATTGTCGATTTTCTTCAAGATTACTTGAGGCGATCCATTTATGGCTGCAGTTAAAAAACTATTAGCAGTAACAACTAGAAATATACAACTGCAATAGAAAATTACAGTTATAACTGAAGTATGTAGGTATGTACTTCTATAATAACGATAATGCTCGAGTAGCTTAATCGAAATGTGTACAAAAGATTTTATTTCAACCTTAAGTATCATAACAAAACCAACTGATACCTGACCATAGAAATGATTCCATAACCAGAAACATTATAATTATTTTATCGTCACTAATCATCATCATCATTCAGTCTATCACCATGTGGACTGGACGTAGGCCTCCCTCATGTTTCACCGCAAAGCGCGGTCCTGTGCCAGCTACATCCAACGACGCTCAGCAATTTTCCCCAGGTAGTTTGTCTACCTCACGAATGTCAAAGTATTGGTTCCAGTGGTCGGCCCAATAGCGATGGGGAGGAAATACGGTAGGTTATAGGGCCGCACGCCGTCCATCCGTCGGCCCGGGCGCATTTGGCTTGTCCAGACCATAGCCTACCAAAAAAAAAAACTCTGTCGTCTGATACGTGGTCGCCATTCGAGAAAATTTCTTCCGCAGTTGTTGTCAGTTCGTCGAGCAATGTTGCCTACCTATTGCCATAATAATAATCGTCACTAATAATAATCTATTTTTCGTAGTGGTAATTTGAGTTTTCTACTTCGTATTTAGGAATTTTTAAAGCTGAAAACACAAAGTATCTTATCAATTACTCATTTTAGATACATAGCAATGAAATAGTAATATGTATATTCTGTATATTTTCACCCGTTCCTTTAAGATATTGTAATACAACCATATATCATCATCATCATCATCTTGCTCTTATCCCAATTACTTGGGGTCGACGCAATATGTCATCTGTTTTGACATATTGCAAAAGTTTCGGCAATGACTTTTATGACCGGCCGCCTGCCTGACGTCAACCCTCTTTGGGAATATAATCGTTGACCCAAATGGTACCAGATGGAGTTGGTCCGGGTCAATCTAGGGCTCTTAGTCGTCTTTTACGACACCCACGAGCAAAGCAAGGGTTGGTAGTATTCGAAGCCGCTACCACACAGCATATATACAACCATATATATCAACTAATAAAATTGGGAGTGTTTTACGCCGACCATACACGTTATTATCTTTAGTCCACATAAGACTCTCTACAGAAGATAGTCTTCTCCACAATGTGAGCAAAAATTGTCTAGTAATCTCCTAGACGACTAAGTTTCCGTTTTTAGCAGTGATATTCTTTGTTTACATACATCCATCATATCAGCATCATACAGCCATCTTTTACACCACAGTGATGGATTATAATTATATATTATAGTTACTATAATATAGTAAAACACTCCTGGTAATTGATCCTAGCAATTACCTCAACCCGGATTGTCCTCGGCGTGCACTGACAGCCTAGCAGGCGCCGCTGCATTTTCGTTCTGATGATGACCATCAGATATGCTCAAAACTCAAACTCACAATAATTTCAATACAAAAATGGGTCACCGCACAAATAAGTTATTTGTTATTTTTTTTTTATTTTCCAAGCTATTATGTATGAGAATATTGAGTACTAGCAATAAAAATGTCCATATTATTTACCTACACCAGATCCACTTCGTATACAACTCCCTGTCATTCTTAAACATAACGACACAATATATCGTTCAACGTGACCAAAAACCATTTTGCTACAGTCCTATCTATTCTATTATTGTTTATTGCTAAACATGTCCATAAAAGTCAAGAATTGGGAAATTTACTAGCTGACGTTATTTATTGGGGGTTCAGTTAGTGTAACGAAACTGAAAGAAGTATCAACACACTACGATTTAGCGACCATGATGTTAAAATTGTAGAATCTAAATTATCAAGTCAATAGACAATGAAAAAGTTCACAATTACAGCTGTCCGAACGAATTATGTGCCCGACAATAAAAGCGATACTTTTATTGTTACTGTAAATTGCGTTCCGTTGGTAGAGTATTGTGTAGTGTTTCAAACTTCTCAGAACTGTATATCTCGTCTGAGTATTATTCAGTATGATTCAGACTAAATTCAAAGCTATATGTGTTTTAAACTGTTAAATGGAAAGTCATATTAAATTTTAAAAACAAATAATGAATTGTATATTTTTATATTTATGTATTTGTTACTCTTGTTATACTACGTCATTAACTCATCTTGACGACCAAAACCATACCATCATTTGTATACTAATTGTGCTCCGCTACTTTATTTACTTGCGTTGATTACTCCGATATATATTATTTTCTTTATAGATGTATATTTCCGTGTGGTGACGGAATAAGAATACAAATCACCACCCTCTCCCTTACCCGTAGGTATCGTAGAAGACAATTAAGAGATTAAATGTGCATGTAAAATTTATGCACGTAAAGGACACGAACCTTATATCAACACATGTGACCAACCCGCTATAGTAGGTCAATTTCCCTCCTTTAGTGGAGGAGGCTCGAGCCTACCAGTGGGACGTGTATGAGCTGAAATGATGACGATGATATTCTTTTAAGATTTTATCCAATTTATATGTTTTAATTTAGACCACTTATTATTTTTTTTTGGGGGGGAGGTGGGTTGCTGTCGGCGCACTCGTCGCTCAGCCCCGTCCGGGGCGACAGAGGGGCGTAAGCACACACACCCGTAACCCACCCGTGACACGTAACCTTCGTTGTTGGGCCGACCACCGGAGCAGGGAGACTTGTCGTTAGTGGTAGGCCCAACAAGTTAAGACTCTCTAGGTGAAAACTTCACTTACCTCTTTGCAGTAGTTTTAGGTTTGTGTAGCATGATTACAAATATACGGACAGCAAAACGTACAAAAAAAAAAATGAAAAATGCCTTTGCTTCAATCGCTCAATACAGGCCCCCATTTAATTTTCTTCGATATCGGTAACATCAGCGTTACAATGTTATTATATGTCGACATAAATTACGTATTTTTTATCTATCGTTTGATATTAAATAATGTAATTTTTATTACTCTTTAGCAAGTATCTTAAGTTATTGTTACTATGACTTATTAGTAGCGACTCCTAATACTTACTACGAAGTCTTTGCTCATTAATGTTATAGAAAAACGACTAAGAGCGTTATATTAAACTGGGAGAATACAATTAGATGCCGTCCGATTAGCAAATACATCCTTACTAATATTATAAATGCGAAAGTAAGTTTGTTTGATTGTTACGCTTTCACGCTTAAACCACCGAACCGATTTCAAAAACTCACGAATGGAATGCTATAATATTGGGGAGTAACATCAATATATATAAAAGAAAGTCGTGTTAGTTACACTATTTATAACTCAAGGACGACTGTACCGATTTGGCTAAAAATTAGTGGGGAGGTAGCTTAGAACCAGGAGACGGACATAGATTACTTTTTACCCCGTTCGATCGCGTTCCCGTGGGACGTGACATAAAACGTAAAAGAGAATACAAGTCAATATGAAACGTGGTATAACAAAAACGCATTTGATATGTAATAACAAAACGCAAATGACAGCTAAACATAATTTTGTCTATGATGAGGTATGTTTGAAGTTTGATAATTGTAATTTTGTCAGAAATCAATAATCAGTAATTTGTGTTCTCTTTGAATTATCATTAATAATGCCGCGACCAAGACGATTGAATCTTTTCCGACAAAGCCGTAATGGTTCTTCTATTAGAGATTATATTTTCGGCAACTGAGAAAATATATTTACGAAAAAAGTTATGGCGGTACGAAGTTTGCCGGGTCAGCTAGTAGGCTATATTTTATTCCAGTATTCCTACGGAAACGAGCACTACGCGGGTAAGGTGACTGAAACCGAAGCGAAGCCGGCTTGCTAGTAAATTATAAAATTGCTATTTCCGCACGCCGATGCTAGTTATTAGTTACTGTAAAAAAAATCAAACCCTATCACATCGTTGACAGGTACATTATTCAAACAAAATTGAACCATCACAACTCGTTTCAACATCAAACGTCGCCCCAAATCCGAGGCGTATCCAAACCTTGTTAAAAACTCCTCGACACATTTCAGATTGGTCAGGTGTCAGGTCAAAAAGCTGCATATTCACCGGCAGGGCTGGGATGAATACATTTATCTGATCGCATGTACTGCTAATGACATAGAGTAACACTTAACCTGCTAGATACATTTAGCATTTAGTACAGCTATTTGGTCTAGCATTGGTTGATGTGATGTATTAGGTAGGTACTTATCTTTTTTTTTTATTATTATTTATGTATTTATATTTGTAGTATACACATTTTATTCAGAATTATCTTCTGCCAAACTGCAAAACAGTTTGTTGGCAGTATTCTCATGGTTACATAACACACATTACATTATTAATCACCTATGTAAATATAGGTACACACATCTAAATCATATCATCATATTTATACATGCAAATTCTCTCATATGTTTTGATATAATTATATAATAAAATTTAAATAAGAAAATAATCCATACTAATATTATAAATGCAAAAGTAAGGATGTTTGTTTGTTTGTTTGTTTGTTTGTTTGTAACGCTTTCACGCTTAAACCACCAAACCGATTTAAAAAATTCTTTCACCAATGGAAAGCTATAATATCAGGGAGTAACATATGCTATATTTTATCCCGATATTCCCACAGGAACGGGAACTACGCGGGTTTAAGCGACTGAAACCTAAGCGAAGCGAGGGCGGATTGCTAGTAATATATAAAAAAAAGAAAGACTAAAAACAAAAACTCCATTCATAAATAAATTTATCTATACATTGATTTCTCCTATATTTGATTTTAAATCCTTACACATTGATTAACTTTACCTATCCTGATTCCTATGGACACATACTCAAATAATGTTTTAATAGTAAGTTTTTTAGATGTTTTTTTTGTAACGTCCTGGGTAATTAGCTGTGCTGGTAGCTCATTTAATAGTGTAGGAGTTAGCCACTTTCGCGTGCGTTGACCAAAATATATCTAGTACACTAATATCTAGTACACTAAACAGTTATAATACTGGATTTTGATTTAATTAGAGATCAGGGGCGGATTCTTTGGGTAGGTAATAGCCTCTTTTACTAGACAGCTTAGTTAAAAATAGGCTTAATTTACCAAATGTGACCCCACTCATGATACCTACATGTTTAATCTCACCCTCTCCGTGTGATAACGGAGTAAAATTACAAATCACCATCCCCTTCCAAATCCCAACCCGTCTAACCAACGTGGCAATTTGTTTACTATTATCGAGAAAACTTGAGCCCAAAAATGAGACTTGACATGAGCTGGTTTAATGATTATACCCTTTGAAGGCGACGCCAGGGGTTTCACCGGTGTGCAGGCGGTGAAGAGTGATGTAATGAATTGTTGGCGCCAAAAAAGTATTGTGATGAAAAAACTATTTAAATACTAGCAACCCGCCCTCGCTTCGCTTCGGTTATAGGTTATAGTCGTTTTACCCGCGTAGTTCCCGTTCCCGTGGGAATACCGGGATAAAATATAGCCTAGTTTACGCCCTGGTATTATAGCTTTCTATTGGTGAAAGAATTTTTGAAATCGGTCCAGCCGTTTTGAAGATTACCCGGAACAAACAGACAGACAGACAGACAGACAAAAAATTTTTAATTGCTATTTTAGGCATAGGTGTCGTGCAAATAACCGTGTGAGCATGAAAAAAGGCTATTATTTTGACATTACAAACAGACACTCCAATTCTATTTATTGGTATAGAATACTGACTAATTGATATAAAGTGAACAACACAAGGCATTTAAAAATAAATAATTAATAACTATTAAGAAAATAACAATAAAAACAGATTACAATTTAGCTTAAGGCTCGTATCTTTTCCTACCTATTCGTGCCGTAGATTTTGAAAGAGTGTAGAAAAGGGCGCGCTAGTCCTGGTGGCGCGAGCGCGGGAGTGCGCGAAATTCTCTCCCCGCGCGCCCTATTACCCCGCGCGCCAATCACCCCACGCGCACTTGCACAGCAATTTTCAATACATATTTTTATTTTGTATAATTCGCGTCGCTTACACCCTTACTTTGATATATGTAACAACTTTAACGACCAATGAATATTTTATAAGAAGACCAAATGCTAAGCTGTACATTAGGTTTCCTAGTTAATGTAAAAAATGATGTGTTTAAATGTTATTTCACAAATAAAGGATTTAACAAAACATGTTTCATATGAAACCGGCACGTCTTAAAGTCTACATAGTTATCTCAAATATGTCTAAAATTCGGGTAAAGTCATTTAGGCTCTTATGAACATCTATGATAGTTGATATGAGAGGTCAGTATCTAAAATATCTCAACATCTCTAACTTTAGAATACCAGTATTCCTGTAACTTGCGACAATCTTAATCCGAGAAAAATACGTATTCTACGTAGTCTAATAGGACCACAAAATGCAATAATAATAAAATTTCGAAGTAGAAAAGCTTGGAAAATTACTTTGATATTTTTTCTCTCATTTTTCTTTGTATCTCTTATACGTTCAAAGCGAGCCTTTTTCACAACAGGAGAGAAAACATAGATCATTTAAAATGTTTTTTTTAATAATGAGCACATATAAATATTTCCAGCTAGTTCCAAGATTTTCAAGATATTTTTTATCAGATAAAAGCAAGCATTTCAAAACTTAATCTATCAGAATGCAATTGACAAACTCAATTCATTTTCTTAATTATTCTTCTATGGATTATGAGACTTAAATGGAGAAACATTGGATTTGGTTACTAGCTCGTATGGTCTTTCTTTTGTGGTTAACGTCTGGCCACACCCCGTTCAACCCGTCCCAGGCGACGGATGGGCGGCGTGATGCCTATAATCTACCGTATTCCCTCCCCATCGCCACAGGACCGACAACTGGTAGCGATTCCTTGACATTCGTGGCCAGCCCGGCGGATTACCCTTTTGAAAGGTATTAAGGCAGTATTGCAGAGGCGTCTTCCTCACGTGGTCGGCGTCTTTGCAGGCGACTGATCCCCGATCCCTTTACCCGCTAACTATTGTGGCCAAAGGTTTATTCACGATTTCCTTCTCTTGCAGTATGTATATCTCCTTACGTTCTTCTTCGCCTAAGTAAAAGGTAGTAAAGGGTTAAAGTCACCGTCACGTCAAGTCACCACAGTCATGGACGAATGAAAATTATAAAAAAGTATATACAGTAGGTATATAGCATATTTTTTTAAATATTATTTTGCCTCTCAAAGAATTTACATAATTAAAGAATAAGAAATAAAGCACTGTATTTTACACAACTTACTTCTAACCATAGACTTAGTCATCATCATCATCGCCGCCTATATATGTCCCACTGTTGGGCTCAGGCCTCCTCCATAATGGGAGTGACCTACTATTCCACACTTGTCAGATGTGTTGGAACAGCGGATACTCAATCATACTAAGAGCAAACATTTTGATAATAGTTTAAATCCATTTTAATATTAGAAATGTGAAAGTGTTATATTTTAAATATCATTCGCTTTAAAGTTCAACCATGTAGATAGTTATTACCTGGCTTCATTCACAGGATACTTCGCAGTAAACGGGACGGTTGTTACCAATTTATGTTGAAAGTTACTTCACTAGCAAATACATGCTGCTGTGAATATACCATACAGTTCGTATGGAAATTAGACCGCCTTATATAAAGAAACCTCAACAATGTATAGACAACGGTAGCACATATAAATATCACTCTCTATTTACACAGTCAGACCACAAACTATCTCAGATCTCATTTTCAAGAATAGCTATTTCCCTTTTTATCTAGATATACTCGCTGACGATAGATGGAATTTGATAGCACCTAGTTTTGAAATGGTTTACCATCTTGTTTTATCCCTACATAGTAGTAGTATTTATTATTATACTGTCGAAACATATAAGATTCGCTTTACGTAGCATACCATGATAGTTCAACGTATCATATTATTAAAACAAGTTGTCAGCGAAAAAAACGTTAAAAATAATATTTTAATGTTTTCATAGTTTTCTGCTTTAAATTTTTTTCTGTTATTTAGTGAAACACGTTCTTGACTTAAATCAAAGAACCACTCTCCTATGGTACTATTACGAAGAACTCTTTTAAATGTATTTTTTGAAAGAACATCACAGTCCAGTACAAAAAAGTACCTACTTAAAAATCATAGAAACTAAAATCTTTCGCGTCGATTTTTATAATGTACCGCAAATTTTGATGTTCGTTCATGTTAATAATATATTTCAATGTCATTTATAATGACTATACCTTAAGAATATAAAGAATAATCTTTACTAAGAATGAATAAGAATTTATTTAAAAAAAAAGACAAAAATATCGAACACTATTTTATAGCTCTTTGGAGATAAAATAGTAAGTTACCTAAATATAGAATATACAAATTGATCCCCGTGTTGTGACGGAATAAAAATACGTTTCCATCCCTATATTGCTCGTAGGTGAATTGTGTTAAGCAAAAATACCACTAAAGTTGGAACAGTAAACCTGTAATTGATTAGAAATTAGGTAGTATCATTTAGTTACCGGTAAGGACATCGTAGTTCAGCGAGTAGATCTTGAGATGGGTTTCAGAAAGATCTCAAGACAATTTGATAAAATGTGCTTAATAAGACAAAGTTAATATCTAATTAAATTTACTCTTATCTAATTTTGGAGCACGTACTATCACTCACTAACACTTTTGAATTGATGAAATTATAATAACAAGATTGACTAATGTACACTTATTAACTGGACATACAATTGGATTACAAGGAAAACCATTTCAGGACGAGACGACGATTAATCTTGATTAATGATTGGTTGTCTAAATAGTCTACTAGTCTAAATAGCAAAGTCTCGTATTTAATATCATGGTTTCAATTACCACATAGGATAAACTACTATATTTGTTCGAGTCATCATCAGCCTACTCCTATGTTAAATACTTGAAGTCAGAGTGATATATTTATTTTCCGTTATACATATTGCAAAATTTTGACAATAGTTTTACTATCAGTCGCTTGCTGGATATAATTTCTTCTGCTTAAAAATGTATATGCTAATGACTATGCTATGTTATTGACTGTGGCATCAGCTGTAATTGTTTCAGGTTTATGTGAAGCTCTTAGTTGTCTTTAACAACAAATACAAGTAGTGTAAGGGTCGCTAGTATTTGTAGCACCCCCTAGCTGAGGCCGCGGGTGATCGGACCGGGGAATTGTCCGTCACCCGCAGGAGGCTGACCACGCGACGGCGACCGACATCCCAGGACGTCGAGAGGTGAGGGTACCTGAAAGGGTATTCCGTCGGGCACGACCACTGACGACAAGTCCCCCTGCTCCGGTGGTCAGCCCAACAACAAGGTGATGCGAGTACGGGTGGGTTATGGGTCCGCGCGCCGTCTTTTCATAGCCCCTGGACGGAATGGACCGCGCGTGCGCTTACCATATACCCATAAAAAAATATCTCGCGAGAAAAGTACTTGTAGTCACCAACAAACAGCACTAACGTTTAATCAAATCTGGTTGATCTTTATGTCTATAATGTGTATAAAAATGCCTTTGCTTTACGCCGTTTTATTTTATAATAAAAATCTCTATATATATATATTATATGAAATAAATATAAATAGTTGAAAATGTTAAATAGTAGATACTATGTTTGGTACTCGATGATCGCTTACGTCGGCACAAAGGACAAATGGCCTTCAACATGACCCAGTTTTCAGAATTAGCACTGAACGTAGCACTTGAAACTATCGTGAATAGAATTGGTATCATTTTTCCAAGATAGAAGTGGAATTCCCTACGAGGATCGCTGGCGTCGATTTTTCAGCCGCAACCCGACCAGTGACGCACTCCGGTCGGTCGTTTAGCAAAATGACGGACGGACCTTTTTTATCTACCCTAACCGCAATTTGTTGCCGACTATCTCTGTTTGCGATGTACGGCACTGGCAACGTACCGGAATACATTTAAAATTCTGATCTTAATAACATGAAGATCTTTTAAACTTGATATACTTACTACGCTGGTTTTCAATTTAATCTTACCATCTTTAATATTTAATTTTCTTCTTCGGCATATATATGTATCATTATTCAGTCCATCTCATAAAGAGAAGTGAAGTGTTGTACTATCTCACAGTGTATACACGGTTTGATATGGAGTTCTATTTCGAGTTTTCCTTTCCGAACTAAGTTTTTGTCTAACTCTGCATCTCGATGCATACGAGTATATGATTCAGGATTTTGCCGAAAACCATATTATACTTAGAGCATTATGAATTTTTGCATAATTATATTTTTCTCAACTCAAATGAGAAAAACTCTTATGACTGGCTACCAATTACTCGTGTAGAAAAATGACAAAATTTATTGTAATATTATTAAAAGCACTTCGTCGGGTTAATTTATTCTATAGTAATAATATGTTATTATAATTATAAAGAATTATTAGATTTTTCCGCATGGTGACGAAGTCATAATACAATTCACCACTTCTCACTTTTCATATTGCCTGTGGATATCGCAAAAGACGACCAAGGGATATCATACGCTTATAACAACTATTCAAGACTAGGAAAACTCGAAATACACCCCTATACCAATCTATCTGACCAGCAAGGTATAATAAAGTCTTTTTTTCCCTTTTTTTTTCCCTCCTATTGTGGCGGAAGCTCGAGTGCAACAGTGGGCGTATATGAGCTGAAATGATGAATGATGATGACAATTTTAATGATTACGGGATATTTTTGTGATGGTGGAGTAAGAATATATTTAAGTACTAATTCGTCTCTTGCGTATCATAATACCCAAATAACATGTTTGCAAAAGAAAAAAGTCTTGAAACAAGATCTTACAACATTGTTTGACTAGTATGTTTTAGTAGTTATAATATTCTCGCAATATGAAAAATTATACATGGGTATAATAATAAGATGACTTGAACCCTTTGAACCTGTCGTTATCTCACTATGGGGCTAACGCAAACCTCGAAGGAACATTATATGGCTCTCTAAGTTCTTTTGTTATAAAAGAAAAAATGTATCACAAGATTTATAGGAAGGCCAATAATGCACAGGGCCACTTGTGGCGTGCTGACTGTGAGTGGCGATACTGCGGTCTTGAGTGCCCCAGAGAGTCGGCCAGGGCCTTGTATCCAACTCGCCTTTATTGGCTGGCTGGAGTAAAAACCGAAGAGTGCACGCAGCATCCTCAACTCTGGCTTGCCTTAAACGGCTGATCAGAGAGAGGTCGCCAGAGCTATATGCTCGAGGGTGGAAGTGTCATTTCCAAGAGCATAACTACGGGGCAACCACTGCGGATCCCCGTTTATCGGGGACTTGTAATAGTGAAACCGGCGCCGCACTGCTCGACACCCCAAGCTACTTACACTAATATTGCCCCCTTGTTGCCCGTATGGCCTGCGTGTCTGTGGCGGCCGTTTAGGGGGGCCCATTCAGTGAGTTGGCGAGTCACCGTCTGGCAGCGTTCAAGACGCATAAAGGTATTAAAGGCATACGACAGGTTAAAATCAATAGTCTTAAGTAAAATGGTCCATCAAACCTCACAACCCAATAATCGGGTTTTAGGTATCATCAGTGCACAATAGTTTTACACCTACTGTTGGCAGTCCACGAGTGTTATGTGCAAATGTGGAGTATCATCAGTGGATGTCCCATCCCATTATATATTAAATTTCTCTAAAGGCTTCTGCGTGTTGAATCCATATTTCCATGTAAGCCTTTCAAAGGATCGGGTATCTTCTCTTGAAAGATCCCGTGAAGTGAAGTAAAAGGAGATAGATCTTTATCTTACTATTACTAAGTAGAATAAAAAGGGAAATGAAATAATAATAATGGATGATTAATATTAATATTACACACGCATTAACATCAAACATGCAAATATTATAACTGGAATAATAATAAACGGGTATGATACAATATTAGAGAATAGAATATTCATCCTTACTAATGTTATAAATGCGAAAGTGTGTTTGTTTGTTACGCTTTCACGCTTAAACCACCAAACCGATTTCAAAAATTGTTTCACCAATGGTAATCTGCAATATCTGGGTACTCCCAGATATTGCAGATAAATATAGCCTATGCTACTGCATAGGCTATATTTTATCCCAGTATTCCCACGGGAAGGGGAACTACGCGGGTAAGGCGACTGAGACCCAAGCGAGGGCAGATTGCTAGTAAATATATAAAAATATTCTCTACTTCCTATACCAACCTGTCTAACCAGCATGGTGTAGTAAGGTGAATTTCCCTCCTATTGTGGAGGAGGCTCGAGCCCAACAGTGGGATGTGTATGAGCTGAAGTGATTCTCTATTGCTCAAGCTTACATTCATCATCATTATCATAACTCATATACGTTCCACTGTTAGGCTTGAGCCTCCTCCACAACGGGAGAGAAATTGACCTTCCATACCATGCCGTTCAAACGTGTTGGAATAGGGTTTTATTTCGTGTTTTCCTTCTCTGGGATAGATGTTTTCTGCAATATTATATCCCTTAGTCATCTTTTACGACACCCATGGGCAAGAGAGCGGGTGGTGAATTGTATTCTTACTCCGTCATCACACGGAAAGCTTAAATTACAAGCTTGAATTTCGTAAAGGGAACCTAATATGTAAACATTATTTAAGAAAAATCAATATGATTATCAAACGCTACTAATTAGATCTATTGAACGCGATGACGAGCTTAAATCTAAAATAATTTAATCCTGACATATTTTCAAGAGTCATAGATTTTAATTACATATTATTATTTATATTACTATTACTACTAACCAACAAAACAACAATACCAACGCTTATACTTAAAATTTAATATTACTAGGTAGCATAAAGTTGCTAAAACTCTTAATTTGCGGATTTCAAAGTTAAATATAGTGGTAGTACTTATAGTGATAGAATCACACTGTTGATAGTTGCCTGTCCATAGCCGGGCCGGTCCGTCCGGGGTAGTACCACACTCTCGCAGAAAATTGACGTCTGAGTAATAGCAATTTGTTACTACGCTTCGTTCGGTGAGCGAGAAAGCCGGAAGTCTAACTTTCTAAGGGTGTTTGCATGTGGTGGGTTTTAGTGATACCTTTAGTATCACCGAACCTCATTGCATGCATTCATACTCCCTTCACTTTCTTCACGGTAGGCAGCGGCCTAGCAAAGGTCCATGAGCGGCAGGAACATTTACCATAAGGCCGTTTGCAATAAAAAAATATATGATAAATATTTATATTAATATGTAATATTTAGATTTAGGTTCAAACCAAAATAAAATTGTTATTCGATAAAAAAATAGTTTGATTCATTGCTGGAATTCAATGACGCTAGGCTTGAGACTATAATAAATCACTACATCAGATACTTCACGTTGAGATGTGTAAAATAAGAAAATAGAATTTCCAGGACTTAGTCGCAGCATCACAACTAATTGCGTATTGAAACCGTTGAGGCAATAAAAAAGTTAACTATGATACAAATATTTTGAAATTTTCGCTCGAAGATATTACCTATATCATATAGAATAGAAAAATATAGAAATTTAAATGATAATTTTCTAAAAATTTCGATGTATGTTGGATTTATAAAAATCCTTGTAGGAGCATCTACTGTTATCTCAAAAGAGCGCGATTTGGAGCAAAACAAAAATTGAGTAACTAAAAAGGTCAATTACGATTTTGTTTTCAATTTATGTATCTGAAAATCGAGTTCAATAATGATAATAATTTAGCGCATAAATCGGCAATATTGACAAATTTGTACTGTAAATGTAAATTGACTAATATCGTTATGGGATTATGTTAATATTTGTAAACTTGATGACCTGTAATACATTTATTTTGACCACACCTTACCGTTAAAGCTATCCCTTTATGTTAAAATGGCGAAGTAAAATTGTACACTCAAATTTATAGATATCTTAAGACACGATCAAGAAGTGAGAGATGGGAACAAACTTACAACTATATTTAACTGACCGTGTTTGTTTTATATAATAGTAACTTTTACTCGTGACTTCGTCTGCGTAGAATAGTATAGGAAGTACAAAAACAGAGCTACTACTTATTAATTTATGAGCTATTCCTAAACCTCATATAGAACTAATACGTAACAGCCTCCGTATAAGGTTAAAAACTAAATATAATCTGCTTAGAAAGATGTTTTATTAAATGAATTAACGTTGTAAGAATACTTTTCACCATCATTTTAATTGTTCGTGAGTATTGTAAAAGTCAGCTAAAGGATACAATATTCCGATAACATTTAACTGTACGGAAAACCGTACAGATTTCAACTGGTCTCAACTGTACGGCAAACTGTACAGTTGATATCCCTGAGCGTAGAAACAAAAATCGTTCCTTTAACGGTTGAATTTCGGCGGAGCGGGAGGCCTTGCTGTATGAGGGCTACCGCAATGCGCGGTCGGCCTTCAGGCTGGCCGTCCGCTCCGCCAAGGACGTCAGTCGGCAGGAGATGCTGGACGGTCTCGACCGTGACCCCTGGGGACGCCCCTATCGCGCGGTGCTGAATAAGCTCCGCGCGCGGGGCCTTCCCCTCACCGAGACTCTCCAACCCAGCCTTCTCACCCGGGTCGTCGAGGACCTGTTCCCGCGGCGGGCGGAACACACGCCCCCGGTCATGCCTCCGCCAGACACTGACCGGGAGGCCGACGACAACAGTGTTCCGCCCATCACGGAACCCGAGATGGGAGTGGCGGTGGCGCGCATGTGCGCAAAGTCCACCGCCCCCGGGCCCGACGGTGTTCCAAACCGCGTGTTGGGCCTGGTCCTCGACCACCTGGGTCCCCGCCTCAGGGAGCTGTTCGACGCGTGTTTAGCGTCCGGACGGTTCCCTGGGTGCTGGAAGGAGGGAAGGCTGGTGCTCCTGCCGAAGCCGGGACGGTCTCCGGGGTCGCCTTCGGCCTACAGGCCTATCGTGCTGCTCGATGACACCGGCAAGCTACTGGAGAGGGTGGTAGCTGCCCGCATCGAGCGGCACCTCGTCGGCACGGGGCCCGATCTGTCGGACGCCCAGTTTGGGTTTAGGAGGGGTCGTTCGACGATCACGGCTCTGTTGCGCCTGAGGGCCGTGGCGACTGAGGCCGTCACCGGTGGGGGAGTGCTGTTGGCGGTGTCCCTAGACATCGCCAACGCATTCAATAGTCTGCCATTCAGCTGCATCAGGGAGGCGCTCCGGTATCACGGAGTGCCAGCTTACCTGAGGCGGCTAGTGGCAGACTATTTGGTGGGGCGCAGCGTCCTCTGTACCAACCGAGCAGGGGACGTTGTGCGAACGCCCATGACGTGCGGTGTCCCACAGGGGTCGGTCCTCGGACCCACCCTGTGGAACATCGGCTACGACTGGGCGTTGCGGGGGAGCCTCCCGCCCGAGCTGGGCGTGATTTGTTACGCCGACGACACGCTCGTCACAGCCCGCGGTGGGACGCTAGAAGAGGCGGTAAGCCTGGCGACCTATGCTGTGGAACGTCGGGTTCGACTGGCTCCTACGGGGTCAGCTCCTTCCTGGGATGGGGATCATCTGCTACGCGGATGACACCCTCGTCACGGTGAAGAGGGCGGACTTCCGGGGGGCTGTCCGATTGGCAGAGGAAGGAGTAGCGCTCGTCGTAGACCGGATTGGGATGTTGGGTCTGAGGGTCTCGCTGGACAAAACCGAGGCCCTCCTTTTTCATGGCCCACGTCGAGGTCCCCCCCGAGGAGCACACATCAGTGTGTCTGGGGTTGCCGTGCCGGTGCAGGCCCATATAAAATATTTAGGTCTGCACCTAGATTCAAACTGGAATTTCGGGCCACACTTTGCCCAGCTCGTCCCTAGGCTCGTCAAGTCGGCCGCGGCGCTGGGAAGACTTCTGCCAAACACTGGCGGTCCCGGGTCGACATGCCGACGTCTCTACGTCGGCATCCTGCGTTCCATGGCACTGTATGGTGCTCCTATCTGGTCGGAGTCCCTCACCGTCCGCAACAGAGCCCTTTTGCGACGACCGCAGAGGGCTATGGCGGTGAGGGCCATTAGGGGCTACCGTACTGTGTCATGGACTGCAGCGACACTGCTGGCAGGCGACCCGCCTTGGCCACTGGTGGCGGAGGCGTTGGCGGAAGTGTACCGGTTCCGCGCCACAGCACGAGCCAACGGAGAGCAAGTGTCCATAAGGGGATTGGGCAGAGCCCAGGAAGTGGCCCGAAGGGAAGTAGTCCGGCGGTGGAGGGAAGAGCTGGAGTCCCCCGTAGCAGGGCGGGGGACTGTGGAGGCGGTCGCGCCACATCTCCACCGCTGGCTCAGGAGAAGGCACGGCAGCCTTACATTTAGAATGGTGCAGGTGCTTACCGGACATGGGGTCTTCGGTAAGTACCTGCACAAAATTGGAAGAGAAGAGGCCCCAGGATGTCATGAGTGTGGCGCGGCAATTGACGATGCGCGCCACACACTAGAAGTATGCCCCGCCTGGGGGCCTCAGCGCCACGTCCTGTCAACGGACATGGCAACAACAGACCTGTCGTTGCCGACCATCATCTCCAAGATGCTCGGCAGCGACAGCTGTTGGTCGTCGATGGCCTCCTTCTGTGAGGCTGTCATGACAAGGAAGGAGGCCGCGGAGCGGGCACGCGAGGCGCTTGCGTCCGCTGACTCGCTCCGCCGGCGACGACCAGGGAGGAGGAGACGCCGCTATGCGCTCCTCCACCCACCACTCTGAATAACGACAGGACGTGGCCAGACGGCCAAGCGTTGGGGTGTCGGGGATAGAATGTTATCAGACGATCTCTCCGGCACCCCGTAAAAGCGCGGAAGGGGCCGCTGTGGTTTTAGTGGGTATTTCGGTCACTTCTGTGGCCGGCGAGTCCCACACACACTCCCCTGTCTGTAACCGGCGGGGGAATAGTGCGCAAATGCATTTCCACAGCGTGAAAAAAAAAAAAAAAAAAAAAAAAAAAAAAAGGGGTCGGTCCTCGGACCCACCCTGTGGAACATCGGCTACGACTGGGCGTTGCGGGGGAGCCTCCCGCCCGAGCTGGGCGTGATTTGTTACGCCGACGACACGCTCGTCACAGCCCGCGGTGGGACGCTAGAAGAGGCGGTAAGCCTGGCGACCTATGGCACCGAAGAGGTCGTCAGGCGGATCGAGGCGCTGGGGTTGAGGGTCGCCCTGGACAAGACGGAGGCCCTCATGGGCGCCTTATGAGCCCTCCCATCGGCGTCTCGATCACCGTCCGATCGGTTGACATCAGCATCCGGGCCCATATGAGGTACTTGGGCCTGGTGCTCGACGGGTAATGGTGGTTCCGGGAGCATTTCCGCAGGCTCGCTCCGCGGCTCGTCGGCGCGGCGTCCGCCCTATCGTGGCTTATGCCGAACGTGGGCGGACCGAGCGCTACGTGCCGACGGCTGTACACGGGGGTCATCCGGTCGATGGCCCTGTACGGCGCACCGGTGTGGGCGGGGTCCTTGACCGTCCGACTTAGGGCCCTTCTGTGGCGACCACAGAGGGTCATGGCGGTCAGGGCCATCCGCGGATACCGCACGGTGGCGACGGAGGCAGCGTGCCTATTGGCCGGGACTCCCCCGTGGGACCTGGAGGCGGAAATGCTCGCCGAGTTGTATCGGCGGGTGTCGGGGGTGCACGGGGAGGGCGGTGTGATCTCGTTAAGGGATCTCACCGCCTGGCGCGTCGACGCCCGCCGAGACGTCATTGCCCGTTGGGCAGTCCGGCTGGAGAGGCCTCGGTTCGGGGTGCGAACCGTGGAGGCCTTCCGGCCGGTGCTGATGCAGTGGTTGAAAGGCGGCACGGGGTGCTCTCCTTCCGACTAGTGCAGGTGTTGACGGGGCACGGGAGCTTCGCCAAATACCTGCACAGGGTCGTAAGGAGGGAGAGTACACCGTCCTGCCACCACTGCGATTGCGACGAGGACACGGCGCGCCACACGCTCGAGGCCTGTGCGGCTTGGGCAGTGCAGCGCCGTGAACTCGTCGCAATCATCGGTGCCGACCTGACGCTGCCGGCCATCGCTAGGGCGATGGTCGACAGCGTCAGGAACTGGGACGCGGTCGCAGCCTTCTGCGAGACAGTGATCTCGCAGAAGGAGGCGGCGGATCGTCTGCGCGTGGAGCGCAACCTCAATGAGGACATCCGCCGCCGGCGACTGGGGCGGCGCAGGCGCAACTATCTGCGCCTCATGCCGCCCTAGCCGAGGCCGTGGGTGACGTGGCCGGGGATTAGTCCGTCACCCGCCGAGAGACCGACCGCGTGAGGAAAGACCGACGTCCTCCTCGAGGGGGGGACGTCGGTCGATGGGAGGGTACCCCGCGTCGGGGGTATTCCGTCGGGCCGACCACTGACGACAAGTAAACCTGCTCCGGTGGTCGGCCCAATGACGAAGGCGAGGTGGTTTTCGGGTGGGTTGCGGGAGTTGCGTGCTTAAGCCCCTCTGTCGCCCCGGACGGAGTGGTGCGGAGGCGCGCCGACCGCGACCCACCCAAAAAAAAAAAAAAAAACGTTTGAATTTCATCCCCATATAAGTAGAAATTTCAAACATGCTAGAACAAATATTTATTTCTTGTCAATGACGAATTTCCATACAAAATGTCATCCCTTATTTCAACCTCTTCTAGTAATTATTGGGGAGATTCCTTAGGTGGTAGGCGGAATAAAACCTGTGGACTGCATATTTGTATATTGTTGGTACAAGAAATTACTTAAATAAACAGTGGTTGCCGTAACTGCGACTAGTATTAAAAATGTATTAAGAAACATGTATATATGTGAATGCGCGCGTGCGATATGAAGTATGAAGCGCAGCGCAATGTTCTATCGGTCGACACGGCGCGCGGCAAACAGCTATTGGCGCCCCCTCGCCGCGACGCCAAGTTGAGTTACATGACTCAACAATAATTTTTTAGGATAAAAAGTAGACTATATTCCTTGTCAAGTTTAGCCTATTTCTGTAACAATTTTCATCAAAATCGATTCAGTGGTTTAGATGTGAAGCCTAACAGACAGACAGACAGACAGAATTATTTTCGCATTTATAGTATTAGTAAGGAAGTAAAATACGAGTATATTATCTAATTTTAAATAATATTTCTAAGTTGACGAGTTTGTTTCTTTGTTTGAAAGTGTTCATTTCGGAAACTATGATTTGCATTCCAAACAATCTTATTGAGTAAGACAGCGTATTTATTGACAAGGGTTTGCGACTATACTATTATACATAAAGATGCGACAAATAGAAGTGGAACAATTAAAATTTAATATTTTATAATGATTTCAAAAGCTATTCATTAAGTAGACGGAGGCACAACTGAATTTGGTATTTCTTCGTAACGACAACAATTTACTCCTACAACTCCATTGTTTAGAAATATTCCTCAATTTATAGTCAGAATACAGTATTCGAGAAAATTATTTTGGTTTTCGAAGTTTACAAAAGAAATAGAAGTTCGGACCAAAAATAATAATTAGAGATTATCCCAAAGGAAACGAGAATTGAGCCCCAAACAATATTTAATCTAATCTACATCATAAATCTGAAGAATCTGTTTGTTCATGTGATCATGCTTTTAACAGAAAGTAGTTGCTTTCTTAAATCTTATTGAATTATGCCTGCCCTTTATCGAAAAATGTATTCAGTCCGAAAAATTTGTGCTATAATGCTCCATTATCTGTATATGTTTCAAATGCAAAGTTTGGCAACAATTGGACACGTTGGACGCGATCGTAGCGCATTCACCGTCGTCATGCCAACTACTGATACAACAAAAATGGTGTTTGATGGATTCTGGATGTTGTACTGATTTCTTTTTTATTACCACGGAACGGTGAAACTCGCGCAAGTGAAATCGCTGGCACAACTATATTTTATATCTATTATATAATTATAATTCACGTATCACAATGTTGGTCCAGAAAAACGCCAAAGTTAACAAACAGATATTAACTTTTCTTTTTAAACTTGTGTTTGGTTCTAACTTGAGAGATAGGATAGTTTTTATTCAGATTATTTAAAATTTAAATGCAAAATCGATGATTTTCGATATTGGAAATCGCAAAATTTTGGTCCGCCGTAAGATGGCCAAACGACCAAAACTTTCTAATTTTGAGTATTACAACGTATTGTGTGACATAAACTTGATCTTATCTATAAAAGCTATAATACTCATAAATTACTTATTTCCTCCATCTACTAAATGATGCTGTATAAAATTTTCACCTGCCGAAAATTATTATTTTACGTAAATTATATTGTATGCAATTAATTATTGTTAGTTCATCTATCCTAGCAGTAACGTTTATACTTATCATTTTACTTTCTCAGTGTTTTTTTTTTTTTTTTTTTTTTTTTTTTTTTTTTTTTTTTTTTTTTTTTTTTTTTTTTGTGTGACTTAGTTGTTAGCCTCAGATGGCTGTGACAACTTTACCCGGACTGGTGGGTGAGCGCTGAGGGCTCTCAACTCGCTTAAAGTTAAGCGACCCATCCCGAGGGCACCCCCTGTGGGGTACGGACCTCGGCTCGGGCGGTCGCTGGCAAAGTGGGCACTCCCACGTTTATGATTTTAACGCGACACGTCTTCCTTCCCCGTCGGCGGGGGCGGTAACGTGGATATTTACTACTATTTGTCAAGGCCGCGCGGGCTGTGTATGCCTCAGTCTGGGCGAGCGTTATAGTGTCGTCGGGTTCGTCGAGTATTAGTCGCGGTTGTTTAATCGCGGACATTTTAGAGGGGATGTAAGAAGCCGCCCTTACCACTAATGGGTTCGGGTGTGTCGCGGCAGAGTCGAAGTAGCGGCGGGAGCACTGTTTCATGTATTGCCTGATGGTCGGCAAGCCAAGATCTATGTGAAGATCCACATTGCGCATGTACCACGGTGCTCCCGTCGCTCGGCGCATGAACCTATTCTGTAATGCCTGTAGCCGATGTAGCCTGCGTGGCTTCGCTTGTGTAAACACTACACTTGCATACGTCATGATAGGACGTATACAAGCGGTGTATAATCTAACTTTATTACGGAGAGATAGCTTAGACTTTGCGTGTACTAAGCTGTGTAACCATCCTAGCACTAGGGCTGCGCGCGCGCGGACTCGCCCTATGTGAGGACCGAAGGTCAGTCGTCTGTCCAAGGTCACACCCAGATATTTGACCTCCCTTGTCCAGGGGATGGGTTGGTCGAACATCTTTATCTGTGGATATTCAGCCATTGGGTAGCGGCGATCAATCCCCTTATGAAATATGATCGCCTGGCTTTTGGTGGGGTTTATACCGATTCTCCATTTCCTAGTCCATTTGGCTAGGGCGGTAGCCGCAGTTTGGAGAACGGTTGTCACTGTTGCGGGAGATCGACCTGCATAGAAGATGGCAGTGTCGTCAGCGAATAATGCTGTTTGTATTCTACTATGTTGGGGTATGTCGCTGGTGAACAGCGAGAAGAGAATTGGAGAGAGCACCGATCCCTGGGGGACGCCGGCTTCTAGTTCGTGCGGTGCTGATAAAGTACCTTCCACTCTGTAGCGAAAGCTACGCTCGAGTAGGAAGTCTCTAACTATCATAACTAAATAGTGGGGGATTTTGAACTTTATTAACTTGAAAATAAGGCCGTTATGCCAGACTTTGTCAAACGCTTTTTCTACATCAAATAGAAGCATACCCGTATATAAACCGCGTTGCAGTTTATAACTTGTATACTCGACTATTCGATGTACTTGCTGAACGCAAGAGTGTTGCGTGCGAAAGCCGAACTGAATCGGCGGGATGAGGTTGTTTTCCTCAGCGTACTTTCTTAGCCTACTAAGTAGTACGCGCTCATATATTTTACCTAAACTGTTGAGTAAACTAATCGGGCGATATGATGACGGTTCGGTACGTCGCTTGCCGGGTTTAGGTATACCTATTACCACGGCTTTTTTCCATTGTTTAGGAAATATGTAATTGACTAATGCGGCGTTAATAATTGCTGTTAATATTAATAATAGTGAATGAGAGAAGAGTTTAATAACTCTATTAGAAATACCGTCCGAACCGGGGGATTTCCTAGGGTGGAGACCTCTAACTATCGACTGAACCTCCTCCACTGTCGCTGTTGGTATAGGCTCTTGTGGCTCAGCGTCTGCGGTACGCGTACGCGATGTACATCGTTCCACTTCGCTGTTAACGGTTTCGGTGTGTCGCGCGTCTGTGTGTTGTGTACTCGACGTACATTGCTGCTCAAGGTCGGCCGCCAGACATTCAGACTTTTCATCGTCATCGAACGCCGGCGGTTGGTTGGGGCGGTTTAAGGGTGGCGTATCCTTTTTGAAAGAACGGGCAAGCCGCCAGTAAGCCTGGTGCGAAGGCTCCAGTTCGCTTAAGGTGGCGTCCCATTCGTTTTGTCTAAACTCATTTATAGCCGTCTTAACCGCCCTCTGCAGTGACCGCATATGATAGCGGTTATCTTCGCAGGGGAAGCGGTCGTAGGCTCTTATGGCTGCGTTCTTACGCCTTTCTCAGTGTAACTCTCATGTTAATTACGATTATATTCTCATAGTTAATTTACCATCAATTTGCAGTGCAGTAAATAATTATATTATTTATTTCCAATTTATTAATAATTGCTGCTTAAAGTTCTTGTTCAGTTAAGTGACCGTAAGGAAAGGAGGAGGACAAAAAGAAAAAAATAGTCGCCTAACGAATTGTATGTGCTTGAGAGGTTTGTGAATAGAGATAGAGATCGCAGTGAGACGTCACACATTTCCCCGGAAAGGGCTGCTGTTCACTGTCCTCGTGGATTTAGCCGTTTCTTACGACTCCTACAGGCAAGCAATGGATGGCCACAATTATATTCTTTATCCCTTTGTTATACACATACAGGTACACTGATTCATTTACTGCAAATGTATAGGATTAAAAAATTATTTATGCAGTTAGTGTATCTAGAAAACTGGACCGAAATTGGATTTTCTTTTTTTATTTTCCCTACATTTATATACTAAACACTAATTGTATTCTAAATTTGAAGTTTCTATGTCTGCTAGAAGTGCCTCAACAGTATTGTTGATCGGTCAGTCAGTCATTGAGCGAGTGACAAAAATACGAAACTTTGACTAGTTATATATTCTTAAATTATTCGTTCAAATTGAATGAAATTTGAAATATACAGTGTGTAGGTATACAATACCTGCTTGGGTGCGATTCAGGCGTCTAGTTTTATTCACAACGAAGTTATAGGGGGTCGAAAATATCCGATCGATGGCCCTGTACGACGCACCGGTGTTGGCGAGGTCCCTGAACGTCCGACTCAGGGTTACTCTATGGTGACCACAGAGGGTCATGATGATCAGGGCCATACGCGGATACCGCACGGTGGCGACGGAGGCGATGTGCCTGTTGGCCAGGACTCCCCCATGGAACCTGGAGGCGGAAATGCTCGCCGATTTGTATCGGCGGGTGTCGGGGGTGTGAGTGGAGGGCGGTGTGGTCTCTTTGAGTGAGCTCACCGCCTGGCGCGTCGTCGCCCGCCGAGACGTCATTGCCCGTTGGGCAGTCCGGCTGGAGAGGCCTCAGTACGGTGTCTGGACCGTAGAGGCCCTAAACGACCGAAAACGGCGGCACGGGGTGCTCGCCTTCCGACTGGTGCAGGTTTTGACTGGGCATGGATGCTTCGGCAAATGCCTGTACACGGTCGCTAGGAGGGAGAGTCGCACCGTCCTGCCACCACTGCGATTGCGACGAGGGCAAGGCGCAGCATACGCTTCGAGGTTTATGCCGCCTGGGCAGAGCAGCGTCGTAAATTCGTCGCAATTCGTGAAAAGGATGTTACGGCATACGGCGACCTGGTGGAAGCACTGCCGTGCCCCCAGATGCTTAAACACAAAGAATCACTTAGCTTAACAACGATCTGTGAAGAATTTTCGACCCGCTCTGTTATATTTCAGACTTATTTACAGAATGTGGCACCCTTTTTTTTAATTTACTTTTTCATCGATAAAATTGATAATCACCATCTCAGCCCATATAAGTCCCACTATTGGATACAGGCGTCCTCCACAATGAAAGGGAGATTGACCTACTATACCACGCTGGTCAGACGTATTAACAGGATTTTATATCAAGTTATTCTTCTCTTGCATAAATATTTGATTATTATATCCCGTATCGTCATTTACAACCCACGGGTAAGAAAGAGAATGGTGAACTATATTATTATTCCATCACCAGATGGAAACCTACAACTACACCCTATTCTTTATATTTAAATTTCTAGCGTACATGTGTATGTCACTGAACTCCTCCTAAACGGCTGGACCGATGTTAATTACCGATAGAAATTAAGAAAGTTACGCAGAAAGTGAGAGAATTTAAGAACACTTAACGACTAGGTAGCTTGGTTATTTATCCATACTGCAACTAAACGGCTGGATGGATTTCAATGAATTTTTGTGAATGTTTTCAAGTGGGGGCCTGGGTGATTTAGATTTACAATTCAGCTCGGCAAATGGCGCTACTGTCGGTGTCTAGGTTATTTATCTATACTGCAACTAAACGGCTGGATGGATTTGAAGGAATTTTTGTGAACTTACTATCATTTATTTTATTATTCTCCTAACTCCTCCTAAATGGCTGGACCGATGTCGATGAAATTTGTTGCATGTATTCAAGGGGATTTGAGAATGATTTAGATTCATAATTGGACCCGATAGGTGGCGCTGCGATCGATTTTAAGGACAATTCCTTTTATTTTATTTGAACAGAACAACGTCTGTCGGGTCAGCTAGTCTTACATATAAATTTCTAGCGTACGTGTATGTCACTGAACTCCTCCTAAACGTCTGGATCAATGTTGACGAAATTTTTTGTGTGTGTTCAAGGGGATTTGAGGATGGTTTAGATTCACAATTGGACCCAGTAGGTGGCGCTGTTCGGGTAGGATAATAACATAACTTGAGAACGACTTTACCGATTCCGTCCATCTTTCTTTTTAATTTTTCTACTAATTTGAGAAAGGCCTTTACGAAAAAAAAACATTAGAAAGTTGCGCAGAAAATCCGAAAATTTAAGAAAACTTAACGACTAGGTATCTAGGTTATTTATCTATACTGCAAACTAAACGACTGCATGGATTTGTATGAATTTTTGAGAATGCATTCAAGCGGGAGCCTGGATGATATAGATTCACAAATCAGCCCGGCAGATGGCGCTGCAGTCAGTCAGTCCCTGTTACTGCTGTCGATTTTAAGGAGATTTCCTTTTATTTTATTTGAACAGAACAACGTCTGTTGGGTCAGCTAGTAATTATCATAATATTGAATTCAAGTCTCATTTTTATATTTTAGGTAGAGTAAAACCTACCACATTTGTGATGAGTTTTATAGAAATATCAATATTTTATAAGCTTTTATATGTATACCACTGATTACAACTATACGATTTCATTTATTGTTTTTTATAATTACACGAAACATTGAAACATCATTTGACGTAGAAAATACTCAGAAACACTACAAACGTTACTATTAGTGCCGTGTTATCTATCTTTCATTTAATGGAAAAAAAAACTATACTTTTTTGCTTACTATGTAGATTTTTTACTGTTTTAATATGTTTCATTTTTAAAGTATTTACTGATATTCAATCTACAAATAACATGGTCATATGTCTTCGATGATAAAGCGTTTTTGTATTATAGACCTACTTGGTGTTCGTCTAAACATTTAAACCAAAAGTTTTTTGGTTTAGACCAAAAAAATAAGTTCGTTCTATAAATGTTTTTTTGCAACTATATGGTGCAATTAAATAGAATCGACCGGCAACCTACATATTGTCATTAGTCCATTGAAATGTTACATTTTTAGGCCTTGCCTTGCGTTTTTTAGAGCGCTGTAAAACCTTAGCTATTGTCTTAATGAAAAAATTTTGCTTACAAAAGTTGTTCCTTAAAAAACGATCTACAAAAATGGTCTGATATAATTTTTTCGTAAAATGATAAAAAAAAAATATATCGAAAAATATAAATTTATTTCTCGAATTTCTGAACATTTTCGCTTATAACTTTTTTATTTATAGTTCTACGTCAAAAAGTTACTGGACTAAAATTATAGAGAATTTAATTTGCAACAAAAATTTTAACAATTTTTTTTATCAGATAAATAGTTTGAGATATATCGTAAAAACCATTTCAACCCCTATTTTCAAGATGGCGGCCATGGGACAAGGGTGGCGATCCCACAAACTCGGTTTTAGCTTTACACTGAGCCCGCCTACACATCAAAAAAATAAAATTGCGTCCTCTAAAAAACGCAACCCCAAATGTAACTTTTCATTGGACTACATATCCAATACCAAAGTCATCATTATCTATTTTAATAATACTAGTAACCCGCCCTCGCTCCGCTTCGGTTTCAGTCGCTTAAACCCACGTAGTTCCCGTTCCCGTGCGAATTGTTAAATAATTAAAAGGAAAATATTTAAAGAATCAGAAGAAGAATTATATTTTATATGTAATGTCAATATGTTCTCGAATTACAAGTTTCTGTCAAATATGAATATATGTTTATGGTAACGACCGAGGTATACACCTCTTTACACGAATAGCGGGATAAAATATATGTTACTCCCTGATATTATAGCTTTGGATTGGTAAAAAAATTTTTGAAATCGGTTTCGTGGTTTAAGCGTGAAAGCGTAACAAGCAAACAAATTTACTTTCGCATTTATAATATTAGTAAGGATAGATATATATTTCCGTGTGGTGACGGAATAAGAATACAATTCACCACTCCCTATCTTGCCTGTTGATGTTGTAAAAGATGAGTCAGGGATATAATAAGCATATAACATCTATGCAAGAGAAGGAAAAATGGAAACAAAACCCTATGCCAACCTGTCTGACCATCATGGTATAGTAGAGACGTATATGAGACGAGATGCTGATGATGATGATGATAGATGTCTAACATTCACAAGCATAGAAAATAATCAAACCTTAGTGAACGATATAATTTTTTAAACCTTTTGTAATAAATAAACAAAGTGAGATTATAGACTGTAGTAAAAAAATCTGTAGCGTGAAACATTCATCATCATCATCATCATCATCAGCCCACATACGTCTCACTGTTGGGCTCGGGCCTACTCCACAATAGGAGGGAATTTGATCTACTATACCATGCTAGTCAGACATGTCGGTATAGGATTTCATTACGAGTTTTCCTTTTCTTGCAAAGATGTTATGTGCGTATTATATCCCTTAGTCGTCTTTTACGACATCCACGGGCAAGATAGGGAGTGGTGAATTGTATTCTTACTCCGTCACCAACCATGAAACTTTACCGTTCTATTATTTTTCTGATCTCCGAAATAAATAAGGTGTCTTCAACAGATTATAATTTTATTACAAAGGAGGAAAATTAAAATAATTAGGCAATTAAAAATGGTATATTTCAACTTTAAATTATATTTTCATGTTTCCAATAAAAACAATAATGTTACTTATTATTAACATCAGTTCAAATATGAACTTATTTATTTACAATTTCTTATGATATTAAAGACGACCCAGTATTCGAAGTAGAACATTTCAATTTACATAATACAAGAGTTGTCCAATCACATGTCTATATATGAGACTCTACTATGTACACAATTTCTACTTAATTACGATAAAGTAATGAAGTCAACCATTCTGGTTTCGGTTGAGACGGTTTATACTCCGATGGACTCAAGGCCAGCGGTGATGCAGCATCTGCTAAAGCCACAGAGGAGGAAGACTCTGTCACGGCTATACTCGGCTTAGATTTTAAAACAGACCGTAATTCATCATTATCTACTGCTCGATTTCGCTGTAAATTTTCCCTAGTCTCCTTCATTCTTGAAAGTTGCTCTCTTAAAGTTCTATATTCTTCTAAAAATTTCTCAAGTTGTGAAGCTCTAAAATCAAAATCTTCTAAAGGTTGCCCAGTACGTGAATAATCGCGAAGGCCAGATAAATCTAAAAGTGGTGTTGCCGATGGCACGGTAGGTTGTTCTCTTGACGGTGATGCTGGTAAACTTGGATTTCTTCGAATTCTATTTCCTCCTGTGGATAGATCTAAAAAACTATTTGATCGTCTACCAGATCTCTGTCGATTTTTTTCATAGGATCTGTCAAGAAAGCTGGTCGAGTCTGCACCAGAACTATTTCTACGACTATTAAGAAGAGGACTTCGACTATCGCCATCTTTTTTCCGTGGTATTGTATAAAAGTAATAGGGGTCATGTTTCATTTCACTTCGCAAATACGAAGAAGTTCCCAGAGCACTCATTTCAATAAGGTCTGGATAATTCTTCTCACTGTCACTTCCAGACAAGTCATTATCTAGACGCTCGCGAGGTCGCGTCCGTGGACAAGGACGTCCATTATTATTATAGCGGCTATTATCAGACAAAAGTTCTACATGCGCACTCATGCCGGTCGAATTAGAACTTTGCACGGACTCCGAAATACCATCGGATCTGAAATAAAACAAAACATTACCTTAGTTTTTTTTTGCCTCAGCTCTTATACCCCCACTAATTGAGCTACTACATTCTTATCGTGATGGAATAAGAAAACAACGATCATCGCGCCTTTCTTTCGGGTGAGTGAACGTTAAAAACGACTAAGTGACGCACACAGATACCATCACTGCAAAAGAGAGAATTCTGGGAATAAAATCCTATACCAGCCCATCTAACGAGTGTTCTATAGTATGTCTATTTCCCTTCCGCTTTGGAGGAGGATCGAGCCCAGCAATGAGATATATATGACCTGAGATAACTATAATGATGAGTTAAGCTACTTAATATGACGTAGTGTCCTTATGAATTGGTATAAGGTTTTATATCAAGATCTCCTTCTATTGCAGTAATGTGTGTGTCTCTTAGTCCTCTTTTACGACATCCAAGAAAAACAAAAGAGTGCTGATTGCAATCTTAGTCCATCACGAGGAAAAAAATCTCTCATTAATCTTTCATAATAAAATATACTACAATAGAAACTCGATTATCTAGGGCCTTTTTTTTTGGGGTGGGCTACGGTCGGCGCACTCCTCGCACCACTCCGTCCGGGGCGACAGAGGAGCGTAAGCACGCACACCCGCGACCTACCCGAACACCACGTCGCCTTCGTCGTTGGGCCGACCACCGGAGCAGGGATACTTGTCATCAGTGATCGGCCCGACGGGATACCCCCGTATCCCGTCGGGCATACGGGGTATTTGGGGTACCCTCTCATCGACCGACGTCCCCCTCTCACGGAGGACGTCGGTCTTTTCTCACGCGGTCGGTCATTATCTAGGGCTAGGGTGGCATCAAGCGCAGGTACTCGCACCTGCGCCGCCCAAGTCGCCGGTGGCGAACCGTATTGCTGTAAAGGAGTTCCTCTCGTGCACGTTCCGCCGCCTCGTTCTTAAGATGACTGCCTCAGTTGGCGTTTTCTGTTGTTGTTGTCTCAGACGGCAGCGATCGCGTCCAAGACCCGGTAGAGCGCGGTGAGCATCTCAGCCTCCAGGTCCCAGGGGAGTCTGGGTCAACAGTCATGCTGCCTCCGTCGTCACCGTGCGGTATCCGCGCGTGGTCCTGACCGCCATGGTTTTTTGTGGACGCCACAAGAGAGCCCTCAAATAGCCCCGGAGTAAGTCGACGAAAATGCTCCCAGAACCACCAATTCCCATCGAGCACCAGGCCCAAGTACTTTGTGTGGGTACGGATGCTGATGGTGACGGTTATCAAAGCGCCGGTGGGAGGACTGATTCGGGGCCCATGGAACAATAGGGCCTCCGTCCATTCCAGGTCCACGTCCCACCCTGGGGTGTAACATGTGTATCGACGGCGTAGCAAATTACGCGCAGCCCGGGTGGGAACGGGAACTCCCTCTCAATGCCCAGTCGTAGCCGATGATCCACAGTGTGGGACCCAGAACTGG
Source organism: Lymantria dispar (assembly GCA_032191425.1). Lineage (NCBI taxonomy): Eukaryota > Metazoa > Arthropoda > Insecta > Lepidoptera > Erebidae > Lymantria > Lymantria dispar. Next base: position 19,382,595 of record CM063447.1, on the reverse strand, counting down.
CCTCTGTGGGACACCGCACGCTATAGGGGTTCGCACAACGTCTCCTACTCGCTTGGTGCAGAGGAATCTACGCTCCTCTAAATAGTCTGCCAGCCGCCTCAAGTATACGGACGGACGGTAGGCGCTCCGGTATCACGGGGTGAGCGCCTCCCTGATGCAGCTGAATGACAGACTTTTGAATGTGTTGGTGATGTCTAGAGATACCGCCAATGTCCATCGTCCAGCAGCATGATGAGCCTGTAGGCCGCGGCCGAGTCCGGCGACAGTCCCAGCTTCGGCAGAAGCACTAACCTCCCCTCCTTTCAACACCCAGGGGACTGCCTGGACGCTAATCAAGCGTCATACAGTCCCCTGAAGCGTGGTCCCAGGTGCTCGAAGACCAGGGCCAACACTCGGTTGGGTACACCCTTTGGTCCCGGGACGATGGGTTTTGTACACATACGCATCACCGCCATCCCCAGCTCCGTCTCTGTGACGGGCGGAACACTTTCATCGGCCGCCCGTATTAACTGAGTTGGCATATCCATGCTCGTACTGTGAATATTCTGTTGGTCTCTAACACCTACAGTTAATTAGAAGTGGCCATGTCTATCTCTAAAAACACTATTATGAGGTTACTTTGACCTTTTTGGCGAGAATATTAGTACCAAAGTATATAAAATCATAGAATTAGTAGTTAATAAACTAATAGTTGTAGTAGTTTTGTGATGGATAGAAATATAAAGTATCTCCTTTCCATATAAAGTCTCTTTTTACATGACTTACGTATAGGCAATGACATTTTATTACGTAAAGGTACATTTTTATAATAGCTGTATCGATTTTCGGTGATCGATTTATTCCCACCTAAGACATACTAATAAATAGACATTTTTAGAAGTAATTTATTGTCAGTATTCTTGGCATCCCTAATAACTAGACATAGTTTCAAACTAAAGGAGCATAAACTTAAAGTATAAATAACAGAAACACAAACGTATTTAGAAAATGTAAAACATCCTGATTCAGATTTTTTTACTTAAACCTACGACTTGCTATTAAATTATTTGATATTAAATCATTAGAAACAATATATTTCACACAACAAACTCAATAAAATACCACTATTTTACGTGAATTTTTAGGTCAAAATTACTACTTTGGCCTATTAATTTATAATTATAAAGACAAGGACTTTAAATGAAATACGCATAAAAATGGTACACTAAAATAGTTAACGACCAGCAAAGAAAAGCGATGCGTACTATGATCTCCGAAGAAAATTATATAGAATTTTAACTTTATTTACTTAGCTTACATCCACTCAGTATTTTACTCAAGTTATTAAACCATGAGATTAAAAACCAATTACTGAACTAATCTACTTTTAAGTCTCCAGGTTTAGGAAATTTCATCATGATTTCATCTTAAATGTATTTCGTACTAAAGTTGCAAAAATATAAATAAAATTCAGATATAAATAAAATTCAATTGCCATATCAAATAAAAATATTTTTAACGATTTTATCGCTGCCCTATCGTGATTATGAGATTTAAAAAGTGTTCGAAATTTCAAAAGATATAAAAAAAAAATACGAACCCAATAAAATCCATAAAATAGTTTTTTTTATTACATTTGCATTATTAACGTCATTATATGTAATACTGACGTATTATGTTAACCAATTGTCACCTATTACGCCCCATTATCATTTTCAAACAATTTTATGCAGGACTAAATTTTAAATAAACATTAACAATTAATAAAGCGATATATTTAAAGTATACATAAAATACTTAGCAACGTTATTATGAAACTGTTGCAAATTTTTATATCAAGACTTTTTTTACAAACATCCAATTCAATGAACACAAATTATTGATAGAACTCGGAACAATCACTTTCATATCTCTTAAAGAATTATCCTATGTGATAACTGAACTCATTTAGCACTGGAATTAATTACTTAAACAATTATGCTACCTGTTACATGTTTGTATAATAAACCTGAATAGATTAGTTCTTTGAAGAGCTATAACTAGCTTATTTACCCAAAAGTATACTATAAACGGATGTCGGAATCGCGATGATGTTCTTTATTTTTTTTGTGTGTGTCTACTATAATCATTTAACATATATACACCCGCGGTTATAATTAGTATTTATAAAATAATTATAAATCCGTAAAGTTTATAGTATCTGTTTATGTAAACTTAACACTAATCTCAGAAGCTGCCAATCTAATCTGAAAAAAAAACGTGTGGCACTCGGGGACTGCTGCGGTAAAGCTATTGCATAGCATTTTTATCAACGTATGCAATTATATTTATTTATTTATTTTTTTATTTATGCAGTATTGTTTTTTTAATTAATTCAAGTTTTTCTTTGATATTAATTCAAGTTACACTTTTTGAGCGTGGTGACCGATAAGAAATTTTTTTTTTTTATTGAATAAATGAGAAGTTAATATTGTTTAAAATATTTTTTATTCATATTTAAAACACTTTATACACAAATTTTACAAATTCACCAGCAACCGCTATTCACTGTTGTACATAGGTACACCTATGTATACATATATACCTACATGTATACATAGGTACACCTATGCATACATATATACCTACATGTATACATAGGTACACCTATGTATACATATATACCTACATGTATACTTACGGGGCGCACATGCGGTGAATGTGGCATTATAAAGATATGATAGATACTAGGGAATGCATCCGATCTCGCGAGATCCCGAGAAATTTTTCAAGATCAATCCCGAAGCATAATATGACGAGATCTCGTTCGAGATAGACGGGATTGGGCGGCAATGGTCAGCGATGCTACACATATCCGCTCGGAACGCGAGCGGTGCGTTGACTGAACTAGGGCTGTTGATAAAATATCGATAGGTCTAAATATAGATATTATTATTTAAAAATATCGATACTTATCACCGATATATTTTTTTTGACGATATATCGATAGTTCAATATTAAAAAGTAAGTATCGAGGTTCGATATTTATTTGAATAAATTTATTGTTTCATCGTTTTTTGTAAAGTATGTATTCTACAAAATCACCGTAAACGTAATCTACTGCAAAAATGCCGGCACAAAATTAATGATAAGTTATTACTTACGCCTAGAATTTAGCTGAAAAAAAAAGCTTATCACGGAAACCCTGCAAAGAATTTAGCTAAAAAGTGGCCATGCGGGCAATATCGATATATCAAAAAATACCTTTACGTAGGTAATTTGTTTTGATTATGTTCATGTTAGTAAAACTGCTAATAGCCTCCCCCCTCGGGGAGGACGTCGGTCTTTCCTCACGCGGTCGGCCTCTCGGCGGGTGACGGACTAATCCCCGGTCACGTCACCCGCGGCCTCGGCTAGGGCGGCATGAGGCACAGATAGTTGCGCCTACGCCGCCCTAGTCGCCGGCGGCGGACCTCCCCATCGAGGCTGCGCTCCTCGCGCAAGTGATCCGCCGCCGAGATCACCGTCTCGCAGAAGGCTGCGACCGCGTCCCAATTCCCGACGCTGTCGACCATCGCCCTAGCGATAGCCGGCAGCGTCAGGTCCGTACCGATGATTGCGACGAGTTCACAGCGCTGCACTGCCCAAGCCCCGCAGGCCTCGAGCGTATGGCGCGCCGTGTCCTCGTCGCAATCGCAGTGGTGGCAGGACGGTGTACTCTCCCTCCTAACGACCTTGTGCAGGTATTTGGCGAAGCACCCATGCCCCGTCAAAACCTGCACCAGTCGGAAGGAGAGCACCCCGTGCCGCCTCTCCAACCACTGCATCAGCACCGGCCAGAAGGCCTCCACGATTCGCACCCCGAACCGAGGCCTCTCCAGCCGGACTGCCCAACGGGCGATGACGTCTCGGCGGGCGTCGACGCGCCAGGCGGTGAGATCCCTTAACGAGACCACACCGCCCTCCGCTCGCACCCCCGTCACCCGCCGATATAGTCCGGCGAGCATCTCCGCCTCCAGGTCCCACGGGGGTGTCCCGGCCAATAGGCACGCTGCCTCCGTCGCCACCGTGCGGTATCCGCGGATGGCCCTGACCGCCATGACCCTCTGTGGTCGCTACAGAAGGGCCCTAAGTCGGGCGGTCATGGACCCCGCCCACACCGGTGCGCCGTACAGGGCCATCGACCGGATGACCCCCGCGTACAGCCGTCGGCACGCAGCGCTCGGTCCGCCCACGTTCAGCATAAGCCACGATAGGGCGTACGCCGCGCCGACGAGCCGTGGAGCGAGCCTGCGGAAATGCTCCCGGAACCACCATCGCCCGTCGAGCACCAGGCCCAAGTACCTCATATGGGCCCGGATGCTGATGTCAACCGAGTGGACGGTGATCGAGACGCCGATGGGAGGGCTCATAGTGCGCCCATGGAACAAGAGGGCCTCCGTCTTGTCCAGGGCGACCCTCAACCCCAGCGCCTCGATCCGCCTGACGACCTCCTCGGTACCAGAGGTCGCCAGGCTTACCGCCTCTTCTAGCGTCCCACCGCGGGCTGTAACGAGCGTGTCGTCGGCGTAACAAATCACGCCCAGCCCGGGCGGGAGGCTCCCCCTCAACGCCCAGTCGTAGCCGATGTTCCACAGGGTGGGTCCGAGGACCGACCCCTGCGGGACACCGCACGTCATGGGCGTTAAAATATTAAAGGAGAAAGCTTTTGTTTTCTTTCAAATAATATTTTATTTTAATTAACCTCACTATCACAAACAAGCAATTTTCATCGTATTCAGTTATGTGAAATTATTTTAAAATAGACGAGATCCCGAAAATTTCGGGATTGATAATTCTAATCCCGCGGATCTTGAATTTACGATCTCGAGTCGGGATTGCATTCCCTAATAGATACCTATACATCTATATACTTTCTCACAAACAGCTGCTTACGTATTCGTCCGATTTCGGAGCAGCTCGTCTCGATCCGTGCGAGCTTCGTACAGTCGTACCATATACATACACGTTAAGCGAACGCTCGGCCGAGCTACATGGTAGGCGGAGTGGGGGGTGTTAGGTTATATTTTCGTTACGGAATTTCTTGATTGATAAAAGCTATGCAATAGCTTAAAACCTTTTTGCAGCAGGTAGCACATTTTCGGGTAACTTTCAGACTCAGATTTCAGAAACATAATGCTGCTAGTATACAGTATACGTAACGGTAATAACTGAATATCAACAAATAAACAAATAATATAACGTCCACTAAGAAACCTAAGAATAATTACAAACATGAGGAAATTACCTAAGAAATAACTTATAATTTAAATTACCGTAAATTGTAGTTGCTGAAGCGTGGTATATGCAAATCCCGTTCAGGCAGGTTGCCTCTCAAATTTGACGCTTCAAAATCTGTCCTCCGCCAACCTTTCTCAAGTGGAGATGTATCCAAGCACTCTCTTTCTTCACGCATCTCCCTTCTCAAATAACCTTCAAAATCATCTTCCGGATCATGCGATGGAACATTTCTATAGTCCCCTCTTTTTCTAGCGCTATCAGATGATATTACACGTGGAACTTCTGGATCACTCTTGAAATTGGCTTCTATTTTTTCATAACTATCGTCACGATGATTTGACGTCACTATTTGTTCGTTCCATCTATCTAATTGTCTTTTTTTACGAGTTTCGTATACACATAATCCTACTAAACACGAACTTAATACTATCACTGCGGACACAGCCATTCCGGCCATAAGTGCACGACCTCCAAAACTTTTATTTTCTGGTTTTTTCTCTATAGCTAAAATTAACACTACTTCCGCTTTGCCAGCACGGTTCTCAGCGTTACACGTGTAAGAGCCTGCATCTTGTAGATCTGCTGACTTAATAGTTAAATTGCTAGTTTGTCCTTCACTACGTAATATGAAAGCTCTGCCCGAATTGACGTTATTTGAAGTGGTATTGGCAAGTAGGCGCCCTGCACGAACCCACCGCACTCTTGGTGCTGGTATACCACTGACATGACAAACTAGCGTCACCTCATCACCTTCAAGGCCTTTAAAATGATTCGATGCTACACTAACTTCTGGTCGACAAGCAAAATCCTCCATATCTAAGCGATCCCACGACTGAGACATGAGGCGAGGTGGTAATGCACAGTCGGGAACTATAGTTGCTGGAACATTTTTTCTTATCATCCAGTCTCTTAACGGTCTCAGTGCACAAGAACACTCCCAAGGATTATTTGCTAACTCTAGGCCTTTTAATGATCGTAGTGGTGCTAACACCGCTACATGTAATACCTGCACTCGATTTTTACTTAACTCCAAATACTCCAGAGAGGATTCAAGTCCTGCAAATCCCCGGGGCTCTATTTCTGCAATTTTGCAAGCACTAAGTGTAAGTCTCACAAGATGGGGAAGTGTTATAAAGGATTCGTCTCCAATTTTCGTAATGGGATTACCACCGAGACGTAGTTCTCTAAGCTCCGGGATTGACGCAAACGAATGTGTCGGTATTGTTTCAAGACGGTTACGAGAGAGATCTAGCTCAACAAGGTTTACGAGGGCGCGGAAAGCGTATTGTTTTATAGTTCGGACATTACATGAGGGCAAATAGAGACGTTGTAGATTAAGCAGCCCAGCAGCAGCGAAAGCATCATCTTTAATCGCGGGTATGCGGTTTTCAGATAAGTCGAGAAGCTGAGTTGTCGGGTCGAGGCGCGGTGGAACGGTGTTGAGGCCAGCGCGAGCACATAAGGCGGACTCCTTTCCACTCCGCCACTTGCACTCGCAGTGATTCGGGCAGTCGGCGGAGACGACTGCCGCCGCCAGCGCCAACATCAGGAGGAACCACATGCCCCGCTCGAACTCACCCAGTGCCGCGGCGTTCGTCTTCACCGCCCAGCGTCATTCCCTGTGCCCTGTAAAAGAAAAATGTAAATCAATTAATTTTGTACTTACAAACATGAGGAAATATTCTTACTTCATAGATAACGGTTTGTCCACCTCCTTTGCTCAGTGATCATCATCATTCATCGTTTCAGCTCATATACGTCCCACTGTTGGGCTTGAGCCTCCTCCACTGTGGGAGGGAAATTGACCTACTATACCGCGCTGATCAAACGTGTTGGTATAGGGTTTTGTTTTGAGTTTTCCTTCTCTTGCGTAGATGTTGTATACATATTTAATCCCTTAGTCGTCTTTTACGACACCCACGAGCAAGAGAGGGGTTGATGAATTGTATTCTTACTTCGTCACCACATAGAAAAGTTTCTCAGTGACAAAGGTAAAATTTTTAAGCACGATAAATTCCTTTTGGATTCAGTTTTTTTTTTTTTTTTAGGGAACAAAGTGTTCGATGTTTGATAATTATCTATTTATGCAATATACAAAGATTAATAAAAAAGTTGTCTAAGATACCCATAAGTGACAGTGTGAATCTTCACAGCTGACGGAGATAAAGGGAAATAGGCTAGACACAGTTTAGTAGTTGCTCTTAGAATAAATATATAGGTAGCTAAATATACATTTTGACAAGTGATATGTGTTCTTCCATTGTTTTCTCGTAAGCATTGTACAAGACGACTAAAAAAGGGGTCATACTTAATAAAATGCTTCAACGGTGTTTTCCATAATTTAGTTGTTTTTCGCGACACGAACAGGAAAGGTAAGGTTGAAATTATCATCATTATCAGCCCATACACATCTCACTGTTGAGCTCGGGTCTCGTCCCCTATGGGAGGGAAATTAACCTACTCTACCACCCTGGTCAGGTTTTGGTTCGAGTTTTCCTTCTGTTATGCCTTACGACTATGACTTTTACGACACCCACGATAAGAGAGGGGGTGGTGAATTGTATTCTTACTCCGTCACCACACGGAAAACCCCAATCACGATCTTTAAATAACTACTCACAGATAAACAAGGTCGAGTTATTAATCCTTCACAAATACATATATAGGTAAACGATTTATACTAGGTAGTATACTAGATTATTAGTTAGTTTTTAAATATAATTACTATTGATTTTAATGTTTAATTATTATTAACCATAAACAATATAATTTTTTCATATAGAATCATTTTCTTCTTACACTGGCAATAAATTTTGTATCAAAATGTGGGTCAATATTTAATAACTAATTTCTGTATCGGGTAGATAATTATAAATTTTCTGCAGTAACGATGACTTGTTGGACGTGAGACATCTTAGTCCACCCGTGATCATGAACGCTGTAAAGTGTTCGAAACGTCGGGTAATCAAAAATCAAATACAAACGCGATAAAATCCGTAAAGTAGTTGTATTTAAAATGTATAATACTCGCGTAAACATCAGAAATCAAACGATTTATCGTAAAATATTTTTAAGAGGCGCACGAGCAGTCTGCTCGTTTTTCAGCATGAATTAAGTGACAAAGTGGCCTCAGTCAACGCAGTAGCGGTAACCGCATCGAAGCCCTGCATCTACCGTACTTAGTGCCTACTTATGAATGAATTTATTACACCATATAACAACAATATCCTCTTCCCATATAAGAATTTTCGTGTTAGAGAAATCCGTAATTTCCGTTTGCCGCTCTCTCTACGATAATTTCTACTTTATAGAGAAGAATTTAAGAAAGAATAAAAGTAATTTTTAGCGCCCATAGTTTTTTAGCCCCCATTATCGTTCATAGTTTCTATGAAACGAGACATGGTCTTTTAAAAAATAAGTCTTCTGGGGAAAGCATCTGTTTGAGAAACGCTATTCGGAATTTCTTGTACCAACTTGTATCATGCACACCGTAGATATTTTATTACATACGCACATAGCTATATCTTGCAGCTGGCTATAAAGTTTATGTTATAGGCTTGACCGAAAAAAGAAAACATGGGTCGTTGTCCTGGGCTTTATAGACTAATACTGTTGTAACATTTTTGCAATATAGAGTGACCGAACATGTATTACTGTTTATTACATATTTTTTCTGTTAAGTTTTTTTCCACAGCACCGTCAGGTGTCCACACACTTATACACTAAAATAAAAAGATTGAGAGTACAAGAAAGTTTAATATATTATAATTATTGAAACACTACCGCAAATGGAATATAAGTTATCTGTACGGACAGCCCGCAGATTTAGCGCGTTGAAATGACAATGGGCAGGCCACATCGCTTATCAAACCGATAACCATTGGTAAATAAATGTTCTCGAGTGGCAACCACGAATCGGATGATGCAGCCTAGGATGACCTCCTACCAGGTGGACTGATGACATCTTGAACGTTGCAGGAAACTGTTAGATGCAAGTGGTGCAGGGCCGTTCGGAGAGACATTCTTGTGGGCAGGTCTATGACCCACAGTGGACGTGTAAAGATAATATAGTCTCTTTCCTTTTCCATTTATGTCGTAAAAGACTCTTCAATGACATAACCAGATAACGTCACCGCAAAAGAAGGAATACTGGAAACAAAAGTCTATGTCAACTCACCGTTCCGCGTGGTGTAATAGGACAATTTTCTTTTCATTGTGAATGAGATACGTGTACAACGGAACGCACACAGAACTAAATAGAGCTATATGGCTGACGAAAAAGGTGGGATTTGTATCAATAATATTTGGATAATACTTTCTAATAGCCAACTATATTAATTATATTATTAAAAAATCATATTATTTCTCGTTATTATTATTTATCGAATACAAGTCAAGTGTATTAAGTACAAAATAATTTGGATTCTTAAACCGTTTTTAACAAGTGGGTCAATTTGCACTAGCGTTTGTTAAAACTTCGCATAAGCAACCTCTCGTGCAGAATATTGCTTCAACGCTTCGTGATTGTTATGCAAATAGCAGTCAAGTCACATAAGTGCCGACAATATTACTTCTGCTGTGTGCTACATGGACTATGTAACTTGAATAAATTGTTCGCTAATTAACTCATTTGCAACGTATTTAATACTTCATTCTAACACCGAAATAGGTATTTCAAGAAAGATATTATTATAATCCGTCGCTAAAATATCTATTCATACATTTTCTAACATTTTAAATCATATTTTAATTAATTTCTGATAAAGATACATAAATTATATCCCTTAATCGTCTTTTAAGCTACCCACAGACAAAGAAGCGTATGATGAAATATATTCTTATTTCGGCACCACAAAAACTATGTTATGTGTTACGCAATCATCATTCATCATTTCGGCTCATATACGTTCCACTGCTGGGCTCGAGCCTCCTCCGTAATAAGAGGGCTATTGACCTACTATACCACGTTGGTCAGACGGGTTGATATAGGGTTTTATTTCGAGTTTTTCTTATCTTGCATAGACCTTATACACATATTATAACCCTTAGTGGTCTTTTACGACATGTACGAGTAATAAAGGAAGTGGATGAATTGTATTCTTACTCCGTCACCCCGTCACCACACAGACAAATGTGTTATGCAATAGGGGTAAGAAACACCCCGTGATGTGACAAGTCAAATAATTTGTGTCACCATCCCTTACTTTCACGTAGGAGTCGTAAAAACTAAGATAATAGAAGAAGAAGGGGTATCAGGGTTCTTCTCGGAGAGGCTGACCTCTTGATGGCGACCGACGTCCTGGACGTCGAGAGGAGAGGATATCTCGTAAGGTATTCCGTCGGGCCGACCACAAAGGACAAGGAACTCGGTACCAGCGGTCGGTCCAACGACGATGGCGACGTGCTGCGGTGGGTTATAGTCGCGCTCTACGGAGCCGGGCGCCGGGTGCGTTGACCATAGCCCAACAAACAAAAAAAAAAAAAAAGAAAAAGAAAAAAAAAAAAAAAACAGCGTTCTCCTGGAAAACAGCACCAACTGTGATCGCAAACCAAGCGCGATTATTTTAATTTTTATACAGTTGTTTGTTTTTTTTTATTAGCTTTTAAAGAGAGAAGAATAAGTGTCTCACTTTCGTTATTTCCTTTTCCTTCATGGAGTCACTTATGTACCTACAATAATAGACGCTTAATAGGCTGATAACTAAGTCTTAAGTTTAACCTAAAAAAAAAAAATTTTATGACATTGAAGAAAATCGACTTTTAATCCACTATAATGGCGCATACATATAAGGTAAGTATTATTTTTGTATCCCCAAGTTTGTTAATAGCCCCTAGACGGTTACATAAACGTACCCAAGTGTCAGTATCAACCCTTTACTGTATAAATAATTACGTATATACCCTTGTGTCCGACATTATACTCACTACGGTATCATTAGAAATGGAATATTATGTACCATGTGGACGGTGGGTAAAACTAAGCACGCGATTGTTGCGTGGCCAGGTCATCGGATATCTTCCTGTACGATTAAATTATCTATTATTTCAAAGTTTTTATAAGATGTTGCTAATCAATAATTATATTTCGATTTAGAATTATAATGATTATAAATAGAAGCATTTTCTAATAAGTTGTTTTAAGGTTTATTGTGTGTGTATTTTTTTGTACCCGTGTGATGACAGAGTAAGCATACAATTCACTGCTCCCTATCTTGCCCGTGGATGACCTTACACTAACATATCTGATCAGCATGGTATATTAGGTTAAATTCCCTCTCATTATGTCATTGTGGAGGAGGCCCGAGCCCAACAGTCGGACGTATGTGGGCTGCGATAATGCGATGATGATGTGTTTGCCTGCGAATGTATATCGATTTATCTATTTAACGCATTATATTATTGTTTATACTTTGATGTAATATGGTTGTATTTTGTTTATACTGTAATGAATATGAATGGATGAAGTTTTTAAGAGTTTATAAGCATACTAGCAGCGCCCTGCAGTTTCACCCGCATAGGTCCCCTTCCCGTGGGAATATCGAGATAAATCATAGCCTATGTTTTATTCTGATATGTAAGTTATAATATTGTGAAGTTCCATCAAAATCCATTCATTAGTTTCTGCGTGAAAGAGCAACAAACATCTTCACATACTCACAAACTTTCGCGTTTATAATGTTAGTAGGATTTTGATGTTGGATTTGAAACTGTTATGGTCATTCATATTCACGAGATTATGGTTAAAGCTTTGATCACCATGGGGGACATATGTTGGGCCACACTTATATAGTATTGTGCACAGGTGGGCACAGTTCATTCAAAAGTTAACTTCGTCAATCATTAATTTGTTAATTAAAATATTAATTTCGATAATCGTTAAAGCGTTAAATTGTCTAAAATTTAACATGAGTTAAAGTTAACCGTTAAAAGTTAACTATTTAAAATTTATACTGCTTTTAGGCTGAGAGAAATAGATAAATTCCACAGCATTTAGTGCAATTATGATGCATATAATATATGCATCTGTCCACACTAGCTTGAGATACGCTACTGCCGGTAGCCGCGATACCAAAAGATTCACCAATACTTTACGACGCTTTTTGACGTAGAAGTAAGAACATATCACTTCTGCTACTATCATAACCTACATTAGAAGACTTCACAGCAATTGAAGAAGGCTCGGGATCTGTTGCCTTTTTCGTGGAGCGGGGAGGGCACCGGCTTAGTCTCGTTTAGTCAGATTGCAGCCCAGCGGGACGACGTCCGCCCTGACGTCATTTTCCGTTGGGCAGTCCGGTTGGAGAGGCTTCAGTACGATGTTCGCCATCAGACCGTCAAGGCTTTCCGGCCAGTACTGAACGAGTTAATGCCCATCTTTGGTATTGTAACCCCCTTAGCGTTCAATGTGTTAAGAGGATTTATACCATGTATTTTATAACCTACGAGTTGCTAATATTTTAACACTGTTACAAGAGCCTTAGTCCAAAAAATACTTCAGTTCTTCCTTGATTATAGCCTAATTTAGATGTTATAAATATTTATTTATCCGTGTGATGATCGCATAAGGATACAATGATCATTGCCTTCCCTGCGGGTTTCGTGAAAATCACTTAATGTATGTAAGCAGATAGTATCATTCTAAGAGAAGCAAAACTTGAAATAACATCTTAAGGAAAAAAATTAAAGCATTTTGTCAATAGTTTCAAATTGAATCATCATTTCAGCCTATCGCCGTCCACTGCCTTGACTCATGTTATAAGCAAGTTATTGTTTTTATATTGTACGTTTCATTTCTTATATTTTATTTACAGGTAATACCTACACGCCTTGGCGCTTTCGCGTTAAGATTATAATATACTTAATTGAAAAATAAAACTACTTTTACGGATTATATCGCGTTTGTATTTGATTTATGATTGCCCGACGTTTCGAACACTTTGCAGCATTCATGGTCACGGGCGGACTAAGGTGTCACACGTCCAACAAGTCATCGTTATTACAGACATTTATAATTATCTAACCGATACAGAGAATTAGTTATTAAATTTTGACCCACATTTTAGTACAAATTTATTACCAGTATAAGAAGAAAATGATTCTATCTGAAAAAATTATATTGTTTATGGTTAGTAATTATTAAATTTGTAGCAATTATTATTACAATTTGTTAATTTAAACCTAATAAAACTAATATTACTACCACCGGATCAGAACGCGGCCACACTGAGAAAGAGCCGGCAAGAAAACTCGGGGGACATAATGCTAAATTAATGTTGTTCTTTTTTTTCTGTAGTAAAACTAGTTTTACTTACAATGTGTAGTGCTCGCGTAAACATCAGATATCATTATACTTAATTTTTAATTAGTATATAATTAAGGCAATTAAAATACCTATAAAAAGGTTAAAACTAACTTTTCATGAAGAAACTGATTGTCCTACGAAGAAGAAAGAAGTTTTTGCTATTATAATTACGCAATCGGCAAAGTTTTATACCCAAGAAAACCGATTGTATGGATTTTCTTTTTAAAAATTTATAAATTATCTGTTTTTGAATATTTCCCTTAAATACTCAAATACCTAGTTGAGTGCCATACTTAAACTTTTAGGGTCATCTGGAAGTGGGTTAGGGTCTTGATCTAAATTGAGTCATAAATTGGTCGTTCATATCTAAATAACTATTAAATCTGTGTTTATAAAATTTAGAATAGTAAGTTATCTAGTAGATTCCAATATAAGTATATGTCAGAATTCGTTATGTTCGTTATGTCGAATACGTTAATTTTTGTCTTATTAAGGGGTCAAAATTTGTTGTTGTGGGTTGCGTAAATATACATCAGCGCGCTCTTTGCTTGAACTTGGCTTGATACACTGCCACAAGTAATACATCTAAATAAATGGTAAAACGTTAACTGAAGGTCAGAAGTCAGAATTTTGCAGCAACGGTACTTTTTCTGTATGTCTTTCGAAAACTTCACACAATGAGATAAGAAATATTCAATTCATAATAAAACTTCCTATCAAACGTGTCAAGTGGGGAAGTGGCCCAATTATTTACGACTACCGTGCCTCCTTGACCTTTCACGTCTCCATGGAAAACGTAAACGGCTTTTATCGCACCTCTTTCATTTAGTGAAATATATAAATTATTTTTTGATTTTATATAACTAAAACCTGCTACGCCTAAATTAACGGTGGCTTAGTACGTCTTATAGATCATCTTCATAAAAACTACTAATATAATAAAACTATAACGGTATTTGGCATGTTAAATGGTATTATATATAAGGAGAGAAACATTTTTTACGGAGTTTATGGTATTTTTATTATATTTTTTACCATCTCGATGTTTCGAATATTTTCCAACAGCATTCACGAGTACGGAAAGGCCCCATACAATATAACAGATCAAAAATTATTTATCCATGTTGCGTGCATGCTTCTTAACCTATCGGCAGAATTAAATTCAACTCATCCATCTAACCCTATAATCCGTTGTGAAGGATTTCTTTTTCGTCTGAACCATTTAGTTGTCTTGAATTTGGAAAATTATTTTTTGTTTGATGGATATATTACATATTGTTTAAACGCAGATTTGAAGCGGTTCGAGTATATTTTATAGAGACTCGTGTATTTTTTTAACAGCACCACCTTAAGCAAGTAATCCTTTTATTGCGAGGGACTTTAGAAACATACAATTAACGGATATAAATTACAGCCTAACGGACACAAATTACATACAATATTTGCTTTCGATAAGCACAATTTAGTGAAATCGAACTAATGAGGAGGACTATAATTGGCCTACGTAGTTACATTACGTTTACTTTAATAGTTAATCGGTAAAAAATGTCAAAACTAGTAGACCTCTTTCTTGGTATACTGGCACAGTACCTACCTTTTTAACCAACTTCAAAAATAGAGGAATTGGATAGCCGCTTTTTTATAGATTTAAGAAAGTCTTTCTTCACGGCATTCGGTAGATTCTCTAATAAGCATTGCTGTATTTCTTTTTCTGTCTCTCTTTAGGAGCTCACTTTTGTTCGTTTCAGACTCTTATATTCAACTCTTTTTCATACGAGATGTAAGTAAGGAATGCTTTTTCATAATGTATCCACCTACTTCCTTCGTGCCTATTTTATATATACACTACTCTACTACACTACTCACTACTACAAAAATCAAACACTAAGTTATTTTTCATCATCGTCATCATCATTTCAGCCTATCGCCGTCCACTGCTGGACGTAGGCCTCCCTCATGTTGCGCCACAATGAGCGGTCCTGTGCCGCCTGCATCCAACCACGCCCAGCTACTTTCACTAGGTCATCGGTCCACCTAGTGGGGGGGCGTCCTACACTGCGTCGTCCGATACGTGGTCGCCACTCGAGAACCTTTCTTCCCCAGCGTTTGTCGGTTCGTCGAGCGATGTGGCCTGCCCATTGCCACTTCAACGTGCTGATTCTTCGTGCTATGTCGGTTACACCCGTTCTTCTGCGGATTTCCGTATTCCGGATTCTATCTCGCAGAGAAATCCCGAGCATAGCCCGCTCCATAGCACGCTGAGCGACTTTGAGCCTTGATATGAGGCCTACATTTAAGGACCACGTTTCCGTGCCGTAAGCCATCACTGGTAACACACACTGGTCAAAGACCTGTGTTTTCAGACACTGAGGTATATTGGACGAGAAGATCCTCTTAAGTTTCCCGAACGCTGCCCAACCGAGTTAGATTCGTCGGCTGATCTCTTTCTCGAAATTGGATCTACCTAACTGGACTGTTTGTCCTAGGTAAACATAGTGATCGACAACTTCGAGAATCGCGTTGCCAACTAGGACCGGTACAGGAATGACATGGGCATTTGACATGACTTTCGTCTTGTCCATGTTCATTCGTAAACCCACTAGTTGGGATACCCTGCTGAGATCATTGAGCATTGTGCCAAGGTCCTCCATGGATTCTGCCATAACGACTATACCGTCCGCAAATCGAAGGTGAGTGATGTATTCGCCGTTAATGTTGATGCCGAGTCCAGTCCAGTCTAAGAGCTTGAAGACATCTTCCAGTGCAGTGATGAACAGTTTCGGAGAGATGACATCTCCCTGTCTCACGCCTTTCTGCAACTGGATCGGTTTCGTACTCTTATCCCGGATACGGACTGACATTGTGGCGTTCCTATACAAACACTTCAGCACTTCGATATAGCGATGGTTGATTTGGCACCGCTAAAGGGACTGCAGCACCGCCCAAGTTTCGACTGAATCAAAGGCTTTCTCATAGTCCACAAACGCTAAGCACAGGGGCCGATTATACTCCTCGGTCTTTTGTATAATCTGCCAAAGCGTGAGGATATGGTCTATGGTGCTTTAGCCTTTTCGGAAGCCGGCTTGTTCGGGCGACTGGAAGTCATCGAGCTTGCACGAGAGTCGATTGGTAATGACCCTCGAAAACAACTTATAAACGTGGCTCAGGAGTGAGATGGGTCTGTAGTTCTTCAAGAGAGCTTTGTCACCCTTCTTGAAGAGCAGCACCACCATACTCCTGGTCCACGACTCTGGAACGTCGCACCCGAGGATAACGGAATTAAATAGCTTCTGAAGGGCTATTAAGACCGGCTTGCCGCCCGCCTTCAGAAGCTCTGCCGTAATTCCGTCATCTCCCGGTGCCTTACCGTTACGTAGTTGTTTGAGAGCCATTCTGATCTCGTACAAGCTGATGTCTGGGATTTCTTCGGTATAGTGCCGAGTTAGCTTGGATCTGGGATCTTGGACCAACCGACAACAGGATTTCGGGATGATTTGCATAACTGTCCATAAAACCTTTCGACCTCTCCCAAGATCTCACTTTGGGATGAAATGACAGTGCCATCGTCGGTCTTCAGCTTAGTCATTTGGCTTTGCCCAACAGACAGATCTTGTGCGAATACTTTTGAGCCACGATTCCGCTCTATCGCTTCTTTAATACGGAGCGTATTAAATCGGCGAATATCGCGACGCACAGACCTGGAGATCTGCCTATTTAGCTGCCTATGTTTGGACCAATCGGCTGAAGACTGCACCGTCATTTCTTTTCTCCGCCCCATGAGCTCGAGAGTCTGGTCAGAAAGTTTTTTAGGTCTATTAACGCGGTGAGCCTTGAAAAATTTCGACCCAACCGCGTGGACAGTTTCCACGAACCTGTTGTTCATATCGTTCGGAGATTCGCATTCGTCCAGACATTGGAAGCGATTATGTAGTTCGAGTTGGAAGCCTTCGAGGTTCTGGTATTGGACAGATGTAGGTCGGAGTGTAGACTTCATCAAGCGTGACCGCTCGACTTTTGTGTGGATATTCAATGTGGCTCGTACCGTCCGGTGATCGCTCCCAGTTTTAATCCTGCTGATCACTGAGACATCATTGAATATCTGTCGTTTGTCTGACAAGATGAAGTCTATCTCGTTTTTTGTTGAACCATCGGGGCTAATCCAGGTCCATTTCCTTTGTGGCTGCTTTCTGAAGAAGGAATTCATCATAAAGAAGCTTTCCTTATCCAGAAAATCAACCAGTTTCTGGTCCCTCTGGTTTCTCTATCCATATCCATGTTTCCCCACTCTCAACTCATCATCACTCCCTTTGCCTATTTTCTCGTTAAAGTCTCCCATGACCACCGTGAAGTGGGTTTTGGACGTGTGTATGGCTTTCGAGATGTCCTCGTAAAATCCCTCCACCTCGTCGTCGGAGTATGTCGAGGTCGGTGCGTATACCTGTATAACCTTCAGCGAATACCTCTTGGTAATTCTGAGTATAAGGTACGCTACCCTTGTCGACACACTCTCGATTCTCTCCACATTGTCTACGAGAGACCTACGAACGATAAACCCTATACCACCTTGGGACGGGTGATCGTCCTCCCGGTAGAAGAGCAAATTTCCAGACTGGAGGATTATCGTGCCCTCGCCCTCTCTTCGCACTTCTGATAATCCTACAATGTGCCAGCGGATTTTGCTCAATTCCTCTTCCAGCTCGATGACCCTCTCGTCAGTCCTGAGTGTACGAATGTTGTGTGTTACCAGGGCCAAGGGTCGTTTTTGTTGGTAGCCGGATCGCTGCCGGAGATTCCTCGTACCATCCGCTCCACCACTACTGGGCCCGCCACCAAAATGAGGCCGTAGAGTAGGCCGCCGTGACTGGGGGCCATTTTTTTATTGTACGCCATTTCTAAAAAAAAGGGGATATTGCCGTAATCGCCACGCTTGTCAGGCGGGTTGGCGATCGCAGTATAGGTGTTTTACGTTTCCCAGGAGAGAGCTGCTGCCCTGCTCTCCTGGTGAACCCTCAGCCGATTTTTACGACTCCCACGGGCAAGTAAGGGGTGGCGATATATGTATTCTCAGCCCGTCGCCACACGGGCATATATATTTATTTTTAAGTAACACAAAAAGCACTGCAAAAGCAAAAGTAACTTTACATATTAGCCTTGTATGAACTACTAGCTATTCTGAGTGTAGACCCTTACTAATAAATGACATTATTAGATGTTATTTAAATAAAATCCCGTATGGTATTTTAATACAAAGGTATTTAAACATTAAATTAATCAATCAATTCAATATAAAAAAATTGGTCATATTTTTAAAAATCTTGACACAAGCTATTAGATTACAATAGCATACATAAGCTTTGCTCCAGTTAAAATATATTTAGTAAAAATGTATTTTAATATGAAATTGGAAGCATAAAGACCTAGATTAATATTGTAGCGAAGTATCATTTTGTCATCTCTGATTCACATAACTAAGCCAACACGTAATCAGGAACTTGTATCATTGTTCAAACGTAACATTGTAATTTTCATGCTTGTAAGTTTCAATTAGTTTTCGTTGTGAAACAAATATACACATAGTTGGGAATCTTACGTGACAAGCAAAATCGTTACTTTCATAATAATTACAAAGTCATTAATGTCTTGCCGGCACAAAACGGGAGAGGCAATCAACTATGAGTACTTCATCCTTAACATGTTGACACTTATTACTATGGCATACATTCTGATGGCAATGTGAATTCTGAACAATACTTGACTTTTTTTATTTAACTATTTTTTTTAACTATAATAGGTATATAGTTATCTTCATAATATCACTTCTACCATTTCTCACAGTCGTTTTATGGTAATTTTGTCATTGGTTACGTAAGAGCGAAATTGTATACAAACGCAACTCATTTCTTTTTTTCCGGCAACTATTTCCATGAAAAGGTAGATATCTAAATATGTATCATGGTATATTAGTGTTTATGTATACGCAATATATTATTTTTTGCCTTAGTATTTTTAATATAAAAGTTTATACAGTTTGATTCTCAGTAGGATACGGACAGTCTATTTAAAGACTGTAAGTGGTACTTTTATTTATTAAGCTTTTAAGTTAAGCACAACATTTTTATACCTCTAACAGACGCATTCATTATACTTTTGAAAGAAAAGATACATAAAAACTTATATATTTTACGTTAATATTAGATGGTTTTTACATGAAATAAATAATAATATTTAGTTAGGCAATAAGATTCAGATTGCTATTAAGAGCAGTTAAGGGTTGAAGAAGTCAAATTTACGTGTGGTAACGGAATAAGAATATAATTCTCCATCTCCTATTTTGCCCATGACCAGAATTAGACGCAGCCTGCCGCAGCACGTGCAACCTGCTGCGGCAAGCAGCGGCTAATTCCTTCCAGACGGTATCTTTAGCCACATTATTCTTATACTTCATGTGGCTTATATAAAAAAGAACAGGACATTTTGTTACAAGATTAATTAAGTGATCTTCTTCTTCAGCCTTCGAAAATCTCATTTTCTTGAAACAAATATTGATGTTAAATCTAAATATTGAGAGCCGATAAAAACTCTGTGATTCTATCCAATATGAGCACTAATTTGATGGCAAATTAAAGTTTGATGAGATTGACTCCGAGTAGCGACTACTTGGAACTTGTCACAACACGTTGGAGTGACGTAACTACGTGCGCATCGACTTGTAGCCGCAGCACTATTGGTCTGCGATTGGCTGCGGCTGCAAGTCGCAGCAGCACTTGCAGCCGAGGCTCGGCAGCACATGCAGCCGCAGCCGCGTTCGGAATGTATTTCACAGAAATCCATACTACTACATAGAAGACCAGTCGTACAGCCGCAGGCGGCTTCGTGCAGCCGCAGCCGGCTTCGTGCAGCCGCTGCATGTGCTGCCTGCATCCGCAGCCTGCAGTCGAGGTTGGAACGGCACCTTTATGCAATATATTAATGGCCAAAGAGTTTATTCAAATTTGGAAACGCTCTTAAAACCATTGTGCACCCTATTTTTCATAACAAATAAAATATTCATATTTGAATTTGATATTCACTATTAAGCATACGTTTCTCAGAGGGTGTACAATAGTTGGTGCAGGATTTCATTTCGAGTTTTCCTTTTAAATTTTAATTGTTTTATATTGCATATATGTTATATGCATATCATATTCATTAGTCGTCTTTTATAACACTTACGGTCAGGGTAGGGTGCGGTGAATTGTATTCTTACTCCGTTACCACATGGATCATTTATGTATTTATCATAAATTTTGTACACTTTCTTCACATGCTTAAGGCAAAATGACTTACTGATAGTATTTATTTGTGTGAGCTTTAGTGCTGTGCTATCCCTTAAAAAACTGTAATCTGAAAGGCTCTATGGATAGATAAATAGCCCGGTAGGCAGGAGTATAACTACTCTTGTCAGTCTAGCTAATTCGACATATAAAAAATAATTGTGCACGTCACGTGAACCAAACGTGTGCATTTTTCAGCCCGATAGTTCAGTGGTAGTTTTTAGTTTTTTTTTTTTTTTCATTTTATTATATAACAGCTCGACAAATATGGCTCAGCTATAGATGCTTATAAGAATATTTTTTATTGATAGGTAAACTACATGGTACAACAAAACTTCAACTTGGCAATATATTGACGATACATGAGCAATAATAGACACAATCATTTGGCAATATGAAAAGTATAAAATACTAGCACAAATCTTGATTATATTTTAGTGACTACATTCACGGCTACAGGACTTTATCATCTCAGCTTATCTACATGTCACTACTGAGCTCGAGTCTCCTCCACAGTGGGAGGGATATTGACCTACGGTGGACTAAGATGTCTCACGTCCAACTGAGAACCTCAGACATCTTAGGCCACCCGTGATAAGAAGAAATCTGTAAAGTAGTTTTATTTACAATGTGCAATACTCGCGTAAACATCAGTAATCATTTCGTAAAAATATTCATAAGTAAGTTTCATAAGCTATTATTTATAATACATAATTGCAAATTTGATTACTCTTTTTCCTAAATAAAAAGTATCGATATTTAATATTTTCTATTGTTGAATTGAACTCAATGATTAATAAATCATAAGTCTACTTCCTATAATTTTAAGGAATTAATTTTACTATGAAATAATCTTATGATATTAATTAAATTAATTAATCTGACATTATAATTATGATTGACATTATATAATTAAATGATTATTAACAAGCTTAGATATGACTTTATTGTGTTTAACTAACATGATTGTTACAAGTAAATTAATTTCTTTAATTGGTTATTTGTTATGGAGCCATTAATTAATTCTTAGAATTGAAAACTCCTTTTGCATGCCGCTTAATGGTCAAATATGGTGATACGTTGTTAACCTATAACTACTAATACTTTATACCCATAATTCGCAAAATAAATGATCTGATTTGATAACATAATACGTACATGTTAAGAGTTGTTAACAATTACAAATATTTATAAGATAATTCTAATTCAATGCTGTTTATAAATATGAATATATCATATTATGTTATAATTAAGAAACTGATTCGTTTTTATTTGTATATAAGACGCCATAAGATTGATTTTAGATTTTTTTCAAATGTGATACGTGCTATACGTAACTAGGTCTTCACGCAAGACTACAATATACCGAATTATTTCTAACTAAGCTTGGCTGTATAGCACAAATTTGTATTATTTTCGTGAAGCTACTAACTATATAATATAATTCCTAGAATTTCTCGCGTTTCTTGATAATATTTATGAAATTTAGGTCGACAGTAAGATGAAATTATTCCTAAATGTCTAATATTTTCTAATTCATGGATGTTTGAATTGTTATATTAAATTTATTACTAGAATGATTTATTTGGTTTATCTGATGAAAATAACAGGAATAATTACAGTATCTCTGTTATTTCACCGAAATTTTTCACCTTGAGTGACAGAATCATATGGTGATTTACGTAAATTTATGCCAAAATGAATAAATATTTGAAGAATTCCGTGATGGAAATTGTAAAAATAGAATGGAACCTTATTTTAAAAAAGAAATTTTTTTCATTTTACTTTATATTTTCTTAAGTTAGTAAATATTCCTTTTATAATAAACGTTTGCAGAGGAATGCCATAATATCAGTCCGTATCCGTGATAAGTACGAAACCGATCCAATTGCTGAAAGATGTGAGACAGGAAGACGTCATCTCTCCGAAACTATTCATCACTGTGCTTACAGCAATTTGTAGAAGAACGGGTGTACCCGACATACCACAAAGAATTAGACAATAAAGTAGAAGAGGATAAAAGCAGGCCACATCGCTCAACGACTCGATAACCGCTGGGGAATAAAGGTTTTCGGCCGCGTATCTGACGACGCATTGTAGGACGCCAAATGCATCCCATACTAGGTGGACCGACAACCTAGTGAAAGTTGTGGCGCGTCATTGAATACAGGCGGCACAAGACTCTACTCTGTGGCAAAACATGAGGAAGGCCCACGTCCAACCGTAAACGACGATAAACTGAATACTGATGATGAGGATGACTAGCAAATGCCCGCAGTTCCACCCGCGTAGTGCCCTAAACGTAAAATATAGCCACCTTATTCGCTGGTAATGGTGGTAGGTGGCGCTATGTTCAGTAAGGTAGGTGGCGCTGTGTTCAGTAAGGTAGGTGGCGCTGCGGTCGATTTTGAGAAATTCTAATTTTATTTTTAATTGTATAGCATCTGTTGGGTCAGCTATTAGTTGAATAAACTCCAAAAATAGTTGAACATCAACTACTATCGACAGTTTGAAACAATCAACAGTACATCTATTAATCATCAACAATTTATTTGATATCTTTATACTCAGTCGACTACTAATAGACCATCAATAATTTGTTGATAGACGTTTATCGATGGAGAATATTGGAAATTATCGTAAATATTATTTAATAACAAACACCTGTGGTTTTACCCTCATAGTTCCCGTTCCCGTGAAAATACGGGCATAAATTTAAACTTATATTACTTGCTTATAATATAACTCACCATTGGTAAAAGAACTTTTAAAATCGATTCAGTGGTTTAAGCGTGAAAGCGTTACAAACTTACTAACATTCGCATTTATGCCTTCTCATTAATTCGCACTGGTGTAGATGGCTTCCCTGACCGTCCGTGTGAAAGCTATCTTGTAGCGTCCACAGAAGACTATGGCGATCAGGCTCTACGCGAATACCGTACGCTGGCGACGGAGGTATGTCGGGAAAGGACGACACATGGAATGATATCCCGCCAGGTTGGCCAAGGACGACTAGAAACTCGATACCGATGTTCGGCCAAAAAAGGGAGAAAAAAAGGGGAGGATGATGACGCAGTAAGAATACACTTCACCACTCCCTATCTTCCCCGTGGATGTCGTAAAAGACGACTAAGGGATATAACATGCACATAAGATCTGTGCAAGAAAAGGAAAACTCGAAATGAAACCCTATACCAACATGTCTGACCAGCATGGTGTAGTAGGTGAAATTGCCTCCATTGTGGAGGAGGTCCGAACCCAACAGTGGGACGTATATGGGTTGCGATGATGATGATGATGAAAGGGGAAGGACTATATAATGGGTTATTGGCCGCATACCGCCTTTTCATCACCCGGGATACGTCCACGTAAGGCGTGCGGCTAGACCATAGCACGCCTAAAAAAAGGAGCTCATTACTTATCTCTATAATGACCTCAGGAAAAATGATTAAAACTATTGTAATTTTTAAATAAAAAGCCTTACAAATTGTAACAGAATAAATAATAAGGTTGAATAAATAACTATCCGCTTATACACGCAACTTGTTTTGTACCTATGAAATAAAAAAAAAACTTTGTTGTACATTTAAAAGCCTTTTACTATATTCCGTATGAAAGTAAGCAATGTTGCGGCGTCTTTGTCTTTGACTTTCTTTGCTAGTGTATTATTTACCTATGTTCTTGTGCATTATAGTACACATAAAATATGCTTAATCAATTCGGACTCGGCTGGGTATAAATCCATTTCTTACTGGAGTAATGCGAAGTATATATTAATTACATAACTCTTCAGTACAAAAACGGGTATCATCTCACCTTAGCCTGTATACGTCCCACTGTTGAACTAGGGCGTCCTCCATTATTGACCTACTATACAATGCTGGTCAGACGTGTTGATTTAGAGTTTTGTTTCAAGTGTTCCTGCTCTTGCATAGATATGATATGCATATTACATCCCTTAGTCGTCTTTTACGACACCTTCGGGCGAGGGACGGGATGGTGAATTGTATTCTTCCTCCATCACCTCACGGACTACTGGAATCATCATTTCGGCTCATATATGTACGTCTCACTGCTGGGCTGAAGCCTCCTTCACAATAGGAGAAAAATTGACCTTACTATACCATGCTAGTCAGACAGGTTGATATAGGGTTTTGTTTCGAGTTTTCCATCTCTTGCATAGACGTCATATGCGTAATATATCCCTTCATCTATCACGACACCCACGCGTATGAAAGAGGGTGGTGAATAGTATTCTTACTCCGTCACCACACGGAATGACTACTGGAATAGGTACTAGAAAATAATTAACATACGATTAACTTACAGAGTCAATATCACTATTCGTGACTTGGTAGCCATCGTAATTACTTCACCACAACTACAAGCTCAGAACTTTCTCATTTTTTTACGATTACATTGCCTGATGAATATGTTATAGTCACGCATATCGCATGACTCAAAACCAAAGCAGCAATGAAAATTGTAATTAGAATTTTAAACAAATTAGTAATGATAATATTGAGACTATCATAGTATAAGTAAAACGTTTAAGTTATAAATATATCCTTAATAATATAAATGCGAAAGTTTGTTTGTTACGCTTTGACACTTAAACCACCGAGCCGATTTCAAAAATTCTTTCATCAGTATCAGAGAGTAACATAGGCTATAATTTAACCCGGTATACCTAAGATAAAGATATCAACAGATAAAGATGTTCGACCAACCCATCGCCTGGACAAGGGAGGTCAAATATCTGAGTGTGACGTTGGACAGACGACTGACCTTCGGTCCTCACATAGGGCTAGTCCGCGCGCGCGCAGCCCTAGTGCTAGGATGGTTACACAGCTTAGTACACGCCAAGTCTAAGCTATCTCTCCGTAGTAAAGTTAGATTATACACCGCTTGTATACGTCCTATCATGACGTATGCTAGTGTAGTGTTCACACAAGCGAAGCCACACAGGCTACATCGGCTACAAACATTACAGAATAGATTCATGCGCTGGGCGACGGGAGCACCGTGGTACATGCGCAATGTGGATCTTCACATAGATCTTGGCTTGCCGACCATCAGGCAATTCATGAAACAGTGCTCCCGCCGCTACTTCGACTCTGCCGCGACACACCCGAACCCATTAGTGGTAAGGGCGGCTTCTTACATCCTCTCTAAAATGTCCGCGATCAAACAACCGTGACTAATACTCGTCGAACCCGACGACGCTATTACTCTCGCCCAGACTGAGGCATACACAGCCCGCGAGGCCTTGACAAATAGTAATAAATATCCACGTTACCGCCCCCGCCGACGGGGAAGGAAGACGTGTCGCGTTAAAGTCATAAACGTGGGAGTGCCCACTTTGCCAGCGACCGCCCGAGCCGAGATCCGTACCCCACAGGGGGTGCCCTCGGGATCGGTCGCTTAACTTTAAACGGGTTGAGAGCCCTCAGCGCTCACCCACCAGTCCGGGTAAAGTTGTCACAGCCATCTGAGGCTAACAACTAAGTCACACAAAAAAAAAAAAAAAAAAAACGGGAACGGGAACTACACGGGTCGGGCGACTGAAACCAAAGTGAAGCGAGCGGATTGCTATAGTCTATTTAATCTAAGAAGTGCATTTTGACAGGTGTCAGAGTAAGTTGTCTAGGTATGTGAACCAAATAATCGCTATCGAAAACATCCAATTTTAGTGAGAAATCGATATTGACTCTCTTTAATTAATAATCGGTTTATTTTTTTTTTCTCAAAAAGTAGATGAGTAAATTAAATGCTAAGTTAATACCAAACAAATTTAATTATTACAGCATAAAATCTATTCATCATATTTAGTTGGATTGGGTTAAGTAAAAACAAAAATTGGATTCGAAAATAGTTATTTATTCAGAATCACTACTATTACTTGAAGTATCATTGTCGCGAACATTAACAATTATTTCATTATAAATAAAATTGTCGAAATGTACATATCTGTCAAAATCATTCATTATATATTTATTTGTTTTCTCCACAACTTTGAACCAGTTATCCCTTGAGACTTTGGGAGCATGCTTCCTTCAACAAAATTTTCAATACAATCAATACCTATATTATAAAATTTCGATTTCACATTCAAGATATTTAATACAACCTTTAATTTGAGCCCATATCAATTCAATTGTGTTGTATTGGCAGTGATATGGTGGTAATCTCATTACTTTATGTCCACATTCATCTACCTGTTCGTCTATAACGTATCGTGGTTTCAGTGGTTTAGATTGTTTTACTAACGACAATAACTCTGCTTTCAACATGTTGGCCACCACACCTTGTCGTTGCAGCCATTCCACTAAAACTGCTTTTTTATTTAGTTGTGTTGATGCTTTGTTAATTTCGACAGAATGGTACGGAGCGTTGTCCATCACTATAATGCAATTTCAGTCATTTTGCACAACAGTCGAACTTTCATCAAAGTTAGATATTCACCTCCTGTAAAATAACTGTAGACGTGGTTTCGAATGACATCTAGGTATATCGAATTGAGCTATACCTGTTATTGGTTTGTTCTGGTTCCTTTTTTTGGTGTATGGAATAAATCCTTTGCAGTGCCTGAAGGTGACTTTTCTACCAAAAAGTCAGTTTAGTTGTTTTTTTTTTTTTTTTTATATTATGGCGTTTACAGAATTTCGCCAATTACTCAATTTAGATTGACAGTTATAGGAATTAGGACACTGATGTCTAAGAAATTTACAAGATAAATTTAGTTGTTGGCTTTCGAAGTTTAGTTGTTCTTGAATGGTAAATGGTGTCATTGCTAACAATTCAGCCAATGAAGGACAATGTGGAGTCACGGTTTTATTTTAATACGAATATTTTGAGAATTCAGTTTATTCGATTAATTATATTATTCTAATATTTTTACCGATTATTTGGATATTCGTGAATTGGAAGTGACCA
Source organism: Lymantria dispar (assembly GCA_032191425.1). Taxonomy (NCBI): domain Eukaryota; kingdom Metazoa; phylum Arthropoda; class Insecta; order Lepidoptera; family Erebidae; genus Lymantria; species Lymantria dispar. The sequence goes on along the minus strand of CM063447.1, from coordinate 19,354,806 downwards.
CTGCTACTGTACAGAACGTGATGACGTGACATTGTAACATCGTTAATAACAATCAGTGTTTTACATGTTATTTTTATTTTAAATTGGTTTTACGAGTTTCAACATTACGTTATTGTACAAGAAAGTAACCCGCAACGTTAATAATATAAATAACTTAATAGTTTTTTAAAATTTAGGATTTATTGTTTGCAATTAATGTGTACGCGTTTGACCAAAGTTATCGTGTATTAAAAATGCGAAACGTCAAAATGCACTTCTTAGATTAGATGAACTATAATTGTAAATAACATATTTTTTTTTCGATTTTATCACGTTAGCATATGATTTTTAACTGTCCGACGTTCTAACACTTTACAGCATGCATGTTCATAGGGAGCTCATTACATTAATTTTATAGTACATCATTGGTAAATGAAAAACTTATTGACTCATCACAATCCTGCCTTTATCCCAATCACGAATCATTATGTACTCCTCCTCCATCCTACACATTGTAAAAGTTTTAGCAATAGTTTTATGACCAACCGCCTGCCTGACACCAAGCCTATTTGACCAGACGGTATTAGATGTAGTTAGCCCAGGTCCATGTTCAGCGCATAGTGATCTTTAAGAATATGGGTATTTTTGGTAATATTCGTAGCTGCCACCACACAGCAGTTAAAAATTAAATACTTTTATCTACACTAATATTATAAAAAATAAAGATTTGATTTGAAACTACTGGACCGAATTCAAAAATTCTTTCTCCAATGGAAAGTACTGATATACCTTAGTACCTCTACCGCAAAATTGCTCATTGATTGGCTATGCTGACGACGGTCTCCTACTTATACAGTCAAACACTAGAGACGGACTGGAGAAATTGGCGGATATATGTCTCAACTCAATACAAAAATGGGGCATACAAAATCGACTTACTTTCGCCCCCCACAAAACGTATCATCTTTTACTGAAAGGTAATTTACAGTCGAGCCCCCGTATAAAATTTAACAACACTGTAGTTAAAAAGAAGGAGTCAGTATGTTACCTCGGCCTGGTCCTAGAGAAAAATTTTTCGTTCATTGAACATATTAAAACTGTAGGTGAAAAAGCCAAACGAAATTTCTATGCGCTTACCAGAATTTCAACTTCCACCTGGGGCCTTCGTTTTAACACACTTAAAATTATATATACAGCCACATATCTGGGCTGTATCTGTTATGGTGCACCGGCCTGGGCTGATCGTACTACCATAGGCGCGGCTCGACGTAAGTTACTACAGAGTCAACGATTAGCGCTAATATTTCTGTGTAAGGCATACCGAACAGTGAGCACCGAAGCCTTACCAGTACTTGCAGGTGTACTTCCGGTCGACTTAGAGATACAAAAACGTGCGTCCATGTATTATTCCATTAGGGAAAACATGACTAACAATTTTCTTTTACCACGCGATCGTAATAAAATTACTAGACTTTTTGCACCGCAATCCGTCGTAAACGATAAGCTCCTGACCGAATGGCAGGCAAGATGGGATTCGTCAACAAAAGGTCGTCATCTATATCTATTCTTTCCATCTGTTCGTAAACGTTTGGAGAGAACTTGGCTAGAAATTGACCACTATGTAGCCCAATTCCTCACAGGCCATGGGAATTTTAGAAGTAAATTATTCTATTTTACACTAGTAGATTCACCATTTTGTCAATGTTCGACCTCAAACTCCAATTTTGAACAAACAGCTCATCACATCCTTTGGGAGTGCATTCTCTGGCGCAACGAGCGGAACGTCATGTTAGATAATATGCATGTCACGTCTGGGGTAGTATACTATTCGGATCTTGTAGCAACTCGAGAAAATTTCCGTGCGTTTAGGCGCTTTTGCCATACCTATTACTGTAATCAAACCTAAAGCTCACAAATAGGTCCATTAAGCTTTGTCCAATCCGTGGTGCTGTACCGCTGCGTTTCACGTAGTTGTACAAACTCTTATTTACTGGCTTATCAGCCAACTTTGCTTCATGTCTCCCGCTTTGCATAGGAGGGAAGTGGAATCTTTCCAACTCCTCCTGTTTGCTTTTCTAATTAAATTTGTTGCGGGTCCCAAGACAATTAAAAGCGATTCCCGGGACTTCCTGAGGGTCAAACCTCAGTGTCTTATACGGAGACCATTGTGGATCCTGGCTTACAGGAGTTACAGTGGTGGGAATGTGTGGTGGGATTAGTCCCAACAAAAAAAAAAAAAAAAATATCAGTACTAACTGTTTACTTTTCCATGTGGTGATGAAGAGTACAATTTACCACACCATTTCTTGGTTATAGGGGTCATAAAAGAACGATGATATGCAAATAACTTATACGTAAATAAAGAAAACTCGATACAAAACCCTATCCCAACCCGTCTACCAAGTAGACCATTATAATAGATCAATTTGACCGGCAGCCCAACTTTCTGAGGGTGTTTGCGTGTGTTGAATTTTGACGATACCTCATTTCATAAATTCACACCCCATTCACTTTCTTCACTGTGGGCAGCAAAGGTCCTTGAGCGGCAGTATCACTTACCATCAGGTGTATTGTTTGCTCGTTTACCACCATTCGCAATAAATAAAAAAAAATAATCCTACCAATAACTGTAGTACAAATATATATAATACCAGCTAACCCAACAAACGTTGTCCTGTTCATATCTAAAAAAATTGTAAAAGGAATTCTCCTTAAAATCGATCGGAGCGCCACCTACCGGTTCCAATTATTAATCTAAACCTATATCCATCGGAATAAAGCTGACCCAACAGACATTGTTCTGTTCAAATAAAATAAAAGCAGCGCCACCTACCGGGTCCAATTGTGAATCTAAACCATCCTCGAATCTCGTTGAACATACACAAAAAATTTCGTCAACATCCGTTCAACCGTTTAGGAGGAGTTCAGTGATATACACGTACACAAGACATTTATATATAGGATATTACCTTTAGAATTATAAGTGTCTGCCGCTGCCCGTGGTTGTTTTAAAACCTAACTGAGGATTTACCAGGAGAATGAGCATCAGCACTCTATTGGCAAGCTTATAACACTAACTCCAATTGCCAAACAGAATGCTAAACTTGGTGATAATGATCCATCTAGTGTGGAGGCCTATATCTCGAGACTTATGGTTCTTTTTACCTTTTAATATAACGTGTGAATGTATTATTTCGATTAATATATTCAAATAACGGTTTAAAGAAATGCTTCACTCACCTCAAATCCTCATTATTCTTCGCCACGAAGAATTTAATATGATCTGTAACCAAATATTATTATTAATTTAAAAATAAATAAGCACGTCACTAGATGAAGAATTATATTAATTTAAAACTCATTTACATCACTTAATTTGATAAGTAGTAACAAAGGTAGTTGAAATTTCGTAATAAACTGAGTGGCTCTTCACCCAAAACCACTAAATTGTGTCCATCATTAATACATTTCAAATTCTATACACGTGACCGCACTTGAAAGCTAAGTTGTATTATATTGTTGCGATAATCCTATGATTTTCCCTTTGATATCCTTTCAAAATTATAGGTACTATTGTTTATTTACCCTATTAAATAACTACAAAGACTGTGGCCATGTTCATACATCCACCCACTAACCCATTAAAGTTCAATATCAGACATAGTTCTTATCATAAGAATTCCTCAATGAATAATCGTCGTATACTACGTTACATACACGCGACAGTTCCCTGGAAGTTTTACTATGACATCATTTCACCTGGATTTGGCGACTTCTGACTCTGCAATTAAGGTTATTTTGAATTGAAAATTTCTTTAGGCGCGCCACTATCCTGCCACCACTGCGATTTCGACGAGGACACGGCGCAGCACACATTCGAGGTGTGTGCTGCGTGGGCCGAGCAGCGCCGTGAACTCGTCGCAATCATCAGTGGCGACCTGACGCTGCCGACCATCGCTAGAGAGATGCTCGACAGCATCAGGAACTGGGCCGCGATGGCCGCCTTCTGTGAGGCAGTCATCTCGCGGAAGGAGACGGCGAAGCGTGCGCGAGAGGAACTCTTCTACGGCAACACTGTCCACAGCTGGCGACCGCCGAGGCTGACTGCGCGAGGGCGACCGACGTCCCAGGAGGGGCGTTGAAAAGGGAGGGTACATGAAAGTGTATCCCGCCGGGCTGGCCACGTACGACAAGGAACTCGATACCGGTGGTCGGCTTAATGGCGAAGGAAAGGTATTACGGTGGATTATGAGGCCGTGCGCCGTCCTTTCGTCGCTCCGGACGGAATGGACGGCGTGTGCGTTGAGCATAGCACACAAAAAAAACGGCGCTGAGCACTTTTTGAATTTACAAAAATCATAGAACTCGCGTCATCGTCACCGAACGCTTTCCATGAGCTATATGTAATTGTGTATAAAAGTACACATATACTTTTCGGATAAACAATAAGCCGCCACCGTAGGCTTCCCATGTATATTGTGTATACATATATGTACATACATATGCCTCCAGACGTTATTACCTATTTGATGTTTTCATAGTATTTTTATAATTATCTGAAGAAAAGTGAAAGGCATGTACTATTTAAATGATATCGATTGATACTGCACAAAAAATAGTAGAAAATTTCGCTCGAGTGCTAATATGATTTATAGTTCTTTGTGTTTTAGATGTTTCTGAAGTGAAAACTTCTATAGGCAGTTTTGGAGGGAGAGAAAATTCATGTAAATCGTCATCGACATGCTTTTGACACAACAGTTGTCAAAACTAGATAAATGTAAAAAGTTTTTATTTAAAATTTTAATTTAAGATCAAACTATTAATTTGAATATCCAAAAATGAGAAACGTTTGTTCATAGTTTTAAATTTTAACTTCTGTCGGCAGTCCTCATGACTGTTTTTTTTTACTGATAGAAGCATATAAATGTATATTCATCATCATTATTTTAGCTCATATATGTCCTACTGTTGAGCCCGAGCCTCCCCCATAATAGGAGGGAAATTGACCTTACTGTACCATGCTGTTTAGACAGGTTGGTATAGGGTTTTATTTCAAGTTGTCCTACGCTTGCATAGATGCTATATGCGTTGTAAGACGTATATGTCGTAAAAGACGACTAAGAGATGTATCCCTTAGTCATCTTTTACAACATCCACGTGCAAGACAAGGAGTGGTGATTTGTATTCTTACTCAGTCACCACACGGCAAACACGGCATTTATGTTCATTTTAATGTTAATTTGTGAGACATAGTAGTTTTGTTTTTCATTTAAATATTTAAGCAGAACACGCCTTATACCAAAGAATGGCAAAACTTATTAGACGGATATTAACTGATCTATCTCCGAAGACCCCTTTAGTACATATGGACTTTAGGTCAAAAACCGCAACAAATGGAAAAGAATTAGAAATTCTACATTCTTGATCGCCTCACCAGACAGAAAGTCTATATACGTTACAATACAAAACTGTGCCGTTTATATTTTTAAATAATTTAAAGGAAAGATTGTAATATAAACACGGCCTACTTTTTATATTTGGGTAAGACAATCTAAGGGTTATCATTAATTATAAGAACAAGGTTGATCTTAATCACAGTTACTAAACATTAAGCAATTCCTTACTAAGTCGACTAATTACGACCTGGTTGCCAGAGCAAGCGTAATCAATATTGATCACAGCTGACCCTTTCGATTTCCAAATTAGATGTTAAGCCGTCAATTTCGATTGAATTTCGTAACATTAATTAATTAAATTTATCTTTATTCAGGTTAATTAAAATAGGTACTTATTTATCACAATTTAGATGTGTTTATTACAATATAAAAAAATATAAAATATATATACTATAAGCTGGGCTCTTTCGGGTGGTGACGGAGTAAGAATACAAATCACCGCTCCCTATCTTGCCTCTGGGTGTAGTAAAAGACGATTAAGGGATTAAATATGCATATAACATTTATGAAAGAGAAGGAAAACTCGAAATAAAACCCTACACCAACCTGTTTGACCAACATTGTATAGTAAGATCAATTTCCCTCCCATTTTAGAGGGGGATCGAGCCCAACAGTGTGACGTATATAAGCTGAAATGATGATGATTATAAACTAGGCTCTTTCGTGTGGTGACGGAGTAAAAATACAATACACCACCCCCTCTCTTGTCTATGGGTGTCGTAAAAGACGACTAAGGGATTAATATGCGTATAATATATAGATATTATTAAGAGAAGGGAAATTAAATTATTAAGAGAAGGGAAACTTGAAATGAAAGCCTATACCAACACGCCTGACCAGCGTGGTATAGTAGGTCAATTTCCCTTCTATTGTGAAGGAGGCTCGAGCCCAACAGTTCAGCTCATATACTTCCCATGAAACAAAACTCAAACGTCTTCATATACCATGTAATCTTAAAAGTTGTTGAATGAAATAAATGAAGGAAATGAAAATGATTAATGGTTTAATATTTTCTTGAGCGATTACCTAAATGATTTTACTGTTGACGAAAGTTTCCTAGATTTTTTTGATTATCAAAGTAAAATTGGACGTAGTTAAGCAAACTAGAAACAACCCATACCTGAATTAAGTATAAAAATAGACCTTCAACCGTGCTGTGCACCTACTCAAAAAATATCCTGGTCAAAAAAACTAACCCAAAACAGAATATCATTATAAATTTGTTTTTTCAAAATAACTGTTCCATTCCTTTCAACAGATATTTGAAACAAAAACCTCAATAACTTGAAAGTGAATTTTTGAGGGTTGGTTCTAGTTTGCTAAACTACGTCCAATTATTTATCATTGTTCAAAAATAAGAACATAAAAGATCTACGTGACTTTATGAAATAAAGATAATCAGGCAAGGCATCATATGCCTAACAAAAAGAAAATATCATACTTTTTTTGGTATTTATTGTTTACGGTTTGGTTTCCTTTGGTTTGGTTGATTTGTGTTCACATTACGTGCAACCAATCCGGAGCATGGGAAGGGCGGCCTGTAGTCACAAACCCTATCGTATCACCTCCCCATTGCCATTGGGCAGACCACTGGCACTGATTCCACAAGCTCGGACAGCCCTGCGAGTTACTGTTTTGGGTACCATCTCTGTCAACACCCCGGGAACAACAATATTATTATCGGGACGACATCCCCACGCCGTTGGCCTCTCTGCGGATGGCAGATTAATGATCAATAGTTTACGTGTGATTCAGTAACAAAGATCCAAACATCTTCACAAACTGTCATATTTATAACTTTCACCCGTGTAGTTCAGATTCTTGAGGAAATAAGATGATACTTATACTTAGCCGCTGATAATGTAGCTTACTATTAGTGAAAGCATGCTTTACGAAGCAAATGTGTCAAACGAACTTACAACTTATAGGTTTTCTCGCTTCCATTCTAGAAACGTAAACTTAACTGTTCTACAAAATGAACCCGTGATCGTCTGAAAACTTTACGTCAACAATCATGAATTAAAATCAATGAAAGTAGTGGAATACCCCCGAGGACTAACCTCTCCTCGACCGACATCCCCCCGCTGTTCGGGGACGTCTGTCATCGCGCGCTGTCGCGCGGTCGGCCTCTCGGCGGGTGTGGCAGACCACTAACGACAAGTCACCCTGCACCGATGGTCGGTCCAACGACGAAGGCAACGTGCCACCACGGGTGGGTTACAGGGCAGCGCGCCGCCCCTCTGTCGCTCCGAACGGAGCCGGGCGGCGGGTGTGCTGACCGAAGCCCAGCCCAACAAAACAAATATGAGAGTAAGATTTCGTTTTTCGATCAAAAACCTAACCCACTTCCACATGGCCTAGAGTTCATATATACCAATAAATAAAATTGGAGTGTCTGTTTGTAATGTCAAAATAAAAGGCTTTTTTCATGCTCACACGGTTATTTGCACGACACCTATACCTAAAATAGCAATTAAAAAATTTTTGTCTGTCTGTCTGTTTGTTCCGGGTAATCTTCAAAACGGCTGGACCGATTTCAAAAATTCTTTCACCAATGGAAAGCTATAATATCAGGGCGTAAACTAGGCTATATTTTATCCCGGTATTCCCACGGGAACGGGAACTACGCGGGTAAAACGACTATAACCTATAACCGAAGCGAAGCGAGGGCGGGTTGCTAGTTATTTAAATATAAAATAACTAGCCTCTGATAACTAGTCAAAGCACATATTCAGCTTCAATAGATCATAAGTTATGTTCTTTATACTTAGATAAATTGACTATTATAATTTAAAACTTATATTGTAGTAGAAGAACACTTTTGCAGTATATAAAGAAGAAGTTATATTTTAAAATTCCATAAGAATATTATGTTTTCCAACAAAAAAATTCAGTATTATTTATAGAACTCGGAATCCATTTATATCTCAAGATTTTTGTCGGTGAAGGCGACAACCACACCATAATTATCATAATATTGAACCTTGCTGCCTACCTACTTCATACTTATGTTTTTACCGGGATATTACCCACTTCATTATTGTATATTGTGCGTTTATATAAAATACTAGCGTACCCAGCCCACTTCGCCGGGCTGGATTTTGCTTTATTTTATTTAAACAATAAATTTAAAAAGAGGAGTGCTCCGATCGTCACCAGGACATTACAGGATTACTAGCCAGGTCAATCTGGAGATTCCCTGAAAGTTTCATTCAAATCGATCTAGCCGTTTCCGAGCCTATATAGAACATACCCACACACTTTCTCTTTTATATATCATCATCATTTGCCTGCCCTCATCCCACGCTAAGTGGGGTCGGCACAACATGGTTTTACCTTCCATAGCCTCCTATCAGCCGTCATATGTGCACTCACCGCTTTCATACGCATATCTTCATTCACGCAGTCCATCCATCTCTTTTTGGGTCTCCCACGCTACTTTCGTCCATCTACAATCATATTGACAACCCTCCTTGTCACATGCCTTTCATCCCTCCTCATCACATGTCCATACCATGACAATCTCGCGCTCCTAATCTTCTCTATCACTGGTGCCACTTTTAGACTTCCCCTAATATACTCATTTCTTACTTTATCTAACCTTGTAACTCCACACATCCATCTTAGCATTCGCATCTCTGTAGCATGCACTCTTCTCTCATCCGTCTTTTTCAATGCCCAACATTCAGATCCATACATAGCATTCTCTTTTATATATATAGACAACAAAAATAAGACAATTATCATCAACACGTCATAATAAAATCTATCGTTTTGGTCGAAACATCAGTCATGTTGAGTTCTTCGAATAACATTTCCACAGACCAATTTCGTTTTCTTGTTTTAACAGCCCTATTCGCGTGTAGAATAAGCATGGGGTCATTCGGTTGCTTGTAATTGTAGTGTGCCCTAAAAGAATCACGCGATCGCGTGCACGGCAATAGGGCCACGGGGCTGAGGTAAAACAACTCGTCGCCTGTGAAGTAATTCACGTCCAGGTCAAACCTTTGTAGCTGGTCCTAAAATTTTAGAGACAATAAAAACTTAGAACCGAATAAACATAGCACGAACATTTTTCGTGTTTTTAGCTTATTCTATTTTTGGCATTATTCTATATTTTACGTTAAAAAATATACTTACACTCATAATTCTATGCGTAAGCCTGTCAATTTCCATTGTTGGAGGCATGCCCCGCTGTTGCCAGGCGATTGCAGATTATGTTATCAATTTTTCAAAAGCGTCTGCTCCCCTTCTTGCTGATAACTTAGCCGGTTTTAACTACATTTTGTTTCTGACCCATCACAAATTGGACGAAACCACATAACTAAGCAGGCAAAAATAATATGTACATTATTAATTACCCTGGAAATGCCTGGAAATGGCATAAATTCTACTAACCATAAAAGTCAAATTCAAATCATTTATTATGTATAAACCCTGCAAGGATACTTACATATGCTCAATTTTACATTATGTCTGAAATTAATTCAATAATCTACCATAGGATCGTAACGCGGCCTGCTGATCCAGCAAGAAACCCTAGCAAATTTAAACAATAAGACGCGCGTCTTATTGTTTGAATTATTCGTTTCGCTCGTGCATGTTGTAAAAGTCGACTCAACACTTGTCGCCCTATACTATTGATGGATTATAAAGTTTCATTTCAAGACTGACTATAGGGTTTTATGTCAAGTACTTACTCCTAAAAAGCAAAAGTACTCCTTTTCTAGCACAGATATTATGAAGATATATGCCTAAGACCTCTTTAACGGCAGCTACCATTAAAAACGATGTCGTAAATAATATTCTTACTTCGTTTTCTAAATAAAGAAAACAACCCGAGACTGCCCACTATCACGATTAGTTATTATTCAACATAAATCAAAAAGATAGGAATACAGGATGTAATCAAAATAGAATAATATATAAGGTAAACTTCTTACTCTATGTGAACAGCCTCCAGAACTTCAACTTGCAAATTTCCGTTGAACTTCAAACATTGGTTTGATACGTGTTTCGGCTCTAACCTAGGATACCTAGGAAACCTAGAGGATACCTATCCTCAGGACGGCTCGACGTCAAATACGCATTCTCACCACATGAAAAATTTTAACGTATTTAGTATTAGGTTTGAGGTATTTTCTAATTGTATCACCCATGCTGTTAATAAAAATTGAAGTGATGCTTCTCAATTACCAGTCACTACCACTTAACTACCACTACATTATTGTAACAACTACAATATATCGTGAATAATAAAGCCTAAACATGTAGGTACAATATACGTGTAACGTTTACTTATTATTTCTAAGATTTGAAATCTAACAAAACCGGCAAAGCTTGTATTATGTCAGTGCCACTTATTTCCGCAAGCACAACCCACTTCAGATACACTCGTAATATGACCTCGCGCCCGAACAAACGAGCCCACCTGACCCTAAGTGAATGCGATTGACTTGAACCAGGTCAAACTACCCGTAAAAATTTAAGAAAAACCCTCTTATTGTCGCCTACGTTATGACATATATGTTAATATATGTATAACATTAAAAACAGGCCATTCACTGAAAAAAAAAATCAAATTTTGTTTTTCGCTTTTACTGTAAAAATAATATCACGTTTAAAGGAATTACTAGCACGCCATTATTTTATTTTGAAACAGAGCACGATGACAACACAAATCCTCCATTCGTGGAAAAGTATTGGAAACTTTTTAATTTCGAAAAACAGAAATATTTTCGTCAAAAAGTTTTTCTCAAGAACCCTTGTTAAAATTTTCTTTGAGAGAAATCTCTCAATATTGGGTGTACTTATCTACTATATCTTAATTTTTAAACCTATTATAAAAAGTATAGGTATAATATAAGCTCCAATCTTTTGAACTAAAATATTATAAGAAACATGGACGTTTTTAAGGAGATACTTTGAAACCACTTAAGAATGCGAAGTGAATTCTGTAAGTAAAATATCAACATATTTTACAATACTCGGTACGTCGATTTACGGACGGTCATTAGTGTTAATTATTTAGAACAAAACTTTTTAAATAGATTTAAAAAGAGTCTAGATCAGAAAAAAAATATGTGTTTATTCGGTACGCACGTAAGAAGTTTACCTACGTGTACGTAGTTTACTTGCGTACGTACCAAGTAAACACATATTTACACGTAACAAGATAAAAATCTTACTAAAAATTTTATTCTTATCTATCCTACGTTTATAGAAGAATAAAAAATTTATTCTTCTTGTAGAAAAACAACACTAATAATAGTAAAAAATTATATAATATATTGAGAGTATTATTATATTGTGCTGTGTGGTAGCGGCTTCGAATACTCCAACCTTTGCTTTGCTCGTGGGTGTCGTAAAAGACGACTAAGAGCCCTAGATTGACCCGGACCAACTCCATCTGGTACCATTTGGGTCAACGATTACATTCCCAAGGAGGGTTGACGTCAGGCAGGCGGCCGGTCATAAAAGTCATTGCCGAAACTTTTTGCAATATGTCAAAACAGATGACATATTGCGTCGACCCCAAGTAATTGGGATAAGAGCAAGATGATGATGATTGAGAGTATTATTATAATGCATTATCTAATAGACATTTGTGAAGGTGTGCGCGCACATCGTTAAAAATGTTAACTATCTAACTTCAGAGTGTTGGTTTTTCGAAACTGTATGCGGGAATTCCGTAATTCTAAAGAAAAACAGTTGAAAAAGCCGATTGCAACAAAATTACGCTGTGATATGTATGAATCAAGAAAATACCTATATACATTTGTATACGAGTCCTCGCACAAAATTACTAACCGTGGCTATCTTTATCTAAATATAATTGTTCTGTACATATGTATGTACATATGACCGAAGGAGTCTTAAACGGCTCAACCGACTTTGTTGTACATATAATATTTTATGGGAGTTTAGGTTGATTCAAAAATGGTTTAAATTCACAATTAGGTGGCGTTGCGACCGATTTAAAGGATTTTTTTTAATTTATTCAGAACAGTTGCCATTGGGTCAGCTTGTAATTTTATAATTAAATTATACTCCCAGCTTCATTTGCATTTATGGAAACTTGTCAATCAATTTATCCTATGGAAACCGTATGTCCTTACTACTACTCTGTGCCAACCATTAGAATCCGTTCAGCCATTAGCGTGATTGGTGTAAAGAAACATCAAAAATTTCGCATTTATAATCGAAGTAGACATCTAGAGCTAAATGCTGGAGTACGGTGTAAAATTTGGAATAAATAAAGGTAATACTTCGATATTTCTCAACCATATATTCCTTTTAAAAAAAAGCATTATTATTGCACTAAGCAGCTTAGCAATAAGCCTATTGATAGATTATTTGTGAGTGTTAGTTAACACTTACCATCGGTGTACTGCTAGATAATTTGCCACCATAGACCATGAAAACATATTATAATTTGCTATGTCGTACATTATTATATACTTCTAACTCTAGCCCTTACTTCAAAGAATTATAATTTTCGAATAATTAATAGTCACAGTTATTCCCTTGAGCATTTTCGGATATTTTGTTTCGAGGAAGTAATATCTTATGTAATAAGTTATTAATTACAAATGAGAATAATAATAGCAAGCAAACGAGACGTGTATATATACTTATGTATTTTATATGTACATATAAGTAGTAGGTAAGAATTTTTCTACTAAGCGAATGTGGACGTACTAGTAGTGGGTCGTCGACGATTTTACAGTCGACGCAACGAGACCGTTTATCGTCGATGATAAACTAGTTGAATAAACAGTCTAATTTTCGACTAGTTTACGTCGTAGACGCTTAGACAAGACGAGACGTTTAGTTTATATTATGACGTACGTTGATCGTCCATTGGTAAAGGACAACGAAACTTCAACGAATTTTATTAGACAACAGTTTCATCGTACAATATACATTGACGCATCAATATGTAATGATAGTCCCATCACATGATAGCAGAGTTCAATGAATTGCAATCAATCTATCTATGCGTTATGATTTCGGCTCGACTCACGCCTACGGGCGGTGAGGTTTGCGGGGCGGGTAAAGAGCGTAGCGAGCCGTGCGAGCGCGCGCGCATCTCGTTGTCCAAATTCGGGCCGATTCGGGCGCTTTCGAATACTCGCTAGTCGTCGCGTTCGTGTCATTCGTTGATGCGAATTGCGACGACCGTTTCGCGAAGCCCATACGTAAAATGTTTATCAGTCAACTATAAACTGGTTTATTAGTTCACAGCAAAGAAACAGTCGAAAAAAACTGTTCATTTATTCAACAACCACCACTAGGACATACCAATATTATCGATGATTCCCGCCCTGCAAGCGTTGTAAATGACTAAAACACAACAAATTCATAGTGTTTTCTGATGTTTACGCGAGTATTATACATGTTAAATAAAACTACTTTACGAATTTTATCGCACACGTTTCGAACACTTTGCAGCGTTTATGGTCACGGGCAGTTTAAGATGTCTCACGTATAATAAATCATCGTTACTGCAGAAAATTTATAATTATCTACCTGATACAGAAATTAGTTATTAAATATTGACCCACATTTTAATACAAATTTATTGCCAGTGTAAGAAGAAAATGATTCTATATAAAAAAATTATATTGTTTATGGTTAGTAATTATTTAACATTAAAATTAATAGTAATTATATTTAAAAAACCTAACAATCTAGTATACTACTACCGGATCGGAACGCGGCCACACTGAGAAAGATCCGGCAAGAAAACACTTTCACAATATTACCCACAGAGAAAATAACCATATTCCTAAACCATCTTAACTCCATTAATTCAAAAATGCAATTCACTATGGAACTGGAGTCAAATAACTCTTTAGCCTTCTTGGACATTTTGGTTATATGTAAACCTAACAACACCTTGAGTCATACAGTGTATCGTAAGGTAAAACATACAGACAGATACTTGAACGGTGATTCTCATCATCCCCCTTCACAGTTTGCTACCGTGTGTAAATCTTTGTTGCAGAGAGCATGAGGAATCTGTGACGATGAACACCTGGCTGGGGAGCTGCAGTATGTCAAGTAGGTTCTACGTGTAAACAAGCTGCAAGTTCCTCGCCCCCGTCGCAGAGACCGAGTAAAACCACCCACAGTTGAGCGCCTCCCTGCAGTACTACCTTATGTCAAAGGAGTCACTGACAAGATTGGCTACATCCTGAAACGGTCTTCCATAAAAACTTATTTTAAGCCACTGAAGAGGATTAGCCAATTCTTACCACCTGTCCAGTGCCAGATCCCTCTACAAGATGCAGGAGTATATAAACTTGACTGTGACTGTGGTCTCTCTTATATTGGGCAAACAAAGAGATCCATAAGAACTCGGATCAAAGAACACATAGCCGATGTGAAGCACCGGCGTCACACTAAGTCTGCAGTCTGTGAACATAGTCAGAACCGCGCCCGCCATAACATCAGGTTTGATAAACCACAAATCCTCGCAAAAGAACACCGATACCTGCCTAGAATGGTACGCGAGGCTATTGAGATTAAAAAACACAAAAATTTCAATAGAGAGGATGGCTGGGTGTTACCATCAAGCTGGGATCCTGTTATAAACATTATTAAAAACAAATCCAAAAAGACCACCACAAGACTGCAAGACACTGTGAGCTCATATTGTATAGATTTGACCCACAATAATAATAACTAAAGATAATTTTAGGAATATGGTTATTTTCTCTGTGGGTAATATTGTGAAAGTGTTTTCTTGCCGGATCTTTCTCAGTGTGGCTGCGTTCCGATCCGGTGGTAGTATACTAGATTGTGAGGTTTTTGATGTGAAACATCTATAGGCGAGGGTGATCCCGATCATCGCGTGGCGTTAACGCCACGCTTCGCGGCACCCTTTTAATTAACGAAAAATGAAAATCTGTAAACATATGTGTACATTTTTGTAACGAAACCATAGTGCAATTTAAAATTTGTACAACGCCATCTAGTGCGCTTAAAGTAAATTGTTACCTATAATAGAAACTAATGAAAATAAATGTTTATTGAATAAAAATCATCATTTTCTTGGAAAAAAATCGTAATATTATTTTTACTAATATGCTATTTTAGTGCCTGTCGTAATCTGTTCTTTTATGCATATATACTTGAATCTATAAAATAATGTATAATTCTCTAACTTGCCAATATAAGTATACCATACCTACTTACAGTACTTTCACGTACGAAAACTGGACAATCGCTTTTTATAGGTGTTTTATTAGTTTCAGATGTATATTTATTTGTTTGTATGTTACAAACTCCTAGGAATTGGATCTTGACCCACTTTCAACATTCAGATTTCATTTAAAATTTGTTAATTTAACAAGAACCAATGACGATAAAATAATTTAAATAGCTTGTCTCATTATCATCATCATCATTACAGGATTAGAGATTTCTTTATAAAATATATTTTGTAGCTGAGATTTAGCCTTAGCTCGATAGATGTCGTTATTTTTGTTTGCTAAATCACACTTTTTTAACCGATCCTTTTGATTTGAACTACGCAGAAGTGTGTGAGGGAGACGTAGCGACGCTATGTTAGGTCGTAAGCGGCCGAGCGGTGAATTAATATCATTTCTTTGTAATATCGTAGATAATAGTAGAAATCGTATTATTCTATTCAATACTTTACATATTAGTTCCTGTCGTAATCTATGCTTTTATTCATATATTCTAGGGATGTCGGAAGTGAAAAAAAATATCGATATTTATAAAAAGATCAATATCGACGTCGATATATTAAGGAAAAATATCGATATATCGGTCAACATTTTTAAAGCATTTTGTGTTTTTAAAATAATAATGTATTTAGTTCAATCAAAATTCTTTTTTATTAAGCAATAATTACAAAAATATCAAAAACAAAAAAGCTATTTTCGAACCAATTTTTCAACTTATTATATATTATATATTTATTCATATCCCATATTATACATTTATACCTATATTATATATTTATACATATCCCAGGAGAGAGCTACTGCCCACTCTCCTGGTAAACCCTTATACAATTTTTACGACTCGAAAGGGGTGGTGACAATTATATTCTTAACCCGACGCCATACGTAACTTAGTTAAGATCAAATTACTAAAAACGAAATCACTTTAATTGCCGGGGAATTGTGTCTATTTTTTTTTAATAACAAGTCAATTGTATAGAAAAAAATAAGTGATATAAAACTATTCGGTTAATGATTTATCATTTGAATTCTAAGCGACAGTTGGATATATGTATTGGAATAATTCGATTATCATGTGTGTCATATATATATATATATATAACAATAATTGTCCTTAATAAAAAGTGACAATCAAATGGCAATCAAAACATACTAATGTAGTGGCAATCAAAACATACTAATCACAGAGTATGTATACAGTTAATGCTATACTTTTTTATTTCCTATCTTTTACGGTTCTAGATTCTAGACTTGATTTACACAAACAAAAAAAAATCGTTTTTGATTCGATTTCGATATTGGATATTTAATATCGATATATTAGCTCAAAATATATGGGTTAAAAATATCGATATTTCTAACAAAAAATATCCATAAATCGATATTTTTCAACAAGAAATTATTTTGTATATACTTGTACAAATTAATTTCGAAGTTTCACATCTGCCAGGCGTCCTGAGCGACGGCTCACTTTTTTTTTAAATATAATTACTATTAATTTTAATGTTAAATAATTACTAACTATAAACAATATATTTTTTTCATATTGAATCATTTTCTTCTTACACTGGCAATAAATTTGTATTAAAATGTGGGTCAATATTTAGTATTCTGTATCGGGTTGATAATTATAAATTTTCTGCATTAACGATGACTTGTTAGACGTGAGACATCTTAGTCTGCCCCTGACCATGAACGCTGCAAAGTGTTCGAAACGTCAGGTAATCAAAAATCAAATACAAACGCGATAAAATCCGTAAAGTAGTTTTATTTAAAACAACAAATTCACACAAGAAAAAATATTAAAAGAAGCCAATTGTTGTCCCATTTCAAGAAAATATTCCATCCATCCATCAGACTATCGACGTATATTGTTGGACATGTGTCTCCCTCAAATAAAATAATGGCAACATTACTTAATTTCTATTAATAGCTGTGAGACGATATCTGTGCTAATATTATAAATAGAAATTTATAATTTAGAAGATAATAGTTTTAAACTACTAATCCAAAATTAAAAAAGTGTATGTGTAATAAAAAGCTAGCTAATCTCCGAGTATCTTTATTCTACGAAAAAATAAATATTTCATTCTCATTGGAAGCGAGAGACTACTACAGATTTGCAGAAAATTCTAGTACAAAATAAATCGGGCAGATTACTAAGTTGGATTGTCTTATTCCACGTTAATTAAGATTTCATTGCAAATACTTAGACGTCTGTAGTTAAATTAAATTTTATCATTGCGGTGACAGACTTATTAGGCAACTCACCATTATTTCCTTTTTCGGCAACAGGCAATTACACAGCATTCTGTGTAATTCGCGTAAAGAAATATAAGTAGCTTAGATATTGTGAATATTTTCCGTGTGGTGACGAAGTAAAAATACAATTCACCACCTCCTGTCTTGTCCGTGAGTGTCCTAAAAACGACTAAGGGATGTAATTATGTATATAATATCTATGGAAGAGAAAGAAAACGTGAAACAAAACCTTATACAAAACGTCTGATAAGCGTGGTATAGTAGGTCAATCTTCTTCTTACTCGTATAGTAGAGGAGATCCGAGCTCAGAACAGTGGGACGTGTATGGCCTGAGATAATGATGATGAAATTAGATATTGTGAACATACTAATCTAAATTTAACCACACAGTAACTATTAAAAACCTTTAACAGTAACTTAGTGACCAACAATGTAAAAAGCTATATCACCTAGGTGAAAAAAATTTTACTTCGCTGTGATATTTAAATATAACTCGAAACTTAAAGTACACAATGGTTTGGAGTTCTGTTTAATCAATGACCATACTGCCGCTTAAGTTGAAATTTTACGTACACGCACTCGTAAGTTTTTATAAAAAATACAAATTAATAAAAACTCCACAACCATTATAAAAAAGAAGGTTAACAAATAACAACATTATAAGGAAATATTTATGGCCCAAAATACACAGTATGAAGTTTATAAAAGCTATGTTTATGGATAAGTTTTAAGCGTTCTCGATTTCACCCTCAATACTGAAATAGATACCCATAAGCTGATATCTTCGGTAAACTATAAAGCTTTACTTATGAGCAGCTTTAATATTGCAGTGATAAAATAATTTCGTAATTATCCGTGTAGTGACGGAGTAAGAATACTATTCACCACTCCCACTCTTGCCCGTGGGTGTCGTAAGAGACGACTAAGGGATTAAATATACATATAACATCTATGCAAGAAAAGGAAAACTCGAAACAAAACCCTATACTAACACGTCTGGCCAGCGTTGCATAGTAGGTCAATTTCCCTGCCTTATAGATTAAGAGCCTGTGAACGCCAGACCTTCGTGATTTTAATAAAGCTGAAAGTTTGTCAGCGCATGCTCCCAACACAGGTAAGAACGGTGGCCCATTATGAAGTTTGGGTTACAGTGGCTTTGGCAGATAAAAGGTACTAAAGGTGTGTAAAATATCGATCTATTTTCGTCAAATTATTAAGCGTGATTTTTTGATATTACCTTCAGAACGTTATTAAAAATTACCGTTATTCATTGCCAGACACCTAACATCGTGACAACCCCTTGCCAGACACCATGAAATTATAATTTTACTTACGTTATAGTATAAAAGCTGATTTTTATATATAATACTTGAATAATGAGTAGATGATGTTGCCTCAGTAGCGTAGTATGAGCCGAGGTGATGCTGATGATGAGTTGTGTAATAACATCGAAGATTATAAATACAGGTTAGACAAGGAGGATACAGGCTCGAAATCCCAATATATAAAAACAAGCATATCTGAGTCTTCAGTCCAAACATTATGTTTTTTAAAATACGACATTCTGCACTATGGAAATAATCCTTGTATAGCAGCAGACTTTACAAACATAATCAAGGGACACAAATTGCTTTCAGTCTCAGAACTACATTGTTTAGATCGTTCAAATTGTTATCTTTTTTTTTTTGTGGGTGGGCTGCGGTCGGCGCGCCTCCGCACCACTCCGTCCGGGGCGACAGAGGGGCTTAAGCACGCAACTCCCGCAACCCACCCGAAAACCACGTCGCCTTCGTCGTTGGGCCGACCACCGGAGCAGAGTTAACTTGTCGTCAGTGGTCGGCCCGACGGAATACCCCCTACTTGGGGTACCCTCCCATCGTCCGACGTCCCCCCCCCCCTCGGGGAGGACGTCGGTTTTTCCTCACGCAGTCGGCCTCTCGGCGGGTGACGGACTAATCCCCGGTCACGTCACCCGCGGCCTCGGCTAGGGCGGCATGAGGCGCAAAATTGTTATCTTGCGAAGGTATTGAACCTACGACACTGATACGGAGGGTCGGTATCGTAACCAACACGCGATCTGTGCAGTCGGTGCATATTGATCTTGCCTATCGACGGCACCTGTTTGGATACAAGCCTCCCCAAGTGGGAATACTGACCCACATTAATGGCAGATAATAATAACATTATCACTGCAATGGGCTTCCTATCCTTGTGATAATCCTGTTTAAACAGTAATAATAAATAAGTTACACTAACGACTTCCCTCCAATAATCCATTAGCCCGTAGTCGTCCACTGTTAGATACAGTCCCCTACACAAGAATACCATTCATAACGGTCCTGTGGTAGCTGCATCCAACGGCTCCCTACAACTTTTAAAATGTCATAAGTCCACCTATAGACCAGGGTCGATAATTTTTGAAACCAAAAAAAATAACAGAATGATAAAACCCATTAGAAAAATGAAATGGTATATGATAAAAATGAAAGAAAAATAAATTACGGGCGATCCGAGTTCGGGAAGTGGGAGGGGGTGAGTTCTTAAGGGTAAAAATGGTTTATCTCGATTGCCGGCAAAACTACAAGCCCTATGGAAAAAATTTAAATGGCCAAGTTATAGGTAATAAAAAGATCTACAACTTTTGTATTTACAAATTTTTCACATAACCTCAAAATTTAGGTGAAAATTCAAATAACCAAGTTTTTGGTTTTTTAATTTTATCTTTTTCAAAAAAAAATTCTCTACGAAATTTGGTGAAAACTTACCTTATTATGTCCCAAATACACTGTAATTTATTTGATTTAAAAGATTTATTTTTTCCCCTTATTTTAACTTAATATCAAAAAAGCACCCCAATTTTCAATCAAAAACTCTCACGTCAAAATATCAGCCTTTTTAAAAAAGTCGGTGGATTTTTGTTCGTTAGAATCTCTTCTTTCTGATGATGTAAAAAAATATACATTACTATGGTAAATGTTCTCAGAAAGTGCAAAGAAAAAGTTAATATTTAATAAGACTTCTTCAACGACAGCGAACATCATAAACAAATACGTGCATGGGCCGCCGAGCCACCTCTCTCGCCTATGTCTGACCTTCCATCTCTTGCCGAGTTTATGAATACAGTTAGAACTCTTCCCCTCAATAAGGCTGCTGGCGAAGATAAAATATCAAATAAAATGATCAAAGAAGCTAGTCGAGCATCGGGCGACTCAATGTTAATAATTTTTAATCGTTGCATAACTGAAGGCATTTTTCCTCGTATATGGCGTCGCGGTTATATACGTATAATTCCTAAAGGCGGTGATAAGCCACCAGACGACCCGAAGTCATATCGACCAATCACCTTACTGCCTTCATTAGGCAAGCTCTTAGAACGTCTCATTGTTCCTCGTTTATTGCCGGGTGGACCAACGTTCAATCATAAACAATTCGGCTTCACTCACGGCAAATCAACTATCGACGCGGCCGTTGCGGTAAGACGTGTTATTAGCGCATCCGTTTTTAAATACGTACTAGGTGTCTTCCTGGACATCTCAGGTGCTTTCGATAACGCCTGGTGGCCAATGCTACTTCTTAAATTAAAGGCTCGTGGTTGCTATAGAAATATCTACCAAATCATACAGACGTACTTTTTAAATGGCTCGACTAAATTGAAACTTGGTCACCATGCTGTATCGAAACCACTGACGATGGGCTGCCCTCAAGGTTCGGTATTAAGTCCATATCTATGGAATTTAGGTTTTGACGATTTTCTCGAGTTACCTCTACCGAAAAATTGTCTACTGATCGGCTATGCAGACGACGGACTTTTACTTATACAATCAAACACAAGGGATGGTTTAGAGAAATTAGCGGAAACATGCCTCAATGATATATTCGATTGGGGTACACGAAACCGGCTTGCCTTCGCACCACCAAAAACATATCATCTTTTATTAAAAGGACATTTACAATCGGCGCCGCGTATAAAATTCAATTATATGACTGTCAAAAAGAAAGAATCAGTTTGCTATCTCGGCCTAGTCTTAGAAAAAAAATTTTCATTTATTGAGCATATTAAAACTGTAGGCGAAAAAGCGAAACGGAATTTCTACGCGCTTACTAGAATATCCACATCTACTTGGGGCCTTCGTTTTAATACACTTAAAACCATATACATGGTCACATATTTGGGGTGTATTTGTTACGCTGCACCTGTATGGGCCGATAGGGCCACCATAGGGGCGGCTCGCCTTAAATTACTACAGAGCCAACGATTGGCCCTAATATTCTTATGTAAAGCCTATAGAACGGTTAGTACCGAGGCCTTACCAGTACTCGCGGGTGTACTTCCGGTTGATTTGGAGATTCAGAGACGAGCGTCAATGTATTACACCACAAAGGAAACTATGAATACAGATTTCCTTCTACCGCGCGACCGAAATAAAATTGCTAGATTGTTTGCACCACAATCCATTGTATATGAGGAACTTTTAAGTGAATGGCAAGAAAAATGGGATTCATCATCGAAAGGTCGTCATCTTTATCTATTTTTTCCATGCATCCGGGAGCGCCTGGAGAAGGTGTGGCTGGAGGTTGACCACTTCGTGGCCCAATTTTTAACTGGCCATGGCAACTTTAAAAGTAAATTATTTTCTTTTAAACTCGTATCATCACCATTATGTCAATGTTCCACATCTGACCACGAGTATGAACAATCAGCACATCACATTCTCTGGGAGTGCGATCTCTGGCGAAACGAGCGTAACCTTATGTTAAACAGTTTGCAAGTCACCTGTGTGGTAGTATACTATACGGACCTTGTAGCAACTCGAGAAAATTTCCGTGCGTTCATGCGTTTCTGCCATACCTACTGTAGCAATCAATCTTAACGCTCACATATAGGCCCCGTTAAGCTCTTCCGTATCCGTGGTGCCGTACTGCTGCGCTATCGTAGCTGTACACCTTTTTACTTATTGGCTGACTAGTCATTTTGTTTTCCTGTCTCCCGCTTTGCCTAGGAGGGAAGTGGAATCTCTCTTTCCAACTCCTCCTCTTTAATCTTTTCTAATTAAATTTGTTGCGGGTCCCAAGACAATTAAAATCATATCCCGGAACTGCCTGAGGGTCAAACCTCGGTGTCATTTATGGAGACCATTGTGGATCCTGGCTTACAGGAGTTACAATGGTGGGAATGTGTGGTGGGATTAGTCCCAAAAAAAAAAAAAAGACGTCTTCAACATTTTGAGGTAGAATTTTCTTTAGATTATAATATGCATACATGCCTATTTATTGCTATTTTGAAATGAAATGAAATGAAATTATTATTTATTGTGAGAGCAGAATTTACATGAGAGTATGAACTACATAGTACGTATATTTTACAGCTCGTCACAAAACGAGTCCTACTCAGCATACTGCAGGTTAAAAACCTGCAACTGATCTTCCGTGGATTTTAAGATTACTTTTATACCTGAGTTACCTACAGATAATTTTAGCCCATCAAAAGGTATTTCATAGAGAAGTGGGAAAAGGGCTATACGAGTCAAGGCCTTACTACCTATTAAAATCTTTGCATTTTCTGAGAATATTTACTATAGTAATGTATATTTTTTTTACACCATCAGAAAGTAGAGATTTCAACGAACAAAAAGCCCCCCGACTTTTTGCAAAAAGCTTATATTTTGACGAGAGAATTTTCAATTGAAAATTAGGGTGCTTTTTTGATATTAAGTCAAACTAAGGCGAAAAAATAAATAGTTTAAATCAAATAAATTACAGTGTATTTGGGACATAATAAGGTAAGTTTTCACCAAATTTCGTAGAGAAATATTTTTTGAAAAAGATAAAAATGAAAAACCAAAGACTTGGTTATTTGAATTTTTTACCTAAATTTCGAGGTTATGTGAAAAAAATTGTAAATACAAAAGTTGTAGATCTTTTTATTACCCACAACTTTATTATTTAACTTTTTTCCATAGGACTTGTAGTTTTGCCGGAAATCGAGATAAACCATTTTAACCTTAAAAACTCACCCCCTCCCACTTCCCGAACTCGGATCGTCAATTTATTTTTCCTTTCATATTTATCATATTCCCCTCCTTTTCTAATGGGTTTCATCCTCTTATTTTTTTTTTCATTTTTTACCATTTTTGAAGGCTTCGGCCCTGGTCTACTAGTGGATGGTCGTCCTATGCTGCAACGTCCGATCCGTGGTCACCGCTCAAGAATTTTTCTTCAACTTGCTAATCTTTCGTGTTATGTCGGTTGTAACCGACATATATCCGTATTCAGTATTTTATTACGTAAAGAAATACCGAGCATAGCCCTCTCCAGATTGGGTGACTTTCAGCCTTTTTATGAGAAGGATTTACGTACCACGCTGCTCTGCTATAATCATTTTGTAGTAAAGACTTAACGGTAGGTATGGTAAAAATTATATGTGTAGACAATTTTGTGCCTGTGCAGCGACCTAGTTTATGCCCATAAGCGGCAGTTATCGTATACCATTAGCTGCTTGTTCATCATCGTTATTACCTCAGCCCATACACGTCCTCCTGTTGGGCTCGAGCCACCTGCACTGTGGGAGGGAAATTGACCTATTGTACCACGCTAGACAGACGTGTCGGTTAGACCTTATGGTTATGTTTAAATTTTTTTTTCACTTGCGTAGATATTTAATATTTTCCTTAGACATTTTTTACGACACCCACGTACAAGAGGGGGTTATAAATTGTATTCTTACTCCATCATCACATGTAAAATGCTACAATTGAAGGGAAATTGATTTACTATACGCTGTTTACCCCCACACAGGTTGATATAGGGTTCTAATTCAAGGTTTCCTTCTCATGTATCCATATTGTCTACATGTTATATCACTTAGGTGACTTTAAATAATCCCACGGACAAGAAATGAGGTGAAGAACTCTATGCTTAATTCGTCACCACACAGAAATGTCTGTACGTCAACAAAGCCTTCAATGAGACGTTAAAAAATGGATTACATCATAGTGGAGAAAATATTGTTCAAAAATCTGTGAAGAATGTCAAAATATGTACATCATGGCGATCTATGCCTACAATATTTAATGACAATACCCAGTATTTTTTTTATTTTAGGCAGTGCGGACGCTCGCCATCCGTCAATGCGGCAGTAGATTAATCTTGAGTTAAATGTTGAGCATTCCGTGTGGTGACGGAGTAAGAATACAATTCACCACCCCCTATCTTACTCGTGGGTGATCGTACGAGACGACTAGGGGTATAAATCGCATATAACATCTGCGAGAGAAGGAAAACTCGAAATAAAACCCTATACCAACACGTCTGACCAGCGTGGTATAGTAGGTCTATTACCCTTCCATTATGAAGGAGGCCCGAGCCCAACAGTGGGACGTATGTGGGCTGAGATGATGATGATGATGAAATGTTGAGCAAAACGAATATTCAACTTTCTATTTATAAACTATAAAGCACAATGTATTGCATAAAATACATTGCGGACTGAAGGCAAACTTCAAACAAAACCGTTTATGACATTGAAACCTTTAGGAGCTGTAAAGTAAAATTGCACATGAACGAAGCCATAA
The DNA here is from genome assembly GCA_032191425.1 of Lymantria dispar. Taxonomy (NCBI): domain Eukaryota; kingdom Metazoa; phylum Arthropoda; class Insecta; order Lepidoptera; family Erebidae; genus Lymantria; species Lymantria dispar. The sequence continues at coordinate 19,329,321 of CM063447.1, read as the reverse complement.
ACACAAAGGCTAACAATATAAAAACAAAATACATTGTTTTTTTAAATTGTTTCTAAAAACCCTACATAAATGATAAAAACAATACATAAATACCACAACGGCGTATAAGTAGGGACAGGTACCGAACCCGCGCGCTCTGAAGTAGCATTATTTCCTTTAAGTGGCTTTTATACCCTGCCGTAGGGTAAAAGGTAAAATAGTTTATATATAGATATAGATTCTGTATTATGGCTCTACATAATACAAAAGCTACAGCTACATATAAACTATAGAATATACATATAGCTTTAGAAAAAAACATATAAGATTTATTCATTACCTTATATTATTGAGAGAATAGAAAACAAAACTAGTCCAAGTTATAATAGAAACTTTTATTTTAAATAACATCCTTACTAATATTAAAAATGTGAAAGTAACTCTGTCTGTCTGTCTGTCTGTTACGCTTTCACGTCTAAACCACTGAACCGATTTTGATGAAATTGGCTACAGAGATGGACTAAAGCTTGAGAAAATATATGGGCTATTTTTTAGCGCGAAAAAATGGTTTGTATTAAGGCATTTGATAATCCTTACTATATTAATATTATAAATGCGAAAGTAACTCTGTCTGTCTGTCTGTCTGTCTGTCTGTCTGTCTGTCTGTTACGCTTTCACGTCTAAACCACTGAACCGATTTTGATGAAATTTGGTACAGAGATGGACTAAAGCTTGAGAAAGGACATAGGCTACTTTTTATCGCGAAAAAATGGGTATATAAATATTTGTTCTAGCGTTTTAGAAATTTCATTTATATGGGGATGAAATTCAATGCCTAAAAGACAAAAAGCATGAAGCCGAAACCACTGGACCTAGAAACGTAATTTTTTTACACTGTAGTATTTCTTAGGGTACACGCGCTCTAACAAAGAAATCGCGAATAAATGGGTATAAGGGGTTGAAATAGGGGATGACATTTAGTATGCAAATTTGTCATTTTCGATGATAGCACCATGAATGTTTGTATTAAGGCATTTGATAATATATAAATAAATATTTATTCTAGCGTTTTGGGAATTTCATTTATATGGGGATCAAATTCAACCCCTAAAAGAAAAAAGCATAAAGCGAAACCACTGGACCTAGAAACGTATTTCTTTTTACACCGTAGTATTTCTTGGGGTACACGAGCTCTAGCAAAGAAATAGCGAAAAAATGGGTATAAGGGGTAGAAATAGGGGATGACATTTAGTATGCAAATTCGTCATTTTCGATGATAAAACCGTGAAGCTTTGTATTAAGGCACTTGATAATATATAAATAAATATTTATTCTAGCATTTTGGAAATTTCATTTATATGGGAATGAAATTCAACCCCTAAAAGACAAAAAAGCTTACAGCTGAAACCACTGGGCCTAGAAACGTATTTTTTTTTACACCGTTGTATTTCTTGGGGTACACGAGCTCTAGCAAAGGATTTTTGGAAAATCACCTCCTTAAGGGGGTGAAAAGCGTATAGCCTTTAACGCCTAAACCACTGAACCGATTTTGATGAAATTGGCTACAGAGATGGACTAAAGCTTGAGAAAGTACATGGGCTATTTTTTATCGCGAAAAAATGGGTATAAGGGGTTGAAATAGGGGATGACATTTTGTATGGAAATTCATCATTTTCGATGATAGAATAATGAATCTTTGTATTAAGGCACTTGATAATATATATATAAATATTTGTTCTAGCGTTTTAGAAATTTCATTTATATGGGGATGAAATTCAATGCCTAAAAGACAAAAAAGCATGAAGCCGAAACCACTGGACCTAGAAACGTAATTTTTTTACACCGTAGTATTTCTTAGGGTACACGCGCTCTAACAAAGAAATCGCGAATAAATGGGTATAAGGGGTTGAAATAGGGGATGACATTTAGTATGCAAATTTGTCATTTTCGATGATAGCACCATGAATGTTTGTATTAAGGCATTTGATAATATATAAATAAATATTTATTCTAGCGTTTTGGGAATTTCATTTATATGGGGATCAAATTCAACCCCTAAAAGAAAAAAGCATAAAGCGAAACCACTGGACCTAGAAACGTATTTCTTTTTACACCGTAGTATTTCTTGGGGTACACGAGCTCTAGCAAAGAAATAGCGAAAAAATGGGTATAAGGGGTAGAAATAGGGGGATGACATTTAGTATGCAAATTCGTCATTTTCGATGATAAAACCGTGAAGCTTTGTATTAAGGCACTTGATAATATATAAATAAATATTTATTCTAGCATTTTGGAAATTTCATTTATATGGGAATGAAATTCAACCCCTAAAAGACAAAAAAGCTTACAGCTGAAACCACTGGGCCTAGAAACGTATTTTTTTTTACACCGTTGTATTTCTTGGGGTACACGAGCTCTAGCAAAGGATTTTTGGAAAATCACCTCCTTAAGGGGGTGAAAAGCGTATAGCCTTTAACGCCTAAACCACTGAACCGATTTTGATGAAATTGGCTACAGAGATGGACTAAAGCTTGAGAAAGTACATGGGCTATTTTTTATCGCGAAAAAATGGTTTGTATTAAGGCATTTGATAATAATTAATAAATAAATATTCGTTCTAGCATTTTGAAAATTTTACTTACATGGGGATAAAATTCAACCCATAAAAGACCAAAAAGCATACAGCGGAAACTACTGGGCCTAGAAATGTAATTCTTTTTTACTCCGTCGTATTTTTTTGGGGTACATGAGCACTAGTAAAGGATTTTTGGAAAATCACTTCCCTTAAGGGGGTGAAAAGCGTATAGCCGAAACTATTGGGGCTAGGAACGTGAAACTATGTATTTCTGTATATTGTGCGATTCCCTTTCTTTTGTTGTAAATGAGCTCTAAGAAATTAGTTTTTGAAATTCAATCCTTAAGGGGGTGAAAAATGTATATCCGAAATCATTAGGCCTAGAAACTAGGGATGTGAAAAAATAATCGATTTTTATAATAATCGATTATTAATCGATTTTATTTTGTAATAATCGATTTTTACAATTGACTATCAAAATAATAGAAAATCGATTATTTTTATAATAAAATTAATCGATTATTTCACAGCCAGATATCCTAAAAAAAAGAAGGTCATCACAATACTGCGTGCAGTATTTCATACTATATTAGAAGATAAAGCTCACATTTCCTAAAAAAAGTCATCATAATCCTGTTGGAAAAAAAATGATTATTTTATAATCGATTATTTATTTTTAATTAATCGATTATTTTATAATCGATTTATTTTGAAGAACAAAAAATCGATTATTTAAAAAATCGATTATTTTCCCTCCAAGTCACTAGTCCCTACTAGAAACGTTAAATTTTGTACAAAGTTGTCTTTCTTGGGGAAAGTGCTCACTAAAAAGAGTTTTTTGCAATTTTACCCCTAAGGAGGTGAAAAGCGTATAACCGATATCACTGAGCCTAGGAAAGATCATTTTAGTACACGGTCGGCTTTCTTGGGTTACCCCATTATTATTTCTTAATGTTCGCTTATCAAGATTACTTTGGATCGACGCAATATGTAGGCGGTCCTCTGCCATCGCAGATCTATTGCAAAGGTTCTTCTAGCAACATTTTTTGACCTGCCTGCCAGACGTCATTGCTGGCTAGATGGCATTACCAATTGGTCCAGGTCAATGTAAATCTTTGTCTTAGTAGTATTTTGCGACACCCACAAACAATGAAAGTGTTATAATATTCCTAGCCGCTACCAGACAGTAAGTTAAAATCAAGATACGAGTATTAATCCAATTTTCTATTTCTCTAGAAATAAACAAATTTGAAGCGTCTATTTGTTGTCAAAATAATAGGTTTTATTTATGCTCACACAATTATTTGCACGATACCTATGTCTAAAAAACCGGCCAAGTGCGAGTCGGAGTCGAGCACGAAGGGTTCCGTACTATTATCTATAAAAAGGGGGAAAATTGCGTTTGTTGTATAGGAGCCCCTTAAATACTTTTTTTTAAAGATTTATTGTTATAGCGGCAACAGAAATGCATAATTTGTAAAAAATTTAACTGTCTAACTATCGCGGTCCTTGAGATACAGCTTGGTGACAGACAAACGGACGGCCAGACAGCGAAGTTTTAGTAATAGGGTCCCGTTTTTACCCTTTGGGTACGAAACCCTAAAAACGGCTCAATTTTTTATTGTCTGTCTATTCGTTACGGGTAATCTTCAAAACGGCTGGACCGATACTGATAATACTTTACAACCAGGTCTACTAAGTCTTACATAAGGAATAACTTAGGCTATATTTTATCCCAGGCTATATTTTATTCCGGTGTGGCTGGAGCAACTGTGAGAATTTAGTCGATTTTAAAATTATTTCACTAATGGAAAGCTATTTTTAAGCGAGTAACATATTTAGGTTTTATTCCGTGTGGTGACGGAGTAAGAATACAAGGCACCCCCCTCTCTTACCCGTGGGTGTCGTAAGAGATGACTCAGGGATACATATATTACGCATATGACATTTATGCAAAAGATGGAAAACTCGAAACAAAACCCTATACCAACCTGTCTGACCAGCATGGTATAGTAAGGTTAATTTCCCTCCTACTATGGAGGAGGCTCGAGCCCAGCAGTGGGACGTATATGAGCCGAAATGATGATGATATGATGATGGACATATTTAGGCTATTTTTTTATCCCGATATTCCTACGGGCCCAGGCATAATGCCGGTGAAATCGCAGGCATTTAATGGATATAAAAATTAATTTACGAATGAAAATCTACATTATTAGTGAATAATAAATAAAGGCTATTTTCATCCTGGTGTTTGCCCGGGAACGAGAACTCTGCGAGTGAAACCGGTGGATGTTGACCAATTTTTAAAATTCTTTCACCAATAGGAAGCTACGTTATCAGCGAGTAACATAGGCAATTTTTATCTCGGCATTTGCATGGGAATGGGGTCTACGTGGGTGAAACTACGGGAGTTTGATCAATATTTTTTTTTTCACCAATGGAAACCTATCATGGATAATGTATTATCAGCCACTAAGGATGGCCATATTTATCATTGTCTTTCCACGTGAATTTGAACTACAAGGGTGGAAGTAATATTCAAATATAAAAAGTTGTAAAGATATTTGGACGTTTGTTACTCAATCACGCGTAAACTTTTGACCAGATTTGGATAAAAATTTACACATAGATGGAGTATTTCTTAAATTAAGAAATATCATCATCATCATCATCATCATCATCGCAGCCCACATAATTCCCATTCTTGGGCTCGGGCCTCCTCCATAAAGGGAGGGAATTTGACCTACTATACCATGCTGGTCAGATATGTTGGTATAGGGTTTCATTTTTCGAGTTTTCCTTCTCTTGCATAGATGTTATGTGCATATATCCCATAGTCGTATTATACGACATCCACGGGCAAGATAGGGAGTGGTGAATTGTATTCTTATTCCGTCACCACAATAACACAATAAAAAGAAATATGCAAGCCAACTTTTACGCGGGCGAAGCCGCGGGCAAAAGCTAGTCAGTTATAATCTATTTCAAAACACCGCTAGCAAGTTATAAAAGATTTTTTTATATCATCATCATTATCTTTTTTTTCTTTTTTTTTTGGGTGGAACATGGTCAGCGCATCCGCCGCCCGGTTTCGTCCGGGGCGACAGAGGAGTGGCGCGCGTCCCCATGAACAACCTGTAGCACGTCACCTTCGTCTTTGGACCGACCACCAGTGCCGAGTTCCATGTCGTCAGAGGTCGGCCCGACGGAATACCCTGAGGGGGTACCCTACCCACTCCTCTGGACGTCCCTATCCCGGGACGTCGGTCGCCGCCGCGAGATCAGCCTCTCTGCACCTGATGGACTAATCCCCGTTGCCGTCACCTGTGGCCTCGGCTAGGGCGGCATCAGGCACAATCATCATTATCTTAGACCCTAAACGTCCCATTGCTGGACTCGAGCCTCCTTCACAATGGGAGGGAAATTAATCTACTATACCAAACTGGTCACACAAGTTGATATAGAACTTCATTTTAAATTTTCCTTATCTTGCATAGATGTTAGTTGCATATCATTATATATATTTATATATATCCCTTAGTCGTCTTTTACGACCCACAGGCAAGAAAGGGGGGTGATGATTTGTATTGACTCTATCACGACACGGAAATGTTTATATACGTTTGTGGGTGACTCACATCTCACCCACCACCTACACTTACACTTAATACACATTACACATTCACATTCATACACAACACCTACAAAACATTCACACTCTTAACCTCAATAATACTGCAATAAAACATCAGCCTATACACACGACGCGGTGCGCATCTAACGGGACTAGTCACGATGCGCCCGCGTCTGCGCCAGTCGGTGACTACACGCTGTTAAGGCAACCCGCGTTCGCTTGCATAAAAATCTCGTTTGCTATCGCTAGTGCGTAATTGTATATTGTTGCTTATTAATTATTAATTCAATTCTATTATTATTCAATTATTACTCAATTCTACTCACTCCTGTCTACTCTATCTCTCCTTCTTTAATTTATGTGGTACCTGTGTTTGTGATCTACATATAACTGTGCAATAAACGAACTTTGTGCCGAGACTGTGTACTCTTTATTTGAGAGCTGAAGAACATTACACTCAGGTAACCCATAACTGGTGACCCCGTTAAGAACATTTTTAACAATATCAAAGTGATAAAATGAGTAGTGACAGCAGCGATACGGCAACATCACAGCGTAGCCGACGCCCTAGCCGCAAGCCGAGCAAATGTGAACGCCTTTCCACGGAACTGGAGAATCCATCCATGGAATTATTTAGAGTAGAAGTCCGCATACCCCCTTTTTGGCCAGAAAAACCCGTTATATGGTTTTGCCAAATTGAGGGTCAATTTAAATTAGCCAGAATAACGGACGATTACACAAAATTCCACTACGTTCTCGCCCACCTGGACCGACAATACGCCGTAGAGGTCGAAGATATCATTACTTCACCTCCCGCGACTGGCGCGTATGAGAAATTGAAAAGTGAGCTTATTAAGCGCCTATCTGTTTCTAAGGAGAAAAAGGTGAAGCAGCTCCTTCAGTTGGAGGAACTAGGTGACCGTAAACCATCACAATTCTTGCGGCACCTACAGCACCTAGCAGGACCGACGATCTCAGAGGACTTCCTGAGGACTATCTGGTCCAGCCGGCTACCAGGTAACCTGCAAACTATTATTACGTCCCAGATGAGCATGCCAGCCCCTCAAGTAGCGGTAGCATCCACCTCAAGGGCAGATCCGGCAGTGGACATGATGCAGCTCTTCACGGAGCTGACTAAGAAAGTCGACGCGCTGACAGAGGAACTAACATGGGCGCTCCCGACCTCGCGCCAAGCAGACCTCTGCCAATAGACACCGCCGCGGGCAGTCCGTAATGACGACTGAAGATTGCCCTTCCACAACTGGTCGCCTGTTTGTGACGGACCGTAGGTCGAAAGTCCAATTCTTGGTGGACACCGGAAGCGATTTGTGCGTCTACCCTCGATCTGCGCTTCCTAAATATAATTGTGTAAAAACCGATTACGAATTGTGTGCAGCTAACGGTTCACCGATAAAAACATATGGCTACATACAGGTTGTTCTAAATTTAGGCCTTCGTAGAGACTTTACATGGCGCTTTATAATTGCCGATGTAAATAAAGCTATTATTGGTGTAGATTTATTATCACATTTTAACTTAATAGTTGATGTACGAAACCAACGCTTAATTGATAGCACCACAAATGTATCAGCTGTAGCATCCGCTTGTACTGATAGCCTAATTTCTAGTGTTAAGGTTGTTACTAGCAATGGCAAATACCGTAACTTAATTTCTGAGTTTCAGGAAATTACACGGCCGGCTGGCGCTCCACACATACCAAAACATAACACAAAACACCACATACGCACCACATCAGGCCCCCCCAGTATCTTGTTCACCTCGTAGGCTAGCCCGTGACAAATTGAAAATTGCCAAGGCTGAGTTTGAGGCAATGTTGGCGAGTGGCACAGCGCGACCTTCGGAGAGTCCCTGGTCATCACCTCTCCACCTCGCGCCGAAGAAAGACAATGGCTGGCGTCCATGCGGTGACTATCGCCTTCTCAACGCACGGACTATACCAGATAAGTATCCGATTAGGCACATACAGGACTTTGCCCATAGCTTATCCGGCTGTAAGGTCTTCTCCACCATCGATCTGGTCAAGGCGTATAACCAGATCCCCGTTTTCGAGCAGGATATCCCGAAAACTGCAATCACCACACCTTTTGGCCTTTTTGAGTTTCCGTTCATGACGTTCGGTCTAAGGAATGCTGGCCAAACTTTCCAAAGGTTTGTCGATGAGATGACGCGTGGTTTAGATTTTTGTTACCCGTATTTGGACGATTTTCTCTTGTTCTCCAAGGACGAAGAGGAACATGAGAAACACCTTCGTCAACTCTTTCAGAGAATGAAAGACTACGGCATGGTCATTAACACATCCAAATGCGTCTTCGGAGCCTCGGAAGTAACGTTCCTGGGCTACCACATCTCACAACACGGCACTAAACCTTTGGAAAGCAAGGTGCAAGCCATAAGGGAGTTCCCCGTACCCAAGACCGCTAGGCAGCTCAGGTTTCTGAGCATGGTAAATTTTTATCGGAGGTTTATTCCCCAAGCTGCTCAGGTTCAGGTACCTTTACACGCCATGCTGACTGGCACGGTAAAGGCTTCGCACCCTGTCGACCTAAAGGGTACCTCATTAACCGCTTTTGAGGAGTGCAAAGATAGCCTTTGCAAAGCGGCAATGTTGGCACACCCCGAATCCACTGCTAAGCTAGGTCTGGTCACGGACGCGTCTGATTTTGCCATCGGCGGCGTCCTCCAACAATTTAAGGATGGCAACTGGCAACCTTTGGCATTCTTCTCTAGGAAGTTGAGCCCAGCACAGCAGAAATATTCGCCGTATGATAGAGAGCTCCTTTCTATTTACGAGAATATTAAATATTTCCACCACTGGCTTGCCGCTACCACCTTTACCATCTATACTGACCACAAGCCTCTAGTCTACGCTTTCCATCAGCGGAAAAGTAACTGTTCGCCTCGTCAGTATAGGTATCTAGACTACATTTCGCAGTTCTCGACCGACATTCAGCACATCGCCGGGAAAGATAACGTCGTAGCTGACACACTTTCACAGTTTCCCTCGATCGCTTAAAACCAGCATACATTTTAGCCGACAACGACGATACTGCTGATCCTCCTATTGCTGAGCCATCACCTTCCACTCCACTAGTCAAAACCACGCGTTCCGGTAGGAAAGTCAGGTTCCCGGACTACTATCGCCCGTAGCACGGTCTCTGGAGGGGAGTGATGTAGGTGACTCACATCTCACCCACCACCTACACTTACACTTAATACACATTACACATTCACATTCATACACAACACCTACAAAACATTCACACTCTTAACATCAATAACACTGCAATAAAACATCAGTCTATACACACGACGCGGTGCACATCTAACGGGACTAGTCACGATGCGCCCGCGTCTGCGCCAGTCGGTGACTACACGCTGTTAAGGCAACCCGCGTTCGCTTGCATAAAAATCTCGTTTGCTATCGCTAGTGCGTAATTGTATATTGTTGCTCATTAATTATTAATTCAATTCTATTATTATTCAATTCAATTATTACTCAATTCTACTCACTCCTGTCTACTCTATCTCTCCTTCATTAATTTATGTGGTACCTGTGTTTGTGATCTACATATAACTGTGCAATAAACGAACTTTGTGCCGAGACTGTGTACTCTTTATTTGAGAGCTGAAGAACATTACACTCAGGTAACCCATACGTTATTGTAAAATGATATAATGGAAAAAGAAATAAAAATTAAAAAAAAACAGAATAATAATAACACTGAAATCCAATCTCAGGCTGTTTGGATGCGACTGGACAACTTCCCAACTGAGCTATTGTCACTTTTGATGGCGATGGATAAATTTACATTCCTTTTTTTTTATTGCCAACGGTGGCAAACGAGCAAGCAGCACACCTGATGGTAAGTGATACTGCCGCACATGGACCTTTGCAATACCAAGGTCACAACCAGGCCGTTATCTACCGTGAAGTAAATACTCTTCTTAAACCTCGTTTAAAGAAGGACATGTCATAACGCTCGGGAAACAGCAGCGGGTAGTTCATTCCAGAGCTTGCACGTACGTGGGAGAAATGATTGCTGGAAACGTACAGTTGAAGACCATAACCTTTCCAGGTGAAATGGATGAACCCTGCTACGATGTCGATTGGTACGTTGGTAGAATGATGACGGTGGTACCAAGTCAAACAGTTCCTCGGAGCACTCCCCGTGAAAGTGTCGGTAGAGTACGCAGTGACCCAAAGTCTCTCCGCTGCTCCAGCGACTCCAATCTGTCCGTAAGATTGTGATCCCCAACGATTCGATCAGCATGTCTTTGCAGGGAGTCAAGTGGGTCTAGCTGATATTTAGGCTCACCTGCCCAGAGATGTGAGCATTACTCCACATGAGGACGGACTTGTGCTTCCTTTTCTAACTCCTATTCTAATGACATTTTATTGATTAGCTGAAAACATCGACCAGATGACATTTTCTATAAATAAGACCTAACTAGATCGATTTAGCACCCCTGATCTTGCATATCAAATTTCATGGAAATCGTTGGTGCCGTTACAGAGATTCTGAAAAAAATATATATATACATATGTACATATATAGAAATATACAAGAATAGCTCGTTTAAAAATATAAGATTTAGTTCAAATTTTATTAAGCGAGTGCTTTGTTAATCAAATAGCCCATACGATAATGTATCACGAGATTCGATGTTCGAATCTGAAGTTGTTGGAATTTTCTGTGAAATTTCACGGTTTTCTCAGAGAATAGTAATCTCGAAGTTTGGAACTGTGTCCAGTTAATAATAATAATTACATAGTAAAAACGTTTACGACTCGAAATGTGTGGTACATTTCACTCCAATCATGCTTTCCAGGATAAACAAATTCTACCAATTACCGTCAGAATGCGTTTCTGTGGCGAGCAAGCACACACTTAATAACTAATATAAAAAACATAAATTTGATATATTTAACACTAATATGGATGTGATAAAACGGACACTCGGTCTTGATTTTTTTCACAACACATCAATAATCAACCGTAATATTCTCCATTATATTATAAAATAATAATGGAGAACATTACGGTGCGAAGCATAATAGTGGGGACATATTTAAAAATTTTTACCTAGATTTTAATTGTTTTAAGCTGTTGGTCTCCTGATTTACATATCAAATATTATAAAAAATATTTTTGTATATTTAACAATAGTTTAATTTCATTGAGTATTACACTAATAGTTTTATCTTCATAGGCTCTCCACGGGAAAGATTCTTACTCACAACACGGAAACCCATATCTAATGATAAAACTACTAACATGAAAAAGCTATGAATACGTAAGCTTAACTGAGCTCATGCGCCTTTCCGCTTTATATTATATCTCAATTTAGCATCCGTCGGGATAGAGTTAAATGCTTATAGTATGTAAAAAAGGTTTGGTCTCGATTTCACATTCGTTTGACGTGAGGCGATGGGCATTAATAAATATTAAGATAATCTAATTTATTATTTAGTAGTAGTTCCCGCTCCCGTGGGAATACTGGCATTAAATATAGCCTATGTTACTCCCTAATATTATAGCTTTCCATTAGTGAAAGAATTTTTGAAATCGGTTCGGTGGTTTAAGCGTGAAAGCGTAACAAACAACCAAACAAACGTACTTTCGCACTTATAATATTAGTAAGGGTTTTAGTGTTTTATAGTGTTATATTAAATAATTATGTTGATATTTTATATAATATAATGGAAATAAAATGCTGATATGTAGTGAAAATGATATAATAGTAAATTATGTGCATTTTCACATTCTGCCAAAATTCCCAGAGGCATAATTTGGTTATCAGCACCAAATCATCACTAACGACTGACTATAAAATACGAAGACTTTTTGCGATAGCGAGACGTGAATAACCAATATAATAACTCGACACTGGCACCAACAAGTCATATTATTGTAGGTTATTGCCATTAAACAAGAAGAAGACATAAGAGACTTTGATGACTGACAGCTAGGTTAAAACAACAGCAAATATTTCAAAGTAAAGATATAAATAATGCTATCTCTGTAACAAATATGCATAAAAGTGCTTGCACATAAAATTGTCAGTAAATATAATAGTAAAATAGGGTAGCCACAGACTACCCGCAACTAACAAACTACAAAGAGATTTGCTGAAACCCCAAAAGATTGCTTGTTACTTAATCCAATTTCCACGCAATCTTTTGCTGAAATTTCTTTTAAATTGGTACGACGTGCTTTGTATTTTACACTCTACACAATTTATTAACTAGGTCATAAAACTGCTTTGATCTAAACATTTTTCGTAAATATATTATATTTATACTTTTTAATCTTAGCACTTATTTTTTAAATGCTTAAAGATAAGTTTCAGAAAGATTGTAAATACGATGATACTTTTATTGTATTAATTTAAAGAATAATATACAACGAACTGCCTTTATGTTGTATTGAAATTGAAGCCATATTTAGGTACTACACCTTTTTGGAGGGGGGGGGGGGGGGTTGGTTACAGTCGGCGCACTCCTCGCTCCGCTCTGTCCGGGGCGACAGAGGGGCGTAAGCACGCACTCCCGTACCCCACCCGTGACACGTCGCCTTCGTCGTTGGGCTGACCACCGGAGTAGGGTGACTTGTCATCAGTGGTCGGCCCGATGACGGAATACCACTTGAGGAGTACTCTATTTCGGTCTTTCCTCGCGCGGTCGGCCTCACGGCGGGTGACGGAATATTTACTAACGACGGAATCTTACTAGTATTATTTTTCTTACACATTATTGTGGACTCCTATTACTTATGTATTTATTATTTTAAATTTTTTTCACAAAACAGACTCGAGGCGGACTTCATACCTAAGGTATTTTCTATCAGTCGACCCAGGTCAACAATTCTATAGAGTGGACCAGAAATAAATTAAGGCACGTGCAATGCAAAGTTATCAATAAATTTATAAGTAATTCAATATACCAAATATGCATAGCCTTAATGCCCGATACTTTCAAACAATACATAAATGTATCCATTTCTTGCAAAGATGTGATCTGATTCTATCTATCCCTATTTCTATTACTATCATCTATCCTTATCGCTAACGCCTAACAGTTGAAGACGATCAGAGTATTCGAGATACTTTACAGAAAAGAGCAGTCAAAATACTTTGTGCAGTGATCGAAATTCGCTTGTATTTTGACTACGCGTGATTTGTTTAAGATTGGTAGCGCTCCAGTTGGAGACTGTCCAAAGTGTACGGTGTGCAGCATATACACTCGATTAGGATTTCCCTTTTGAACTAGATTTGATTGCACTACAAATGTTTCCTATCACTTATAATATGTGTTATATATGGGCAGTCTTATCAGCGACTAAATCCTCCCATCAGATACGGTGCCGTAGGACGCGCACAAAGTTAAAAATCTTTGGGTAATTTCTGCGATACACATAGGCTAGTATCACACTTTATTTTTATTCCGCTATCACACTGAAAAAACTTATTTAATTATTTATTGCAATCATTAGCTATATTATTAATTACTGTTTACTCATATCTTTACTAAAAATAAAATCGCTGTCGCTCGTTGTACGATCAGATCTTTTAAACTACAGAGTAAATTTTCTGTGGTTTTTATGAATAGGCAGAGATGTTACGAGGAATATCTATATTTATAATACACGTATATTATAGTAGAGAAAATCCAAGAATTTCAAAAATTTGTAATTTGATGTTATAAAAAACATATTTTTATCCGCTTAAATTGCAAACGCTGGCTAAACCTTAGTTAGAGGATAGCTCAAAAGAATGTACTACGAAATTGTATATCTTAAAAGATCTACGAAATGTACGTAATGATATATATCTATCACCTAATGATCACCTACAGTGACCATGTTTATCTTGTACAATATATACTAAGAAAAAAGTGTTATGTTTGATCTAATTAAATACATTAAATACGTGGCAATAGATCAATAAATAATATATGGATAATATAAATCAAACAATGAAATGAATATGCTAAAGTTATCGGAGATTTAAAATACTGGGGTACAATGGTCGAAACTAAAGCAAAGCGAGAGCAGTTCGTTAGATCATAACATTCAACATTTACATTCATATTAATTAATTTCAAAATGTGAATTGCTTGAAAAACAAGAAATTCATTAATTATCATCCTCTTCAATATTTTCATCAAGACTACCCATTTTCATTTAAAATAATTAGCCCTAAGGCTTTTGCACCTCTTTCTAATAATTTAATTAGCAACCCAAGGAAAAAGTCTTTATGGAGTGTGATATTCTTTTTTAATTTCGCAGAATGAAATAAAAGAAAAGAGAAACAAAGAAAAGTAAAGGATTGCTCTTGCAATAATAATAACAGAGTGCTTATAGCATTCTTCATAAAACTGTTTAAAAAAATATTAATCCACGCGAATATGAGAATTCGGAGGTTTCGAATTTGTAGCCAGAATTCTTTGTAAATATTTGATCTGAAAAGTAAAAATATTGAATAATTCAATATGTATTCATTTCAGAAATGAAACAACAACAACGAATCACAATCATTATTATTTAGAAACTGCTTTTATTTTATCAACTAACACGCGCGTGAACTTTTGTAAATTGAAATTATAATTGAATTGATATACAGATATGTAAATATGTATTTTTTTTTCCCGTATGATGACTTTTAAAACTACAATGTTTCATCACTAGTCATATTCGTGTGAAAGAATTATCTACCTTTGAAGGGCCTTAGTATGGACCTCGAGAAACTGATGAAAAAAAAAATATTCTCAAATGGAAAACCTTTACATTAATTGATGAACAAAGAAATCTCAAAAGTCTTAACCTCTATTGTACATCACAAAAACATGTGATTATTATAAAATACTATCGACTCTACCTCGCTTCGCTTCGGTTTAGTGAAATTTTTAAACTAAAAAAAGTAGAATATTCGAAAACCGACTTCAGGAATGGAGTGAATGTGCCTAATACACAGTTTTAGTGGTCTAAAACCATTTTAACATGAGACCGAGTTGGGGCATATTTGTTGGATGTTTTCAGTTTATAATGGACATAAGTAGAAACAATTCTCGTGTTATATATGACGTAGCGGGTAGCGCCGTGTTGTTTTTAAAAGCAATGACGTCAGCATGGCTAACGTCATCTACCTCACTACAATGTTGATAGTGTTGATGGTGTTCCATGATAAACGTAATTGAAACAATAAAGTTGAAACAGTACTCGTGTTATTGAATTCTAGTTTAAAACTAAGTGGAGTCTAGAGCTACGCACTGTTCGGCTGCTAGCGATCGAATGAATGTCGTACCTTTTTTTTTTTTTTTTTGTGTGTATTTAGCTGTTGGTCGCAGATGACCTTGACAGCTTAACGCGGGCAATGGGCGAGCGGAAGGCTCTCAACCCGGTAAGTAAGTTAAGCGAACATCGCCCGAGGGCTCCCCCTATGGGGAACGGACCTCGGCTCGGGGCGTCGCTGAAAGCAAAGTGGGCGTGGCCACGTTTAGGTTAATGATTTTTACGCGGCGCGGTTTTCGACCTCGTCGGCGAGGCCGATACCGCGCAGTTTCATGCGTTATCGCTGCACGAGCTGTGTAGGCCCTTTCTTGGGCGATCGTAATGGCATCATCCCCTTCTTCAAGGAGATGACGGGGTCGTCGGACCGCGGATATTTTTGATGGGACGTAGTTTACCGCCCCAACCACTAGTGGATTGGGGTGAGTCGTGGCAGAGTCAAAATAGCGCTGGGAGCAACGCTTCATATACTGCCTGATGGTCGGCAATTCGAGGTCGATGTGTAGATCGACATTACGAACGAACCACGGTGCTCCCGTTGCCCGTCGCATGAATCTATTTTGTAGTGTTTGTAACCTGTGGATCCTGTTTGGCCTAACGTGCGCGAACACTACACTGGCATACGGCATACGTCATGATGGGCCGTATGCAGGTAGTATATAATCGGACTTTATTTTTGAGTGATAGTTTGGAGTTTGCGTTTAATAAGCAGTGAAGGCGTCCCATCACGAAGGCGGCGCGCGCGCAGACCCGCTTCAAGTGGGACAGGAAGGTGAGTCGGCTATCAAGGGTCACACCTAAGTACTTGGCCTCTCTGCTCCATGAGACAGGTCGGCTGAAGAGAGTGAGAGGAGGGATGCTGTCCGGAGAGCACAGACGGGCAGTTCGTTTAGTGAACATGACCGCTTCGCTCTTCTCGGGATTAATTTCTATTCTCCATTTCCTATACCAATTGGCAAGGGCGGTAACCGCTTTTTGGAGTGTATTGACTACGGTTGTCGGGGACATACCTGCACAATAGAGTGCGGTATCGTCGGCGTAAAGCGCCGTGTGCACACGAGTGAACTTGGGTAAATCACTTGTATACAGTGTAAACAAAAATGGGGCGAGGACCGAGCCCTGTGGAACACCGGCCTTGAGAGGATGGGCGGTCGACAACGTCCCTTCCACCCTATAGCGAAAGCTGCGATGACTCAAATAGTCATGTATTAGTAGAATTAAGTATTCGGGGATTTTTAATAAATATAATTTGTAAATTAAGCCCTCATGCCAAACTTTATCGAAAGCTTTCGCTACATCTAGAAATAGTACACCAGTGTACCGTCCCCTAATGAACTGACTACTGGTGTATTCTACTAGTCTATGTACTTGCTGAACACAGCTGTGTTTAGCACGAAAACCAAATTGCGCGTCCGGTATAAGTTTATTTAACTCTGCGTATGAGCGTAGCCTACTGAGTACTATTCGTTCGTATAATTTACCTAAACTTCTCAGTAGGCTAATAGGTCGATAACTATTGGGTTCGGTACGTTTTTTGCCGGGTTTGTGGATTCCGATTACCGGCCTCTTTCCACTGTGAAGGAAAAATGTTATATTTGAGGGCTGCATTAAAAATACAACACAGTAATATTATTAAATGGGCTGGGAATAATTTAATTACTCTATTTGTAATACCGTCCGAACCCGGGGCTTTCCTAGCGTGGAGACCCCTAATAAGCGACTCTACTTCGTCGGTGCTCACTGTTGGGATAGGCATATTATTGTCGTTGTTTATATTCGACCGCGATAAAGTGGTACGACTGGCCACTTCCAAATTAATAGTGTTGTAGTGAGTCGCTTCTCTTCCGTGTGGTGACGGAGTAAGAATACAATTCACCACCCCCTATCTTACCCGTGGGTGATCGTACGAGACGACTAAGGGATATAAAACGCATATAACATCTATGCGAGAGAAGGAAAACTCGAAATAAAACCCTATACCCACACGTCTGACCAGCGTGGTATAGTAGGTCAGTTACCCTTCCTTTATGGAGGAGGCCCGAGCCCAACAGTGGGACGCATATGGGCTGAGATGATGAGTCGCTTCTTGTTCGTATAATGTACTCGGCGTACACTGAAGCTCTAGGCTCTCTGCCAGACGTTCAGACTTTTCGTCATCCATGAATGCCGGCGGTTGATTTATTCTACTGAGGGGAGGGAGTGTGGACACTACATCTTTTTTGAGTGAGCGGGAAAGCTGCCAGAAGGCTGTGTGCGTGGGCTTCAGCTCTTCTAAAGTGGCGTGCTCGTATCCGGCACCCGCCGCGAGCAGTCGTCAATTACCGACTGCACGTGACCCGTGAGTAAATCGATCGCCAGGGAGGTTTCTTCCTCGGACTTTATGTCCTTGGGAATCTCATCAAGGTATGCCGATGAGGTGGCCTTGAGATTTCTCCCGAGCCGTGCCCAGTCGGTGGTCAACCTTGTTGTTACGTTATTGTGGCCTGAGGGGCCGGGTAAGCGGGGGGCGAATTCCAGAGTCACCGGACGGTGATCTGAATCTAGTTCGTGTTGTACTTCTATTAAACATAAACGTAGGTTTATATTTTTGAGAAGTACTATATCTAATATGTCTGGCCTGTGGTCGACAATGTTAGGATAGTGAGTCGGCTCTAATGGCGCTATGACGTCACAACCTAATCTGTCAGCGTATAACTCTAAGACTTTGCCCCTCTTGTTCGAACTATGACAGTTCCATGAGGTGTTCTTGGCGTTAAGGTCACCGCCAATGATGACGGCGCCGCCCAAGTCAAGCAATGCCTTGAGATCGCTCTCCACTAAGTGTTTACCGTCCCTTCTTTCGGGTGACAGGTAAGCCGAGACAAATGTAATTGGCTGATGGCCGGTGAGCGCTAATCTGCATACTGACGCTTCAATGTACGCCAGAGGTGGCGGATCCACAGGCGTGCAGTGCAACGACCTCCTATAGTAGATGAGCGTTCCCCCTCCTTGCGAAGTGACCCTATCATTGCGAACTATATTATAATTCGCAATTCTAGGGTCCTTGTTGAAAGGTTTGAGAAACGTCTCTTGTACCATAAGAATGTCGAGCTGTTGTTCCCTAAGAAATGTACCTAACTCGTCCCTCTGTGAGCAGAGGCTATTCGCGTTATATGTCCCTAACTTTAGGTGTCGTGGTTTGACTCTGCCGGGAGTGTGTTTATCCATTTTATTTAAAACTAAGGGACCCCAGACGTTCGAGTAGGGGTGAGAACTTTATGGCAATATTAAGGAGGGCGAGGTTATTACCCTCGTTCCTCCTTAGCTCTGCGGCGACCTTGCGGATTTCCGCGAAGTCGATGAGTGAGGCAAAATTTGCCACAAGGGCTAGGCCGGGTCTGGGCCTTGTGGGGTCTTAGGGAGCGCGTGTGAGGCTACCCTAACTGGTGCGGGTTTGGCGACGGGTGTGCCCATAAGGGGCTTAGGTTGGCCCCCGGCGGGCGTTTTATGCCCAACGGTTGGCGGTTGGGGTCTTGGTGGGTGCGTGAAGGGGGGTGGGGGGGGCGCTTGCGTGCGCGGTAATGCGGGGAACGCCTCCCTACCTTGAGTGAGGGGGCGAGACCACGCATTGTGAGTCGGGAGGGGGGCGGGCACGAAGGCCTTATTATAATAGCGGGCCGGGCCCGTTGGACGAATTGTCCTTTTGGGCGCCCGTGGACAGCCGCGGAAGTTGGCCGGGTGGCCCATCTCCCCGCAAAGCACGCACGATGGCGGCTCTGTGCAGAGGGACAGGTCTTTGGGCCTCTCACACTCGCTGGTGTGGTGATTTCCCAGGCACTTAACGCACCTTGGGTGGGCATAACAATTATTTGATGTATAGCCATACATCTGGCATTTATGGCACTGCGCCATTATGCCGGTTTTATAGGGGGGCTCTACTTTGACGCCCATAAGTCCGCACACGTGTGTGATGCGGAAAACCTGTTTACCCTCGGGGGTGTTGTCCAGGCATACCAATACCACATTCATAGGTGCGCGTGCTTTGCCGCGCACCATACGGTGAACCTCCCTCACGGGAAGGTTTTGGGCCTTGAGTGATTCGAGAATCTCCTCTTTGGCGAATTCTCGTGGGACGTTTTTAATCACGGGCCGTAGGAGTTTGTCCTCGGGCATTGTATATGTGTGGTAGGGGATGCGTTGCTCCCCTAACATTTTTGAGAGCGCCCTGTGGTCGTCGGTCGTACTGACCTCGACCTTGATCCCCTGTGCGGTGGATCTGGCGCTTTTGTAAGCCACGCGGTGCGAGTTGCACCACGCGGAGATGGCGAACCACCTCTCCTTGTCGCGTATGTACAGAGGAGGGGGTGTGAGTTTTCTGGCGGCTGATGTTGACGCCGCCGTGGTAGTTCTGACCGTGGGGGCCTTGTTGGCCGTGGCGGTCATGACCCCACTTGTGGAGGGGGTGGGGGCACCTTGCTCCTGGAGGGGAGCAGCGGGTGATGGTGTCGGTGTGGGAGGGTTGGACTCCTCTACGGGAGCGACCTTGGGGGCCTTGGCGGCCTTATTTTTGCGCGCTCTGCGGCTGCGCTTGCGGGACTTGGCCTCGCTAAACCCCTCGTTGGGGGAGTCTTCCTCTTCAGAGGAGGTGGAGGTCGGAGCGGAGTCGTACTCCATCTCCGAATTGGTGGCGGCGGCGGCGCGCTCACTTTCTTCCCCGCTCTCTGGGGTGATAGTGGCAGCGGGAGATTCCACTCCGGTAATCTGTCGTGATATTTCCGGACGATAATCGCCCAGATCTCATCATCATTTAGTAGGTCCTCGATACCTACGTGATTCATGTTGAGGAATGTCGTACCAGCAAATGGTCGTATTTATAGTAAGGCCGAGAGCGGGGAACTCCCGATGACAATCCATAAAAACTGTTTTATGATAACATGTGTTGTACTATCTATCTTAAGTATGGCAACTAATTATTTTGAACTAAACCTAATTGTTTTAACTGTAATTATAATTCAAGTTTATAAAATAATCAATCGTGCGCCGATACGGCCGTTCTGACCGGCGGTGCGCGCTCTGCACCCGCCGTGTTGTAGACATTTCTGCAAAGAGCTTGCCCAGTTTTTCTACCTGTAATCAAAGAGGCAATTTCTTTTGAGAATGGTATCTGTGTACCTTTCTTCTACATTTATGACTCGTAGAGATTTGATGTAGTTTATATTGACGTACTCTGTGGTACTTGTGTTGGGCGTACTCTGTGGTACTTGTGTTGGGCGTAATCTGTGGTACTTGTGTTGGGCGTACTCTGTGGTACTTGTATTGGGCGTACTCTGTGGTACTTGTATTGGGCGTACTCTGTGGTAATTGTGTTGGGCGTACTCTGTGGTACTTGTGTTGGGCGTACTCTGTGGTACTTGTGTTGGGCGTACTCTGTGGTACTTGTGTGGGGCGTACGCTGTGGTACTTGTGTTGGGCGTACTCTGTGGTACTTGTTGGGCGTATACTGTGGCACGGAGTTTGGCATGTTCTGTGATGTATTTAGTATTTACTAAAATAAATACAACCTTGATTTTTAATCCTCTGGTTCATGCGTCTGTTGTTCGGCTACGCTGGCTTATGAGGTCGACGATATGGGCTCAATGCCCAATTCTGGCGAGTTGTATTCCGCCGATACGGTTATCTGTTCTCCATAAAACCGAGGCTCGAGATTCGTTGAGTCTGTATGTTTCGATGGCTTTGTCGGTGTGTTGACCATTCAGGTATTCCTTCGGAATCGTTGCTCGAAAGTGTTCGGGCAGGATCTGTCAGTTGGGCAAAGCCAAATAACTAAGCTGAAGACCGATGACGGCACTGTCAGTTCATCCCAACGTGATATCTTGGGAGAGGTTGAAAGATTCTATAAATCATCCCGAAATCCTGTTGTCGACTTAGTCCAAGGTCCTAGATCCAAGCTAACGCAGCACTATACCGAAGAAATTCCGGACATCAGCTTGCAGAAGATAGAAAACCAGTCGTGCAGCCACAGCCGGCTTCGTGTAGCCGCTGCATGTGCTGCCTGCAGCCGAGTTTGTAATAGCACGTTTTGGCACCAGGAGATGACGGAACCACGGCAGAGCCTCTAAAGGCAGGCGACAAGCCGGTCTTAAAAGCTCTTCAAAAGCTATTCAGCTCGGTCATCCCTGAGAGATACGTTCCAGAGTCGTGGACCAGAAGAGCGGTGGTGCTGCAGTTCCTTCAGCGGGGCCAAAATCGACCATCGCTATGTCGAAGTGCTGAAGTGTTTGTATAGAAACGCCACAATGTCTGTCCGTTTCCGGGATAACAGTACGAAACCTATCCAGTTGCAGAAAGGCGTGAGATAGGGAGACTTCATCTCTTCGACGATGATCACCACTGCACTTCGATTTACAGACGATATTGTTATTATGGCAGAATCCATGGAGGACCTTGGCACCATGCTCAATGATCTCGGCAGGGTATCCCAACTAGTGGGTTTACGAATGGACAAGACAACAGTCATGTAAATGTCCATGTCATTCCAGCACTGGTCCTGGCAAGTTGGCAATGCGATTCTCGACGTAGTCGATCATTATGTTTACCTGCATCTGCATAATGAATAGTGGTGGTATATCGTTCATTGGTCGGTTGAACCATTTTTTTTTTTTTTTTCACGCTGTGGAAATGCATTTACGCACTATCCCCCGCCGGTTACAGACAGGGGAGTGTGTGTGGGACTCGCCGGCCACAGAAGTGACAGAAATACCCACTAAAACCACAGCGGCCCCTTCCGCGCTTTTACGAGGTGCCAGAGAGATCGTCTGATGACATTCTATCCCCGACACCCCAACGCTTGGCCGTCTGGCCACGTCCTGTCATCATTCAGGGCGGTGGAAGGAGGAGCGCATAACGGCGTCTCCTCCTCCCTGGTCGCCGCCGGCGGAGCGAGTCTGCGGACGCAAGTGCCTCACGTGCCCGCTCCGCGGCCTCCTTCCTTGTAATGACAGCCTCACAGAAGGAGGCCATCGATGACCAACAGCTGTCGCTGCCGAGCATCTTCGAGATGATGGTCGACAACGACACGTCCGCTGTTCCCATGTCCGTTGACAGGACGTGGCGCTGAGGCCCCCAGGCGGGGCATACTTCTAGTGTGTGGCGCGCATCGTCGATTAGCGCGCCACACTCATGGCATCCTGGGGCCTCTTCTCTTCCAATTTTGTGCAGGTACTTACCGAAGACCCCATGTCCGGTAAGCACCTACACCATCCTAAATGTAAGGCTGCCGTACCTTCTCCTGAGCCAGCGGTGGAGATGTGGCGCAACCGCCTCCACAGTCCCCCGCCCTGCTACGGGGGACTCTAGATCCTCCCTCCACTGCCGGATGACTTCCCTTCGGGCCACTTCCTGAACTCTGCCCAATCCCCTTGTGGAGACTCGCTCGCCGTTGACTCGCGATGTGGCGCGGAACCGGTATATTTCTGCCAACGCTTCCGCCACCAGTGCCCAAGGGGGGTCGCCCGCCAGCAGTGTTGCCGCAGTCCAGGACACAGTACGGTAGCCCCTAATAGCCCTCACCGCGATGACCCTCTGCGATCGACGCAGGAGGGCTCTGTTGCGGGCGGTGAGGGACTCCGACCAGATAGGGGCACCATACAGTGCCATGGACCGCAGGATGCCGACGTACAGACGCCGGCACGACGACCCAGGACCGCCAGTGTTCGGCAGAAGCGTTCCCAGCGCCGCGGCCGACTTGACGAGCCTCGGGACGAGCTGGGCAAAGTGTGGCCCGAAATTCCACTTTGAATCGAGGTGCAGACCCAAATATTTTATTTGGGCCTGCACCGGCACGGCAACCCCAGACACACTGATGTGTGCTCCTCGGGGGGGACCTCGACGTGGGCCATGAAAAAGGAGGGCCTCGGTTTTGTCAAGTGAGACCCTCAGACCCAACATCCCAATCCGGTCCACGACGAGCGCCACTCCTTCCTCTGCCAATCGGACAGCCCCCCGGAAGTCCGCCCTCTTCACCGTGATAAGGGTGTCATCTGCATAACAGATGATCCCCATCTCAGGAAGGAGCTGACCCCGTAGGAGCCAGTCGAATCCGACGTTCCAGAGCACCGGACCGAGGACCGAGCCCTGTGGGACGCCGCACTCCACCCGATGGCGATGTATACGCCCGTCGCCCCCTTCCCAGAGCACGTGCCTTCCCTCGAGGTACGCCTCCAACAGTCTCACAAGATACGGAGGCACTCCATGGTATCGAAGTGCCTCCTTCAGCGTCTCGTGTGGGAGACTGTTGAAAGCATTTTTTATATCGAGCGAGACTGCCAGGACAACTTCCTTTTTGGCCACCGCTTCGGTGGCCAGAGACTTTAGAACGGCCAGCGCGTCAATTGTTGACCGGCCGCTCCTGAACCCGTATTGTCTCTCTGACAGTCCCGGCCCAATTTCCTCGAGGTGCTGGACGAGACGGTCTGCGAGCACTTTCTCGAACAATTTAGCCATCTCATCCAGCAATACCAGTGGTCTGTATGCAGAAGAGGCGTCAGCTGGGCGACCCTCCTTCCGCAGTAGATTCAAACGTCCACACTTCCATTGCTCCGGAAACTGCCCGGACCTCAAACATGTATTGAGCAGTTCCCGGAGTTCACCCTTGAGGTATTCCGCGGCGATGCCGAGTACGAGCCCCGGGACACCGTCCGGACCAGGCGCCTTCCTTTTGCCACGAAGTCAGGAGAGAGCCACTTCCATTTCTTGGTCGGTAATGGATGAAATAGGAGTTTCCATCTCCACCACCGACCAAGGAGCCATTCTGGGGGGAACGTGCCCCATAGAACGCGGGAACAGTTCCCCCATTAGCCCCGACAGGAGACCCGGGTCCATTGTTTCGACGATGGGGGCGCCACAGGCACGGAGCTTGTTACGCGCGTTGATATGGGCGCCCCCATGGATCTCTGTCAAAGCTCGCAAGAAGCTCTTCACGGGCCCTCTCCTTCGCCTGGCTGATGGCCAGCTGCAGTGTCTTCTTCCTTGTCCTATAGAGAGAGAGTCTCCACTCCTTCTTCTACCCTCCAGCCGTTTACCTCACGAGCGACACCGGGGGTGGCAAACGATAGGTCTACCACAGACCCACCCCGATGTCGCACGCAAGTGTGGACCGTCCCTCTATTAAGGAGGGACAGACCGGAGAGAAGGGACCACTGCTCAACAGCCGTACCCCTGGCGTTTGTGGTGGAGTTCCCCCACGCGCGAGACTTCGCATTGAAGTCGCCGAGGACCACAGTTCTTCTCGGCGACTGACGACGAACCGCGGCGCTGACAGAGTCCAAAAATGATTCAAACTCTGCCAGTCCGCGATTGGGAGAAAAATAGATACAAATAATGGCAAAATCTCGCCACCCCACCACAACATACCCATTGCCCCTCTCAAGGGAAGAGAGGGGAGGGCCGGCACGGCCTCGTGACAGGACAGCTACATCTTCTCTAAGGTCCCCCACCCAATTGGGTGATTGGGGAACAAAATAGGGCTCGCTGGCCACAGCCAAATCGGTATTCCACTCTGCCATGAACTGTAGCAGCAGGTCCTGAGCCCCGGCGGAGTGGTTCAAGTTCGCCTGGAGGAAGCGTACTGTGTCTCCCATTAGATGGACATTTCGGCATCTTCCTGGGTTCTGCGGCTACTGCTTAATGCGGTGGCCCGAGGTCCTTGGGCCACCTTGCCTTTTGATGAGGGGGCTTTGCAAAGCTTCCCCCCCATCGTGTGCTCGGCTGGGCGACCGGCGGCGGCGCAAACTGCACAGTGTGGCATGGCGACACAAGCAGCTGACTTGTGTCCACTGCTGCCGCATCGAAAGCAGAGTTCGGAGCGGTCTACAGTGGACGGGCATAGCGGGGCCGTATGCCCCAATTCCAGGCACCGGTAGCATCTCAATGGCAGGTTCTCCAGCACCTGGATGCCAGCCGCACTCCAGCCGACCAGGAGCCTTCCTGCATCGGCAAGCATTTTAGCGGCGGCGACGGGGCAACGCACCTTTACCATGCCCACACCGCGCGGCCCACGTTGGATTTGTCCAACTTGGACTTCTGCGGCTTCACATCCACATGTGCGGACTACAGCCGCGCGCACTTTATCCTCGGTGGCGGAGTCATCCATCCCGGTTACCCGAATATCAGCACGTTTCACCGGCCGGATGACATCCGCCATACCCGCCAGTGCCGTACGCAAATTGACCGCCAGCTGGTCAGCAACTTCTATTGACTGGGACTTGGATAATTGCAGGACCCTAGCCCCAGTCACGGAGCGCCTAACTTTGAGGCCCTCCTTAATTCCCATCTCTTGGAGGTTGACCTCTTGCTCGGCGCGAAGCATTGCGTCGGCATATGTGACCCCGTTTTTTTCAGCTGCCGGCTGCAATTTCAAGATAACAGCCGGAGAGCGTGGAGCAGCAAGCGCTGACTTCAATTTCCTCTGCGCCAGGATAGCTGGATTGGGGGTCACAGAGGGCACAGCAGCCGCAGAGGGTGGTGAAGGAGGGGAAGACTTTTTCTTCCCCTTCCTTACAACGGTTGCCCAGGTGTCCGCAATCGTGGGCTGGACCGAAGGACCGACCGGCGGAGGAATGGCTGCTGAAGGAACGTCCGCTGAAGGAACCACCGCCGAGGTACTGGGGACTGGCTGACCAGAAGGCACTGGCGCAGTTGCACGGACGCCGGTTGTGGACACGACAGACGCTGCATTCCTTCTTCTATCTGCAGCTAAAGGCGGACGGTTTACCTTAGCGGGGAGAAGGCGATCCTCTAGCCCCGCAAACCGGGCGTTCATTATCTCCCCAACTGATTTCACGATAGAGGATTTTATTTCTTCTATTGTGTCTACTCCTATTGAGGACGAAGAGGCCCTCATCTCTGAAAATTCTCGCCGGTATGCTTTGAGTTCCGCCTTGAGGGCTTCTACTTCCTGGCGCTGCCTCTTATTCTCCGCTCTCAATCGGCGGGTTTCCTCTGCCTCCGATTTGGAACACAAATCCTCTATGATGGCTTGCATATCCGCTGCTGCATCCCTAAGCTTTTTTATAAAAGGGCCCTGAAGATGGCCAGATTTTCGGGTAACCTCCAGGATCATCGCTGCATTCCGGCCACCACGGGCGCGTATCTCCTCAGGCCCTAAAGCGGAGAGGTTCTCTGCAGTAGGGCATTCCGATGCTGAAGTATCCGCTGAGTCCATATGTGTTGCTACAGCTTCTTTGCGGAAGGCACGACTTCTAAGCACGCGGTCGTACTCAATTTCTTCAGCTTCGGCGTCTCTCCTTTGAAGATCCGCCTTGGCACGTGAGAGCCCTACATTATGGCCCCTCTGCACTGCCTTACCTCGACGTGAGGTATTTACCTTTGATTTGGGTTCCGTTTCAGTATCGGAGCCCAAATCCTTCCGTCCAGAGTGGCCGGTTTTCAAATACTGGCGCTTCCTCCCCGTGGGGTTGGTGTCTGTTTCACCCGTGTCGCATTCGACAGCTGATGGTGCGTCCGTCTCTAATTCAGAGTCGTCGTCCATTTAGTAGATTGGTAGTTAACCCAGATACTAAATGTATCGAACTCACTAACCTAATACAACGGCTGAATCGCGATATTAGATTTTCTCCACAATGTTAGTACGGCTGAATCGCGATATCGAAGTTTATTTTAAATTTTATATATACAAGCCGGCCACGACCAGCAGGCTGGTCGCAAAATTTTTGACACCGGTTGAATGCTTCCACAATATGGTCGCAGTCCCGGTACCTAAGCGACCCCTCCCCTCCCTTCCCCAGGCACAACACGACCCGACAAGACAAACGAACACGACAAGACAACGACAACAACCCGCCAATTAATTCCGATACTAAAGACCGACCTAAACCAACAATCCATCCAGTGCACACGTCCGACCTGTACGAGTGCCAACTCCTATCCTCCTCTGGTCGGTTGAACCAGCTTGATTCTAACTGCTTCTGTTGTAACGAAGTGCCATCATTGCCTTAGTAAATACCATAGTGTATACTTCATGGTTCAGTTCCGTTGCAGCGTCAGGTTGTTGAGCGGAAGTGGTAAGCTATCCCACTTCTGATGACGTAGCGGGTAGCGCCGTGTTGTTTTTAAAAGCAATGACGTCAGCATGGCTAACGTCATCTACCTCACTACAATGTTGATAGTGTTGATGGTGTTCCATGATAAACGTAATTGAAACAATAAAGTTGAAACAGTACTCGTGTTATTGAATTCTAGTTTAAAACTAAGTGGAGTCTAGAGCTCCGCACTGTTCGGCTGCTAGCGATCGAATGAATGTCGTACCTTTTTTTTTTTCTTTTTTTGTGTGACTTAGTTGTTAGCCTCAGATGGCTGTGACAACTTTACTCGGACTGGTGGGTGAGCGCTGAGGGCTCTCAACCCGTACCTTGAATGTCGTACCAGCAAATGGTCGTATTTATAGTAAGGCCGAGAGCGGGGAACTCCCGATGACAATCTATAAAAACTGTTTTATGATAACATGTGTTGTACTATCTATCTTAAGTATGGCAACTAATTATTTTGAACTAAACCTAATTGTTTTAACTGTAATTATAATTCAAGTTTATAAAATAATCAATCGTGCGCCGATATATATGTATGAATAAATTTATACTAGTATTAAGATATTATATTGATATAAATTTGTACATAAATATATACGTGTGGTAACGGAATAAGAATACAATTGACCACCCACACTCTTACCCGTGGGTGTCATAAAAGGCGACTAATGGATTAAATATGCATACAACATCCATAAAAGAAACTTGAACCAAAACCCCATACGAACACGCCTGACCAGTAGATCAAATTAGATCAATTTTCTCCTATTGTGGAGGAGGTTCGAGGCCAACAGTGGAGCGTGTATGAACTGAAATGATAAGATATTATATCCTTTATATAGAAAATATACTTCTATATAAATAGCGAGAGTGTGAGCAACTAAAAACTTAAACTATAGCAAAGATTCATGTAACAATACCGCGCAATACTGCCGCAGATATATACTTGTATAATATACATAATATGCGCATATATTGTATACCGAAAATATTGAAAACACTAGATTACAATTCAACACGCGCAAAAATAAGAACGTGCTTCGTTTTCCAATAGGTAACTGAAACAATGCTGGCCCTTGACAAGTAACCACAAATCAAACTATGCCATATCCGTTCAACTATTTTAACTGTCGTAAATATAAATTTATCCTAGCTTCGCCTCGCTTTGCTATTTTATTGCTTCTTCCAAGTACTGTTGTTGAACTTTAATTGTTAGTGACCACGGAGTAGAATACTTTATTGCCGTTTAGAAGAATTTTCTACAATAAATCATCAAACTATTGGTTCATAAGCAGATTCAACCTTAATAAGTAAAAGGATAGATTCAACTTCTTTAGTTAAATATGCCATAATGTCCAAGTACTTACTACCTTTTTCCTTTTTTATAACTCAAATACGGTCAACTATTAGAAACTTGAAGGAGAGTTGAAGAAACACGGTCCACGGAATGTGTAGCACTACCGCAATACATTGAAACCTAATAGAGTGAGATGGCGAGGCAGTTCTCTCGCAGAAGGAAGTGGCAGAGAGAATCCGAGAGGACATCTTCTACGGTGACATGTTGCGCTCCTGGCGCATCAAGCTGTGTAGACTTGAGTACTGATGCCTAATGCCGCTCTACAAGAGGCCGTGGGTGACTGGACCGGGGATTAGTCCTCCAAGCATACAGAGGCTGACCGCATGAGGGTGACGCCCTGGCAACACTGTAGTTTAAACAAGGCACGGGTATTTGTGTGTCGCCAACATGACGGTAGTTACGTCAACGACGGGTTATGTTATTGCACGCTGCTCTTTCGTTTATCCAGACAGAACCAGCGTGCCTTCCATCCTTAGGTATGTAGGGAGTAGTAATATATTGCAATTTTAAATCGTCAGTATATGAAAGCAAATTCAGAACTAATTACCACCATGGCCTCCCTTTTTTGATAGGCTATCCTGGACATTTCCCATTCATATTGTACAGGGCGACGGAAGGATGGCATGCAGCCCATAATGTGGTTTATTAATTCCACATCGTCATTTGGGCTGACTACTGATATCAACTCCATGCCATCGGTTACTACCATGACCCCTTAGGCATAATTTAGTATTTAAAAGCACTCTTAACATTTACTAACGTGTAAAATAACATAAATAGTTCGCTTTTTAAGTTAAAAAAAATAACAACACTGTACCGGTAGTACAATCTCGTTTATTTATAATACCGAATAAAATCTGAAAGCTTCATGCTTTATTTTTGCAGTCGTGAATATTACGGATAGAAACTAAGAATCCTTTGTATATTTTACATTGTTATTTCAGTACAAGGGTGTTTATATTTTTACTGAAAGTGAAAGAATGCTTTTAAAAATATTCAATGACTACGCTACTTTCTTATATTTGCAGGTACATATACAAGATGAAAAAGAGTGGCTTGGAAGTAGACAAGTTTATCCTGCCAAAAAACACTATAGACATTTAAAAAATATTGTGAGAGAATATAAACAAATCATTAAAAAGTTTTTAAAAAAGAAACAAACATCAAAAAAAAACTCAAAAGCACTCACTAAAAAGTGAAAATAAGAAAATGTAGATTTAAGCCCAAACGCAACCTAAAGCAATTATCAAGTATTTGTTGCCTTAAGTGAAAGTAGTACATTCGATCAGTTAGCGATTCAAAATTTTACAAAACTACAAGCATTTTTAATAATTACAAGGCGTTCCCAATATTGGTTGCTCGTCCCGTAAAATCGTCATAAGAAATCGAAACATAACGACAAGTTTCTTACACATTCTTGTAAGAATAACATTTAAATAATGCTGTGGCCTTAACCAAATACACTGTAAGTAAATATAAAATTATAGTAGTTGGCTCAGTTTACATGGGAATCTCACGCCAGAATTTGACTGAGTTACTGACGATCTTCTTCGTACTTCAGTCATCATTTGCCTGCCCTCATCCCACGCTAAGTGGGGTC
This sequence comes from Lymantria dispar, assembly GCA_032191425.1. Taxonomy (NCBI): domain Eukaryota; kingdom Metazoa; phylum Arthropoda; class Insecta; order Lepidoptera; family Erebidae; genus Lymantria; species Lymantria dispar. Next base: position 19,298,782 of record CM063447.1, on the reverse strand, counting down.
GACACAACATGTTTCTACGTTCCATAGGCACCTATCATCCATAATATCTGCACTCACTACTTTCGTACGCATATCTTCATTCACACAGCCCATCCATCTCTTTTTGAGTCTCCCACGCTTCTTACCTCCATCCACAAACATATTGACAACCCTCCTCGTCACATGCCTTTCATGCCTCCTCATCACATGTCCGTATCACGACAATCTCGCGCTTTTAATCTTCTCTACCACTGGTGCCACTTTCAGACTGCCCCTAATATACTCATTTCTTATTTTATCCAAACTTGTAACTCCACACATCTATCTTAACATACGCATCTCAGTAGAACCCAGTCTTCTCTCATTCGTCTTTTTAATGCCCTACATTCAGAACCATACATAATGCTGACAGACCTGTGTCTAATGACACTTTATATATTTTTTCCTTAACTTTAAGGGGTATCCATCCATCACATATTATTCCCGAGACCTGCCGCCACTTCATCCATCCTGCATTCATTATACTACATACCTCTCGGTCAATGTTGCCATCGTCTTGGTGATTCTTCGTACTTTAATAAGAATACAAAATAAATTATTATAATTGTTTTGTTATCAACAATGTTGCGATTTTATGAAAAAAACTGATACTGTAACTGATAATTACATATATCCCATAATGAATAGTGTAATAACTTAGATCATGTACAGGTCAATTTGATATAATGTTAACTCAAAATCAGTCGGTTAGTCTGAACAGGTAAAACACCCGGGCAGCCAAAAATCCTCATTAATTCCTCCTTAAAAAATAATTGCTTCACAAATTACCAAAACATCAAATTGATTTTCTTTAATTTAATGTTTAAATTAAATGTTTAAACACTGCCCCTTATGTACTGTCAATTTTACAGGTTACCTTAATCTCTGTTTGAAATGCATCCGATAATAATAAGAAAAGAGAATGAAGTAGGATATTATAAGTTTTTTTTTTTGTGTGGGCTATGGTCATTGCCCGCGCCGTCTGCTCCATATGGGGCAACGAAGGGGCGAAGCGCGGCCCCATAACCCATCGTTTACCTTCCACTTTGCCGTTGGGCCGATCACCGGTACAGAGTTCCTTGTCGTCCATGGCTAGCCCGGCGGGATACCCTTTGAGGTACCCTCCCTCCCTAACGCCCCTCCCGGGACGTTAGTCGCCCTCACGGGATCAGCCTCGCCGTGGGTGACGAACTATTCCCCGATTCAGTCACCCGTGGCCTCAGCTAGGGCGGCATCAGGCGTAGGTAGCCGCGCCTGTGCCGGCCAATTCATCACACATGACTGTCTCACAAAATCTCTCGCAGTGACCGCGTCCCAGCTTCTGACGCTCTCGAGCATCTTCCTAGCGATATTCGGCAGCGTCAGGTCGGCACAGATGATTGCGACGAATTCACGGCACTGCTCTGCCCACGCGGCACACACCTCAAGCGTGTGCTGTGCGCTGTGTCCTCGTCACAATCGCAGTAGTGGCAGGACGGTGTGTTCTCTCTCCTCACGACCGTGTGCAGTGTGCAGGTATTTGGTGAAGCAACTGTGCTCCGGCAATACCTGCACCAGTTGAAAAGAGCACCCCGTGCCGTTGATCCAATCACACCAACAGCACCGGCCGGAAGGCCTCAACGGTACCAAGGCCTCTCCAGCCGGACTGCCCAACGGGCAATGACGTCGCAGCGTGCGTCATTCCGCCAGGCGGCCATTTCGCTTAGCGAGGCTAAGTCACTCCCAGCCCGTGTCTCCAACATACGCTGGTGAGGTTCGACGAGCATCTCGGCTTCCAGGTCCCACGTCAAAGTCCTGGCCAACAGGCACGCACGTGAACGCCACAAGAGAGCCCTCAGACGGATGACCAGGGACCCCGCCCACACCAGTGCGCCGTACAGGGCCATCGACCTAAGTCCGTCCACATTCACCATTCACCACATCAGCCAAGAAAGGGCGGACTCGTGCCGGTAAGCCACGGAGCAAATCGACGGAAATGCTCCCGGAACTACCAATCCCGCCCATACCGGTGTGGCGTACAGGGCCATCGACGAGATTACCTATACAATACTATAACTTGTAAATAAAATCAAAGCTGAGATTATCTACATTTTGCTCGACCTCTCACTATCAATGATGTATACTTAAATATTAACAACAGTAGAAACTTTTATACAAAAATACAAGGAACAATAATTTATATTTTTAAACAATTTTATCTTACAATCTAATTTAGAATTTACCTTTAAAAGTACGGTTAACAAGTATATTTAGTATTTGTGGGAATTCCAAATCTATACCAATGAATAAAATTGGAGTGTCTGTTTGTAATGTCAAAATAATAGGCTTTTTTCATGCTCACACGGTTATTTGCACGACACCTATGCCTAAAATAGCAATTAAAAAATTTTTGTCTGTCTGTCTGTCTGTTTGTTCCGGATAATCTTCAAAACGGCTGGACTGATTTCAAAAATTCTTTCACCAATGGAAAGCTATAATATCAGGGCGTAAACTAGGCTATATTTTATCCCGGTATTCCCACGGGAACGGGAACTACGCGGGTAAAACGACTATAACCTATAACCGAAGCAAAGCGAGGGCGGGTTGCTAGTTAGTCTAATATAAATGCGTGAGCAGTGACCAATGAATACATAGATTATGTCGAGTTGGTCACGCACAATCCTTACCAACCGCAGTCTAATTTGTTCGCTCACTTTTCGAAGAATTTCGTTTGACATAATCATACTTGCCACTGTTGATGTCATTATTTTTGGTTGTCATGAAATTTTTCAACGTCGCCTTTTTATTATGGCTTCCGTGATATAGGATTAGTAATCAAATAGGTGTTCATTTATATTTTTAACCCCCGACGCAAAAAGAGGAGTGTTATAAGTTTGACGTCAATGTCTATCTGTGTGTGTGTGTGTGTGTGTGTGTGTGTGTGTGTGTGTGTGTGTCGTGTCGTGTTTGCGAGTATACACGTGTACATCATTTTAGTTTGTGTCGGGATTTAGTCAAAATTTTCAATTTTACTTATTTATGACACAGTTACAATGATAGCAACCTAGTGAACTTCGTATCACCTACATTTATTTATCTATATAAATAGTGTTTGAACGTCACGGATTAAGCAATGTATTTCAAATACTTATGTAAATAAGTAATATAAATATCAATGTTCATTTTTTTCGATCATTACCAGTTGTGGCACATTGGTATTTGAATATCCGGAAGTACGCCTCAGGGGACATTAAAACGCATGTAAGCGGTAGTTGTAACTGAGAGGTTTCCTGGGTGTTCGAAAGAGGAGCAGCTGGTGCTCCTGTCGGAACCGATATGGTTTGCGTACCCAGTCCAGCCTATAGGCCGATAGTGCTACTGGACGATAAGCGAAAGTTATTACAGTGAAACCTGACTGCCCGCATCAACACCTTAGCAAGGTTCGCGCCGACCCGTTGGACTACCAGTTTGTTTTTAGGAGGGGCGTTCAACGATCGCACTATTGCTGAGGGCTGTGGTTTGGTTGATAACCAAACCGTATGTAAAGCACTGTTATATAATATTAACTATATTTTAGCACTTTTTCTGTATTCTCACCAAAACTCCGTATAAATCTTTTATTTGGATTTTTCATTAAGGTTACTAATTGACTAATTCGTTTTTCATTCTGGAAGCTATATACGCCTCACTATTGAACACGAACCTGCTACATCTACCTCCTTACTTCATGCGCCTATTATGCGTAACTTAATTTGTTAATTTATTCTTTATTTTAGTTTTATTTTAATCATTTTTAATAAATGAAGTGATTTTTTTGTTAAAGTTAGATGGAGATTAATTTTGATTAAAGATTCTTTAATGTGTGATTGATTTAATTAAATTAACAGCAGATATCATATTGACTAAGAAAATGTTAAGAGATAACTTAAGACATAATAAGTTCAAGCCTACATCAGTTACCATTTTAAAAAAGTCGCAGTAGACAACCCATAACCAACAACAATTCTTAGTGACTTTCGACCCCACTCACACCGAATTTTAAAGTTATCGTTTAAGTAATAAAGTTACCATAAACCAGACATAAGATTTTCGAAATAATATTAATTATATTTTGCATATTACATTAGATTATTGTTACGTGATAGCCGAGTGGAGACTAGGGATTAAAACTATATGCAGAGATATCGGATTTAATTCTCTGTTCAACGTCTATAACCTATCGTATGTATGTATATTATAAGGTTAAGATGACAATTTTTAATTATAACTGGTTTTAACGGTAAAATAAAATATCGCCATTCTTCAAAATATACAAAAGCCGTGCACCGTAAGGTTCTGTGCATTTTAGCTTATAGTACATGTGATTCATAACACGCCTGATTGATGCAACAATAGTCAGACTATGAATATGTATGGCGTCGATGTAGAAGTCTGCGACAGACGCATACGACGACTGACATAAGCTGCGCACTCGTAATGAATCGCGCGCGGCTGCGATCGATGCACGAAAATGAACCTTTCAGCTGTTGGTCGCGGCTGTCATGAATATCTATGACAGCCAATATACAATGACTCAGTACCATCAAAAAGATACCTTTGTGTTGCAGAAGTTAGATAGTATATGGTCTATTAAAAATATTGTGCCAAAGCTAGACTAGAAAGACGATTCTAAGTCGATTAAGACTTTATAAAAGCATTACATTATATATTTTGGTAAGATCAAATGTATTGCTAAAAATAGAATATCAATACTTTTATTATTGTACTGGTAGGCTATATAAGTAGTCGCTATTTGCATAAGTCTGTCATAGGTAGAATATAGCAAAGAAATTTCAACATTCTATTAGCTATAAAAAGATATTATAAGGCGATTACGCAGACAATTTTGTAATAGATACATTTCATGATCTACAAACTAAACTCACTCACAAGTCCTAGAGAAGGCTTAAAATCTTACGGAAGTTATGTTTATCTTCTGAGCGTAACCACAAATTTCATCCGGTTACTTATACCACTAGCATAACTATAAATGTTCACGTTTACTTGCTTATAATTTAATGACGTCGACTTTTTCACCTAACACGCTTTTTTTTATAAAAATCAAAAAGGTATCAATTTTTTAAATTGTAAACCTACTTAATAAACTACTTTCGTTTGTATGGTATATCTATAAGCGTGCAGCTTCATAATCTACCGTATTCCCTCAACATCGCCACTGGGGCGACCACTAGTACCAATTCCTTGACTTCCGTGGCCTGCCCGGTGCGTTGCCTTTTGGGGTACCGTCCCCTTCGACACCCCGGCAACAAGATAGTGTTATCGGAGCGTCGCCTTCTCATAGTCGGCCTCTCTACGGGTGGCGGACTAATCCCCGATCCGTCCATCCGCGACCTCGAATAGGGCAACATCACGCGCAGGTGCTCGCAACTACGCCGCCCAATGCACCGGCGGCGGAGCGTATCGTGGTAGAAGAATTCCTCGTGAACACGCTCCGCCACCTCCCTTAACGAGACAACTGCACCGCAAAAGACGGCGACCGCATTGAGCATCGTTCTAGCGATGTTCGGCAGCATCAGGTCGGCGCCAATGATTGCGACGAGTTCACGGCGCTGCTCTGCCCAGGCGACGCAGACCTCAAGGGTGTGCTGGGCCGTGTCCTCGTCGCAATCGCAGTGGTGGCAGAACGGTGTCCTCTCCGTCCCCGCGACCTTGTGCTGGTACTAGCCGAAATAACCATGCCCCGAACAACACCTGCGCCAGTCGGAAGAAGAGAACCCCGTGCCGCCCACCTGCCGAACTGCCCAACGGGCAATAACATCTCGGCGGGCGTCGATGCACCAGGCGGCCAACTCACGAAGCGAGACATAGCAACCCCATCCCAACAAGTTGGCTATAGCCTAATCTAACTCTTTCCAACCATGTACGCGACAAAAAACAGCATGATACTCCATTACCCACCATATTTGCTCTCTCACCCTATTAAGTGGGTCATCAGAAGCCGCTTCGGGCTACAGAAGCGGCTTCTGGTGGATTATCTTTCAAGTACTTTTGCCCGTCCGTACCGTTGACCACCCCATTGTTGATTTTCAGAAAGCAGCGTGCCAATACATGCGGCCGTGTGGCCAATTTCACTACAGATATAAAATAAATGTCCAAACAGACAATCCGAGCACCCTTGAGCTATTTCTTTCCAACCATAAAAGAATCACTGAATAATGATGATGAGAATGATAATGATGATGACTAAAATGGCAGGAAAATTACAAATAAAACTATATCAGAGTTTAGTAAGCAATTTTTTCTTCGTTTATAAGTAAGACTCTTGCCAAATTATTCATTCATCCATTAGCCTAACAACGTCCACTGTAATACTTAGTTTTCTGGAAGGCGGGATAATGTCCTATTCGCCATACTTGTTAAACGGATTAGCTATTATAGCACATATTATAATTTTCACAAGAGGTCTTGCTGCTTCAAAAAGGATACAGCAGCATCCTTTTCTATTATTTTAAAGACTCTCTGTCGTTTTAACTATTACTATAAAAAAGTAAGGGGTGCTTACATGTTGTAATCTTAGTCTGTCATCATACGGGCTAACGCTAATAGCTACGTCTGGCTAATAATAGAATGTATTTAAGTAGAATGCATTTAAGACAAACAACAAAAATGATCATACTTTAGCCTTTTTCTTTAAAGTAAAATCTACGCAAAATTCAAGACTAATAGATGTATTAGCATTTATAAATTACTTGCATTACTAATGCAACTAATGTACTCCATATATTCTAGTATAGGTACTTCTGGAAACGCATGCGGTATAAATATTTAATTTTATTTATCCAACATGCCTGCATGTGATAGAAATTGCAAATATTTTTCTAGTCACGCAAACAACGTATATTTGAATAATAAGTGTGAATATCTGCATTATTTTTAATTAATAACAATTTTGGACTTGAGGCCTTTCATACACATACAACTACTTTTCAGAATAAAATCTTATATAAATAGTGCCCTTTGTGTTTTCTCGTTTCTGTTCCTCGTGCGAGTTAAAATACAATGAGGTTAATACAATGTGTTGGTAGTCTTTACATTCACATGGAAGTTAAAAACACAGGCTAATGAAACACCAGGGGATTGGGCAGCAGATTTCTCTTGGGAAATTCATAACATCAATTGCGATCTCCCTTCAACAAAAAATAATTATAGCGTTATCTCTCCTTAATGGCGAAGTCTATGTCCAATAAAGGACTTGGATAGACTGTTAAAGATATATAGATAGGTGAAAAAACTTACATACCATCAAAAACAAGACTTGTAAAAAAGTCAAGCCTCGCAACTGAGTTCTTCTACCATAAAAATTTGTGAGATCCATGTTATACCATGTCGGTTAACTCATTCAGTCCCTGCTTAAGGGACCTTTCTTCTTAAGTTATTACGTAAATAACTAATCTAACAACTTCTTATAGTGACTATATCAATATTAAAGATCTTTTATGTTTTAAATAAACAGAATGACTTGGCAATATACAAGGCCTGCTAGGTTACTAAAAATTCAGGTTTCTAGTTTTATTAACAACGAAGTTATAGGGGGTCGAAAATGGCCTGAATGGCTTCGAGAAAATTATGTTACGGCAGTTTTGCGTTTTGCCCGACTTTTCTTTTGCTCGACTTGGCGGGGGCACTACCGTGCCCCCAGATATAACTGGTCAAAAAAATATTGAATTTATATTCTCTTTATAACGATACACAAGAAGAATTCCTTTTTAAAGTTTATGATTAGAATTTTTTGTATTATTTCGAATCATTTGCTGCCACTACTGTGCAGCTTAATTGAATCGATTATAATTAATAATACTAAAAGTTATGTAATTAAAAGAGCATTTTATTTAAGTTTTAACAATTTCCTTCCTTCCTGCCAAGTAATCCTCCTACCTTCCAAAGTATTCTCTCAATTGAGGGACTCAACGGACTGTCCATGTAAATCTAAGTAATCGATATTTATACATTTTCATTTCAGGAGTAGGGCAATAACATCTATAGGGCTAGCGTAGATAATACACAGCTCTTATAGCTTTCTTCGCTACTAAAGCACTCGGCTGTCATATCACTGATTATCGTTATATACCGAGTATAATTTTTGTGCAAAAGCTGATGACGCTTGTGTTGTTATTACAACATAAGTTACAAGACTCGATTACGAAATTCATAATTTTGGGCAAATAAATAAATAACCCTCTCCGCCCTGTGGATATCGTAAAGGACGACTAAGGGATATAATATACGAATATTACGCCTATGCAAGAGAAAGAAAACTCTAAATAAAACCCTTTACCAACCCGTCTGACTAGCGTGGTATATTAAGTCAATAGCCTTCCTATTAAGGATGAGGCTCGAGCCCAGCAGTGGGACGTATATGAGTCAAAATGATGAAATAAATAAAATAAATATATAGATAAATAAATAAATCCTTAGACGAACGAGTGTAACCGACATAGCCCGCGGAATTAGCACCTTCGCAATGGGCAGACCACATCGCTCGTCGAACTGATAACCCTTAGGGAAGAAAGGTTCTCGAGTAGCGACTACGAATCGGACGACGCTGCATAGGATGTCCCCTCTACTAGGACTAACGACATGTTGTAAGTTGCAGCGACCGTTGAATGCGCAGGACCGTTCCAAGTGGTATTCTCGTCGGAAGGTCTATGTCTAACACTAGACGTCTACGGGCTGATGCGTGGATGGTGAGATATATTTCTATTTATAATCTTTAATATAAAGACCAATATTACATTTTAAGCACAAAAAAGTTTATTTAATGATGAATTCAAATTAAAAATTAATTTTCAGAGCACGTGTACTTTAAGGACGCCCACGCTCCTACGAACTAATAATACTTATACTCGGTTTACTATTTGATATCATACTGCTGAACTTTCAATAAAATAGCATTGCAGGTAAGCCGTGTAAACTGAACTCTTTAACGAAAACCTAAAAGCCTTTACTTCACGATCAATCGGTCAAAGGTCGAGTTTTAGTACTCTATTACTTTTACCCCTGTAAGTCGTAACACGCGTTATCAATGTACGCTACCGAATACCTAATAAGCTATTTCTGATAAATGTTGTTTTACTTCAAATTAGTTTTACTATTGTAAAACATTTGCATGAAATGTTATCTAAAGTTGTTTAGCATAAAACAGTACCCATCATATAATACTACAATTTATTAAATTATCAATAAAATAGATAATTAATCCGTGTGGTGACGGAGTAAGAATACAAGTCACCACTACGTATCTTGCCTGAGGATGTCGTAAAAGACGACTAAGGGATTTAATACGCATATAACATCATTGCAAGAGAAGGAAAACTCGAAATAAAACCCTATACCTGTTTGACCAGCATGGTATAGTAAGGTCAATTTCCCTCCTATTGTGGAAGAAGCTTGAGCCCAACAGTGGGACTTAAATGAGTTGAAATGATAATGATTTAATTAAATTACGCTTATGTGTACAAATAAAATTAAAGTCGCTGTTTGTAATGCCAAAATATTAGTCTTTTTTTCATGTTCATATGGTTATTTAAACGATACGATAAAACCAATTTAAATGTTTTTGTATGTCCGTCTGTATGTCTGTTTGTTCTGGGTAATCTTCAAAACAGCTAGACCGATGTTCGTATAAGGAGTAACTTAGACTATATTGTCCTGGTATTCCCGCGGGAACGGCAACTACGCGGGTTTAATCGGGGGATTTCCTAGTAATATATAAAAAATAAGAATATTACGGGACATTTATTACTGTTTTCTTCGTATCAAAACACCAAAACCCCTGTTGAGAATCAGTTCCCATTGCGTGGGCTGCCGTATGTCAACCCATTTCTCATTCATATTCGGCATTACATGAGACCTGCACCATCTATCGAAAAAACATCTACATATCGTTCCGTTCTAATAGTCTAACTTCTCAGTTATAATATTAAACGATGGCACGACCCTATTATGTAAATTATGTAGATTTAGCGTTTAACATACTAGATTATTTATACAAACTTATTTACTAGCGAATTCATACGACTAACCAAACCTAGCATTTAGATTATAAGCACATTCTAAAATATTAATTGAAACAGAGATAGGGCCGCAATAGTTGAGATAGGAGCAGGATGATGACTATGATTTTAAAATATTAATTAGTTATATATCGCCAGCTCTACAATTTTAATTTTAATTACTTTATGATAACATATATATTGTCAGTGCAGTGATGGAGTAAGAATACGATTTACTACCCCTCTCTTTTGCTCGTGAATGTCGTAAAAGACGACTAAGAGATAAAATATGCATATAACATCTATGGAAGAGAAGGAAACTCAAAATAAAACCCTATGCTAACACGTCTGATCAGTGTGGCATAGTAGGTCAATTTCCCTCCTATTGTGGAGAAGGCTCGAGCCTAACAGTGGGATGTATATGAGTCGACATGATGATGGGCATATATATTGTGTATAGACTTCTGAGGTTTAGGCAAGTATTACAGATATAAATCATATAATTTTTAACGGATCTTGTCCTGTTTGTATATGTTTTATACTTTTATAATTTTACGAAGAATTTTCAGCTTTAATATTCATGGAAGGATCATCAGTTCATTCGTAATCATGAACGGAACCTCCTCTTTTCCTGTGTCTGTTAGTCAGTAGAAAAGAGTATTTCATAAATATACTGCGACATCATCGCAGCATCGAAATATTTTTAGAAAAATCCATACTAATATTATAAATGCGAAAGTAAGGATGTTTGTTTGTTTGTTTATTTGTTTGTTTGTAACGCTTTCACGCTTAAACCACCGAACCGATTTCAAAAATTCTTTCACCAATGGAAAGCTATAATATCAGGGAGTAACATAGGCTATATTTTATCCCGGTATTCCCACAGGAACGGGAACTACGCGGGTAAGGCGACTGAAACCGAAGCGAAGCGAGGGCGGGTTGCTAGTATATGATAAAACACTGGTAGAATATAAAAAAAATGCTTACAGTGAGACGTGAAACATCGTTATGAAATAAATGTAGATAGATTTTTATCTATCTTTTTACTAAACACCACATTTGTATTCTGCATTGTCCTATAATTTAGGTAGAACAAATGTCATGATAAGCATTTTTAAAGAAGTATCAAACATCAAAAGTTTCCTTTTCTAAATTCATAATACCTATAGGTAGGTACCATAGGTATATATAATACATACCTATTATACACTAAAATCAAAACGTCAGCATCGCATTCTTGTAAAAACCTCTTGATTTGATACTTGTTCCTCAATTTAGCGTGAACAAACATCGTCAAAAATCTACTTTTTATATTTCAAGGTTATATACAGCAGAGCAAGATAAGAAATGATCATCATTGTCCTGCTCTTACCCTAATTACTTAGGGACGACTTAATATGTACTCCTTTTTGATCGTACTTATTGCAAAGTTATTGGAAATAGTTTTACGAGCGGACGTCTGCCTGACCTCAACTTTCTTTGGGAATATAATTTTTGCCCAGACGGCAACGGAAGGAGTTGGCCCAATACCATGTACATATCTAAGTTGTCTTTTGCGACAACCACAAACAATTTAAGGGTTGATGGTATTCATAGCCGCCACCACCAAGGTTATATACATCCTAATATTATAAAAGCGGAAATGAGTTAGTGTGTTTGCTACGACTTCACGCTTAAACCATTAAAACGATTTCAAAAATTGTTTCACTAATATAGAACACTATATTATCAGCGAGTAACATAGGCAATCAACCCAGTATTTTCATGAGAACAGTAACATTGCCGGTGAAACCACAGGAAAATAATCGATTTCAAAATTCTTTCGCCCATGGGAAGCTATATTATCAACGAGTAACATATGTAGGCTATTTTAACCCGATATTCCTGCGGCAATGGGATCTAAACGAGTAAAACCTCGGGATATTGACCAATTTTAAAGGTTCTTTCACTAATGGAAAGTATCAATGATTAACATAAATTATATTTCATCCAGGTATTCTTACGGTAATGGAACTACGTTGATGAAACCGCGGCATTTCGGCCGTTAGTATAGACATATTATAACAGTACCTACTTAGTGAAATACTTGCTAATTTACAAACAATTTTTCTGTACGACATATACAGAAAAAATTATTGATTTGCTAAAGAAAACTTTAATATTGAAAAATATTTCACAATTTATATTCCAAGTAAAACATTGACTACACGATTCCAGTGCGCTTTGAGAAACAAACACGACTCCAAGTAGAACAGTATAAGCGACGTAAGTGGCCCAGTTGGAGCTTTTGTCCTATCTAAACAGTTGTTTCCGTCGTAGCCAAGACCACTGAGACCGCTTGTATCATATAATGTTCACAATAGCAACGTTGCAAGTGATTCTTTAACGTTTCAATGCAAGACATTTTAGCAGAAGATACTTATGTGAACAATGCCATTTGAAATAAAACAATGTTTACGGATTTTATCGCTTTTATATTTAATTTTTGATTGCCCGCCGTTTTGAAAACTTTTAAGCGTTTATGGTCACGGAGGACTAAGGTGAAAATATTATATTAATTAAAAAATAAAACGGCCGAAGCCAGGACAGTCTCCGAACTCGACCGCGGCTTATAGGCCCATCGTGCAGAGGGAGCTATTGGAGAGAAGCCAGATTACCCTGATCGACAGTGGGCGATGTACCTTAGCGAGGTTGGTCCCGGTCAAAGTACCAGTTCGATTTCCATAAGGAGTGTTCGCTGTTGCTAAAGGCATTACCAAAACTCACACCCTGAGAAAGTTAAGCTGCCGGCTCTCTCGCTCAGTGCTCGCGAAGTGCTGTATCAAATTACTACTACTCAGAAGACGATTTTCTGGGAGAATATGGTACTACCCCGACCCGCGGTAGACAAACGACTGCCCACAATATGGTCTTACCACATAAGAAATAAAAGATATACTACTTTGGATAGTATATAGGTAGTATGCCTTTAGTATACATAGCATGTAATATACATCTTAAACAATTTTATCTGTAGTTTATATAAAATATATTTATCATCTCGACTCATATACCTCTCACTGCTGGGCTCAAGCCTCCTCAATAAGAAGACGGATATTGACCTATTATACCACGCTGGTCAAACGGGTTGGCATAAAGTTTTATTTCGAGTTTGCCTTCTATTGCATAGACGTTATATGTATGTTTTATCCCTTAAGTCGTCTCTTATGACATCCATGGGCCAGATATGGAGTGGTGAATTGTATTCTTAGTCTGTCATCAGACGGATGTGTGCAATATATTACGCGCATAAATTACATTAACGTAATAACATATAATTTAACATATCAGAACCTTTTGCCAAGGCTTAATACATAACCACCTAACATAATTTAATGTAACGTCTAAGCGAACATAATCCGTGAGAAATTCGCCAGCTTTTAATATTCCTAAACAATACGTTACGCTTGTCATACTGATCTGAATAACAGCGAAATTGACACGTCGGGTGACAAGCGTTTCTGTGATGAGTGACATTCGATTAAGTATCGTTATTTACACAACAAGATATATAAAAATTGCGTACATTATTCATAAAATAGATTTTGTTATTATAAATCCCAGCAACGTGATAATCATGGGGTGGTTTTTGATTTCATCGATAAGAAACTTGAGATATAAATGGGTGCCACGATCTATAGAGAATTATGTAAATTATTTAATACTGGATGCCAAATTAGGACTTCTTAGGGCATCTAGAAGTGGGTTAGGATTTCATCTATATGGAAGTCAGTAAGTTATAATAATTACGATTTTTAGGTGTTAATATCTATGTAACCATTTAGCTGTATTTATAAAGTTTGGTATGGAGGTTTAACTAGGAGAGCTAGTTATAAAATCTAAATTGAATGTATTCATCATCATCTCAGCCCATATACATCCCACTATTGGGCTCGGGCCTCCTCCATAATGGAAGGGTAATTGTAAGGGTAAGTGGTACCTACTATACCACGCTGGTCAGACGTGTTGATATAGGGTTTTATTTCAAGTTTTCCTTCTCTCGCATAGATGTTGTATGCGTTTTATATCCCTTAGTCGTCTCGTACGATCACCCACGGGTAAGATAGGGGGTGGTGAATTGTATTCTTACTCCGTCACCATACGTGAATGTATTCACATTAAATCAATTTTAAGTTATAAAAATGTCAAGTGACTAGAAATGTGGAACCATTTCTAAAAATACACACACAGTGCGGCTCGCCAATCCTTTGCTTGAACTTGGCTTAACAAGCTACCGGGAGGTCTAAATATCTAATTATATCTAGGTTTTTTAAACCACGATGCATTTGGGTAAAATTCTTTGGATCGCGCGAATACATCATATAATTAAACGAACACGTATTACCCCTGGTATAAAACAGTCAATTGTAAAAAAGTAATGTGCCGTATAGTAATCGAACTTATAACACTAAATATATAAGATTGCTACTTAGATTACCGCTACACTATCTGCTCAATTTTTTTTTTTTAACTTCTTAAAATTTACCCAACAATTACTCAATAGCACGTTCAAGATTTGGTACACTACATAAATAACAGCAAGAAGCTTGGCCCTTATCAAATTGGACTAAGAATTACATGGCAAAATTTTAATGTATTATAATTCTACTAACGCCTCTGGAATAAAGGAATAAGAATATAAAATAAAAGTATTAACAATAATATCAAAGTAAGGTAATCGTTCTGATTAACTGAAATATAACAGTGACTGACACATAATAACCTTATTTATGAGTCCAGGAAGTAAGCATGATGTACGAATTATAATATAATAAGATTGGTATAGGAGCTAAGATAATTTGAAGAACTTTTTTTAAGAAAATGACCAATGTAATCTTTCAATATAATACCGAGCCAGAAACGTTTTGTAGCAAGCCGCGCGCCAGAAAATATAGATGTAGATTCTGATAGCGTTCTAACACTGAAGGTAAATTCATTTGACCTGTTTTCACAGCTCAACCGTCCTGAATTTGGCACATGAATGCTTTGCAACCCTAAGACGTATGTTTATGCATTTACTTATATTACATCTTTACATCTTAATCAAACGAGATAGAATACATTGATAGTTGACACTGTATGTTATCCTTCCTTATTAATATTATAAATATGAAAATAACTCTGTCTGTCTGTTAAGCTTTTACATCTGACACACAGAACTGATTTTGATAAAATTTGATACAAAGATTCTTAAACACGCAAATGAACATGGGCTACTTTTTTCGCGGAAAAAAGCTTTGTACGGAAATTCTTCATTGTATAACACAGAACCATGAAACTTTGTATTAAATAAAGTACTTAATAAGAAACAAATAAAAAAATTATAGTGTTTTTGAAATTTCAACTTCATTGGGGATGACAACCCTAAAGAAGTGAAAAGCCTAAACCACGGGGAGTACAAAAGTGAAATGTCGTACACGGTTGTCTTTCTTGTAAAGCAAGCACTAAAAAAACATTTTGTTACTCACTCTCAAATTCCTAAGGGGTGAAAAGAGAATAGACGAAACCTATTGGGCCTAGGAACGTTAAATTTTGTATATCTCTTTTTTGAAATAAGCGAGATATAAGAAATATTTTATGTCAATTCTACCCCTTTTTTTAGGGGTGGGCTACGGTCCGCATACCCGCCGCCCGGCTCCGTCCGTGGCGACAGGCGGGCGGCGCGCGGCGCTGTAATCCACCTATGTAGCACATCGCCTTCGTCGTTGGGCCGACCACCGGTGCAGAGTTCCTTGACTTCAGTGGTCGGCCCGACGGAATACCCCGAGGGAGTACCCTCTCTCTTCGACATCCCCTTCCCGGGACGCCAATCGCTGTCGCGATTACCATTGCCAATTCTACCCCTAAGAGGGTGAAAACGTATAGGTGAAACCACTGTGCCTAGAAACGTGAAATGTTGTACATGGTTTTTTCTAGGGTAACCGAGTACTAAAAAATAATTTTAATTACTCAACCTCTTAGGGGATGAAAAGTATATAGGGGTAAATATTAGATCGAGGAACGTCAAATTTTTATATACGATCCTCTTTTTAGGGTTACTCCAAAAATTTCTTCACCAAAAAGCTTCTTTTAGAAAGATTTTTTGAAATTCAAGCCCTAAATGGGGAAAAATCGTATAACCGAAACCATGGCACGGAAACACATGGCATGGAAACGAAAACTTTTGTACATGGTTGTCTTTTTTATACTTGAAGAAATAATTTTTGACAGTTCAACCCGTAAGGGGAGGAAAAGCGTGTAACCGAAATAAAACGAGCAGTAAGAAATAATTTTTGCTAATTCAACACTAAAAGATAAGTAAACGTATAGCCAAAACCAGGCCTATATATCATAATCATCTTCTTTTTGTCCTAATTACTTGGGATCGACATAATATGTAGGTACTCTTATATCGTCGCGTCGTAGCAAACTGCTTTACAACGTTGTTAACCAGTCGGTAGCCAGAAGCAGTTGGCCCAGGTCGATGTCTGTCGTTTTTACGACACCCACGAACTACATAAGGGTGGTAGTATTCGTAGCCTTAATAATCAAGATATTAAATCAATTTTGCTATTGTAAACCATATATATCTTCTCTGCGCAAAAGTAGCCTTTAAGCTTTGGGTTGAGTTTACATTTATAAACATAAAATTACAACCGTAAACTTACTTCATATTGAAATTGATCCACTGTATCTGCAAATCAAACTGGTTGCTATGGGGTTTTATTTCGAGTGTATTTTTGTTTCGAACATATGTTATCGGCCTATTGTATCCCTTAGTCGACTATTACAACACCTACGGGTAAGAAAAAGGGTGGTGAATTGTATTCCTAAAATGTTAACTCATTTAATAAAACATCTTTTCGTGCAGAGTACATTTAGCATTTTACGTAATACGTAATTCGTTACATAATATTTTTATGTATATCTATATATATAAAAGAAAGTTGTGTTAGTTACACACACTATTTATAACACAAGAGCGGCTGTAGCGATTTGGCTGAAAATGGGTGGAGAGCTTAGAACCAGGAGACGGACATAGGGTACTTTTTATCCCGTTTGATCGTGTTCCCGTGTGACGTAATATAAAACGTCAAAGAGACTACAAGTCACTATGAAACATGATATAACAAAAACGCATTTGATATGTAATAACAAAACAAATGACAGCGTAATTTTGTCTATGATTAAGTATGGTTGAAAATTCGATAATTATAATTTTGTCAGAAATCAATATAAGTAATTTGTATTCTCTTTGAATCATCATTAACAATGCCGCGACCAAGACAATTCAATCTTGCCCGACAAAGCCGTAATGGTTCTTCCATTAGACTATATTTTCAGCAATTAATAAAATATATCTACGAAAAAAATTATGCGGGTACGAAGTTCGCCGGGTCAGCTAGTATTTTATAAAAATAATATGTCATGTTTTATTAGCGGTATCACTGGTTTTGTACTTCGTCAAATCCACGCAAACAAAGGCGCAAGATGACCAAAGTTAGTATAGAATAAGCTTTTTTTTTTGGGGGGTGGGCACCGGTCGGCGCGCCTCCGCACCACTCCGTCCGAGCCAACAGAGGGGCTTAAGCACGCAACACCCGCAACCCACCCGAACACCACGTCGCCTTCGTCGTTGGGCCGACCACTGGAGCAGGGTTACTTGTCATCAATGGTCAGCCCGACGGAATACCCCCTACCCGGGGTACCCTCCCATCGACCGACGTCCCCCCTTCGGGGAGGACGTCGGTCTTGCCTCACGCGGTCGGCCTCTCGGCGGGTGACGGACTAATCCCCGGTCACATCACCCGCGGCCTCGAGTATAGAATAAGCTACGGCTTCACTGGCGTATTGTGGCAGATAACCGTAGAAAAGTTTTTATCCTTCCAGAACAGTATTCTTTTCTAGATGAAAGGTACCATATGGCTTTTTCTATCTCTAGGCCCTGTTGTCTGCAAAATTTTATGATACTCGGTTGAGTAGTTAAAAGTATCAAACAAATGTATTTAATATTTATATACAGTATTATATTGTATTACATCAAAATCGTAGTGAAAATATAATAAGCTATAAAAATAGAAACTATTTCTTTTCAGAAAAATGTGAGCTCAAACTGTTTCAATTAATATTTTATCGCTCCATTCAGTTAACAAACCAATTACGGCAAACTTTTAGTACATTGAACGATTCGTTTATATAAATTTCTCGTTTTTATCGACAACTCTAACTCTAGTCAAAGTTGCGGTTATTGTTATTAGTTGTCGAACTATAAAGTTGTGAAATGATGGCCAGAGATATTTGTTTTGACCAATGTAATAATAACGATTGAAAAATTTAATATAAAATCTGTTTACTGTAATTTTATTTTTATAAATGCACGACTTTATTCCAGAAGCTAGGATAAGAATAATTCATACCAACATCTGCCGAATAAAAAATTTTAAAGTATATACGTAATAAATCATCACATCATTATCTATATATAAATACCCCCTTTTTACAAAAATTACGTGGATGGACAAGTATGAAATTTAGCGCAGTTGAAGTATATAATGAGGAGAAATGCATGAAACCAAAATTTTAGATAACAATGGATTAGAAATATATTAAATTCATTAAAAAGTCATTACGCACGCTACAACGCAATCGCTACAAAAACACACACACGTTTGTGTGAGTGTGTTGCGTAGCAACGCTTATAGACTTTTGTTTACGGTTAAAATTTCTGGTCGAACTGAATGTCAAACAATCATAATTATGATGACAATGTCTACTAAAGATTTGTGCTTATATATTAGTTATTAGTGAAATACAGCTTGCTCAATTTACAATTAATATCTGGTTGACCGGAATATTTTTGTCGGATTTATTTAGATATTATACTAATAAAAAATAAAAAGTAAATAATGATGATTACAAAAAGAGAATAATAATAACACGGAGATTCGAACCGACGCTGTTTGAATGCCACATAACCCAAAATTAAAACCGGCCGTCTCCCCAACTGAGCTATCGTAACTCATGAAGTTGACAACGAAATTTGAATTCATATTCTTTTAAAATTCAATGACATTGTTTGTTTTGCTAAAAACACGGACAAAACAACATTTTCTATAAATAAAACTTAGCTAGATCGATTTTTTGGACCCGAAACCTCTAGTATGCCAAGTTTCAACAAAATCGTTGGAGCCGTTTCCGAGATCCACATATATATATATACATATGCACTGTCTAAAGTTGTTCATTGGTTTCATTCTAATAATTTAGTTCTAAATGAGACAAAAACTAAATGTATTAAATTTACTACTCCCAATGTGAGACAAGTGGAAACCAATGTTCAAATGAATGGGGTGGCTCTGGACCTTGTGGAATCAACCACCTTTTTAGGCATCACTATAGATAATAGACTCCAATGGGGGCCTCATATTGAGAAACTGTCAAATAGGCTCAGCTCAGCGGCTTATGCGGTAAAAAAAATTCGCGCATTAACCGATGTTGAAACAGCCAGAATAGTTTATTTCGCATACTTTCATAGTCTCATGTCATACGGCATATTACTTTGGGGCTGCTCCGCGGAATTGAATAGAATTTTTATTCTACAAAAAAGGGCGGTCCGCGCGATATATAATTTAGGCCCAAGAGTGTCACTAAGAGAGAAATTTAAAGAGATAAATATTCTGACTGTTATATCTCAATATATATACGAAAATGTATTTTATGTAAAGAAAAATATCGGTAACTTTGAAAAATATAGTGACATTCATCATGTAAATACTCGGAATAAGGATAAATTAGTTGTACACAGTACTCGTCTTCAACGAGTTAACAGATCCTTCATGGGGCAATGTATACGTTTCTACAACAAATTACCTATTAATATTCGAGATATGCCAGTTAAAAAATTTAAAAAAGCAATCAAGAGTAGATTTTGTAGAAAAGGTTATTATAAAATCTCGGATTATCTTGATGATAATACAGACTGGTTATGAGCAGCTCCTCATTCAGGCATTTTCTCATTATTTCAAAAGGTGTTACATACATGTTTATTCTGTTGCTGTTAATATAATTGTAAAGCATAGCGTGTTTTGCCAAACGAATTTGTTATTTAATCTGTGTTTTATGTTTGTGGCCCATGGTATTGGTCATGCTCACTGAAGGGTCTGCTTGCGGTAGCTACGAGGAGCGGGTCACTCCCTTCCCTCCATTGTGGTTGAGGGGAGTGATGGCTGCTCTAGTGGTTAACTCGTGATCGGGTGCCGCTTGCGGGATCTGGTCCAGCCATGGTACTTTTTCGTTATATTTAATAACTGTATTGTATGATGATTCGAAAGGCATCACACTGGAGCTATTAATAGACATGTTGTTGTATATTATCTTATTAAAAAAAAAAAAATAGTAAATGAATAAAAAAGAAGACAAGCCCACTGAGTTTCTTGCCGGATCTTCTCAGTGCGGTCGCGTTCCGATCCGGTAGTAGTGTAAGGTAAACATGTTAAAAAGTGACCATATGTAAGTGGCCCCGCGGGGTTTATGCATAATAAAGTATTTGAATTTGAATTTGAATTTGAATATATATATATATATATGTGTATATATATATATATATATATATATATATATATATATATATATATATATATATATATATATATATATATATAAGAATTGCTCGTTTAAAGATATAAGATACATAAATAAAATTAAAGAAAATTGTGTACCAGAAAAAATAATTACAATGAATTATGGCCGAATTTCGACCACACGCCGACCACCTAGTATTATTAAATAGAAAAATAATAGTAAATAATTAAAGCTCCCATTCACCTATTTTAACTGCATACAGTCTTAAGCCGAATAACTATTGATCGAATAAAACAAAATATTATGTGTGATGACGGAGTAAGAATACACCTCACCACCCCCTTTCTTGCCCGTGGGTGTCGTAAAAGACGACTAAGGGATTATTTGCAGATAACATGTAGGCAAGAAAAGAAAAACTCGAAATAAAACCCTAAACCAACCTGTCTAACCAGCATGGTATAGTAGATTGATTGCCCTCCCATTGTCGAAGACGCTCGAGCCCAACAGTGGGACCTATGTGAGCTGTGATGATAATGATGATGAAAACGATAGATGATTAAGTAGCAATATGTATAAGATTATTACATCGACAAAATAGTGGCACATGTAGGAGCTGCATTTAAAATGTAGTTTTAAGAGCTCGGAAACAGATTACATAATTTATCATTATATTATCATCATACTGCTTTAATCTCAATTACTTGGAGTTGACATAATATGGATTCCTCTTCTATCCTACATATTGTAAAAATTATTGGCTATAGGTTTATGACCAGCCGCCTACCTCAACCTTCCTTGGGAATGTAATTCTTGACCAAACGGGATCAGGCGTTGTTAGCCCAACTCAATGTAAAGCTCTTAATTTCCTCTTTTACGACACCGATGAGCTATGTACTGGTTGTGGAAACCACCGAATTCATTTAAATAATTCTTTCACCAATGGAAAGCTATAATATAAAGGAGTAACATAGGCAATATTTTATCCAGGTATTCCCACGGGAACAGGTACTACGCGGGTAAGGTGACTGAAATCGAAGCAAATCGGGGGCGGGTTGCTAGTTATTTATATTTATACATTTAAAAATCATTACCAGCTCAGGATTGTTTTACTTATTCTCAACTACAGAATTACTGATATTATTAAACAGAAGTAATTTAATTATTCAACTTCAAACACATATCAAAGTAGGATACTATAACACCTGAATATTCATTAATACTTTGTAGCGCGTTTTGAAAGTGTAGTGTAACCAAACCTCACGTGGTTAATACGCGTAAACTCCCCGGCATTTCGCTCCGCCATTACGGAATTGCAATCTCTGTAGACGAACTTTATATTTCGAATTTTTAATGTTTATTTAAGGAAGAAATGTATGGAGCAGTAGATAGATATATACAAGGTTCGAAAGGCACCTATTCCCCTACGAGGTATTTAAATGCTTATAGTCCGACTAGGAATTGATGACTTTTATTCATATTAAATACTCTGTTTTTCCTTACAAATATTAGAGAAGTAAATATAGTACTTTTCAAAAATATTTATTTATGATAATAATATAAGTAGGTCCTATTTAAAATTAGTGAAAATTAAAAGAATTTGTGAAAATAAAGTTAAATTTTTGATGGAATATAGACCTGCTCCATAGTCTAGAAAACTTTATTTTTCTAGATAGTCCTTTTGAAGTATGTCATAAAAACACACTTTCAGCAAATGATTTTATTTCCTTGTTTGATTGCCACTTTAGAAAATCATTGTATGTATTCAAGTATGAATTTTCTGGTAAAAGGTACATTACTGTATAGCATTACTGTATATATGTAATAGCAACATAACATTGTATTTTTAAATTTAAAATATAAAACACGTGTCACAGTCTGCCGAGACTGCCAAGAGGTTTTGCTTTTTGTCCATCACTTTGAATACCAAGGACTTCAGGGTGGGTAATGCGTCAATTGGTGACCGGCAACTAGCCAAACTGCCTCGAAATGCTGGACGTGATGTCCGTAACTATCTTCTCATACAGCTTAATCGTTTAATCCACCGGCGACGCGACTTCCGCAGCCAACATAATTTGACATATTTCCATTGCTCTGGGAACTGCCCGGACCGCAAACACGCGTTGGACAGTGCCCGTACTTCACTCCTGAGGTACTCGACAGCGATACCGAGTGCATATCCCGGCATATCCCGGCACACAGTCCGGACCAACCAATTACTATGAGTTTTTCCCGCCTAAGGGTGGGAAGCGGTGTTTTTCACTCGCTACTCCCCGCTACTACAATTATAATAGGCGGAAACTGAGACGAGACGAATAATTGCGATATTTAAAAGATTACAAACGTATATTTTAAATTTTTAGACGTTATTATCATGAGAATATTGTAGTATTGTTTTACAACTCTATTTGAAGCAATATTTTTTACTATTTCAAGTAGTATAATTGACGTGATTGTCGAGCAAGAAATTAGTACAAATAAATGAAATTGAAGTGTCTTATTTTATTTTTTTTTTGTGGGTGGGCTGCGGTCGGCGCGCCTCCGCGCCACTCCGTCCGGGGCGACAGAGGGGCTTAAGCACGCAACTCCCGCAACCCACCCGAAAACCACGTCGCCTTCGTGGTTGGGCCGACCACCGGAGCAGAGTTAACTTGTCATCAGTGGTCGGCCCGACGGAATACCCCCTGCTTGGGGTACCCTCCCATCGACCGACGTCCCCCCCTCGGGGAGGACGTCGATCTTTCCTCACGCGGTCGGCCTCTCGGCGGGTGACGGACTAATCCCCGGTCACGTCACCCGCGGCCTCGGCTAGGGCGGCATGAGGCGCAGATAGTCACGCCTACGCCGCCCCAGTCGCCGGCGGCGGATCCCCTCATCGAGGCTGCGCTCCTCGCGCAGGCGATCCGCCGCCTCCTTCTGCGAGATCACTGTCTCGTAGAAGGCTGCGACCGCGTCCCAATTTCCGACGCTGTCGACCATCGCCCTAGCGATGGCCGGCAGCGTCAGGTCGGCACCGATGATTGCGACGAGTTCACGGCGCTGCGTGCCCCAAACGGCGCAGGCCTCGAGCGTATGCTGCGCCGTGTCCTCGTCGCAATCGCAGTGGTGGCACGACGGTGTACTCTCCCTCCTTACGACCTTGTGCAGGTATTTGGCGAAGCTCCCATGCCCCGTCAACAGCTGCACTAGTCGGAAGGAGAGCACCCCGTGCCGCCTTTCCAACCACTGCATCAGCACCGGCCGGAAGGCCTACACGGTTCGCACCCCGAACCGAGGCCTCTCCAGCCGGACTGCCCAACGGTCAATGACGTCTCTTCGGGCGTCGACGCGTCAGGCGGTGAGCTCCCTCAAGGAAACAACACCGCCCTCCCCGCGCACCCCCGACACCCGCCGATACAACTCGGCGAGCATTTCCGCCTCCAGGTCCCACGGGGGAGTCCCGGCCAATAGGCACGCTGACTCCGTCGCCACCGTGCGGTATCCGCGGATGGCCCTGACCGCCATGACCCTCTGTGGTCGCCACAGAAGGGCCCTAAGTCGGACGGTCATGGACCCCGCCCACACCGGTGCGCCGTACAGGGCCATCGACCGGATGACCCCCGCGTATAATCGTCGGCACGTAGCGCTCGGTCCGCCCACGTTCGGCATAAGCCACGATAGGGCGGACGCCGCGCCGACGAGCCGTGGAGCGAGCCTGCGGAAATGCTCGCGGAACCACCATTGCCCGTCGAGCACCAGGCCCAAGTACCTCATATGGGCCCGGATGCTGATCTCAACAAATTGAAGTGTCTGTTTGTCATGTCAAAATAATACTTTGAAAATGAAAAACATGCTCACGCGATTATTTATACAATACCTATGCTTAAAAACCACTTTCAATTTTTTGTCTATCCGTCTGACTTTTTATTTCGGGTAATATTCCAAACGGTTGGGCCTGTTTTAATAATATTTTATTACCAGATACTTGTCTATATAAGGAGTAACTTATGCTATTCTTCCTCTCAAAAAACCCCCTATAAAACATATGCGATGAAATTTTACCCAGTTCGAGAATCGAACCCCAAGGCTTCCCATGAAGCCTTGGGGCTAGCAGTCCATACTGCAGCCGCGTATCGTAATATTTAAGAAGATTCAGGAGATTTAAAATGCGTGGCCGGAACGAAGCGAGGGCGGAGAGCTAGTTAAAAATAAAATCCTTCAGTACTCTACAGTCTTGTGTACTAAGAAAATAATATGTCAACATCTCACATCATCCCATGGGTTTTAGGCAACTAAAAGAATGGTCCTTAGAGTTTGTTTTTCTAACTGATAGAAGGCTTCAACCATAGGTTATTGACCCCTTCAAAACCTAGGCAAATGTTTAGTATAAAACTTTAACTCTATTTTTACATCTATAGGTATATTAATATTATCTTTTACCGTCAAGAGGAATATGCTCTGGCTGCCTTCTAGGCTTAAAAAATTGTCTTCGCTATCAATTTTCATGATTTTTTTCAGTCACTGTAATCCGCAATTGAACTATTGATGTTGCGATACAACCCACAGACCGCAGTACCACAACTCCAATGCAAGTGACGCCTCGATTCAATGCCCCCACAAATGCATTATTTTATGGATAATCACCACATTTTTACTATCTTGTGGCAACAGTATAATAGTGTCAATAAACAGCCAGCTCATAAAGTTTTGCGGTGTCAATAAAAGCCGAGTTAATTATTTATGATAGTACGTTATAATAACAGAGGGTTTGTTTCGAACCAGTAAGCCGATATATATCATCATCTGACCATATGTCGATAACTGTGGTTAATAACGGTCGAATTTAGATGAGTGACCTCTAAATATTAGCTGCTGGTATATTTTTTAAATACTTATCACAAGGATAAGAAAGAGATGACATATAAGTTATTTAGAATAATCTCCTTAGAGGCGTAAGTAATACAATATGTGACCACTTCAATCCTAAAACTGGTTGCGAGAGATTCAAAAGAATGAGCAGAAAATCTTCTCTTTAGAAAATAAGCATCATGGTCATTGGCCCTCTTGGAAAGACCTTTGTGCTACAGTAAACGTTCATAGGCTAATTGAAGGTGATTTAGATTAAATTAGAATTTTAGTTTAATGCATTTTAATAATATAGATTCGTGACCACGCATATATTTTATATATAAATTTCTTGGGTATGCTGCTGATCACAGAGACATCATTGAATATTTGTCGTTTATCCGACAAGATGAAATCTATCTTGTTTTTAGTGGGACCATCGAGACCAATTCAAATCCACTTCCTTTGTGGCAGCTTTTTGAAAAAGGAATTCATCATAAAGAGGCCTTCCTTCTGTAAAAAATCAGCCAGTTTCTGGCTCCTTTGGTTTCCCTGTCCAAATCCATATTGTCACATTCTCAGCTCATAGTCTGTCCTTTTGTCTAGTTTCACGTTGAAGTCTTCCATGACCACCGTGAAGTGGGTTTTGGACATGTGGATGGCTTTCGAGATGTCCTCATATAAGACCTGATACCTGCGATTGAAACTTTCGACCTGAAAAGATGAGAATGTGAACGGAAAAATGATTACTCCAAGTAGACTCCACAGTAGTAAAATTCAGTCCAATAGGTTACAAACTAAGCAGTTTATATGGTTTATAGGAAATCTTTAATGCTCTATGGCGCTATTCACAAATGGGTTACTAAGCACATTAAGAAGAAAATATAAAATCTTTAAAACGAAAATTGAAATTTCATTAGTGACGGCATATTAAGTTATTTTCAATTTTAAATAAAACTACTTTACGGATTTTATCGCGTTTGTATTTGATTTTTGATTACCCGACGTTTCGAACACTTTACAGCGTTCATGATCACGGGTGGACTAAGATGTCTCACGTCCAACAAGTCATTGTTACTGCAGAAAATTTATAATTATCTACCCGATACAGAAATTAGTTATTAAATATTGACCCACATTTTGATACAAAATTTATTGCCAGTGTAAGAAGAAAATGCTTCTATATGAAAAAATTATATTGTTTATGGTTAGTAATAATTAAACATTAAAATTAATAGTAATTATATTTAAAAACTAAGTAATAATCTAGTATACTACCACCGGATCGGAACACGGTCACACTGAGAAAGATCCGGCAAGAAAACTCAGGTAACATGATGCTAAATTAAAGTTAATTTTGAAAATTATCTTTAGTTTTATATTGTTTATCTTAATTTTAAAATTATCTTTAGTTATTATTATTGTGGGTCAAATCTATACAATATGATAACTAAAGATAATTTTATAAATTAAAACCTTTTAGTAACATAAAGTAAGCCGCCTTCAAAATTAACTTTAATTTAGCATCATGTTACCTGAGTTTTCTTGCCGGATCTTTCTCAGTGTGACCGTGTTCCGATCCGGTGGTAGTGTACTAGATTATTACATAGTTTTTAAATATAATTACTATTAATTTTAATGTTTAATTATTACTAACCATAAACAATATAATTTTTTCATATAGAAGCATTTTCTTCTTACACTGGCAATAAATTTTGTATCAAAATGTGGGTCAATATTTAATAACTAATTTCTGTATCGGGTAGATAATTATAAATTTTCTGCAGTAACAATGACTTGTTGGACGTGAGACATCTTAGTCCACCCGTGATCATGAACGCTGTAAAGTGTTCGAAACGTCGGGTAATCAAAAATCAAATACAAACGCGATAAAATCCGTAAAGTAGTTTTATTTAAAATGTATAATACTCGCGTAAACATCAGAAATCATTATTTTCAATTATTATTCTTACTTTAAATAGACATTTTTTTTGGGTGAGCTACGGTCTGCTCAGCCGCCCGTCTCTGGGCGACAGAGGGGCGGCACGCGGTCCCGTAATCCACCCGATAACACGTCGCCTTCGTCGTTGGGCCGACCACTGGTGCGGAATTCCTTGACTTCCCGACTGCCCGACAGAATACCCCTCCCTCAACAGGTGCCCTCTCCCATCGACATTCCCTTCCCGGGACGTCGGTAGCCGTCGCGAGGTCAGCCTCTCCCCGGGTGAAGGACTAAACACCCGCAGATTCTAAATAGACTTAATCCACTTTTGTTTTCCATTATAACAACGTCAGCTGCAATTTGGTGTAACTCAGTAAGGATGAAATTGGTCTACATAGTTTATAGTAGTAGTGAGTCGTCGACGATTTTACAGTCGACGCAACGAGACCGTTTATCGTCGATGATAAACTAGTTGAAAAAACAGTCTAATTTTCGACTAGTTTACGTCGTCGACGCTTAGACAAGACGAGACGTTTAGTTTATATTATGACGTACGTTGATCGTCCATTGGTAAAGGACAACGAAACTTCAACGAATTTTATTAGACAACAGTTTAATTGTACAATATACATTGACGCTTCAATATCTAATGATAGTTCCATCACGTGATAGCAGAGTTCTATGAATTGCAATCAATCTATCTATGCGTTATGATTTCGGCTCGACTCGCGCCTACGGGCGGTGAGGTTTGCGGGGCGGGTAAAGAGCGTAGCGATCCATGTGAGCGCGCGCGCATCGCGTCGTCCAAGTTCGGCCCGATTCGGGCGCTTTCGAATACTCGCAAGTCGTCGTCGTCGCGTTCGTGTCATTCGTTGATGCGGCGACCGATTTGCGAAGCCGTTCATACATAAACATGTTTATCAGTCGACTATAAACTGGTTTATCAGTTCACGGCAAAGAAACAGTCGAAAAAAACTGTTCGTTTATTCAACGACCACCACTAGTTTATAGTATTACTTTATCATATTTAAAATGAGGTTACAAAGGCGAGGCTTTAACCATATATTTTACAATTAATCCAAGGTATTTCATGTTCATGCTACTAATAGATAGTCAACATAACCACTAGTATGACCATGAATATACTTATTATTAGAAAAACAAATTCAGCTAAGTACTTTGTTCGTATTATAAAATAAGTGTTTAGTTGCTATTTATAGTAATTATTACGATAAAACAGTTTCTGTATTAATTGCCTCATAAACTCGAACAGAAGCAGTACTTATAAATTAGGTACAAACGTTGAACATACAATAAGGTCGTGCAGAACTAAATGGGGCCATGATTGTAATCAGTCATCTATTCAAACTTGGAAAGGCCGATGCTATTCATATCAAGTGACGGAAGCTCAGTATATGATCGAGCAGAACATAACGATTACAATACGGTAGACATAGTCAGAATATGGTTATTTTGGTTTAAATTTTAATAGTAGAGTAATTTTACAAGAAATAAAATTACTTTAAAACAGATTTCTGTCTTAATATGAATCAGTAATCTGTTTTAAAGAACAACTCAAATAAAATATGATACATATATTGAAAATATTAATATTCACTGTCCTATGTTTTCAGAAATATTTTTGAAGCTAACTACTCCGAAGTAACAAGATACCGATCGGGAATTACCAATTACAGTTCCAATAACCGGATGCAAAAGTAAAAAAAAAAAAAAAAAAGTATTGTTCTTCCTACGATACTTGGCCGCAGAAACTCGCTATTTACTTGATGATTTTTTATCTTTACCTGAGTATTACACATTTTAAATAACGTTTTTTTTATTTTATAATGGTGGCCTACGAGCAAACAGTACACCTGATGGTACATGTTGCAGCCACTCGTGGACCTTTGCAAGGCCGCTGCCTACCGCGAAGAAAATGAAAGGAGTGTGAATGCGTGTAATGAGGTTCGGTGATACTAAAAGCATCACTAATACCCACCACACGCAAACACCCTCAGAAAGTTGGGCTTCCGGCTCTCTCGCTCACTGAACGAAGCGCAGTAACAAATTGCTACTACTCAGACGTTGATTTTCTGCGAGTGTGTGATACTACCCCGGACGGAGCGGCCCGTAGACGGCTGTAGACACAACTGTCAGCAGCGTGGTCCTACTACTACAGCGTGGTCCCACCACTACAGCGTGGCCCCACCACTACAGCGTGGTCCCACCACTACAGCGTAGCCCCACCACTACATCGTGGCCCCACCACTACAGCGTGGTCCCACCACTACAGCGTGGCCCCACCACTACAGTGTGGCCCCACCACTACAGCGTGGTCCCACCACTACAGCGTGGTCCCACCACTATAGCGTGGTCCCACCACTACAGCGTGGTCCCATCACTACAGCGTGGTCTCACCACTACAGCGTGGTCCCACCACTACATCGTGATTCCACCACTACAGCGTGGTCCCACCACTAAAGCGTGGTCCCACCGCTAGACCGTGGTCCCACCACTACAGCGTGGTCCCACCACTACAGCGTGGTCCTACCATTATAAATCCACCACTATAAATTTTTGCGGATTTGATCGCGTTTTTGTTTCAATCGGTATTTTTTTTATAATTGCTATTTACTACTAATACACCATCTCTGCAATGTACCTAGCACTATAATATAACACTATTTGAAGACTAAGTTCTTCTTAATATAATTAAAAATGTTTTACTTTATCGTAATTATTATTTACATCTCGGCGCATATGCGTCCCCCTGGGCTGAAACCTCCTCAAGAGTGGAACGAAAATTTACCTACTACATACACCACGCCGGTTTAAAAAAAACGGCTAAGTGCGAGTCAAGTCGCGCACGAAGGGTTCCGTACCATTATCTATAAAAAACCTCTTTTGTTGTATGGAAGCCCCCTTAATTATTTATTTTATTTTAATTAATTATATTTAAAAATAACATAAAACTAAATATTCTGTGAATAGTTAAAGCGTCAACCTGTCACCGTTGTTAGTATCGAGCAAGAAACGGTGAAAACATCAAGTTTGTTGTGTGGGAGCGCCTTTAAATATTTATTTTATTTTATTTTTAGTATTTGTTGTTATAGCGACAATAGAAATATCATCATCTGTGAAAATTTCAACTGTCTAGCTATCCACCATTCTTGAGATACAGTCTGGTGACAGACGGACGGACGGACAGACAGCGAAGTTTCAGTAATAGGGTCCCGTTTTTCCCTTTGAGTACGAAACCCTAATTACAATAGTGTTTCATTTCAAGATTTTCTTCTCTTGTTGATATTATTTGCTTATTTGCTATATTATTCGCTTGCATATTCTAATTTTTAACAATCACATACGGGAAAGGAATGAGTGGTCTCAATTGCAATATTAATCCATTATCACATGGCTATTAAATCCTTTCATCGTCTTTTATGCCACCCACAAGCAACACTTATGGTGCTAAATGGTATACTTACACCGTCACTACATTACATATTACACCGGTCAACACGATTTATGGGTTTGGCTCCTGAATGTAAAATTTTGGTTTCTCTTATTTTACAAATAAATTAAAAAATATCTGTTCCGATCAAAGTTTGCTTTTGTAGAATTTTGAAATCACCTATTACTGGCCTATTAAGTGTATTCTGTATATTTTGACTTTTCCAGTCCTGTTGACATTTTCTAACTAAATACGACATAAAAGTTGGATGTTACAACTGTATTGGACGTTTTTGTATTAGTAATATACAAGTAAACACTCACTAGTGCCTTTCAGAAAGAATGCACAATTTGCAATTAAAATAATCAAAGTGCTATTGCTCATAAAAATCAATTAAAATCTTCAAAATGTACTTATCAACATATATCAGACAAAAGCAAACTTTAAGAATTAAAAATAAATATCCGAGTGTTTTTCGACGTTTGGAATCAGAATTCAATCATTAGAACAGAAACCCAAAATTTTTATTTTTTTTGTTTACCTGTGTTATTAGCGGATAATTTATGAGGTTATTTACGTAGTCTCAGCTCACATATGTTCCATTGCTGGGCTCCAGCCTCCTCCACATAGGAGGGAAATTAACCTACTAAGCCATGCTAGTCAGACATGTTCCTACAGGGGTTTTATTTCGAGTTGTCCTTCTCTTGCACAGCTATTATATCCATATTACATCCCTTAGTTGTCTTATACGACATCCACAGACAAGATAGGGAGTGGTGAATTGTATTCTTACTCCGTCACCGCACGGAAAAGTTATTTATATAACATAAACTAAACATTATGTTAATAAATAGTATTATAAGTACATAAATATATGTGATACAATGTCACGCGTGTCTAGTCGACTATAGGCGGGGGCGTTAATCCCCTTAGTGGCTAACGAACTGGCCAAGTGCCGGACAGATAACTAGCTATTCCACTTTAGGCTATTTTCAAACTAGTACACGGAAACTCTACATTCAAAACTATTTTGTATTCAAATCGTCTAAATTTTTAGTGCGCTTGAGCTGAATACGATGAACGAATTAATTCAGTGCTTACATTTCCTGAATTTATAATGAATTAAATGCAATTTGAAGTTGGGTTTAATATAATTAACATATTGTAATGATTTCTCTTGCTGTAATATATTTCCTAATCAATATATACATATATATAGGAGAGGCGGGTTTTGCGAGCGATATATTGACTCGTCACCATATCTCTGAAACCATAAGGCGTACAGACTTGAAATTTGGCATAAATATTCCTTTCGTCGAGTAGCCGTCAGCTAAGAACGGATTTTACGAAATTCTACCTGCAAGGGGTGTTGCGGGGGCGTTAACAATAATATACATTTAAAGGAACAGGGTGAACCGAAGCTACTGAAACTAGAGAAATGAAATTAGGACCGCAGTTTCATTTCGTGACGTAAACACCTATTAAGAAAAGATTTTTTGAAATTACATCCCTAAGGGGTTGAAACGCAACGATAAAGTTTGTATGGAAAGAAAAAAAAATCTTTAGCTACAGTCTTCAAATTAAGCACAAATACTCTTCAATAAAAATAAATAAACACGTATTTCAGCGTTTCTCCATTTTCATCCTCTAAGGGTGTAAAATAGGTAGAAAGATGTCAGTTTATTGACTTATCACAGAGCCGAAAGTACTGAAGCCAGAAACATGAAATTTTGATATTACTTTCTTTGCGTGACGTAGAAACTCACTAAGAAAGGGTTTTTGAAATTCAACGCCTAGGGGGTAAACCGCAGTAACAAAGTTTGTATAAGAAGAAAAAAATCTACATCGATTTTCTTCAAATTCTCTAAAAATACTCTTCAGTAAAAATAAATAAAGACGTGTTTCAGCATTTTTAAATTTCCACCCTCTAAGGGTGTATCTACACTAATATTATAAAGAAGAATAAACTCAAAAACTCCTAGACGAATTTCGATAATTCTTTCACCATTAGAATGTTATAGTATCCCTGAGTAATATAGACTACATTTTATCCAAGTATACCCACGGGAACGGGAACTACGCGAGTAAGGCGACTGAAACCGAAGCGTACTTTATCGTTGAATATAACTTTTTCAAAAAATCTGCGTTCTCTTTAATTTGCTCTATTCTCGTT
The DNA here is from genome assembly GCA_032191425.1 of Lymantria dispar. Lineage (NCBI taxonomy): Eukaryota > Metazoa > Arthropoda > Insecta > Lepidoptera > Erebidae > Lymantria > Lymantria dispar. Next base: position 19,265,747 of record CM063447.1, on the reverse strand, counting down.
ATTTTCTAATTTTTTGACTACTTCTCAAATTGTGGATGCGACATTATATGCACTTTCTTAACCAAAAATTTTGCGTGACTGTAGTCTTTTCTTTTACATACTTGAGTAACGTATGAAAGAGATGATCTATGGAGGCACTGCATGGACTGTGGCGGTCAAGCAGTGAGCATTTTGTTGTTCTAAGAAAACTAATATTATTAAAATTAAATAGAAATACTCACTGTAGATACGTAAATCAGTATTTATTAAATAATTTGTACCTAAAGTATGATACATCATCATTTTTACGCTGCTGTTATTTGGACAGTTGTAACCAAGCAGTTTCGATCACGGGTGGTTGTAGCAGATTGCGGTCACCTTACGACTACTTACGACTAACTAAAAAGTCGACTTTTGTGCGGAGTTTTGGTGCGGTCTTTTTTGTGCACAATTGTGACTCAATAGATTGTTATTTAATGGAGTTTTCACAATAATAGCACGTACTTCTTTTATTTAACGCTCCATTTTTATATAGTCATAGATGATAGCGGTTAAATTTCAGAGTTACCATCACAAAAAACAGATTAATACAAAATTTCACTCTTATTGAAACACTTTGTTACCTGATGTAAAATATAAAATCCTTTACGTAAGAAGACTCATTAAACTTTATTTATACATAACAACATGTTTAAAATAAACAAAGCAGACGCTTCTTGTTTGTATAGGAGCAAAAAGTTTGAACTTACTTTAGACGGAATATTAGTATATTCATAATAATTTTATCCCCTTAGGTAACTACCATTATAATCAATCATCAGAGATAATAAACCACGACATTATTTTATACATCGGCGGCCGCCTGTCGCGATGAAATTGAAACCAGAATTTTTATTAATTCCGTTATTAAATGTCTGTTCTCAGTATCATTGTAGTCATTAAATATTTGCGTCAATTTAATTATTTATGATTCCTGCGATGAAGAACTAAATCTACTATATGCATTATCTCTTACCGTGAGTGTTATAAGAGACTAGTATAGATATGAACAGATAACAGGACTATAAAATAAGGAATAGTTGAAATATAATCAACATAATTAAAATAATAATCTGATCACTCGTCAAGGCTGCCCAAAGCAACTTCTGTCAGTCATATCACCACTACAGAAACACAATGTCAGTCTAGCCCCAGCGCAAAGGAGAAAATTGATCTTCTGGGTACTTGCCTGGAAGGAATTGCCTTGCCTTGCAAGGAATTGTCCTTGCCTGTAACTCGACTTTGGACAAAGGAGCTGCCACATCATCTACTATCCCGCGTGAAAGCTCACTTTCTGAAATTTGCATCACGCAGCGGGCGGTCAGGTAGAAGTTCCATGATGTCCATAAGTCGAATGGGCCGGATGGGATCCCTACAGTTATCTTAAAGACGTTAAATTGACCCCAGACCTCACAAGCCTTTACCGACATTCCTACGACACTAATAGGATTCCGTCTTTGTGAAGGGTAGCCCAGCCCATATCCATCCATTGCGTAAAATTAGAGACCCATCGAATTACAGATCAATTGCGATAACAACCTTGTTCTCCAAGATAATGGAGAAAATTATAAACCGCCAGCTTCTACAGTACCTAGAGGATCACCAGCTAATCAGAGACTCCAATACAGCTTTCGTAATGGTCGGTCGGCCGGTAAATATTTCACACCCTTGGGCAGAGGCCTTAGACAACGAGAGTGAGATGCTAGCTTTCAGCCTAGATATTGCAAAGGCGTATGATAGGGTCTGTCCCAAGATGCTTATGTCGAAGCTGCTATCATACGGAATCCCCAAAAGACCTTTTAATTAGTTCATTGGCTTTTTGAATAGTTGGAATATGAAAGTCGTCATGGATGGCGCTTACTCCAATACCATGACCATAAATTCTGGGGTAACAAAGGGCTCGGTGCTTTACCCGACGTTGTTTGTCCTGCATATCAACGGTCAACCAACGACCTGCATATCCATTAAGAATAGGCGTTGTTATGCAGATATCAGCAAAGATCACGAGCGATATACCGAGCATCAAGTTACCATGCTGGTCAGAAAGGTTGGTATAGGGTTTTGTTTTGAGTTTTCCTTCTCTTACATAAATGCTATATGCATATCTTAGAAATCCGAATTAGAAACGAATTAGAATTAAAAACCCTTAGAAATCTCTTACGACATCTACGGACAAGATAGGGAGTGGTGATTTGTATTCTTACTCCGTCACCACACGAAAAGGTGTAAGTTGCGATATTAGAATTATCTGATTAACCTAAATGCACTTTATTTAAAAAACAATTCCATCGATGCGCATACATAGTAGTCCTCGATAATTGAAAAATTGAGAGAAGTACGTATAGCTATGGAAACTTGCCGCAGCAATCAAACACTCGCGCTTATAAATATTAATTCAATCAATTCGCTAAATTTGTCGCACGTTAATTAAATAGTAGTCGCAGTAATTCGATAAATAAATCGTGACGATAAATACAGGTCGCAGATATAATTGAAAGGACGGTCCCTGACACGTTGCCAGAGTACGTAAGTAACGATTGCCTATTGTGCCTGTGACGGCAATAATTTACGAATGACGAATTCGTTGTATTATTAACGATTATACTATTTTGGAAGATGGACTTATAGTCACATTTTATATTTATAACTTAGTTAATATCTTTTTCATTTCAATTGATATATTTTTACCTTAGTAATAGGACAAGGTCCTAGTAAAGTTATAGTGATCACACTGATTGTCGTAGTCAATCATAGTGATCACATTTAACCCATATACACTCATTTGCAAAAAAAACGGGCACCTAAGCAATGAACCATTTCAAATGTTAATATTTCTTTGTTTGATAATTATAGGTAGTTTTATCCACACAATTTGCTAAATTAATAAGAAAATAATCGTTTTCATCAGTATTTCATAAAATTTAGATACAATTTATGGGAAATAATGCTAAACCTCGCTAGTAGTGTATATTCGCTAGTAGTGCATATGCTCATGAAGTAAAAACAAAAAAGTTTTTTTGTTTGTTTTTCTTTAATAAAGTAAAAGCAGATAAATGTTTAGTATCGAGTGTGACCCCCTCTAGCTAAAATCACAGCTTGAATTCGTCTGGGCATGCTAGCGAGTATATCCCGGATACTTGCTTGCGGAATACGTTCCCACTCCGCAGTAATCACATTCTTCAGCTCTCTGATGGTCTGCGGAGCCGGGTGTACTGATCTCACACGCCGTTTCAGAACGTCCCAGACATGCTCTATGGGATTGAGGTCGGGACTTCGAGCTGGCCAATCCAAACGACGAATGCCGACCTCTTGCACATACGCATTAACATCGCGGGATCGGTGGGCGCGAGCATTGTCGTCCATAAAAATCGAGTCTTCACCTAGAGCGGCCAATGCGGGTTGTGCATGAGAAATTAGAACTTCCGTTATGTATCGATGCCCAGTCAGTGAGCCGTTTTCAATGAAGACTAACTCTGTACGATCCATTGAATTTATTCCTGCCCAAAACATAACAGAGCTCCCACCATAAGGTGTGATTTCTTCGAAACATGCCTCTGCAAAGCGTTCTCCTTGTCTTCTTAGCACTCGCCGACGTCGATCTTCACCGAACAGAGATATCCTGGCTTCATCAGAGAACAAAACCCTATTCTAATCGTCTTGAGTCCATGATTCACAATTTCTAGCGAACCTAAGCCTGTGAACTCTGTGCTCACGGAGTAATTTGGGGCCGCGGGCCGGGCGGTGACTGCGTATATTGGCAGCGAGAAGCCTCCTCCTGACCGTCCATAGACTAATATGCACATTTCTTACGTCTTGGAGGTTGTTCTTAAGATCCACATACGAAGATTTGCGATTTCTCAATGCGCGACTCACAAGAAAACGATCATCCCGTGGTTGGGTACATGGTTTTCTTCCAGAACCAGGCCTTCTCTCGACGGAACCAGTCTCCTGATATCGCTGCCAGGTCCTTTGGACTGTCGAGCGACTAACATTTAGCCTCCTAGCCACGAAACATTGGCTGCAACCCTCTTCAAGCAGCGCGATAATTTTGGTAGCTTTTACCACTTTATCTACCATTTTTGATACAGCCAAACAGCATTAAATAAAGCTTTGACAGTCAAGGATATGAAATTAATTGATAAAAATTGAATAAAAGTTATGAAAGTCGATGTTAACTTCTGGAACTTCGCGCCAAAAATGTAGGATAAAAAGGGGTTTTCTGTAAAAATGAACATCAAATGAAAAATTGAATTTAGAACGTACTTTTTTAAATACCACAGCATTTTTAAAACCGGCCAGTAACGTGTACAAACGATTGAAACCTTTTTGGTATTGTATCTTTTTAAATATGAATGAAAATCAAAACCGCCCGTTTTTTTTGCAAATGAGTTTAGTTCTTGAGATATTATTAAAATTACTGTTTATTCAATAACATACAATTTTAGTATTGAAATTATCGTGAGATTGATACATATTATAATATCTATAACGTCGGCGGCGGCGACGTCTGCGTCTGTGCACTTCGGGCCTCGCAGACCCCGCTGCGGACTCGCCCTGATGATGAGCATCGGATATGCTCGAAACCAGGGTCGACGTAATCAATCGCAGTACGTGAGTGTTTTAACGTTATAGATATTACAACATACAATTTGTATATCTCATTTTGTGGCGATAAATTATAAGTTCTTCCATCTCGTGACGGTATAATAATACAATTCACCACCATCTTAACCGTAGATGTTGTAAAAGACTGACTTAAGAATATAATATCTATATAAAGGCTATGTAAAAGAAAGAAAACTCGAATTAAAACTATATATCAACTCGTCTGGCCAGCGTGGTATAGCCAGTCAATTTCTTTTGTATTGTGAAGAAGGCTCGTGTTTAGCACTTACGATCAAATTATAAGGTTCAATATCAATTTGGTCGCTTATTTTTAAATAATAAATATAGGCATAAATGAAGCTAGCGTTAAAGTAGTTTTACCACCTAAGATTTCACGTCTCCGATGAGCGGCAATACATAATACTGCCGCCCATCGGAGCGGCAGTATCATTTACAATTAAGAGTGGTGTTTGCTCGTTTGCCACCAACAGTAATGAAAAAAGAATGCTCTAGATCAGTAGTTACACCGTAGCTGAAGAACTGGGAATTGACCACAAAACAGTTTTGACCCGTTTGAAAAAAGCTGGGTATACAAAAAAGCTCGATATTTGGGTGCCACACGAGCTCACTGAAATAAGCCTGATGAACCTTGCATTTGCGATTTTTAATTGAAACGCAATGAAACCGAATCGTTTTTAAAGAGATAACGTGATGAAATGGGGATCACGTACAATAAGAACGTAGGAAAAAAAATCGTGGTTAAAGGTCGGTTAGGCTTCACAGACGGTGGCAAAACTCAAACTCTGACAGTAGGGTGATGCTGTGTGCATGGTGGAATTGGAAGGGTGGAATTCCTTATGTGCTTTTACATGAGATAAAAGTAAAAAATTGAGAGAAAGCGGCTGGAATTGTTCAACAGAAAGGTCTTTCATCGGCGATAACGCTAGGCCACACACGTTTCGCCACTCAGCAAAAATTAAGTCTATGTTAAAGGAGGGTAACTTCGGAATAATCTTGCCTGTGGGTGTCGTAAAAGATGACTGATGGATATATAGCATCTATGCAAGAGACGGCAAAGTTGAAATCAACTACCTGAACAAAAACATCGCCTGACCAGCGTGGTCAGAAGGTCAACTATCTTCCTATTGTAGAAGAGGATCGAGCTCAACAGTGGAACTTACATAATTTGTGTTGGTGATGATAATGATGACGATGAACTTAATTCCAGTATCTGCATGAACCACTTAGGTTCTACATACATTTATAATTACAGTGCATTTCATTAATAACGACCTCGGTTGTAACGACTTTTCGGTTATAGCGACGTCGAACTTGCGTCCCTAGAATTTAAAGCATACTTTCGTAGGAAATTCATTCGGTAATAGCGACTTCGGATATAACGCCTAATTCGGGTATACCGACTTGTTTTTTGAACTATTTGGGACAGGTTCCGAAATTTCTTGCGGATGTTGCGACTGAGTCGGCAAAGGCACAAAGTCTCATTCATAAGCTTTAACTATTAAGCTTTCTTATCCTTTGTTTATATAAAAAAAAAAAAAATCCTTTGTGTATATTCGTAGATGGTCAAATACTTTGTTTGTGTGTAGGGTTATCCTTTGTTTACATTCGCAAATGGTCAAATGCTTTGTTTGTGTGTCACGTTACTTAGCATGTGCGCGAAGTTAAAATTATGAATCAGTTACGTAGCTATTTCCAGTGAGTGAACAGTGTTTCTTAAACTTGTGAAAATGGCTCCTAGATGTACATTTATTGTTAAAGAAAAACTGATTTCGGATATAGAGACCGCTGGATATAGCGACGACATTAAAGTGATCCGGCCGTCGTCGTTATAACCGAAATACACTGCATATTATATATCCTCGAACGAAAATTATGGTATAAATTATTTATAAAGTAATTTCTAAAACTGCTTAAATTACAAGAGAAAATCTTTTTGGTTCTCAATACAGTCGAATGGCAGTGAATAGAGTTCACCGCGATCATAAAACTGGACAGTTTATGATCTCAGCGAATGGCAGTGACTTTGCATACTATGTATTTTACTACCATTTAAGCTATATTAGTCACTTATAAAGGAACTTCAATAAAAAATGATGCTGCATTGAAAATTTTCCGATAATAATAGCATATCGCAAATGGTTGTTTGTGAACCTCGACGGTGATAATTTAATGCTCGATTTAAAGTAAATGATTTTAATTGAAGTTTCACCTCTATGTACTCCAATGTGGGTGTTTTCTGTGTCGATTCACATATTAAGCTGTGCATATTATAGTAAATCTGGACATAATGATTGATGTGTACTATATTTTAATATCAGTTTTTATGCGTTACTAGCAACCCGCCCTCGCTTCGCTTCGGTTTCAGTCGCTTAAACCCGCGTAGTTCCCGTTCCTGTAGGAATATCGGGATAAAATATAGCCTATGTTACTCCCTGATATTATAGCTTTCCATTGGTGAAAGAAATTTTGAAATCGGTTCGGTGGTTTAAGCGTGAAAGCGTTACAAACAAACAAACATCCTTACTTTCGCATTTATAATATTAATATGGATTATGTAAAAAACTTATCAAGTTCCAATGATTTGCATGCAGCTCTTTTGTGTGTAATTTTAAGTGAAAATTACTAAAAGAACCATTGCATCTTATTATGCATATGACATTCACATTGGGTATTTTAAATTCTTAAGAGACCGTAACAGTTTTAGATAAAACTACTATACGGATTTTATCGCGTTTGTATTTGATTTTTGGTTGCCCGACGTTTCGAACACTTTGCAGCGTTCATTCGTTCGTTCGTTGTTAGGTTTTTAAATTAATAAATTGTCATAATTATTTCTATAATGTTTAATAATTACTAACCATAAACAATATATTTTTTTTATATAGAATCATTTTCTTCTTATATTGGCAATAAATGCCAGCTTACCTGAGGCGGCTAGTGGCAGACTATTTGGTGGGGCGCAGCGTCCTCTGTACCAACCGAGCAGGGGACGTTGTGCGAACGCCCATGACGTGCGGTGTCCCACAGGGGTCGGTCCTCGGACCCACCCTGTGGAACATCGGCTACGACTGGCCGTTGCGGGGGAGCCTCCCGCCCGGGCTGGGCGTGATTTGTTACGCCGACGACACGCTCGTCACAGCCCGCGGTGGGACGCTAGAAGAGGCGGTAAGCCTGGCGACCTATGGCACCGAAGAGGTCGTCAGGCGGATCGAGGCGCTGGGGTTGAGGGTCGCCCTGGACAAGACGGAGGCCCTCTTGTTCCATGGGCGCCTTATGAGCCCTCCCATCGGCGTCTCGATCACCGTCCGATCGGTTGACATCAGCATCCGGGCCCATATGAGGTACTTGGGCCTGGTGCCGACGGGCAATGGTGGTTCCGGGAGCATTTCCGCAGGCTCGCTCCACGGCTCGTCGGCGCGGCGTCCGCCCTATCGTGGCTTATGCCGAACGTGGGCGGACCGAGCGCTACGTGCCGACGGCTGTACACGGGGGTCATCCGGTCGATGGCCCTGTACGGCGCACCGGTGTGGGCGGGGTCCTTGACCGTCCGACTTAGGGCCCTTCTGTGGCGACCACAGAGGATCATGGCGGTCAGGGCCATCCGCGGATACCGCACGGTGGCGACGGAGGCAGCGTGCCTATTGGCCGGGACTCCCCCGTGGGACCTGGAGGCGGAGATGCTCGCCAGATTGTATCGGCGGGTGACGGGGGTGCGAGCGGAGGGCGGTGAGATCTCGTTAAGGGAGCTCACCGCCTGGCGCGTCGACGCCCGCCGAGACGTCATTGCCCGTTGGGCAGTCCGGCTGGAGAGGCCTCGGTTCGGGGTGCGAACCGTGGCGGCCTTCCGGCCGGTGCTGATGCAGTGGTTGAAAAGGCGGCACGGGGTGCTCTCCTTCCGACTAGTGCAGGTGTTGACGGGGCACGGGAGCTTCGCCAAATACCTGCACAGGGTCGTAAGGAGGGAGAGTACACCATCCTGCCACCACTGCGATTGCGACGAGGACACGGCGCGCCACACGCTCGAGGCCTGCGCGGCTTGGGCAGTGCAGCGCCGTGAACTCGTCGCAATCATCGGTGCCGACCTGACGCTGCCGGCCATCGCTAGGGCGATGGTCGACAGCGTCGGGAATTGGGACGCGGTCGCAGCCTTCTGCGAGACAGTGATCTCGCTGAAGGAGGCGGCGGATCGTCTGCGCGTGGAGCGCAGCCTCGATGAGGAGATCCGCCGCCGGCGACTGGGGCGGCGCAGGCGCAACTACCTGCGCCTCATGCCGCCCTAGCCGAGGCCGCGGGTGACGTGACCGGGGATTAGTCCGTCACCCGCCGAGAGGCCGACCGCGTGAGGAAAGACCGACGTCCTCCCCGAGGGGGGGACGTCGGTCGATGAGAGGGTACCCCACGTAGGGGGTATTCCGTCGGGCCGACCACTGACGACAAGTAAACCTGCTCCGGTGGTCGGCCCAATGACGAAGGCGAGGTGGTTTTCGGGTGGGTTGCGGGAGTTGCGTGCTTAAGCCCCTCTGTCGCCCCGGACGGAGTGGTGCGGAGGCGCGCCGACCGCAGCCCACACACAAAAAAAAAAAAAAAAATATTGGCAATAAATTTGTACTAAAATGTGGGTCAAAATTTAATAACTAATTTTCTGTAGTGGATAAATAATCATAAATATCTGTAATAATGATGACTTGTTGGGCGTGAGACATCTTAGTCCACCCGTGACCCTGAACGCTGCAGTATTCGAAACGTCGGACAATCAAAAATCAAATACAAACGCGATAAAATCCGTAAAGTATAGTTTTATTTAAAACTAGCAACCCGCCCTCGCTTCGCTTCGGTTATAGGTTATAGTCGTTTTACCCGCGCAGTTCCCGTTCCCGTGGGAATATCGGGATAAAATATAGCCTAGTTTACGCCCTGATATTATAGCTTTCCATTGGTGAAAGAATTTTTGAAATCGGTCCAGCCGTTTTGAAGATTACCCGGAACAAACAGACAGACAGACAAAAATTTTTTAATTGCTATTTTAGGCATAGGTGTCGTGCAAATAACCGTGTGAGCATGAAAAAAGTCTATTATTTTGACATTACAAACAGACACTCCAATTTTATTTATTGGTATAGATGTGTAATACTCGCATAAACATCAAAAACCATTATGTAAACCGAAACAGGTAGAAATCTGAAGGTGCAATATCAGAGCTATATGGCGGATGTATTAACACCTCCCAGCTACTTTCTCTTAATGTTTGCTGAGTAGCTAAACATGTGTAGTCTAGTGTTATTATTCGGGTGACGTGACCGGGGATTAGTCCGTCACCCGCCGAGAGGCCGACCGCGCAAGGAAAGACCGACGTCCTCCCCGGGGAGGGGACGTTGGTCGCTGGGTGGGTACCCAAAAAAAAAAAAAAGTCTAGTGTTATTATTCTGTTGATTCATTCCGGCCGCTTTCTCTTAATTTCTTGCTTTAAAATCATGTCAAAGCTCATAATGAACAACACTCTTCCAATCCCACCATATTGTGTGTATCATCACCCTAGTGTGAGTTAGCCCAGGTTTTGCCAGTTTGTGAAGCCTGGCCCATTTTTGGTCAAATTTGTGAATAAGTTGGTTGGTCGTAGTTGGTGGTGTGTAAATTACTCATGGGCGTCGTAATAGACATCTAAAAATGTAGTCTTGATCTACTACACTAACTACACCAGATGCCGCCTGACGCCAACAATTACATTTTCACAGACGGTTCACGCTAGATAGGTGGCCGGTCATAAAACTAGTGGTTACTAGGAGTACACTGTTCCGTCGGGCCGACCACTGACAAGTCACCCTGCTCCGGTGGTCGGCCCAACAACGAGACGACGTGGGTACGGGTGGGTTATGGGCCCGCGCACCGTCCTTTTGTCGCCCCAGACGAAATGGACCGCGTGTGCGCTTACCAGAGCCCACCCATAAAAAAAAGGACCACACTGTTGAGGTTTGTCTACAGCCGCGGGCCGGTCATTCCAGGGTAGTGCCACACTCTCACAGAAAATCGACGTCTAAGTAGTAGCAATTTGTTACTGCGCTTCTTCCGGTGAGCGAGAGAGCCGGAAGGCCAACTTTTTGAGGGTATTTGAGTGTGATGGGCTTTAATGATGCCTTTAGAATCACCGAACCTTATTGCATGCATTCACACTCCCTTCACTTTCATCGCAGTAGGCAGTGGTCTAGCTCTACCTCTAGTAAGTATTGCAAAGGTCCATGAGCAGCAGCAGCAACGCTTACCATCGGGTATACTGCTCGATCGTTTGCTACCGTTTGCAATAAATTAAAAAAAACTTTTGCAATATACTATGACAGAAGAGTACACATTAAGTCGACTCCAAGTAATTGAAATACGAATAAGATAATGATGATTCAAGCTATAAAAATCTGAAATAATTACACATTTCATTTACCAATATACTATTGAAACTATAGAGTAATAATAAAAATGAGTACATATTGACTTCAAACGTACTATTTAAATATTGAAATAATATACCTACCATTTAAATATACTCTCATTTAATATCACGTGTTTGTTCTGTGAATGTGCTTATACTGAAATCAATAGCAGTATCCATTTGGTTTTTCGTATTTATTATTCACAGATATTATTTTCCAAAGTATTGAACAAGCAAAAATATGAAAACAACGTACGTGACTATGAATTTTATCGTGAATTAAAAATGAAGCATAATAGTTAATAATTATTTTAATTAATACACTAAAAATATGTGTGATATTTTAATAAAACATTAAACTTTTTAGTAACTACATATCTTATACAGTTAACAGATGTTTGACTTTACCATAGGACACTATACTTTCGGACCGAGCACGGAGGACAAGGAAGTCGGTACCGGTGGTACAACGACGAAGGCGACGTGCTACGGTGGATTCGGAGACCGCGCGCCGCCTCTCTATCGCCCCGGACGGAACCGGGTGGTGGATGCGCTGACCATAGCCCATCGCAAAAAAAAGGCCACCATACTTGTTGAAATAAATTCTACGAGTTTAAAGATATTAAGAATAATTTGATGAGCAAATGTGTTAATACAGCCATCCAGTATTGTTATCAAATCAAATATACACACGATAATGATCATCAGACAAAAGATCATCATCTTGACTCATATACCTGCTGGGTTCGCACCTCCTCCATAATGGTAGGCAGAAGAAGAAGGACTGTATGCTCAACCGTGCCAGTTAGACGGATATAAATTTTTCTTCTCTTGAATATATATTATTGTATATGTATATGTATTATTGTATATGTATATGTATTATTGTATGTATTATTGCATCATCATCATCATCTTGCTCTTATCCCAATTACTTGGGGTCGACGCAATATGTCATCTGTTTTGACATATTGCAAAAAGTTTCGGCAATGACTTTTATGACCGGCCGCCTGCCTGACGTCAACCCTCCTTGGGAATGTAATCGTTGACCCAAATGGTACCAGATGGAGTTGGTCCGGGTCAATCTAGGGCTCTTAGTCGTCTTTTACGACACCCACGAGCAAAGCAAGGGTTGGTAGTATTCGAAGCCGCTACCACACAGTCTATTGTATGTATTATTGCATATAACAATTAATAAATACCTTAATCGTCTTTTACAATACCCAAGAACAAGAAAGGGGGTTACCAAATTGTTATTCTGTTTCCATTATCACACGTAAAAACAGGTAAAAAACATGGAAAAGAAAATAAAAGAAACAAAAAATATTAATGAAATTAAAAAATCTGACACGCTAAATCCTTATGATTTCCTTTTTTGACATTTGTATCCAAATAATATTTCGTTGATCCAACTACTTCAACATGCGATTTCTGCGAATGATCTTGAACATCATCCTCTTTCTTAATAATAGGACACTGTAATTCAGTCTAAAAGACGTCAACTGTCGTTTTTTTTTTCATTTTGGATTTCTGATGGACTATTATAAGCGAAATCTACACTGATGTATGTCATGATACGGCGGCACTATTAAATCTAAGTAGATTTTAGTTTCGAATAATCTATGATATGATAAAACCAGTAATTAATTTATGAAAATAACCATTTTATATATGCCCGTAGCGTGGTTCGATTATCAAGCAGTACAAGACTTTGTGCGATCCACTAATTATTGTTCTAAGTCTTAGTGTAATTTATGTCCGTGTTTTATGCTTTAAAAGACGCTTGCAGTACAAGAATTATTTCCTTAGATGTTGAAATAAGGATGTTATCCTTTTTTAGAAAAAAATGTTTAAAAATATACAGAATATTTTTATGAAATTATACTAAAAGTTACTTCAATGAAAACACATATTGCACCGCTCTTGATACTTATACGCGGGCAGCGTACATGTTAATATATTAAAAAACTCATTGCAATAATGGCAAGTGATAACGTGGTTATTTTCAAATATAAATTTAATTTCCGTGTGGTGACGGAGCAAGAATACAATTTACCAGGGGGTAAATTAATCTTGCCCGTGGGTATCGTAAAAGACGACTAAGGGATATCCATACTAATATTATAAATGCGAAAGTAAGGATGTTTGTTTGTTTGTTTGTTTGTTTGTAACGCTTTCACGCTTAAACCACCGAACCGATTTCAAAAATTCTTTCACCATTGGAAAGCTATAATATCAGGGAGTAACATAGGCTATATTTTATCCCGGTATTCCCACAGAAACGGGAACTACGCCGCGGGTAAAGCGACTGAAACCGAAGCGAAGCAAGGGCGGGTTGCTAGTAATAAATATATTACATTTATGCAAGTGAAAGAAAATTCTAAATAAAACCGTCTACCAGCCCATTTGACCAGCGCGGCATAGTAGGACAATTGCCCTCCTACCTTTGCGGAAGAGGCTCGAGCAGTGGGATGTATATGAGCTGTGATTAATGAATGAATGAATGTAAATATGGCATAGAAGGTCAGGCACCAACTTACCATTCATACGAATTATGTAATAAGTGTAGCACATCATCCGTGTGATAACAAGAATAATAATACAATTTACCAACCTCTTTCTTGCCCGTAGGCGTCATAAAAAACGACTAAGAGTTATCTATACTAATATTCTAAAGAGGAAAGATTTAGTTGTTTGTTTGTATTGAATAGGCTCCTAAACTACTGGACCGATTTCAAATATTCTTTCACCAATGGAAAGCTATATCAAGAGTAACATAGGTGGAAGCGAAACAAGGGCAGGTTGCTAGTGATATATAAATAACATGAGAAAGAAACCTTGAAATAAGCTCCTAAACCAACCTGTCTGACCACAATGTTTATGTTAGACTAGCAACCCACCCTCGCTTCGCTTCGGTTCATCGCCTTACCCGCATAGTTCCCGTGGGAATATCGGGTTAAAATATAACCTAAGTTACTCATATGGACAGCTACCTGGTAGTAAAATATTATTAAAATCGGTCCAACTGTTTTGTAGATTACCTCAAACAGACAGTCAGACAGACAACATTTTTTTAAACTGATATTTAGGCATAAGTGTCGTACAAATAACTGTGTGAGCGTGAAAAAAACACATTACTTTGACATTACAAACAGACACTTCAATTTTATTTATTTGTATAAATAGAACAAGAGTACTGCATCGACCCCAAGTACCTAATTGGGATAAAAACAAGATGTTGATAATGAGCATCTTGTAACAATAATGGATTGTAATCATCATCATTTCAGTACATACATGTCTCACTGTTGGTCTCGAATCTACTCTATATCACAGGCTTTTATTTCATGTTTCTTGTCGTGCATAGATATTAATTCATTTTTTTTATTGCCAACGGTGGCAAACGAGCAAGCAGTATACCTAATGGTAAGTGATACTGCTGCACATGGACCTTTGCAATACCAGAGGCACAGCCAGGCGGTTGCCTACGTGAAGAAAATACTCTTCTTAAACCTCGTTTAAAGAAGGACATGTCATAGCGCTTGGAAACACAGCAGTAGGTAGTTCATTTCAGAGCTTGCACGTACGTGGGAGCAATGATCGTTGGAAACGTACAGTTGAAGACCATAACGTTTCCAGGTGAAATGGATGAACCCTGCTACGATGACGAGTGGTACGTTGGTAGAATGGTGACGGTGGTACCAAGTCGAACAGTTCCTCGGAGCACTCGCCGTGAAAGAGTCGGTAGAGTACAAAGAGTGAACCAAAGTTTCTCCGCTACTCCAGTGACTCCAATCTGTCCGTAAGATTAGGATTCCCGACGATTCGAACAGCACGCCTTTGCAGGGAGTCAAGTGGGTCTAGCTGATATTTGGGCGCACCTGCCCAGAGATGGGAGCAGTACTTCACATGAGGACGAACTTGTGCTTTGTATAGCACAAGACGCTGTCTCGATGTGAAGCACCGCCTGGCTCTGTTCAGGACGCCCAACTTTTTGCTATTGCATATTTAAATGTCAATCACTTGCGTAATCGTAACTAATAAGGCCTGATGTTATTGATTAGACTCTTAGTCATGTCGTCATAGTATTATAAAGAAGATATGTATATTGACTAAATTTCATATTTTGTTAAACAGTCAAGGAGGTAGTGATGATGTGGTAAAGTCCTCGTACAGGTCATTTCGAATTGCATAAACTATATTTTTTTATTGCTAATGGTGGCAAACAAGCAAACAGTACACCTAATGATAAGTGTTGCCGCCGCTAATGGACCTTTGCAAGGCCGCTGCCTACCGCGAAGAAAGTGAAAGGAGTGTGCGTGCAATGAGGTTTGGTGATACTAAAAGCATCACTAAAACCCACCACAAGCAAACACTCTCAGAAAGTTGAGCTGAAAATAAATTCATAACTAAAAATATATCTGTGTTGAACTTTAGTAACCATCGTCATGATCTCAGCTCAAATAAAACCTCCTGTTAGACACGAGCGTCTTCTGTGATTGGAACGAAATTAATTTCTTGGCTAGACGGATTGGTATAGGTTTTTATTTAGAGTCTTCCTGCTCTTGCAAAAATGTCACCCACTTGCGTCTCTTAATCGTACGAACACCTACAAGGAAAAGGGTTGTAAGCATTATTTTCTAAAGATTTCTAATATTTATGCGAGTGTTACATACAAAAACTATTTTTACGAATTTTATCGCGTTTGCAGGTATTTGTTTTTAAATTTTCTGAGGTTTCGTACACAACTAGTCGGTCACGGCAAACCGTGCCCATGAATGCTGAAAGATCATAAGTTCAACGTCACGGGAGGGCCGCAAAAGCGTCGAATGGTAAAAAATTATAAGTAGGGACAAAGGCAGGACTAGTCTCCCCATGACTATTTGAGGCAATTTTACAAAAATATGAATTTGGCAAATATTTTTAATTCGATCACAGTTTCAGCGCTGTATTTTTTATTTACATACCTTTTGATACTTTTTTATATCCACTTATATATTTATATCCACTTAATAGAGAAAACTTTTTAATGTTGAATTATTTTGCGTTATAGTTAGCCACAAACAACAAACAAAAGTCTGTACTGCGACCAAATCTACAGCACTTAATTCGTTTGCATTGGCGCAAGAACCACCCTATTGTTTATATTGCGGTAATAAAATTTAACGTAAACAAGTATTCATAAAGCTTAATTGTCAAGATTTAACAAGACTATTGAACTTCGCAAATAATATTATATATACCGAACAATGAAATAAATTCTTTGATACTGAAGTTTTACTAAAGAAGGACTTTTATTAGACATCTCCGTAAATCCAAGATTGATTACAGTTTATTTTACAATATTTCGTCAAAACAACTTAATGGCCCTAATGATTACAAAACGTTAAAGTTGGCAACATTGCAATTGAAGCCCGAAAATGTGTAGTTTCTTGCGATAGATACAAGGGTGCTTTACGTATAGACTATACGCATATAGATATAAGACGCACAAAATATTATTACCTGATGTTGTAACTGTGTGTTACCAGTGATGACTTACCGCACAGAAACGTGGTCCCTAAATGTAGGCCTCATAACAAGGCTTAAAGTCGCTCAGCATGCTATGGAGCGGGCTATGCTCGGGAGTTCTCTGCGAAATAGAATCCGAAATACGGAAATCCGCAGAAAAACGGGTGTAACCGACATAGCACAAAGAATTAGCACGCTGAAGTAACAATGGGCAGGCCACATCGCTCTAAAAACCGACAACCGCTGGGGAAGAAAGGTTCTCGAGTAGCGACCACGTATCAGACGACGCAATATAGGATGCCCCCCCACAAGGTGGACCGACGACCTGGTGAAAGTTGGTGGGCGTCGTTGGATACAGGCGGCACAGAACCGCACTTTGTGGCGTAATATGAGGGAGCCCTACGTCGTGCAGTGGACGGCGATAAGCTGAAATGAATGATGTTGTAACTATAATTGTTTTCTCTCTTACTTGACGACATCAGACTTCAGTCAAGCTCACAAGGTATTGGATACTCCACCACCACTCCTCCTATAATAAAGCAACAGTCCAACGCTACAGCGTAGTAAAAACAATTTATTACCTGCCATAGCTAGCTCTATCATTATCTCTGACGATCAGGCGGTTTGCAATCCGATGCAAGCTGTCTAAAAAGACAAAAGGTTTACGCCGCCGCGTACTGCGGTACGAAATAAGTCGTAACTGATTTCGTTGAATAACGTAGCTTAATGAGTTGATGATGTACAACCGAAACACTACTACTAGCAAAAATATATTTACAATAGATAGATGAAACTCCAAAAGAGAATAAATTAGTAGTGCTAATTAAACTCAGCCAGGAACAAACTAATTGCTATCAAATACTTTATTAAACTACTCTACAAAATTTTACAATGACATCAATTTTAAAATTTGAAAACTCGTTTACATTACTGATATATTTCATCCAAAATAAGGTAAAACTACGTTTTCCTTTTTATATGTTGGTAAACTACGTATAATATTTGGAATAAAACAATTTTTATCGTATTTGCATTTGATTTTTTATGCCCACTGGTCTTCCTGTAAAAATTGCGACAAAATCCGTAAAAATAATCCCAAATGTAATAACATAGACGAGTATCACAAATTTGTCATACTCAGGCCAACATCAAAAACTATATAGGACTAGCAAGACAACCTCGCTTCGTTTCGGTTTCAATCTCCTTATCCGCACAGTCCCCATTCCCTTGAGAATACCGGGATAAAATATAGCCCTAGTTACTCTTTATATAGACAGCTACCTGGTAGTAAAATATTATCAAAATAGGTCCAACCGTTTTCAAGATTACCCCCAAACAAACAGACAGACAAAAAAATAAACTGGTTTTTAGCCATAGGTGTCGTGTAAATAACCGTGTGAGCAAGAAAAAGGCCAGTATTTTCACATTACAAACAGACACTTCAAATTTATTTATTTGTATAGATTTGGTCTGAGTATCGTGGTTTTTCGTATGATGGCTTCGAGTTCAATTAACCATGCCCTTATTTGCGGGTAAGAGAGAGGAAAGATGACTAAGGGATATAATGCAGATAACATCAGTACAAGAGAAGAAAACTTTGACATTAAAACTCTATTCCAAAACGTCTGACCCGCGTGGTTTAGCAGATCAATTTCCCTCCCATAGTGGAGAAACCAAATAGTTTTTTTTTTTTTTTGTGGGTGGGCTGCGGTCGGCGCGCCTCCGCACCACTCCGTCCGGGGCGACAGAGGGGCTTAAGCACGCAACTCCCACAACCCACCCGAAAACCACCTCGCCTTCGTCGTTGGGCCGACCACCGGAGCAGGTTTACTTGTCGTCAGTGGTCGGCCCGACGGAATACCCCCTACGCGGGGTACCCTCCCATCGACCGACGTCCCCTCCTCGTGGAGGACGTCGGTCTTTCCTCACGCGGTCGGCCTCTCGGCGGGTGACGGACTAATCCCCGGTCACGTCACCCGCGGCCTCGGCTAGGGCGGCATGAGGTGCAGGTAGTTGCGCCTGCGCCGCCCCAGTCGCCGGCGGCGGATCTCCTCATCGAGGCTGCGCTCCACGCGCAGACGATCCGCCGCCTCTTTCTGCGAGATCACTGTCTCGCAGAAGGCTGCGACCGCGTCCCAGTTCCCGACGCTGTCGACCATCGCCCTAGCGATGGCCGGCAGCGTCAGGTCGGCACCGATGATTGCGACGAGTTCACGGCGCTGCACTGCCCAAGCCGCGCAGGCCTCGAGCGTGTGGCGCGCCGTGTCCCCATCGCAATCGCAGTGGTGGCAGGACGGTGTACTCTCCCTCCTTACGACCCTGTGCAGGTATTTGGCGAAGCTCCCGTGCCCCGTCAACACCTGCACTAGTCGGAAGGAGAGCACCCCGTGCCGCCTTTTCAACCACTGCATCAGCACCGGCCGGAAGGCCTCCACGGTTCGCACCCCGAACCGAGGCCTCTCCAGCCGGACTGCCCAACGGGCAATGACGTCTCGGCGGGCGTCGACGCGCCAGGCGGTGAGCTCCCTTAACGAGATCTCACCGGCCTCCGCTCGCACCCCCGTCACCCGCCGATACAATCCGGCGAGCATCTCCGCCTCCAGGTCCCACGGGGGAGTCCCGGCCAATAGGCACGCTGACTCCGTCGCCACCGTGCGGTATCCGCGGATGGCCCTGACCGCCATGACCCTCTGTGGTCGCCACAGAAGGGCCCTAAGTCGGACGGTCAAGGACCCCGCCCACACCGGTGCGCCGTACAGGGCTATCGACCGGATGACCCCCGTGTACAGCCGTCGGCACGTAGCGCTCGGTCCGCCCACGTTCGGCATAAGCCACGATAGGGCGGACGCCGCGCCGACGAGCCGCGGAGCGAGCCTGCGGAAATGCTCCCGGAACCACCATTGCCCGTCGAGCACCAGGCCCAAGTACCTCATATGGGCCCGGATGCTGATGTCAACCGATCGGACGGTGATCGAGACGCTGATGGGAGATCTCATAAGGCGCCCATGGAACAAGAGAGCCTCCGTCTTGTCCAGGGCGACCCTCAACCCCAGCGCCTCGATCCGCCTGACGACCTCTTCGGTGCCATAGGTCGCCAGGCTTACCGCCTCTTCTAGCGTCCCACCGCGGGCTGTGACGAGCGTGTCGTCGGCGTAACAAATCACGCTCAGCCCGGGCGGGAGGCTCCCCCGCAACGCCCAGTCGTAGCCGATGTTCCACAGGGTGGGTCCGAGGACCGACCCCTGTGGGACACCGCACGTCATGGGCGTTCGCACAACGTCCCCTGCTCGGTTGGTACAGAGGACGCTGCGCCCCACCAAATAGTCTGCCACTAGCCGCCTCAGGTAAGCTGGCACTCCGTAATACCGGAGCGCCTCCCTGATGCAGCTGAATGGCAGACTATTGAATGCGTTGGCGATGTCTAGGGACACCGCCAACAGCACTCCCCCACCGGTGACGGCCTCAGTCGCCACGGCCCTCAGGCGC
The DNA here is from genome assembly GCA_032191425.1 of Lymantria dispar. Classification (NCBI taxonomy): domain Eukaryota; kingdom Metazoa; phylum Arthropoda; class Insecta; order Lepidoptera; family Erebidae; genus Lymantria; species Lymantria dispar. Next base: position 19,245,688 of record CM063447.1, on the reverse strand, counting down.
AACAGAGCCGCGATCGTCGAACGACCCCTCCTAAACCCAAACTGGGCGTCCGACAGATCGGGCCCCGTGCTGACGAGGTGCCGCTCGATGCGGGCAGCTACCACCCTCTCCAGAGAAACCAAATAGTGAGACGTATACGGGGTGAGATGATAAAAATTGATATAAAGCGCACAACGCCCAAGTTTATAATGCCTATTATTATTACCTTAGGTGTTACTTAAACTTTAAGAGTCGTTAGTGAAAACAAGCATAATATTTTGGTCATATTACAATTGGCAAATGCATAATGTTACTTTCCATTTATCAAATAGTATTGTTTTTAAATAAACTGTTCATTCGTCATGGATACGGTAAATATTCAACTATTCGGCAATATACTTTAATTGATTGAAGGCAGTTAGCGCTTGACAATATGTGGAATTTTGTTGTTATTGTAAGCATCAAAGCGGTTTTAACTGTAAAAGCGCGGTATAGGCGAAATCAAAACAATTGCAATAACAGAATTTCTAATTGTATCTGAGTCTGTTTTTAAGTTTTCTTTATAAATATATTCGGCAGAATATTAGTTTCCCACAGAGAATTATTACATCTATCCCTCTGCGAATATGATAGACTTAATATGGTCTTAATTATATTAACGCGACGTATATTTTATGAAGCTAGATAAATAGATCTTATATTTTCTAATAAATGTTTGATATGTACACATGTACACATGATGAAGAGGGATAAAGGGTAACAAGGAGGGTTATGAATATGATTGTGGATGATCGTAAGAATAGTGGAAGCCCCAAAAAAATGGACGGATTATGTGAATGAGGATATGCGTATGAAAGGAGTGAATATAGATACAGCTGACAGGAGTCTATGTAAACTAAGAACATGTCATGTCGACCCCATTTAGCGTGGGATGAAAGCAGGGTAATGATGATTTTCTAGTAAAAGTATAAATAGTCGCCTCTCCTGAATCGGTTTTTAAGATTTCTTATACAAATTTCTCAGTAACATACATACATATATCTCAATTTAATTCTTATTTAGGCAAATAATTTCAATAATTTTTAATCATAAAACCGATTTTCATATAATCTATGATATTATAAACTGCTGGTGAAAACTTAAAAATATTAAAAAATAATTTACTAGAGATGGCGCTCTCCAAAAATATGGAAACTGTAGATACATCTTTATCTCTTACCTATAAATAAAAGTTATAAAATAAATATACGCAATATTATTTTATTATAAATACATTTTCGGATGTATTAAATAAACAGTACATCCTTGGAAATCCAAGACGGTCTTTAATTAAAATACAAAAAGATTGATATTGCTTCATCGTCAGCATCACCACCGCTCATATACGTCCCACTGTTGGGCTAGAGCCTCTTTCACAATGGAAGGGTTATTGACCTACTATACCACGCTTGTCAGACGGGTTGGTATAGGGTATCATATCGAGTTTTCCTTCTCTTGCATTACTGTTATCTGCAAATAATCCCTTTTCGACTTTTACGATACCCCTGGGAAAGAGGGGGTGGTGAATTATATTCTTACTCCGTCACCACACGGATTACATGACATTGCTTAACGAAACAACTGTATGAATAGGAGGTGTGATATTTGCGCCTGATGCCGCCCTAGCAGAGACTGCGGATGACCGGACCGGGGATTTAGTCCAGTACCCACAGAAAGGTTAGCCTCGCGACGGCGATCGGCGTCCCAGTAGGAGACGTCGATGGGAGAGGGTACACCCTCAGGGTATTCCGTTGGGTCGACCACTGAGTCAAGGAACTCTGCACCAGTGGTCCCGGGGTCCCGGGTTGCGGGTGTGCGTGCTTACGCCCCTCTGTCGCTCCGGACGGAGTCGGGCGAGAAGTGCGCCGACCGTAACCCACCCCTAAAAAAAATGAGGTGTGATATTGCAATGGTATTATCAACATCACATCTTTCTTATCACATTTTATTTATTGTGGGTAGCAGCTATGAATATTACCATTACATTATGATAGTGGTAGGACCACACTGTTGATAGTTGTCTGTCTACAGCCGCAAGCCGGTCCGTCCGGGGTAGTACCACAGTCTCGCAGAAAATCGACATCTGAGTAGTAGCAATTTGTTACTGCGCTTCGTTCGGTGAGCGAGAGAGCCCAACTTCTGAGGGTATTTGCGTGTGGTGGGTTTTGGTGACGCCTTTAGTTTCACCAAACCTCATTGCACGTATTCACACTTTCTTGACGGTAGACAGCAGCCTAGCAAAGGTCCATGGGCGGCAGCAACACTTACTATCAGGTTTGTTTGCTCACTTGCCACCGTTTGCAAAGAAAAAACTCAACTCCATCTAATGCCGTATCGTCAATAAGCGCGCAACAATTCCCAAGAAGGGTTGAGCTCCGGCAGGTGGCTGGTCATAAAACGATTGCCAATAACTTTTGTAATATCTATATAAAGAGGAAAGATTTGTTTGTTTGTATTGAATAGGCTCCGAAACTACTTGAAGGATTTCAAAAATTCTTTCACCGATGAAAAACTATAATATCAGGGAGTAACATAGACTATATATTATCTCCGTATTCCCACGGGATTGGCAACTACGCGGGTAAGGCGACTGAAACCGAAGCGAAGCGAAGGCGGGTTGCTAATGTACTATAAAGAAGAATACATATTGAGTCGACCTCAAGTGATGATGACTATTATTAATATCACGTACTAAGAATAATAACGTATAGAAAGATATTGTCGGTACTTAAGCGATCAAAAATGTGAAGCCAAAAGTACTACATGCGTGCATGGGATTACACAATTTCATACGCACATCACTATACAATAGAGTTGCCTTGTACACAGTGACCTTGTATAGCACGGAACAGCCCGGCGAGCCGGGAGCCATCTGGTTCCAATTTAAATGCTTCAAATTTCGTGGGGTATTACCTTCTGAGTCTAAGATCACGTGTCATAGAATACGATAAAATAATTTTTTTTTTTGTAGAAAACAGGTCAAATGGCAAATAACAAATTTCATTGGCAATAGATTAACGAGAGAGTAATATTTAGGTATGTTTTATAGATCATCATGGCTCTACTTGATCTTAACAAAGTTTGAAAATTCTCTAAATCTGTGATCTTCATTCTAGAAAACTCATTTTCAGACGACTTACGATCCCTTAGATTACATAGCCCACCCATTTCCACTTCAATCTCTTAGCTACAAGGGCTTTGTCAATTACAGATTTTCTCATTTCGGATCGTGGCACTACAGAGGTGCATTGCCCTTTCCGTTATCTGTTGTGCATGTAACATTTTTTTTATCTAGTCGATACTAGCTCTTTTCCATTTTGAACGTAAATTCAACAAATTGTATGACATGAATATTATTTTATTTATCTTTATACATTTTATATTTATTTTCACTTGATAATACGGAAATATACGAAAATACAACAATTATTTAAATTCTAAATACAACATTTTAATTTCGTGTTATGACAGAGTAAGAATACAACTCACCGTTCTCTATCTTGCCCGTGGATGTCGTAAAAGACGACTATAGGATATGATATGCGCATAATATCTGTGCATGAGAGGGAAACCTCGAAAACCCTATACCAACATGTCTGACCAGCATGGTATAGTAGGTCAAATTCCCTCCCGTTGTGGAGGAGACCCGAGCCCAATAGTAGGACGTATGTGGGCTGCGAAGATGATGATGATTTAATATGTAAAACTAAAGTCATCATTACATATCTCATTATCATTCTGCTCCTATCTAAATTACTTGGGGTCGACGCAATATATATTCCACTTTCATCGTGCATATTGCAGACGTGATAATAGTCTTATGACCGGCCGCTTGACACCAACTTTCTTTGGAATTGTAAGTATTTACCAGATGACATCCGATGAAGTTAACCAAAGTCAATGTCTTAATCGTCTTTAATGAAACCCACGAGCTTAAAGCGTAAAGGTTTGTAGTACTCGTAGCCAATACCACATAACACAAGACATATTTACATACCGTCATCATTCATCATTTCAGCTTATATACGTCCCACAATTGGGCTCGAGCCTCCTCTATAACAAGAAGGAAATTCACCTTACTACACCATGCTGGTCAAGCAGGTTGGTATAGGATTTTATTTCGAGTTTTCCTTCTCTTGCATAAATGTTATATGCGTGTTACTTCCCTTAGTCATCTTTTATAACATCCACGGGTAAGACAGGGAGTGGTGAATTGTATTCTTACTCCGTCACCACGCGGCAAATTTTTTTTTTATATATCCATCTATACCTACCAATAAATAAAATTGGAGTGTCTGTTTGTAATGTCAAAATAATAGGCTTTTTTCATACTCACACGGTTATTTGCACGACACCTATGCCTAAAATAGCAATTAAAAAATTTTTGTCTGTCTGTCTGTCTGTCTGTTTGTACTGGGTAATCTTCAAAACGGCTGGACCGATTTCAAAAATTCTTTCACCAATGGAAAGCTATAATATCAGGGCGCAAACTAGGCTATATTTTATCCCGGTATTCCTACGGGGACGGGCACTACGCGGGTAAAACGACTATAACCTATAACCGAAGCGAAGCGAGGGCGGGTTGCTAGTCAGTAATAAATTTATCAACCAATATTATAATACAAATATAATATTGGTTGGTTATAATAATGTAATAAACCATATTATAATCATATAATAACCAGTTATATTGGCAATCATATAATAAACCATAATCATATTAATTTATTACATAGAAACCTATTCCTGACTCTTATAATAAAACTGTACACAGACAAAGCTCGTTTTAGAGAATTAAGTGGTGTTTCAAAAATAGATTTAATTATATAAAATAATAAGACATCTATGTACAAAAATAAAAAACAAATAAGTTAGTTTTAAATAAACATTTTAAATAACATTTACCATACTATAATATATAGTACATTTACATACATTGCTAACACATCAAATTATATGAAAAGAAAAGTGCAAATGGCACAATATTAATATAATCTAATGCCGAAACCTTATTCTCACCTTAATAAATGTCATACTTTTAGTAGGGCACCTTAACATCATTCCCGACGTGCTTAAGTCAATTTTGTTCACAATCCAATTGCACTTGTAAAAGAAACTTTAAACACTGTGCACAGGTATAAGAAGACTTTAAATCTAAGCTTAGATTATTTTTTTAAAAGTTTGTAATGCTTTTAGTACAACATTAAGTAGCCACAATTATTGTTTATTTAAACGATGTTAACTAAAATTAAATGCGAGACAGAAACGCGACAAGCCTTCACCACTGTGATCCAAGACTGAGTTTCCGCCCGCCCAAAAGGCCCGAGGCGACACGAAACGTTCCGATCTCATCCGATTGGAACCCGATTCATGAAAGCCACTCGATGAAGTGGTAAGTTTTTACGACTACCCGTAGGCAACCGTGGTTGGGACTAATATAAAAGAATGGTTTGACACCTGTTTCTGATTACCTATCTATATTCGCTTTATTTTCACCTTTTAGTATTAACGTTATTCATAGCAAAATATGATTCTAATGACATGGAGGCCGTACTAATATACGAATAGTTATAAAGAAAGAACTATTTTGTTGACAATCTGATTTTAAGAAGCTAAACTTCTTCTTCTTAGCCTATAAATGTTGCCTTAAGCTTCCTCCACAATAGAGGGAAATTTATCCAGTACCACGCTTGTCAGACAGGTCATCATAGGGTTATATAACGATTCTTCTTTTTCTGACACTTATGCCTATCTATTTGTCCCTCTTTATGTTACCCAAGATAGAGATGGTGATTCTGACCCATATCCCTTTGTCATTGTTTACGTTAAGTACGGGAAAGAAAAAGAAGATGAATGGTATTCTTATTCCATGACCTCACTAAAATCATCTCTATCACAATAAAAAAAACTAATATAAAAACACTAATAACATACGAATAAAAGGTAGTTATTATTATAACTTTCAGAATTATATATATTACTAGCTGACCCAGCAGACGCTGGTGGCTTTTCTATTCAAATAAAAAAAAAATAAACGAAATTCGTATTGAAATCGTCGCAGCGCCACCTACTAAGTCCAATTATTAATCTAAACAATCCTCGACTAGAACAGATGCAAAAAAAAATTCATTAAAATCCATCCTGCCGTTTAGGAGTTCAGTCACATACACACGGACAGAAGAATCATATATATAAAGATTTCTCGAACGTGTGAAAGACTTGCCAAAATATTACATCAATTTTAATGTTTAATATGCAAATTTGAAGCGTATTTATTCCTTTAATGACAAAAAGTCATCATCATCCTGCTCTTATCCCAATTATTTACTCCTCTTCTATTGTATACATTGTAATAATTTACAAAACTATTGCATAAAAATAATACTTAAATTCAACTCCTTCCTTTTTTTTGGGGGGTGGGTTGCGGTCTGCGCGCTCCTCGCACCACTCCGTCCGGGGCGACAGAGGGGCGTAAGCACGCACACCCGCAACCCACCCACGATGCACGTCGCCTTCGTCATTGGGCCGACCACCGGAGCAGGGTGACTTGACGTCAGTGGTCGGCCTGACGGAATACCCCCTATTTGGGGTACCCTCCCATCGTCTTTCCTCATGCGGTCAGCTTCTCAGCGAGTGACGGACTAATTCCCCCGTCACGTCACCCGCGGCCTTGGCAAATTCAACTCCTTGTGGATATTTCATAGAAATATCATATGTTCCTTCGAATTCACGATACTCAGCATGTATCCACCCTTTGGCCCACTGCATCAACTGTGCAGTCTTGTTTATCTTGAAATAATATTAGCTTAGTATGATCAGGTCAAGAGTTACTTTATCCCGCCGGATTGGCTACGAAAGTTATGAAATCATTAACAATAGTCGGCCTGATACTGATGGTGAGGGATCATAGTGGGTTGTGGCACTCTACACTGCCCTTTCGTTACCCCGAACGGAACAAATAGGGAGTGTCCAGAACCTAGCCTGCCCTAAAAAAATTGCCTCATATAGTATAACTGCTATTCTATCCCTCCAGCAACCTATTGACGTCCACTGTCATAAATAAGTCTCCTCACGAAGGAGAGATAAAGCCACAATCGCTACGCTTAGCAGGCAGTTTAGTCAACGTAGTGTTAACGAAAGTACCGCTCACTCCCCGTAGTAGTTAACCAGTTTTATAACTAACCTGGTAACAAGGGGTGATGACACGCTCCATTTCAACATCATACGCAAAAACTACTATTTTCCTATATATCTAATTTTAATATGACTACGTTTTACTAGAATCTTCTGCGAGGAAAAAGCTATAAAACCTGTCAATTCATATTATCAAAAGACGTAATTTTCGATCAATTTATCTTAGTAGTCTCAAACCCCAAGAGAGTTCATTACCCGTAGATTTAATTACTTACATTGGGTAACGTTATAATCATTAATCACGTTAAATTAGTTCTTTATCAACAATACAAAGTATCAAATTAAAATAATAAGCCACAATTTATAATCTGTAAGCAGTGCATAAAAATAAAAAATAAAAGCTATTGAAGATTAAGTCTTTTTATCAAATGCTGAGACTATCTAAACGATTCTGTTATTACTGAGCTCTAACTAATAACAAAAACTGAGAGAAATCTTGATAAAATAAAGGTTAATAAACTGTTGATACGATAACAGATACTTTCCCTTTCCGTCAAATTTAAATATTTTGTTAAAAACTTAGAAATATCTAGTTTTATTTATGTTTTCACGAAAACTGTTTTTATAATAAACATCGCTTCGCGCTAAAGAATTGCTTGGAAAATATATAATATAATTTGAGTACAGACATGGCCTGGTAGTTAAGATCGCAGTAGTTGTGTCGCAGGTTAGATTCCCACGCAGGACAATACTTTGCACGATGCACAAATCGACTTCGGTCGACGCGTAGGTACTCCTCAAGAGGTATTCCGTCGTGCCGACCACTGACGACAAGTCACTCTGCTCCGGTGGTCGGCTCACCGATGAAGGCGACGTGTCATGGGTGGGTTACGGGTGTGCGTGCTTACGCCCCTCTGTCGCCCCGATCGGAGTCGGGCGAGGAGTGCGCTGACCGTAACCCATCCCCAAAAAAAAAAGGATAATAAAACAACATTCATATAATATCTATGCAAGAAAAGGAAAACTCCAGAATCCTATACCTTACACATGCTGTATGGCCAGCATGGTATATTAGCTTAATGTTCCTCCTATTGTGGAGAAGGCTCGAGCCCAGCAGTAGGACTTGTATGAGCTGAGCAATCATAAGAGAAGGACAATTGCTCTACTACATCATAATGCCTAGTCTGGCTAGCTTTTAAATTTTTTTGGTTTTATTGCGAAGATCGTATATGATTATTATTCTCTCTTCTCGTAGTACACCCATATATTAAACAGAAATAGTAACGTATTGTTTTCTTACATTGTTATTCCATAAATAATGCTTATTATTAAAAATATAATTGTATGACACATTATTGTGTTTAATCTATAGTTACCGAAATGTTTCCACCTATCCAAAATAACCTCTACAAACACAGGTCCTTCCAAAGAATGCCAATATGAGTGGCCTCAAATCCCTTATAATCAACAACTCTCGCCAACTTTTACAATATCAGTGCGTCCTAATGAGTATCTTTTTTTATCAAGGACCTTCAAATTGTTGAATTGATAGAAGTCAATGCTTCATATTTGATATTGAAATATGTTTAAATGAAATTATTGTAATAGTATTTTAATTCTATCTACCTAGTTAGCTTTTAGTAAATCTGATTAATGTTCTTTTTCATTATGACTATGTGCAAATCGCTTTTAATAATAATTCTTACTTGTATTGTTTAATCTCAACATTTCAACTGAATTTATTTTATTTAATTTGTATGCCCTAGAGGCAAAACATAGTAAACTAAGTACTGCTATATATAAGACCATTTATGTACCTATGTTTAACAAGTAAATGTTATTCTATTCTATTTTTTAATCATATGTACTAGTATTCATAAATACTTTCCGTGTGATGACGGAGTAAGAATTCAGTTTAAGTGTGTGTTGAAAAAAACAACTAAAGGATATGACATGCAGATTTTATCTATACGTTGAGTTTGATGAATTAAAAAAAGAAATGGCTGCCTGGAATGAATCTTATGATAAAAAGTTACTGGAGTTGAAGTTATCTATAGAAGACTTAAAAACAGAAAATAAGAAACATGAAAAGACCATCCAGTCTATGAAGGAACAGCTGGAAGCTACCCAAAGAATGCAAAGAATGAATTATATTGAAATAAGAAATATCCTTGTTTTGTCTAATAAAAATCTTCCTGAAATTATAAACAACATTGCAGAAATAATTGAAGAAAAAATCGCAGTCGGTGACATTCGGAACGCTTATCGAGTACCCAATAAGAACAAGGACATTGTTGTTGAATTTACTAACACATTCAAGAAAGAAAGTTTTCTACAATCATTTAAAAGGTATAACTCGGTCCACTTAGATAAGAAACTTAATACTGATGATCTGGGATTCCCAGGTAAGACAGGATCAATAATCTACATGTCTGACCTCCTTACACCACAAGCTAAGCATTTGTATTATCAAGCACGTACTCTAGCAAAAACGGATGGTTATAAATTTTGCTGGATTAAATACGGTAAAATTTACATTAAGAAACACGAAACAGCGCCAGCAATCCTAATTAATAGCGCTGATAAAATAAACTCATTAAAAAATAATGCCACTGATGAGATTTTGTGACTCAACTTGTTTTTCTATTGTATTAATAATATTTTCATTGAACCACGTCTACGTAGATATAATATGCTCTTTCCTGATATTTATTACGGTATTATTAACAATTTTAATTATTATTTTTATGTAATGTTCTCATGTATTGTTTCGTTATATATGTATGTAATAGGCGCACATCTTAATTGCGAATACCTTTCACTTAAATTATTTAATATTATAGAATGGCCGCAGTCCCGTGTCCCCTGCAATAGCTATATGATGTATCTTAAGGATAATATCTAATAATGAATAGAAATGTGGATGAACTGGCCTTAGATATTGATAAAATTTCTATATCTAGGGCTTTCGTTGTGGAGGAGGCGGAAGACTGTGCTCGTTATATAGTACACAAATATGACTCATTAACTGTACTGACACAGAATATAAGAAGTATTAACAAAAATTTCAATGATTTTAAAATTTTAATGAATAGGATTAATATTGACCTCGACATAATAATATTAACAGAATGTTGGTTAAATCATAATTTGGCAATACCTACACTTTCAGGATATAACGCTTATAACTCTGCACATGTACTCAATCAAAATGATGGAGTAGTTATATATATTAAAGCAGGTCTAACTGCTTATGTTAATGAACCTGATTTTCTGGATGCCAATTGTCTTGTTGTAGAGTTAGACAGGATATGTCTTGTGGGCATTTATAGGCCTCCTTCTTTCAGGGATGTAAGCAATTTTATCACGTCTTTGGATACATTATTAGAAAAATATAAAAATTATAACAATATTATACTTGCTGGTGACTTGAACATTGATATTAGAATAAAAAATATGTCTACAGAAACAAATGAACTACTTTCATTAGTAGCATCTCATGGCATGCTACCTAGCCACAGGTTTCCGACTAGAATAAATAGTTGCATTGATCATATCATACTGAAAACGCGAAATGAGAATACAGTGGCTGTTATTCGGACGGATTTAACAGATCACGACACAGTTATATTTAATATTTCTAAAGTTAAGGTGTGTTCAAGAGCAGAATTAAAAACAATAAAAAAGTAAACTATGAATCCGTTTCAAAAGTACTACAAAACACTAACTGGCATTTTATCCTTAATTTGACAGATCCTAATGAATCTACTAATATCTTCCTAAATCACCTAATACAAATTGCTAATGAACACACATTAATAAAACCATTATCTTCCTCTAAAAGAAAGATAACGCCTTGGATAACTACTGGACTTATAGAAAACGTGACAAAATTCATAAAAAACTTCGAAAATACCCAAATGATCTAAATTTGCAGAACTTTTATTATCAATATAGAAATATTTGTAACAAAATCCTAAAAGCTGCTAAACGAAAGTATGATAAAAACTTATTAAATAACTCCTTACATAAAACTAAACTATTGTGGCAAAATATTAAAACAATTTGTAACGTACGCAATAATCGAAGTAATAGTTGCCTTAAATTACTTAACCCTGCCCTTTCTCCGCAAGAGTCAGTTAATAATATTAATACTCACTTTGCTTCAGTAGGTGCCCCACTCGCAAAAGATATTTCAAATAATTTGTCTAAAAACTCCTGTAGTGCATTAAATAGTACTAGAAAACACTCTATGGCATCTTCTTTTGTCTTACATCCAACATCAGAAAGTGAGGTTATTAGCATAATCAACTCGTTAAAATTTCCATGTGCACCTGGGTGGGATGGTATAGCTAGCGAATTTTATAAACGAAATAAGCTTGCTCTAAGTAAGCCTATTTCTCACATTTGTAATAATTGTATTTCATCCGGGATATTCCCGCAAGCATTAAAGAAATCGATTATATGCCCAATCTATAAAAATGGTGACAGAAACCAAGCTTCAAATTATAGACCGATTTCACTTCTTACAACACTGTCCAAAATTCTAGAAAAATTATTAATAATAGATTAGTAAACTATTTAGAGAGTAAAAATCTAATAGCAATTGGTCAATTTGGTTTTCGTCAAAATAAATCGACCGCTGACGCTATCACTTTTTTGGTTAAGGAAACAGTAAATATACTGGACCAAGGTAAAAAATGCATAGGAGTATTTCTCGATTTAACAAAAGCCTTTGACACGGTCTCTGTGCCTATTTTGCTACAAACAATGGAACGACTCGGTGTAAGAGGCCTTCAACTTAAGTTTTTCGAGAGTTACTTATCTAACCGAAAACAGAGTGTTAGGATTGGTGATTACACGAGTGACGAGGTGATTGTAACTTTTGGGGTGCCACAAGGTAGCATTCTCAGTCCTACGCTATTTACTATATATATCGATGAACTGTCTAGTATGCAACTTCCGAATACAATTATAACTACGTATGCAGATGATACCGCGTTAATATTCTCTGGCAGTTCATGGGAAGATGTTAAAACTGTAACAGAACAAGGTCTTGCTCAGGTAGACCTTTGGCTTAAAAATAATATACTAACACTTAATATTTCAAAAAGTAAATTCATACCTTTTACAATTAGCAGCAAAATAAACCCAAATATGGACTTTCAAATTAAAATTCACTCATGTAAGCAAGTTTACAATTCTTCTTGCTGTAGCTGTGCAAATCTTACACGAACAGATGAAATTAAATATTTAGGTGTGTATTTGGACAAACACTTGAAATGGGACACCCATATTTGCGCTCAATCAAGCAGAGTTAGGAAATTGATTTATATATTTAAAAATTTACGGCATATTGCTGATATCAATTTAATCAAAAACGTTTATGTGTCCCTAGTGCAATCCCTACTAATATATTGCATACCGGTATGGGGGGGAGCCTCTAAATCTTATTTTATAAACATAGAAAGGGCACAAAGATGCATTATAAAAACCATGCTTTTTAAGCCATACCGATATTCCACGAGTCTTTTATTTAATGAATGTAAACTACTAACGGTTAGGCAGTTGTACTTACTTCATCTGCTACTTTATCAACACCGTAAAATATTGCAGTATGTAACGATATGTGTCAAAAAAGGCGAAAACATAATGTATGTCGTATACCACACCACAGAAACAAATTTACCAATCACCAAATTTCTTTTCTGTCTGCATATCTTTATAATAAAATTAACAGAGAAATTAATATTTTTAAATTGACGAGATTTAGACTAAAGCGCGAAATTCAGAGTTGGCTTATCAATAAAAGTTATAATGATACTGAAAACCTATTACAGTTGATAAATTAACACGGATATCGCGTACCACACACATCATGTTCTTTTTACTTTTTGATATAATTTTATATTATATTTTATACACATTTATTTGTGCATTATTGTAAGTCTGAGAATGTGCCATCACTAGTTTTCCTTTCGCACGTGCTTATGTGTGTGCGGGTTATACGTGTAGCTTTGTACTATGTATATTATGCGTGTGGTTATGTTCTATATAGATTGCGCGTGCGTGTGTGTATGCAAGTATGTGTGTGTTGTGTTGTGTGTGTGAGCGAGACGGTGCGTGCATGTGTACGGACACGAGTGCGTGTGTGTTTGTGTATGTGTGTATGCGCTTTAGTGCGTGCATATGTACGCGCGGGAGAATGTGGTGTGAGTGTGTTTGCGTGCGTGCGCGGGTGTGTGCGCATTTGTATGTGTAATCGCCGCCAATGTGTAATAGACTTCATAATATAATCAAGGAGAAATCTATTCTCACCGCACAAAATATCCCATACATTAGTTTAAAATATGCTATGTTAAACATTATTTTGCACGATTCAGTCACGGTGAGCGTAGTTTTATTTCTTTACATCCGTGTTCAGTTACAACTTTGAGTCTGTTCGACAATGTTACGTGGATGGTATTTGTAAATATGGTGCGCAAATAGAATATTTTATGTATAAATTTTAACTATTGTATTATTTTATTTCAGTTTGTTTATTATTTCCTATTCCGTTTGTTTTTATTATACTTTTATTTATTTTAGGAGTGGTAGGACCACACTGTCGACAGTTATCTGTCTACAGCCGCGGGCCGGTCCGTCCGGGGCAGTACCATGCTCTCGCAGAAAATCGACGTCTGAGTAGTAGCAATTTGTTACTGCGCTTCGTTCGGTGAGCGAGAGAGCCGGAAGCCCAACTTTCTGAGGGTGATTGCGTGTGGAGGGTTTTGGTGGTGTCCTTGGTATCACCGAGCCTCAATGCACGCATTCACACTCCCATCTCTTTCTTCGCGGTAGGCAACGGCCTTGTAAAGGTCCATGAGCGGCAGCAACACTTACCATCAGGTGTACTGTTTGCTCGTTTGCCACCGTTTGCAATAAAAAAAAAAAAAATTCTATTTCTTTTTATTAATACACTAAGTACCATATATAATGGTCTCAGTGTGTTAATTATTTTCTGTTCCGTTTTGTTTTATATTTTGTATTTATTTGCTTATTTATTCTTTTAATTAATATACTTAGTAATATAAATGTGATAGTGAGTTTATATAATTGACGTGTTGTAATGAATACTTGTGAGTTTATTTAAACACTGGATCTAAGCCATCTTAAAATATTGTAAGTACCAATATCTTAAATAATGCTTAATAGTTTTATAGATAGTATCGTTTTTTAAATTTAGTAGTCTTATAGTTAGTTTAATAAATAGTATATAGGCTGTATGTAGTTGGTATTAAATAGTTTAGATTTTATTTGTCTAGAATCTACCCTTACTAATATTCTTTTTTTTTTTATTTTCCTTTATTGTTGGCAATATAGATGCCATAATTTACTATAAATAAAGTATGCCTAATTTTAATCTCATCATACCGCTTCGTAGACACACATATTTCAGTAAGGTCAGGGGGGTCTGATATCCTAAACACAGGGTGACCTAGTTAGGAGTTAGAACTTATCCATGTACCTACACGAATCTTATGCTGTTTTTATTTGATTTTATTATTATCTTGTTTTCTTTTTTTTTTCTATGTAAGTAATAATAGCTATATTTACCTAATGTACTTTTTAGTAGTAGTGCATGGATTGTAATGTTTTTTTTTTGTTTATTGATCCAATAAAGACTTATTATTATTATCTATGCAAGAGAAGGAAAACTCGACATAAAACGCTATGTACACCTATATACACGTCTAACCAGCGCGGTATAATAGGTTAATCTTCCTTCCATTATGGAGGAGTCCTGAACCCTACAGTGGGATTATATCAGTTGAAATGATGATGATACGATTACGAATCTTTTAAAGATATCCATTTTAATATACACATAAGTTTACAAACAAACTAACATTCTGCAGATTTACAGGTACAACAAAAAGGTAGAATACTGCACTTAACGCTGCAATAAAATCGGGATCATCTGTTATGGCTCCTCTTGCAAGCTATAACAATGGCATTAAAGTGCTCTACGTTTTATATGAAGCTTACTTGCCTGCATGACTATTGTATAGAGTATTATTTAGAAATGCGCTGCTTTATGTTCATTATTACTGAGCTAACGAATCAAGATCTACAATCAAATATTATATACTGACTGTTCAGATGGCGTTATTAAGATATCAACCTACAGTGCCAGTGTCGCGGTTTCGAATCCCACGCACTTTGTGCGATAAACAAATTGTTGTTCTGATTCTGTGTGTATATAATTTGTGTTCGTTAATTATATATTTGTAAAGTGCCCCGCAGTACAAGGATTATTTCCTTAGTGCAGGGTGTTGTCTTAGTGATGTTGACGAAATTTTGTGTGTGTGTTTAAGGGTATTCGAGAATGGTTTAGATTCAATATTAAACCACCGGGTCCAATAGTGAATCTAAACCATTCTCGGTAGCGCTGTTATCGATTTCAAGAAGCATTACTTTTATTTTATTTGAACAGAACAACGTCTGCTGAGTCAGCTAGTATCTTATAAATTATCATTATCCTATAGTTATTTAAATTACTTGGGGTCAACTCAATACGTACTTTTCTTTTACAATACATATTGCAAAAGTTTTGACAATGACATGACCGGGCAGGTGCCCGGTCATGTCATTGTCAAAACTATACTACACTATATAACAAACTATATTGATGTCAAGTAGGTACTTGACGTCAATATAATTGTTGATCGATCTGACGGCACCAGATGAAGTTGGCCCAAGTTGATGTAAAACTCTTAGTCATCTTTTACGACACCCACTAGTAATGTAGAGATGGTAGTATTCGTAGCCTCCACCATACAACATATTATATTAACACTAAATTGTACAAACTGGTGAAAGTTTCTGGACACCGTTATATATAGACACTACAGAACTGCTAACTGTCTAGAACCATATGAGTTGCTTACGTCTAGAAAAGGGTGCTGATAGACTAAAGCATGACGATGATAATGAATACTATGTTCAATGGTAAATAGCGCGACAATCTATCCAAAAATTCAAGTAAAACTTAATACGTAAATATAATCGCATAAAATTACTAGAAAAAATGCAATACCTCTTTTATTACAAATACTTTAATAATTAAGCATTAATAAACTCATGATGAAGTATAGTCACACAATTTTCAATTAAATTCTTTCAGACAAACAGAGACGAGATGTGAAAAAACGCCTGAACTAAAATTGCTTGCTAAGTGACTAACCTAAACACTATTAGATAAATTTATAGAATTGTTGGAGTGAAAAGTGCAATTACATAAGATGAAAAATGCAATTAGATAAGCATTTATTAGCATATTTAATCGAATGAGAGGCCAGTGTGATTCAAATACAGTCTGTCGGCTTATTAGAATAATTATAAAACTCATAACTAGTAACTAGAATCATTTTAAAAATCATTCACCTTGTGCATTCTATGAAAAAACTGGTTACTGCAAATTGTCGTTTAACCTAAAGTTCATATTTCTTTCAAGACAATTTCACCCAAGCTCCACGGTCGTTCAATCAACGTCTTCAAGATAGCTGGCTTTTTGTACCTACTTTATCAGGCAATCGTGTTATACTTCATCGATCAAACTACGCGCCTTATTACTTCAAATCTATTATTAATGGCTCTATATGTCAATATTATTACGGAAAGTTGGGTCATGGAGATTGTAATCATAGTTTAATGAACATTTATTAAGTTAGTTGACAGTTTTAAAGTTCTATATAAATTGTTTTTCAATACGGCTTCGTAGAAAGGGAGGCTCCGAAGTAAATTGTAATTTTTTTATATATAAGTAGAATAATTAATAAATGATAATATTCTATAATCACGTAGAAATATGGTCTTGATGCTAGCTTCGTAACCCCAAGTTCAAAATCGCGAAGCGTGCAGTGGAATGGGCAGACGATAAATTTTCGAGGTTGGATCCGAAATACATAAAGCCGTTGAAGAACGGCTATAACCAACATAGTGTGAAGGATTGGCATGCTGAAATAGAGATAGGCAAACCACATCAATAACCGCTGGGAAGAAAAGTTCTCGAGTGGTGATCAAAATATCGAACGACGCAGTATAGGACAACCCAACCAAGGTAGACTGACACTTGATGAGAATCACAGAACGTCATTAGACGCGGGCGGTACAGAACCGCGCTTTATGGCATTGTATAGAGCGAACCTACTGCGCGAAAGCGAAAGACTGAATTTTAACTTTCGTAGTAGACACTGAGTTCTTCATTTTAATGAAGAACTCAGTATCTACTGATCTGAACCTTCCACTACAAAAATGTAATAGTACATTTCTCGTTTCTTTTGCTCATTGGCTCCAAGTAAATATTACACCGCAAAATAACGATGCCATCAAAAACACAACTTGTAAAAAAACATGTCACGCAACTCAGTTCTTCTACCATAAAATGTTGTCAGTTCCATGTAATGACAAGTCAGTTAATTTATTCAGTCCCTACTTAAGGAACATTCTATCTTAAGTTATTGGGTAATTAGCTCACCTAACAACTTCTTATAGTGACCATATCAATATTAATTTATGTTTTAAATAAATACATTAACTTGGCCATCGCAGGAAAACACAATGTACCCCACAAGTAATACATATTATATTAAATTAGATTGTTTAGTACGATTACCAAGTCAATCTATTTATTCAAAACATAAAAGATCTAAAATTCAAGCTTCTAGTTTCATTCACAACGAAGTTATAGTAGGTCGAAAATGGCTTGAATTGTTTCGAGAAAAGGATGTTACGGCCCTTGTGCGTTTTTGCTCAATTTGGCAGAGACACTGCCGTGTTCCCAAATATCACAAATTGTATTGGGCTTTCCATTTAGTAGGTTTCTATAAAACTACTTTAGTACCTATTAAAAATTGTAAAGGTGATTTGGACATAGCAGTATGATTAGAGATCTTATGAGGTGAAATGATGATGCGTAACAGTAACCATTTTGTGGATATTTAACTACCTCCGCAAATAGAAAGCAATACAGTTTGTATTACATAGAGAAGACTAGCTGAGGATAATAATTGTGTGAATAAGCTCACCGCAAATGGTTTGTATTTGCCACGGCTTACAGAGACAATTAAATGCTACAATCCTCCTATATACACAATCCATCATTGTAAATATAGCTTTGTATTATTGACGCTACGTAAAAATTGACTTTCGAATCAAAATCTCGCATGTTACTGACTAATATAAACCTAAAACTGTTTTGTCCCTTTTTTGTTAGCGGATTAACAACGGAGCGATACGAAATTCCACTACTCGCCGAGTGATTCTCTGTATTTTTAGCGGAACATGAACACCGTAAGTATCACAGTTTATCGACACGCTCAGAGGGTTACTCTGCCAAATTTTTTCTATCCTTTTGCAAAATATTGTCCAGCTACACTTTACCCAATCAGACCGAAGCAACGGAAGGGTAACGTGGAGCCGTATAAACTATCTTACATACCACTCTCCGTCAATTAAACCCCTTTTTAATTCCAATCATTTTACACCCTGAATGGTGTTCTACCACACTCTAGAACGTTGCGCATATCCGATGGCAGAATATCTTGATTCCGTCCATTGCCACTAGGCACTTGATTTAAGCAGCACTTCATAGTAATTAAGTGCCTTTCTATTTAGTAAAATGATATTTTTAGCTAAAATAAAAGCTCATTTCACCCTGTGTTAACCTGTAAAAAATGAGAATAAGGCCAATATTCCATTTATTACCATCCATTATATCCACTTATTCCCTATATAGTGATAGTTAAAGAATGCATATATAACTGCCCTTTACTTTTCTATTAGAATTGTCAAAACCAGCTTTAGGATTACCAGGAATTCTTAATACCGCCCTAGCTGAGGTGCCGGTAGATGGACCGAGATTAGTCCACTATCCGAAGAGAGGCTAACAAGCGTGAGGGCGTCACCCCGGCAACATTATTGCTGGGGCGTCGATAAGAGTAACCCGATCACAGAATTCCAGGCATCGGTACTAGTAGTCGGTCCAATGGTGTTGGGAAGGGAACATTGTGGGTTATGAGGCGGCACGTTGCCCTTTCATCCCAGGTATTGACAGCAATACTTTTTTGAGAAACTTAATACACCTACTGCGATCGCAAACCGCCTACGATATGTGGCGACTATAACATTATATGCCTCGTAGGTACGTCTACAGTCAACAGTAGGTGTAAAGGTTAGTTACCAAGCATTATCACTATAGTCTAACTTTTTATTAGCTGCAGTAAAATGACGATTTGTGGGTTGCCGGTTTTTGAAGAAAAATAAATAGGGATGTAGCTAAATGAGTGAATCATAAATGAATAATCAGTTTGGTTTTTTTTTTGAGATTTAATATTAAGTTGTAATGTATTTTTTTAACCTATTATTATTATTATACTAGAGGATTGATCTTTTTTAGTGGAAGTATAGGGAGGTACATTCAAAATGAAACAAAAACGTCATAATAATGTTATTTAATTAATCTTTTTCGAAATCACTGTCGCTGTCGCTTTCGGTCACACTAATAACAAATCTATCTGTCACTTCATCTATAATATGATCGAGGTGGCACATTTTATCTTCCTCTTTAATAGTGTGAGACACACAGTCACTCCACTTAGTCGGTGTCACTTTCTTGATTCCTTCTTGGAATAAAGTTTTCACTTCTTGCATTTTATACGTCTTATTATTGTTTGCGACGTGACTCTTTACCTGCGCCCATACCAACTCAATGGGGTTCAATTCACAGTGATAAGGGGGCAGTCTTAAAAGTGTGATACCTTTTTGTGCAGCCATCTCGTCTACGGCATATTTCTCAGTATGATTTTGTTGTTTCACAATATCTATGAGAGTGGCCTTGACCATATTTGGTTCAAACGCAATATTTTTAGTAGTCAGCCACTCTTGAATTCGTGCTTTCGTCCACGACATCTTCGGGATTGTTTCGATCTTCCGAGAGTGATAGGGCGCATTGTCCATTACGACTACTGCATTCGGCTTGAGTTTAGGTAGAATACCGCCGAACCAATCCTCGAAACACTCCGCGTTCATTTCATCATGGTAGTCTTCTGTACCTTTCTTTGCTTCAAACATAAGAAGTCCGTCGACCAGGAAGCCTTCTTCTCCGCCTATGTGACTAATTATGAGTCGTTTGCCCTTTCCTGTGGGATTTTTTAATCCCGTAGTCAGGCCGTCTAAAAATGCCTGTCGAGAAGATTTAATACTTCCGTCAATCCAGGTTTTTTTTGTAGTATGACCTGAAAAGAACAAAAAAGAATCATAAGTTTCGACATCAAAACAAAAAGGGAACAAATAGAAGAAACTAAGAGTTGACACGTACCAGCGTTGACCCAGGTCTCGTCTTGATAATATATGTAATTTCCCTCCCTACGATATTATTTAATTAAACGCAGGTAGCGCTGGCGCCATGATATGATATCTTGTCTATCAATAAGCACACTCTTGCGTGATCGAGTAGCGAATTCGAAATTAAGATGCTTCATAATTTTTCTCAATGTCTCTTTCGAGAAGTTGGGCAATCCTGGATCATCATTTACAACTTGCAGCACCTAAAAATTATTAAAGTTATTACCTAATTGGTTAAGATTACACATGGGATGGGAGAAAACATACATAACGTATAATAAAAAGATGAGTGACGACATGTGTAAACTAACTTTTGCGATGGTGGGTATTTCATTTCTATGAAAGAACTGATGTACAATTCGTCTAACAGCAGTGAATGTGAAATCATCAAGTTTATCTTTAAATGTAAGTTTTGAGCCCGTTTTTTCGGGAGGTTTTGGTGATTCGCTGTCGTTCTCCTTGTGCTCCTTTAAAACGGAATAAACTGTGCGGACGGATATTCCCAAGACTTCAGCCATCTTGTTAACGCATTCACTTGTTTTTGGAACTTCAATGTTTGATTCTGAAGATTTCACTTCAAACACATATTTGTAAACGTTTTGGACCCAAAGTTTTTCAGTTGCACTTAGAGCTACACGTGGCCTTTTTTTCTTAGGAGATAAAAATGTGTCTCCATCTTGCGATGTGCTCGGCAGAGCATCCATGTCTTCAATGTATCAAACAAAAAAAAACTAACACGATTAACGAAAACAGGTAATGAAAAACAAACACAACGTAACATAAGTTTAACAATAATGATAACAAAAACAACGCGCAGTGGGCAAATCAAAGTTATTCATGCACTCAAAACAGAAGTATGAAGCCGAATGAGCGAATGACAACCGAAACAAAATGGCGGTCAAGCGTCATCGTAGCACCGTAACCAAAAACCAGTACTACAAACTTGAGAGAGCGTTTTCTTGAGTGTTACCTTGTATATGTCTAAAAGGATCAACGTTTATACAGCCTTTTATTTACATTAATATTAAATAGAATTTAGTATGATCATTATGAGTCAGCTATGGAACGATTAGATATTCTGTAAACTTTTGTGAACTGAATCACATCCCTATTGAGATTAGGCAGTCAACATTATTTTACGGAATGACATTTAGAAACGTCATTTCACTGCAGCTAATAAAAAGTTAGACTTTAGTGAAATTTGTTTAGGTACAAAATTGCTGTTGTCTAAAAAGATGCATGTAGAAATAGCGACGTAGTTTATTTTGAATATTTGATAAAGGCATAGAAAACGGAAATTGCAAATCGTCACGTAGCGACGCCTCGTGAAATACGTTTATTTGTGTTGAGCGGCTACATTGTAGAATGTAGCAATTTTAAACTCGATACAAAATATAACTGAAACTACTTAGAACATTAGTTCTTATTGTGTAATGTAATTTAGGTTCTATATAACTAACCTATCATGTATATATCCGTGTGATAGCGGAATAGGAATCCAATTCACCAACCTAGCAAGAGAGGCTTGCCCACGGGTCTCGTAAAAGACTACAAGGAATTAAATATGCTATATGCATATTTAATTCCTTGTAGTCTTTTCATCACATCTATACAAGGGAAGGAAAACTCAAAATGAAACCCTATACCAATCCGTCTGACCAGCGTGGTATAGTAGGTCAATTTCGCTCCTATTGTGGGGTTGGCTCGAGCCCAACAGTGGCACGTATAGAAGCTGAAATGATTATGGTATGAGAAAGCTAACATTATTGCTACTAAATTTTTGTAATAATAAATCTCTATGTCATCATCTTCATGTAATAGTAATTCCCCATGTGATGAATAGATAAAAATTCCTTCCCACGGGAGTCATGAAAGCCGCATAAGGGAATCCTAGGAACACTAGCGTTCTCGTCAGACATTCATAACACATCTACGTTCGTCATTCGCTTGCCAAACGTGACTATAGATAGCATTGTTGCCCTCTTGCCAAGACCTTAATAATGAAGGTCATCAAACTGATGGATGGATGAATATTGCAATAAAAACATCTTCTTCCTAGTGATAAAGAAGAAAAGTTAACCTCCCCTCATTAATTGACGCTAAACGATTTATATCTTCATTATCTCATATACGTCCCACTGCTGGGCTTGAGTCTCCTCCACAGTAGGAGGTAAATTGACCTTACTATATGCTGGTCAGACAGGTTGGTATAGTGTTTTGTTTCGAGTTTTTCTTCTTTTGCATAGATATTTTATGAGTATTATATGCCTTACACATTTTTACGACATCCATGGGCAAGATAGAGAGCGGTGAATTGTATTCTTATTCCGTCACCACACCACACGAAAAAAAAAATTAACCTTCTCCACAATCGAAGGTAATTGGTTTATACCTTACTGTTGAACTCATATAGATAGTGACAGCGTGTTTGCTAAGAGTTTTCTGTTTGCAGCTACAAATGCAGCAATTAATCTGGGATAGGACTACACTCTCACAAAAAAACGCCTACCGAGTGGTATCAATTTCCTAACATGCTTCGTTCAGCGAGCGAGAGAACGGAAAAGAAAACCCTATCCACTTCCCTTTATTTCATTCTTTCCAATTTTACACCTACGACAAACAATGACTTGGTTATACCCCCAGCATTATCCTCCATATGATCCTTATGTACTCACTAGTGTTGCCCAAAAAAGTCTTGGTCTTGCGGTCTTGGTCTTGCGAGAAATGCGAGACCGAGACCAAGACCAAAACCGCTTAATTTTTGCAAGACCAAGACCAAGACTGGCCCTGCAAGACTTGAGCAAGACCAAGACTGGGCCTGCAAGAGTCTCGCGGTCTTGCATTTAATTCAAATCACCATTTCAGCTTATATACGGTTGAGCTCGTGTCTTCTACATAACAGGAGGAGAATCGGCCGTGGCCGGAGGGGAATCGGCCGTGTTGTTACAGGTCATACATGTCAAGTTTTCCTTCTCTTGCACCGATGTTATATATTATAGCCCTTAGTCGTGGGTTCGCAGTCACGGGTAAAATAGGGGGTGATGAATTATATTCTTACTCCGTCACTACACGGCAAGTCAAATCAGTCTTGAGATATCCATCTATTGGCCAATCGATTCCCAATGTTGGTGTTGGCTTTTCAGAATTACTCTTCGGAAAGGCTTAAGGACAAAAATACCGTAATCACGAGAGTGCTCTTGCCCATTATACATATTTATATATCCGTTTATTCATTAGCCCAACGACGTTCACTGTTGGACATAGAAATATGCCTACAATTAATCTATATAAATGTCCATGTAGGGACAGAGTACGATCACCATCAGGCAGTACATGAAGCGTTGCTCTCAGCGCTATTTTGCCTCTGCCACGACTCACCCCAATCCACTAGTGGTTGGGGCGGTAAACTACGTCCCCTCAAAAATATCCGCGGTCCGACGTCCTCGTCATCTTCTTGAAGAAGAAGATGACGCTATTATGATCGCCCAAGAAAGGACCTACACAGCTCGCGCAGCGATAACAGATAAAACTCCGCGGTATCGGCCTCGCCGTCGAGGTCGAAAACCGCGCCGCGTAAAAGTCATTAACCTAAACTTGGCCACGCCCACTTTGCTCTCAGCGACGCCCCGAGCCGAGGTCCGTTCCCCACAGGGGGGAGCCCTCGGGCAATGTTCGCTTAACTTACTTACCGGGTTGAGAGCCATCAGCGCTCACCCATTGACCGCGTTAAGCTGTCAAGGTCATCTGCGACCAACAGCTACACACACACACACAAAAAAAGACAGAGTACGAATATAATTCACCAATCTCTTACCCGTGGATGTCGTATCAAATCGGATCGGGCAATGGTGTTAGGAACCCATGAAAAAAAATTGAAATAAAATTATCGATTCGTTAATGAATTGAGAGACATGTAAGTTCTCAATTTTGTCATCGTTTTTTCGTGTAAATTAATTAAAATGTATAAAGGAATGATACTTAATCTACAACATATTCGTATTTTGTTAAATGTTCATTAGAATTTGAATAAATCAATGATTACGTTTGCATAAGCAAGACAAACTTCGCTTTAACATAAATCAGCTGATCGGCCGATGACCGTTGATGAGTCGCCTTTGTACCTACGTAACCATTGAAAGGTTCGCGCAAATCTAATACCTATTTATACTGTCGAAATTTTACATGCTTACATATATCCTGTCTGTACATACCTACATAATGCATAAAATTTAAGGCATAAACTCTTAGACACACATTTTTGTAATCACTATAACTTTTACGTTATATTGTTTTTGTGTAATATACATTCTAATTATGATCTATGACTGTTGAACTACAACATACATGAACAGTTGTCCCATAACCTGATACACCCTGTGTATATAACATATGTGCAAGAGAAGTGAAACTAGAAAGAAAACCCTGTACCAACATGTCTGACCAGCGTGGTATAGTAGATCAATTTTCCTCTTACTGGAAGGAAGCTTAAGCCCAGCAGTGGCACTTTTATGAGCTGTGACGATGACGACGAATATCATACATTTTACAAGTATTAAAACCATACAATTTTAAATCAGTATTATATGTTCTTGAATAAATAGTATATTAAGAGCTACATGGATCCAGCGGCCAAAGTATTTATATAGGCAATAGAGCAACAGGTTTTTTCAAGTATCCAGAGTATCAGTAACTAAACTGGAAATACAATAGATACATACCACTTAACTTGAAGGGGAATATAAACAATCGCATTAATTGTAAAATATCGCATTGATTATAAAATGACATAAAATTTATTGTATCAACTGCCTCGTGTGGTGACGTCTTAAGAAAATAGGGTCGAAAGTCCTGTCATAAGAGTAGTAACGCTGTCTAATGGAACACCAGGGGAATAGAAGAGTAATTTTCTCCAGTGGTAAGTATTGTATTCAATAGTGAACTATAGGCTAGCAGATGGATAGATAGGATAGGATATTTGATTAATTTAGTTGGACTTTTCATTGCCATGATAAATTACTGTTACGTTATTCTAACTGCAAAACTTTGCGAGACTCTTGCTGCAATACCAAGACTCGGGTGCGCAAGACCAAGACCAAGACTCGGGTGCGTAAGACCAAGACCAAGACGAGACCAGGTGTGATGTTGCAAGACCAAGACCAAGACCGGTCCAAGTCTCGTCTTGGTCATGCATTTGGGCAACACTAGTACTCACCATCAAACGCTATATCATCATCATCATCTTGCTCTTATCCCAATTACTTGGGATCGACGCAATATGTCATCTGTTTTGACATATTGCAAAAAGTTTCGGCAATGACTTTTATGACCGGCCGCCTGCCTGACGTCAACCCTCCTTGGGAATGTAATCGTTGACCCAAATGGTACCAGATGGAGTTGGTCCGGGTCAATCTAGGGCTCTTAGTCGTCTTTTACGACACCCACGAGCAAAGCAAGGGTTGGTAGTATTCGAAGCCGCTACCACACAGCAATCAATCAAACGCTACATAAACTAGGTATATACTTAAAGATTAATCTCAAGATTTCTATACTTTAGTTATTTTATGAAAAAGCGAATCAGCGTTCAAACCTCACGTTAAGATTTTTTAATCGAAGCTTCACGATCGTTCAATCAACGTCATTTAGATAATTGACTTTTTGTGGAATGACTACTACATTTTATTTTATTCTTTATCTCAAAATAAGCCTAAACATTTAACTAACTCATACTCCTAAATCATAATTATAAAACTACAAATATGTATTTTGGTAGGTATTAGAAATAACGATTACTATTAGTACTAAATATTAAAGCAAAAACTTTAACAACTTAAACATACACGATTTAACCTTCGGATAAGATAGACCTCAAATCTCTTTGCAGAAAGTTCAGAACCGAAGCTTAAATATTTTACGAGGATTTCAAGTTAGTTAAAATCAGATACTCCGCGACTTCTTGGGGAAACCATATCAAAATTTCATCACTTTACGCACACCAAGGATAAACTTTGATTAATATATCTCATAAATACGTATAATTATTTGCTTGATTACCTCAGTGTTTCGCTAACTTTTATATTTTTTGCTATACCTATAACTTTTAATAATAACCATAACGGTCTTCAACTACTTTATTTGCAAAATAATAAATTGTGACTTCAATCTTCATAATAATAAGCATTATTTTTATATTATCAGCGTAAGAATAATTTTCTTGAGGTGCAGAGTAAGAATATAATTCACTTCTTTGATGTCGAGTAATGCAAAAGACGATCCTCGCCTTGTAAATATTTAACAAAAATTAATAATAAAATCTGTGTTTAAATAATGTCCGAGATTCCTTAGGTTCAATATAAAGCGTTCATTTGGGTCAAAATAAAGGCATTATTGATCTCTATTCTATATTTCATGCTTAATGTTCCGTGTGGTGACGGAGTAAGAATACAATTCACCATCTCCTTACTCGTGGGTGCTGGAAAAGACGACTAAGGGATACGATATGCATATAACATCTATGCAAGAAATGGAAAACTCTAAATAAAATCCTGTACCAACACGTGTGATCAGAATGTTATATATAGTAGGACAATATCTCCGCTGCTTTGGAGGCTTGAGCCCAGTAGTGGGACATATATTATGAGCTAAAATGATGAGGATGAATGTTATTTTAAAATAAATTTTATATGTACACACTTTTCTATCACTGTTATAAACAATACTCAAACAGATTTCATGTAATATTTGGTATATTTTATTATTAATAAAATATTATCGTTTTATGTCGATGATAAGTTATTTACCTGTGCGTTAATTATCCTTTGGCCACTCGCGACCAACCTTAATGAATACCTTTCACGTGTGTTATGTGACTTTTGATTGTATGTTATTAGGGATTAGTCACAACCTTCACTTTCGGTGAGAATATTACATTATAATAAATAGTGCATTGTGCATAGTAAACAATCTTTTTCCAATTTCTTTTGCTTTACAGACAGTGGGTTTTCTCCATAAAGGGACGGAGAAGCTGTCTAGATGGATTGACATAAAATTCTTTTTCGGGCTTTTTTCTCGTGAATGAAAAACTCCTAATTACTATACAATAATTATAGTCAACGAAAATCGTTATGGTAAAACAAGCTTAAATACTACGGATATGAATAGAATCAAATTACGAGCGTCCGCTGAGTTTCTTGCCGGATCTTCTCAGTAGCTCTCTCATTCCGATCCGGTAGTAATATATTGTTTTATTCATCGCAGCCCACATACGTCCCACTATTGGGCTCGGGCTTCCTCCGCAATGGGAGGGAATTTGACCTAATATACCATGCTGGTCAGACATGTTGAAATAGGGTTTTATTTCGAGTTTTCCTTCTCTTGCACAGATGTTATGTGCATATTATATCCTATAGTCTTTTACGACATCCACGGTCAAGATAGGGAGTGGTGAATTGTATTCTTACTCCGTCACCACACGGAAAGTTGTTGTTATATTATTTGAGATAAAATTGAAAAATGTAAGTGCCCTCGTGCCTTTGGGGTTTATGCAGAATAAATTTGATTTGAATTTGAATTTTTGCACTTCGGCTTCCATGACTTACTGTGTATACCAAAAAATATTCAAATTAAATGCTTAACTTTATACATCAAATAACTATGTGAGTTAGTATTTTTTGCATTTATTGATGTTTGAATGAAAAGTATCCTCTTAAATGTCAACGCCCTTTGGTAATTTGATAAAAATTGAATGCACAAAAATGTTCGCTGCAGGCTATCGTTTCATCTACAGTTCAATTTACTTTTTTCTACTTTTTCTGCCCTCCGGTTATTCAATCTATGTACTCTTGATAAACTACTATATATGCATTTACGTGATATTTTTTATTTTTTTATTACATCACAATTTAATTTGATATATTCTTTTTCACAATTCTATCTGTCCATTTGTTGAAAGGTAACAATGCAATGCCGTTATATAATCTACTACGAATGTCGTGTATAGCGATTAAGACAATTTTTATTTTACAATTTACAAATATAGCATACAATTAATCAAATAATGCAAGGCATAGATAGTCTGGCATGACATTAAATAAAATAAATAAATTAAAGCCAAATATGAGGTCAGTATGTTATTCACCCAAAAAACATATTGCAATAGACTGTTTTCAAATACGCCCGCATTTGAGAACAACATTACCTCAATAAATGATTTCATCATTATCGCAGACACACCACTCGCAGCGTATTCTATTCTACATTGATAAAAAGGAATAAATCACACGACAAGATTTTTGATTATATGTTACTACTGACTGCCAACTCAGGTTGGCATTATTTTATTAGTATTGACTCTCATTTAGGACATAATCATTCAATCGCCCGTGTGGCGATGGGATAAGAATATATTTGTCGCTACCTCTTACTTGCTCATGGGAGTCGTGAAAATCGGCTAAGGGTTCCAGAAGCAGAGTGGGCAGCAGCTCTCTCCTGGGAAACGTAAAACAGCTTTTTGCGATCGCCAGCTCGCCTACTAAGCGTGACGATTACGGCATTATCCCCTCAGGATGAGTAAAACAGAAACAGTCCCTAGTCACGGCACCTCTGGTACACTACGTGCTACGTGCATTTTGGTGGCGGGCCCTTTAGCGGTGGAGTGGGGGGTGCGAAGAATCTCCGGTAGCGATCCGACTACCAATCAAAATGACCCTTGGCCCTGGTAACAGACAATATTCGGACACTCTCCTGAGTCCTCTGACGAGAGGGTCGTCGATCTGGAAGAGGAATTGAGCAAAATCCGTTGCGACATTGTAGATTTATCAGAAATGCGAAGAGAGGACGAGGGCACGATAATCCTCAGGTATGGAAACTTTCTCGAAAGGTATACACGCCTCCAAAACCCCGAAACTAAGCAAAGGGAGTTGAGGGTGAGGAAACATAAATATGGACAGAGAAACCAGAGGGGCCAGGAACTGGCCTTTGGCGAAAGAGGCTTTCCCTCTCCAAGAAAATCATTTTTTTAGAGGGAAAACCTCCTTACGATGAGTTCCTTCTTCAAGAAGCAGCTACAAAGAAAATGAACCTGGATTAGCCCAGACGTTTCAACAAAAAACGAGATAGACTTCATCTTGTCGGACAAACGATAGATATTCAATGATGTCTCAATGATCAGCAGGATTAAAACTGGGAGCGATCACCGCATAGTACAAGGCATATTGAATATTCACACAAAAGTCGAGCGGCCACGCTTGATGAGGTCTACCCGACCTACACCTATCCAATACCAGAACCTCGAAAGCTTTCAACTCAAACTACACAACCGCTTCCAATGTTTAGATGAGTGCGAATCTGCGAACGATATGGACAACAGGTTCGTGGAACCTGTCCACGCAGTTCGGTCGAAATTTTTCAAGGCTCGCCACGCTAATAGGCCCCAAAAACTTTTTGACCACGCGCTCAAGCTCATGGAGTGGAGAGAAAAAATTACAGTACAGTCTTCAGCCGATTGGTCCGAACATAGGCAGCTACATAGGCAGATCTCCTGATCTGTGCGTCGCTATATTCACCGATTTAATACGTTGCGTATTAAAGAAGCGATAGAGCGGAACCGTGACTCGAAAGTGTTCGCACAAGATGTGTCTATTGGGCAAATCCTAAGCTGAAGACCGATGACGGCACTGTCATTTCATCCCAAAGTAAGATCTTGGAAGAGGCCAAAAGGTTCTATAGACAGTTGTATATACCATCGCGAAATACTGTTATCGGCTTGGTCCAAGATCCCAGATCCAAGCTAACTCGGCACTATAGTGAAGAAATCCTGGACATCAGCTTGTATGAGATCAAAATGGCTCTCAAACAACTACGCAATGGTAAGGCACCGGGATGACGGAATTATGGTAGAGCTTCTAAAGACAGGCAGCAAGCCGGTCTTGAAAGCCCTTCAGAAGCTATTTATTTCCGTTATCCTCGGGAGTGACGTTTCAGAGTCGTAAACCAGGAGTGTGGTGGTAATGTTCTTCAAGAAGGTTGACAAATGTCTTCTAAAGAGACAGACCCATCTCACTCTTGAGCTACGCCTAACAACTTGACCTAACCTAACCTAACAACTTGTTTTCGAGGGTCATTACTAACCAACTTACGTGCAAGTTTGATGACTTCCAGCCGTCCGAACAAGCCGACTTCTGAAGAGGCTATAGTATCATAGACCATAGATATCACGCTTCGGCAGATTATCCAGAAGACCGAGGAGTAACATAGTCCTCTATGAATAGCGTTTTTGGGCTATGAGAAAGCCTTTAATTCAGTGTGAAATTTGGGCAGTGCTGTAGTCCCTTCAGCGGTGCCAAATTGACCATCGTTACATTGAATTGCTTAAGTTTTTGTATAAAAACGCCATAATCTTAGTCCGTATCCGGGATAAGAGTACGAATCCGATCTAGTTGAAGAAGGCGTGAAACAGGGAGACGTCATCTCTCCGAAACTATTCAACATGGCACTAAAAGATGTCTTGAAGCTCTTAGACTGGATCGGACTCGGCATCAACATCAACAGCGAATATATCACTCATCTTCGATTTGCTGACGATATCGTAGTCATGGAAAAATTCCTGAAGGACCTTGGCACTATGCTCACGGACCTCAGTATATTTTCTCAGCCGGTGAGTCTAGTAATGAGCATGACATAAGTCATGTCTAATGCCCATGTCATTCCTGTACCGGTTTTAGTTTGCAATAATATTCTCGATTTTTTCGATTACAGCATGTTTATCTAGAATAATCAATCCAGTTAGGTAGATCAAATTTCTAGAAAGAGGTCAGCCGACGAATTCGATTGGGAAGCGTTCAGGCAACTTAAGAGGATATTCTCGTCCAATATACCTCAGTGTCTGAAAACATGTCTACGACCAGTGTGTGTGTGTGTGTACCATAATGATAACTAACGGCACGGAAACGTGGTCCCTAAATGTAGGCCTCATAACCAAGCTCAAAGTCGCTCAGCGTGCTATGCTCGGGATTTCTCTACGAGTTAGAATCCATAATTCGCAAATCCGCAGAAAAACGGGTGTAACCGACATAGCATGACGAATTAGCACGCTGAAGTGGCAATGGGCAGGTCACATAGCTCAACGAACCAACAACCGCTGGGGAAAAAGGTTTCTCGAGTGGCGACCACGTATCGGATGTCGCAGTGTTGGACGCCCCCCTACTAGGTGGACCGACGACCTGGTGAACGTTGTTGGATGTCGTTGGATGCAGGCGACGCAGGACCGCACTCTGTGGCGTAACATAAGGGAAGTCTACGTCTAGCATTGGACGACGATAGGCTGAAATGATGATGATAAGAGTTATCATAAGAGTTATTTAGAACATAATCACTAAGTAAACGTCACTAGTTAGGATTGGCTAATTGTAAAATTGTTAGTCGATAAACGGCTTACATATGACTTCGTATGAATATTATTATTTCTATTTATAAACTGCTCCTAGCAGTTGTGGCTAGAGCATTCTATAAAGGAAAAATTTCTATAAAGTGAAACTATAAAGATTCTCTTTTATTTCTCAGTTAGTTCTATTTTCAGCTCAATTTTTTATATTAATATTTTTTTATTTTCCATGCTGTCTGATAGTAGCTAGTAATACTATCAACTTTTACGTTGCTCGAGTTTGACACAAAAGACAACTGAGTAGTACAGAGCTTTACATTGACCTGGGCCAACTCCATCTGATATCGGATGCCATCTGGTCAACAATAACATTCCCAGGAACGGTTAACGGCCGCTCAGAAAATTGTTGTCAAAAACTTTCGTAATATTTACGACGGAAGTCATTCATATTGCGTTGGCTCTAATTAATTAGGATAATAGGAGGATAATGATGACTTTTTTTATTTATCATATGTATCTTTACTGTATGTGTATATGACAGACCCCCCCTTTCCGGAAAAATAGTTTTGAAAGCCGTAATAACATTATGTTGCTTCATATCCGCGACTTTATTGAACGAGCTTGTTAGTTTGCTGTTGCAATATACGTAAAGATGGGTGGCATATTCTGGCCATATGCATCTACATTTCTACAAATTATATAAATTGACTATTTTATTCTTCTTTCGCTGGAAGGGTTACAAAATAAAATATTTTCTTTCTTTCAGTCTTCCAGTATGGAAATAATTCACAACTGTCATCATATAACGCAGGCTAATATATATGTAGATACTATAAAACCAATATAGTATAAAACCGAAATAAATTAAGTAAAAGCTTTGTCGTAATAATATTGTGTTTAAATTATGCGTTCCTAATTATTGTCGCGCCCTAGTTCGCTTATTAAAGAGGATTACCCCAGAGATTGACATACTCTTATAAAAGCCATTAAATACTAAATAAATATTAAAAGAAGGAAGTCTCTAATTAAAAGCCTGGTCAAATCTTGTAGCGGGTCGATTTTACAGCCAACAGTGGGCCGTATATACCTCTAAGAACATTAATAAATACAAGAAGAAAGTTTTCTAGTTAAACTATCATTTTCGTAATTTATTTACTAGTGACCCACCCTCGCTTCGCTTCGATTCCAGTGGCTTTGGCCCCGCATTTTAAATCTGCAATAGTTCCTAAGATATGGTCTCGGATTCGAGTCCGGGCAACATTTTATAAGGTTTTTATGACAGGAAAAATAGCCTAAGTTATTCCTTATATAGACAGCTACCGGAAAGTAAAATATTATCATAATCGATTCAGCCGTTTCGAAGACTACCCGGAACAAACAGACCGAAATGATTAATAATACTTTAATGTAAAACTGTCTCAATGAGCTTAGAACCTCATAATTATTTTATGACGAATTTTTTTTTATTAAGAACAAACGATGGAATTTTGGCTGAATAACTTAGAGATGGTCTCTTGTTGGGTCTGGTCGAAATGACAGTTTTTACGAAGAAACGATGATGCTAATACCTTGCTATTCCTTTTTATTATTACCTTTAATCACTACTTAAGACTCTCAAAGCATAAACAATACAACAATGTCACTGGAGATCCAACATTTTAATGCTATTCATACATATTGAATATCTCATGGCAGTCAGGGCCATCCGCGGATACCGCACGGTGGCGACGGAGGCAGCGTGCCTATTGGCCGGGACTCCCCCATGGGACCTGGAGGTGGAGATGCTCGCCGGATTGTATCGGCGGGTGACGGGGGTGCGAGCGGAGGGCGGTGAGATCTCGTTAAGAGACGTCATTGCCCGTTGGGCAGTCCGGCTGGAGAGGCCTCGGTTCGGGGTGCGAACCGTGGAGGCCTTCCGGCCGGTGCTGATGCAGTGGTTGGAAAGGCGGCACGGGGTGATCTCCTTCCGACTAGTGCAGGTGTTGACGGGGCACGGGAGCTTCGCCAAATACCTGCACAGGGTCGTAAGGAGGGAGAGTACACCGTCCTGCCACCACTGCGATTGCGACGAGGACACGGCGCGCCACACGCTCGAGGCCTGCGCGGCTTGGGCAGTGCAGCGCCGTGAACTCGTCGCAATCATCGGTGCCGACCTGACGCTGCCGGCCATCGCTAGGGCGATGGTCGACAGCGTCGGGAACTGGGACGCGGTCGCAGCCTTCTGCGAGACAGTGATCTCGCAGAAGGAGGCGGCGGATCGTCTGCGCGTGGAGCGCAGCCTCGATGAGGAGATCCGCCGCCGGCGACTGGGGCGGCGCAGGCGCAACTACCTGCGCCTCATGCCGCCCTAGCCGAGGCCGCGGGTGACGTGACCGGGGATTAGTCCGTCACCCGCCGAGAGGCCGACCGCGTGAGAAAAGACCGACGTCCTCCACGAGGGGGGGACGTCGGTCGATGGGAGGGTACCCCGCGTAGGGGGTATTCCGTCGGGCCGACCACTGACGACAAGTAAACCTGCTCCGGTGGTCGGCCCAACGACGAAGGCGAGGTGGTTTTCGGGTGGGTTGCGGGAGTTGCGTGCTTAAGCCCCTCTGTCGCCCCGGACGGAGTGGTGCGGAGGCGCGCCGACCGCAGCCCACCCACAAAAAAAAAAAAAAAAAAAAACATATTGAATATCACTACTACACCAAGTTAAACTTTGGAAAATAATACGCTTAAAGAATCAAGTCAGACGAGAATTTGTTTGTGACGTCTATAATTAAATTCGTGGTCGCAACCGTGCATGGCATTACGAATATAATAAAATGTAAGCATGCATGCCGTTAAAGTTTTGTTCGTTATATACTAATTATATATAATATTTTACAAAATTTAACAATTTACATCGTCTTTTATTACTTCTCCTCCTCCAACATGTTGGACCAGCGTAGTATAATAGTGTAATATAAAGTTGTGGAGGAGGCTGGGGCCAAGCAATGAGACATATATGAGCTGAGATGACGATGATTTTACTTCAAATAATACAATACTTTCGTACAGATTTTTAAATGAAAAAATTGTACTATTATACGTTGAAGCGCTATCATATTCTCTTAAAGACGACTATATAAAATTCTGATCTGAAAGATTCTCTATTATCTTACTTATATTCGGTTTCTATTGTGTTATTATAAACTAGACACCGGCTCTCGTTTCGGTTTCGACCGTTCTGCCGCACTATTTTAATTCGCTGATAACTTCTAAGGTATTAATTTCAAGTATATGCTATGACGGTGAATTTTATCCGGTCGATGACCCTGTACGGCGCACCGGTGTGGGCGGGGTCCCTGACCGTCCGACTCAAGGCTCTTCTGTGGCGACCACAGAGGCCCATGGCGGTTAGGGCCATACGCGGATACCGCACGGTGACGACGGAGGCAGCGTGCCTGTTGGCCGGGACTCCCTCGTGGGACCTGGAGGCGGAAATGCTCGCCGGTTTATATCGGCGGGTGTCGGTAGTGCGAGCGGAGGGCGGTGTGGTCTCGCTAAGGGAGCCCACCACCTGGCGCGTCGGCGCCCGCCGGGACGTCATTGCCCGTTAGGCAGTTCTGCTGGAGAGGCCTCGGTTCGGGGTGCGAATCGTGGAGGCCTTCCGGCCGGTGCTCCGGTGGTCGGCCCAACGACGAAGGCGACGTGCATCGTGGGTGGGTTGTGGGTGTGCGTGCTGATGCCCCTCTGTCGCCCCGGACGGAGTGGTGCGAGGAGCGTGCCGACCGCAACCAACCCCTAAAAAAAAAATGACGGTGAATTTTAATCTACAAAAAATATACCTCGTATGATATCTAGTAGGTATATTTCATTGGATAAAGAATAAAAGTGGTTTGTTTAAATTACATTCGTAAAGAACGCGATATTTTTAGTCATATTTAAAAGTTAAACATAGTTATTGTTCGTTATGCTTGAGAGCTAGATGGTAAATATCAACGTGTGCAACAGTAGTAAAGAAGGTCAATTACTCTGCTATTCTGGCAAAGGCACCAGGCTACGTATATGGGCTGACATGATGACCAACGTATCATCATCACCTCGTCCCACACATGTCCTAATATTGGCTCAACGAGCCTCTCTCACAACGGAAGGGAAAATAAATAAGCAGATAATGTTAACACAAGAGATGGTAGGACAAAACACAAATTAAAACCTTACGCCACACTTGAACACATAGAATCCTAATTAAAATAATAAAACCTAAAATAATAAAAATGTGCTTAGATCTCCTCTCAGCACAAATATACCCAATTTCGATTGAATTTCACAAATTCGCCCCATTATCGTTCTCCGTTTTATGTGAAATGCTCCTAGTTTTAAGTTTTTCGTACTTTCGACTTTGTTACAATGCTTAAACAAATGTTTGGTTACCTCCTCTCTGTACAATACCAATATGGATACATTAATTCCTCCTGGGAACAGGTGGCACGCTTTAATGAACATGACAACAGCAAGTAATGGTTTGCCTCGGGGCTCCGCAATCACATTATACGGTGGCTGGATTCATGATATCTTACTCACTGCGGTTGAATTCGGCAGCAGTAACAAAAAGACAATTCTAAGTTAGGAGTTTCCTATATTTAAATTAAAATATTCAAACTTAAAATAATCGTAAATAATAGGTACCTGTATGCTAAAGACTAAAGAAATGTAAGTCGCTTTTACGTCTTAACTACTGCATCAATGGTACAGCAGTCGAAGAAAATAGCCAGGCAAGATGAGACCTCAAAATCGTTGCTGGTAGGCCTATCTTCACCGACAGGTTCACTTACTGTCGTATTTTTTTTTTAGGGATCTGTCAGCGGATTATTCTTTTCGGTACTTGTACACCTCTTTTTTTTGAGGGGCTGGGTTACGGTCTTAGCACTCCTCGCACCACTCCTTCCGAGGCGACAGAGGGGCGTAAGCACGCACACCCGTAACCCACCCGTGACACGTCGCCTTCGTCGTTGGGCCGACCACCGGAGCAGGATGACTTGACGTCAGTGACGGCCCGAAGGAACTTATGGACCTCTGAGCACATCCCGACGCACTGTAAAATGTTTGTCTCGTTGCGGATGAGAGAGTAGTCCAATACTGTCCTCCATCCACCAGTGCCATCACATGTGTTACATACCTAAATAAAGACTTAAAAATACATTATGTTTGGTGACCCTTAGTTGCCTGTGTAGTTGGAAAAACACACTGAAGAAACACCAGGAGAAAAGGCAGCAGCATTCTCTTGGAGAATTTATGAAACTAACTACAATTGAAAATCTGCCTGCCTAGATTGATCGATATGGTATTATGTCGTCTTGAAGAGACGAGATTGATATGGTATTATGTGAAATAGTGAACGTCGAGAGATCATCAGGGTTGGAAGCCCAGAGCTCACCCATAGTCCGAGTTAAGCTGTTAAAGCCATCTGCGGTTAACAGCTATAGACACACAAAAATATGTCAAGAGGTGAATGAATGGATGAAACACCTTAATAAGAACTATAAAAAGTAATCAAAAAATATTTAATTAAACTATAATACGGATTAGGTACCTAATAAATGGATTGCACTTTTTCATCTCAAATCTTATATGTATAATTTCAAACCTTATGTATAATTTAAATAATTATCTTATATTTTTTTAAAACTTTCAAAAGCACACTATTTAAATAATTATTCGATATAAGGATAAATAATTGTAAAAAATATTATAGTAAAAGTATAATATTTTTTACAATTATTCATTCGTAGACTTCTAATTTATTCTCAGCTGTACAATATATTTTCTTTTCTAAGCGAGGAAAGGGAGCTCTAAATCATTTTTCGTAACCTATTTCATTATTGTAGGCACGACAGCACCCTGCTCTGCTAAAGTAATGGTTTAGCCTCGTTCAATAAACCGTTTTTGCCAAACCAGATTAAACCATTGGCATCAATCAGAGTGATAGCTAAATTTTTCATTGGATTAAAACGAAAACGTGTGAATTTGTAAGATCGTCCTAAAATAAAGCAAGTCAGACAGTTTGTTGATATTTAATTTTATTATCGAAATCTATTGATTCAAAGGGTGACTTGAAGGGTGACGTGAAGGTTTATTAGTCTGTTTGTTGACTTATTAAGAATGCAGGTTAATTTTCACTATAGTACGGTTTTGCTTGAGGACTAAGAAGCGAATTACATTACTGACTAGCGTCCCTAGCCCGCTTCGCCAGGCTAGATTTTGCTTTATTTTATTTAAATAATAAACTTACATCATTTGACAGTTCAAAAAGAGGAGTGCTCCGATCGTCACCAAACTTTACAGGATTATTCGCCAGGTCAATCTGGAGATTACCTGAAAGTTTCATTGAAATCGGTCCAGCCGTTTCGGAGCCTATACGGAACATACCCACACACTTTCTCTTTTATATATTAGGTACTGATAAGCAAACAACGAACACACGACCTAAATAAATTATATCAATACTAGCTGACCCGGCGAACTTCGTACCACCTTAATTTTTTTCGTAAATATATTTTCTAAATTTCCGAATATATAGATAGTCTCTAATGGAAGAACCATCACGGCTTTGTCGGGAAAGATTTGATCGTCTTGGTTGCGGCATTGTTAATGATGATTCAGAGTGAATCCAAATTACTGATTATTGATTTCTGACGAAATTATAATTATCAAATTTTCAACCATAATTAACTATAGACAAAATTATGTTTAGTTGCCATTTGTAGTTCGTTGTTACATATCAAATGCGTTTTTGTTATCCTACTTTTCATAGTGACTTGTATTCTCTTTGCCATGAGTTTCGGCGCGAATATGAAAATGTCATGTTAAGCAATATTCATTTTTTTAGTGTTTTATAGTGTTATATTGAATAATTTTGTTGATATTTTATGTAATATAATACAGTTAAGGTGCTGAAGTGTGGCGAATGTGATATAAATGTGGTTTACGTGTATTTTCATATTCTACCGAAATTCCCAGAGAAATGATTTAATTAGGTTTTCAGCGCCTAATTAATGGTAACGACTTAACTTACTGACAGACATGCCTATAAATAAGCTATTCTATATAAAGAAATGTTAAATAATATGAAGAAAATTGTATCCGACTTAGCTGTATGGGCTTAGATCCCTTTGCCTGTTCGAATGAACAAACAAAAACAAAAAAAAAATATATTTGACATTTTATGTCACGTCACACGGGAACGCGATCGAACGGGATGAAAAATAGATCATTGCCATTAAGAAGAAGAAAAACGGGATTAAAAGTATCCTATGTCCGTCTCCCGGTTCTAAGCTACCTCTCCACCAATTTTCAGCCAAATCTGTACAACCATTCTTGAGTTATAAATAGTGTAACTGACACGACTTTCTTTTATATATATATATATATATATATATATATATATATATATATATATATATATATATATATATATATATATATATATATATATATAGATTTTATAAATAATATATAACAATAGTAGGCCCTTTTCACTTTAATAATGTTTCTGTCATAAGTTTTATCTTGAAGTTTCGAATAGTTTCAATAGTCACTGTCAGACATTCAAGTTTAATAAATTGTAGAAATGAAAATCTTTTATCCATTCATAATAATTTTCTTAACGAAATCAAGATTGAAAAATTATAAAAATAAAGGTCTTTTATCATATCAGAACAATTTTCTTTGAAATATGAGTGGTCTAATCATCTATTTTACTAAAATAACATTGAAGAGTTTGTTCGTTTGTTTGAAGGCGTTAATCGCAAGAATTTTAAGTTAGATTTAACAAAAATATTTTTATACTGGGTAGCTTGTTCATTGAGATATATCTTTATATGTATACTAGCTGACCCGACAAACGTTGTTTTGCTATATAAATTATTTCTAGTAAATGTTTTGGAAGTTTAAAAAAAATTACCAACATACTGTATTGATTTGTCTGATGGAGGAATGAAACGATCCATCCCCGTCATCGCATCCATCCCCATTTGTCAAAACCCATCCACATCTGTCACCACTCATCCCCATCTGTCACCACTCATCCCCATCGGTCACCACTCATCCCAACCATCACCATCTGTCACCACAAAACCCATCCATCACCGTATATTCTATCCATCACTATCCGTTATCACTCACCCCATTCATCACCATCCATCGTCACTCATCCCACTTACCACTGATCTCGTGTATCTCCAGTCATCCCATCCATCACTACTCATTTAATCCATAACATACGTCACCACTCATTCTATCCGTCATCATTCATCTATCACCATCCGTCACCACTCAACCCCTCTATCACCACTCATTCCATCCATCACCACTCTTCCCATCCTTCATCACCCATATCATTCATCACACTCATGTCGTGCATCATTTCTCATCATCATCACTCACCACCCATCAGATCCATCACTATCCGTCATCACTCATTCCTTCCACCAACAACCGTCTTCATTCATCCCGTCCATCACCATTCGTCACAACTTATCCCATCCTTCACCACTCAAATCATCTATAACCATCCGTCACCGCTCTTCCCATCCGTTACCACTCACCCCAATCCGTTTCACCTTACAAATTATATATGACATAAAACTATACAACCTACAAAAATTGCTTACTCTATTCACAAAACGTCTATTGACAAAACTTTCAACAACATACAATTTGTTAGGTGACTATTTTTCCCCTTTTGTCCTCCTCCTTTCCTTCAGATCACTTAATTAAACGTAAGAACTATCTTCGGAAATTATTAATAAAATTTAAATAAATAATTATAGCACTGCAAATTCATGGTAATGTCTAATGCCCATGTCATTCCTGTACCAGTCCTAGTTGCGAATGCGATTCTCGAAGTTGTGGATCATTATGTTTACCTAGGACAAGCAGTCCAGTTAGGTAAATCCAATTTCGAGAAAGAGGTTAGCCGACGAATCCAACTCGGCTGGGCAGCGTTTGGGAAACTTAAGAGGATCTTCTCGTCCAATATTCCGCAGTTTCTGAAAACAAAGGTTTATAACCAGTGTGTGTTACCAGCGATGACTTACGGCACTGAAACGTGGTCTCTAAATGTCGGCCTCATAAAAAAGCTCAAAGTCGCTCAGCGTGCTATGGAGAGGGCTATGCTCGGTATTTCTCTACGTGATAAAATCCGGAACACGGAAATCCGTAGAAGAACGGGTGTAACCGACACCGGTTCTTGAGTGGCGACCACGAATCGGACGGCGCAGCGTAGGACGACCCCCCATTAGGTGGACTGACGACATTCTCAAAGTCGCAGGGAACCGTTGGATGCAGGTGGCGCAGGACCGTTCCGAGTGGCATTCTTGTGGGGAGGCCTATGTCCAGCAGTGGACGTCCGTATGGATGGATGGATGGATTGTATGCTTATAACAGCGACAGAAACCTAGTCGTTTCGAATACCTGATTTCGCCTCGATTCACAACTAATATAAATCTATTTACGGATAGTTTGAGCATTAAGTTTACTTAAATCATTTGTAGGGATTAGTTAAATATCAGATAGTTACTCTTCGAAAACCCAATGAAACCGCTCAATAATTCCATTGATACGCAGAACGCTCACGAGTGCATTTGTTTATAGGTAATAATGATTTATTTTAATTTCTCGTACGAAAATATAAGAATTGGTGACTCACAAACCCATCTCCATTACGCCGACCGCTGGTACCGATTGATATCCGTGGCTCAGCGTTCCCTCCCTAAGGACAGTATCTAAAAAGGTATCCCGATAGGCTTGCCACGGACGTCAAGGAACGGGCCGACCACTGGTACTGAGGTACCAGTAGTCGACCCAATGGCGAAGGGGAAGGAATACGGTGGGTTTGAAGGCAACGAACCCCTTCGTCCCCCTTTGTCACTTCGGATGAAACGCAAGGCGTGCTTCAAGACCATATCCTAACTAAAAAAAAAACAAAATAAAATGTTCCCTCCCTTTCTATCCAAGTCGTGCTTCACATTCCATCCAAGATGCATAGATTCTTTGGTCTTGCCTTTCCTTCGGTCTTAGAAATTGACAATTTTTTTTGATTCCCTTGTCAGTTTACACATTTTTTTCATTTACGACCCATTTAGTCACAAGTATGAAAGGGAGCTTAACCTGCTAATATTGCCTAAGGCACTGGACTAATGAGTCGTCACATCGTTATATTTCGACTTCTTATATCTTTACCTGCAATGATGTTATCTGCTTACGACCTTTAGCAGTATCGCGCGACGTTCGTGGTAAAGGAAATGGTGACACATTGTATTCTTAACCACCACACGGAATACATTCTATTTGAGAGCCCTTATTTTAATTAAAAGCATAATGAGAAATGCCTCAACGTAATAAAGAACGTGAGTAAATTATAAATATCTAACAATTGTTTATACGAGTTTCATTTGAAATAGCCGAGGAGAATATCTAATCTTCGGTATTACAGTTATATTCATCGGTACATTTTTCAAATTAAAAATTCAAAGGGTTCAAAAAATACAAAAGGGTAAACATTTTAAAATGACCATGCTTTGTTTATTAAATTGTTAATACCGAATCGACAAATATTGATCCATTCAATTCTATGAAATATTTTAAATTAAAACTTCCTAGAACCCGATCAAAATTATCGATAAAATGTCGAAAGAAATGTTTGTACTATGAACAATTATTTCTTTCTTTCTCTTTAATGCTTTCAACGCCACCGCCAACTATCAATTCAATTACACGCTAAATAATATCAAAATGTGACCAGCTGTTTAGGATCAATTCACATGCATACAGAAGAATCATCTCGACGAATATATTTTGAACTACATCCATATTTTGATATGCGAGTAAGAAGAGCTTGAGTTAAAAGTACCCATTTAGCCAACTATACTACAATGCAATCCTCCCATTTTATAGAGATATTTACTTTCTGTGTAGGCAGTAACACACTAAAAATACAATTTATAAAACTTTCTTTTCTCAAGCGTCGCAAAAGACGACAAAAGGATGTAAGCAGATAACATAGCAAGAGAAAGCAGATAGCAGAAAAAATACTACTTGAATTGAATTACTATACCAATCTAAAATCCCTATACATCTGAACAGCGTAATATAGTACGCTAATTTCTATTGTAGAGAGGACTAATTTCTATTGTACTATAAACAGAACGTAGAATACACAAATAAGAACAAACGTATAATACACAAAATAATCATGCTGTTTACAATACTAAATTTATTACCAGCTGAAATCTTAGTTTCTATGCCTAATATAGCTGAAAAGGTTTTAATATAAGACGCACAATAATTTAAAACATACACGTGTGTTCATATTCCGTGTGGTGACGGAATAAGAATACAATTCACCGCTCCCTCTCTTGCCCGTGGGTGTAGTAGATAACTAAAGGATATGATATGCATATAATGTCTATGCAAGAAAAAGAAAACTCGAAACAAAACGCTATACCAACACGGGGTATTCAAATTCAAATCATTTATTATGTACTAGCAACCCGCCCTCGCTTCGCTTCGGTTATAGGTTATAGTCGTTTTACCCGCGTAGTTGCCGTTCCCGTGGGAATACCGGGATAAAATATAGCCTAGTTTACGCCCTGATATTATAGCTTTCCATTGGTGAAAGAATTTTTGAAATCGGTCCAGCCGTTTTGAAGATTACCCGGAACAAACAGACAGACAGACAAAAAATTTTTAATTGCTATTTTAGGCATAGGTGTCGTGCAAATAACCGTGTGAGCATGAAAAAAGTCTATTATTTTGACATTACAAACAGACACTCCAATTTTATTTATTGGTATAGATAAACCCCGCGGGGGCACTTACATATTGTAATTGTTTTTTACATTTTTATTTCTTAAAATTACCACCGGGTCGCAACGCGACCGCACTGAGAAAATCTGGCAAGAAACGTTTTATTTATTTTCTAATTTCACTTAAATAAAATTACATCTAACAACATGCTTATTACTATCTCCAGTGTGATGCCTTTTGAAATATTATATAATCATCATCATTTCAGCCTATTGCCGTCCGCTGCTGGACGTAGGCCTCCCTCATGTTACGCCACAATGTGCGGTCCGGTACCGCCTGCATCCAACGTCCCCCAGCAACTTTCACTAGGTCATCGGTCCACCTAGTGGGGGGGGCGTCCTACACTGCGTCGTCTGATACGTGGTCGCCACTCGAGAACCTTTCTTCCCCAGCGGTTGTCGTTGTTGTTGTTATATAATACAAT
This sequence comes from Lymantria dispar, assembly GCA_032191425.1. Taxonomy (NCBI): domain Eukaryota; kingdom Metazoa; phylum Arthropoda; class Insecta; order Lepidoptera; family Erebidae; genus Lymantria; species Lymantria dispar. The sequence goes on along the minus strand of CM063447.1, from coordinate 19,201,517 downwards.
TCATAAATATAATAATAATCACAAATATATAAGATTATTTATGGCTGGATCAGATCCCACAAGCGGCACCCGATCACGAGTAAACCACAACAGCAGCCATCATGAAGCCGTCATCTCAACCCTTAACCATAATGGAGGGAAGGGAGTGACACGCTCCTCGTACCTACCGCAAGCAGACCCTTCAGTGAAAATTTTTTTTTTTTTTTTTTTAATTTATATTTTTTTTTTTTTTTTTAAAATGACCAAATAGTAGGTCAATTTCCCTCCCATAGTAGAGGAACCTCAACCCCAACAGCGGAACGTGAATGGGTTGAGATGACGATGATGATTGGTAATTGAGATAAACGCAATCTTACAATATTTTTTTTTTTTCGTTTTCCATGTAATCTATACCAATAAATAAAATTGGAGTGTCTGTTTGTAATTTCAAAATAATAGACTTTTTTCATGCTCACGGGGTTATTTTCACGACACCTATGCCTAAAATACAAATTAAAAAATTTTTGTCTGTCTGTTTGTTCCGGGTAGTGTTGCCCAAATGCAAGACCAAGACGAGACTTGGACCGGTCTTGGTCTTGGTCTTGCAACATCACACCTGGTCTCGTCTTGGTCTTGGTCTTGCGCACCCGAGTCTTGATCTTGGTCTTGGTCTTGCGCACCCGAGTCTTGGTATTGCAGCAAGAGTCTCGCAAAGTTTTGCAGTTAGAATAACGTAACAGTAATTTATCATGGCAATGAAAAATCCAACTAAATTAATCAAATATCCTATCCTATCTATCCATCTGCTAACCTATAGTTCACTATTGAATACAATACTTACCACTGGAGAAAATTACTCTTCTATTCCCCTGGTGTTCCATTAGACAGCGTTACTACTCTTATGACAAGACTTTCGACCCTATTTTCTTAAGACGTCACCACACGAGGCAGTTGATACAATAAATTTTATGTCATTTTATAATCAATGCGATATTTTACAATTAATGCGATTGTTTATATTCCCCTTCAAGTTAAGTGGTATGTATCTATTGTATTTCCAGTTTAGCTACTGATACTCTGGATACTTGAAATATCCCGTTGCTCTATTGCCTATATAAATACTTTGGCCGCTGGATCCATGTAGCTCTTAATATACTATTTATTCAAGAACATATAAAACCGATTTAAAATTTTATGGTTTTAATACTTGTAAAATGTATGATATTCGTCGTCATCGTCACAGCTCATAAAAGTGCCACTGCTGGGCTTAAGCTTCCTTCCAGTAAGAGGAAAATTGATCTACTATACCACGCTGGTCAGACATATTGGTACAGGGTTTTCTTTCTAGTTTCACTTCTCTTGCACATATGTTATATACACAGGGTGTATCAGGTTATGGGACAACTGTTCATGTATGTTGTAGTTCAACAGTCATAGATCATAATTAGAATGTATATTACACAAAAACAATATAACGTAAAAGTTATAGTGATTACAAAAATGTGTGTCTAAGAGTTTATGCCTTAAATTTTATGCATTATGTAGGTATGTACAGACAGGATATATGTAAGCATGTAAAATTTCGACAGTATAAATAGGTATTAGATTTGCGCGAACCTTTCAATGGTTACGTAGGTACAAAGGCGACTCATCAACGGTCATCGGCCGATCAGCTGATTTATGTTAAAGCGAAGTTTGTCTTGCTTATGCAAACGTAATCATTGATTTATTCAAATTCTAATGAACATTTAACAAAATACGAATATGTTGTAGATTAAGTATCATTCCTTTATACATTTTAATCAACACGAAAAAACGATGACAAAATTGAGAATTTAACATGTCTCTCAATTCATTAACGAATCGATATTTTTATTTCAATTTTTTTTCATGGGTTCCTAACACCATTGCCCGATCCGATTTGATACGACATCCACGGGTAAGAGAGTGGTGAATTATATTCGTACTCTGCCTTTTTTTTTTGTGTGTGTGTGTAGCTGTTGGTCGCAGATGACCTTGACAGCTTAACGCGGTCAATAGGTGAGCGCTGATGGCTCTCAACCCGGTAAGTAAGTTAAGCGAACATCGCCCGAGGGCTCCCCCCTGTGGGGAACGGACCTCGGCTCGGGGCGTCGCTGAGAGCAAAGTGGGCGTGGCCAAGTTTAGGTTAATGACTTTTACGCGGCGCGGTTTACGACCTCGGCGAGGCCGATACCGCGGAGTTATATCTGTTATCGCTGCGCGAGCTGTGTAGGTCCTTTCTTGGGCGATCATAATAGCATCATCTTCTTCTTCAAGAAGATGACGAGGACGTCGGACCGCGGATATTTTTGAGGGGACGTAGTTTACTGCCCCAACCACTAGTGGATTGGGGTGAGTCGTGGCAGAGGCAAAATAGCGCTGGGAGCAACGCTTCATGTACTGGTGATCGTACTCTGTCCCTACATGGACATTTATATAGATTAATTGTAGGCATATTTCTATGTCCAACAGTGAACGTCGTTGGGCTAATGAATAAACGGATATATAAATATGTATAATGGGCAAGAGCACTCTCGTGATTACGGTATATTTGTCCTTAAGCCTTTCTGAAGAGTAATTCTGAAAAACCAACACCAACATTGGGAATCGATTGGCCAATAGATGGATATCTCAAGACTGATTTGACTTGCCGTGTAGTGACGGAGTAAGAATATAATTCATCACCCCCTATTTTACCCGTGACTGCGAACCCACGACTAAGGGCTATAATATATAACATCGGTGCAAGAGAAGGAAAACTTGACATGTATGACCTGTAACAACACGGCCGATCACCGTGGCGATTTCCCTCCGGCCACGGCCGATTCTCCTCCTGTTATGTAGAAGACACGAGCTCAACCGTATATAAGCTGAAATGGTGATTTGAATTAAATGCAAGACCGCGAGACTCTTGCAGGCCCAGTCTTGGTCTTGCTTAAGTCTTGCAGGGCCAGTCTTGGTCTTGGTCTTGCAAAAATTAAGCGGTCTTGGTCTTGGTCTCGGTCTCGCATTTCTCGCAAGACCAAGACCAAGACCGCAAGACCAAGACTTTTTTGGGCAACACTAGTTCCGGGTATTCTTCAAAACGGCTGGACCGATTTCAAAAATTCTTTCACTAATGGAAAGCTATAATATCAGGGCGTACACTAGGCTATATTTTATCCCAGTATTCCCACGGGAACGGGAACTACGCAGGGAAGACGACTGAAACCGAAGCAAAGCGAGGGCGGGTTCCTAGTTACGGAATAAGAATACAATTCACCACTACCTATCTTACCCGCGTGGGTCATTAAAGACGACTAAGCGATTAAGTATGTATATAGCATCTAAGCAAAAAAAAGAAAACTAGAAATAAAACCCTATGTCAACACATCTGACCAGCGTGATAAAGTAAGTCAATTTCCCTCTTAAGGAGGCTCGAGCCCAACAGTGGAACGTATATAAACTGAAATGAAACTGTCTAAGTATATAAACTAACGAAGCTGTGTTAAATTGTGCAATTTAAATAAAAGAATGAGAAAGTTTTAAAACGTTTTCCCCTAACCAGAAGTACTATATATGTATCTAGTTATTTCGTTATTGTAGCTATGACATCGTCCGTCTGCTGAAGTAATGGTTCGGTCCGGTTCGTTAGCCCGTATCTGTCCCCTCTCTGATTTAGAGAACAACGTACATCGGAATTAATGACCCCTTTCGTCTCGAATGAAATAAAAAATTTTGTTAATTTCAATAATGTAGAACAATATATAGTTGGGCCTGGACATTTTAAGTAATATATATTGAGCATCTCTAAAATAAAACATTATACAATGATTATATTTATTTTTTAACAGACATTTTGTACATGATGTTAATATATCTAATATCCGTATATACCTTATTCCATGAAGGGCATGCGCTCACTACAGATTTCTTTCTCGTTGCTCCTGAGCTTCTCGTTAGCCTCTATTTTATTACATTTTCATACTTAAATTATACATTGTACATCTTTCAGTATCACATGCCGATTTAAACTAAAAATTTTGAAGCATTCTTCCACTTATTCCAACCCCACTTGTTTTACGTGCTTGGCTAATCTTTCTCCAGTTTTGGAAACCAGCTCAACATATATTTTTCAACCTTTGTCACTATCTTCTCCTTCACTCCGCAGCGCTCATCTGAACTCAATTCCATGTTTTGATCGCTTTGATGCAAAAAAATAAGCATCCAAATATCAAACGTAAGGTCCAAATCAGGGTAGGATATGGTAGGGTAGTATTATCCGGGCTGATCACTAAAAACAAGGAATTCGGCACCGGTGGTCGGCTCAACGACGAAGGCGACGTGCTACGGATGGGTTATGGGGCCGCGTACCGCCCCTCTGTCGCCCCGGATGGAGCCGGGCGACGGGTGCACTAAACATAGCCCACACCTAAAAAAGGTAGTATTATTATTAAGGGAATACGGGCAGATATTATGGGGTCACCCTTTCGTCACCCAAGACGGCGTGCGTTAGTCGGACCTTAGCCTACCTAGAAAGGGTAGTATTATAGAAAGGTAGTTAATAGTTATTGAGTTTTCTGCTTAAAAATTCTTAACACCGATCCCGAAGTCCGAAACTACCCTCGCCCTATGTTAAATAGTTCTTAAAATTACATTAGAACTTAACGTCACCTGAAAGCACTAATCCGAAAAATTATATAAATACTAGCTGACTCAACAGACGTTGTTCTGTTCAAATAAGCGCCACCTACAGGGTCCAATTCTGAATCTAAACCATTCTCGAATTCCCTTGAACACACAAAAAATTTCGTCAACATCGGTCCAGCCGTTTAGGAGGAATTCAGTGACATACACACGTACACAAGAAATTTATGTATAAAGATAAGAAAATCTTTCAAAAGTTTACTCATTTATATATGATGCACACGATTATATAGGATACAGTATTTATTCTGCTGCTATTAAGTGTTGCTAACTCATATTATATTCTAGCTGTTTAACAAAAAAAAGGTAGGGTGTTGTTTAAAAAAAATCGAGTTTTTTTAAACAACACCCTGCGCTAAGGAGACAACTCTTGTATTGTAGGGTAGGGGAGACCTAGGAGAGTTGTGACAATTTTTATATAAAAATTATTATCTCAATATATAATGATGTTATGATTTTGAACTCTATATCCTACTTTACCTTAGTTATTGCTCTTTTAAAAACAGTCATCAACTTCAAAAAAAGATACAAGGCTTCTGTGAAATTCTTCGTAAAGTGAAACTACTCCCTTTGTCACAACTCTCCTAATACCAAGGTAAGTTGTGACAAGTACCAAGGTAAGTTGTGACAGCCATGAATTTGATAGATAAAGATACTTTTATATGAATTATATACGGAATACGCATTGTTTTGCAGAAAAGTACTTTTATTGTCAATTTTGACATAATTTGTAGGAACTAACATGTGGCGACTATCCGCCACTAAGATAACTTGGACCACAACCCAACAATGCAAAGCAATCCGCTTCGCTAATGAAGATTGGCCCATACAAGAAGACGCAGGTGCGAGGCAGCTGGCGTGCACAGCTGACAGATGTGCGACACACCTGACACCTGCATTCGCACCTGCGGTGATATCATCGAATGCGCACCTGTTGGAACACGTGCACATTCGGACCACACGCAGACTGAATGCTAGTATATATAAACCGCCTTTTGCTGTCTATTCATTCAGTCGACATACGATATCAGCTCGCTCACTTGTACGGTCGTCACTAGCTTATTATCAATTTATTGTACATAATTTAGAACAATGTAAATAAATCGTCAGTCTTAGAAATAACTCCCTTCGTTCTTCTTCGCCGTCTCTTCACATCTTCATTCGCCAACCACAACACAAGTGTAGGGTGGCTAATCTCCACACACCATCCTACAAACATAATATTTAACATTAACAAAAGAAGCATTTTTTTTATAAATAATTATAGTATTATTACGAGATCAATGGTTTTAAAATCAGTGGAAAATCTTAATTTAATCTGATAAACAATTATGACAGACGTACTGCAATTCGCCTCCTGTGCAATCTTCATAAGACCAACTTTGTATTCCAGGCACTGATGGGTTTAGCGCCTGGAATACATTTGATCTACCTCTGGCATAGGACTCAAAGCACCATAAGCAGAAACAATCATTTTCTGCATCTTCTGCCGCACCACCTTTATTATTATTCTTGTTGTTCTTGTCCTGTCCTTGGTTTTTTAGGTTTATTCTTTTCTTACCTTAGAACACACTTTTTAACTTTCGACTTATTTCCGTTTCATTGACGTTCCAAATAACTTCTACATTTAATATTTTTTTGCTCTTCTGTAAATACCGTTGAACTAGCATAAGGCATAGATGCAGGCATATCATATTCTTTATTTTGGAAAGCCTGTTTCTTCTTTATATATCTTTGCAAAGATATATGGTTGAGATTGTGAGAGGATGCGGGCTTTCGAAGACTTTGACCTCGTAACGAAATTACCGAAACGCCAATTCATAACCTACGACACCAGCCATTCTCCTCTCAGTCTTTCGTTTATATTTATTAGACATTCTGAAAAAAAAATCAGCACAATACCAAACCACATGCCCAAATAAATTTCTGTAAAAAATTAGGGGAATTAAATTGCCGATCACTTTTTATATCAAACTTAAGTTATAAGAGTTGATTAGAAAAACAAACATATACATAAACATAATAAAAACATTACAAAAAGCAGGTTAAATAAGCTCATCAGAAAATAAAAGTAAAATAGGAGAGTTGTGACAGCGTGTCACAACTCTCCTATGGGCCAAAAATCGCGACCTATACAGAATAATAATTTGTAATTTTAAAACAAGATGCAAACACAATAAAAAAATGCCACGTGTTGAAACTTCAAAAACTGCACAATTTGGAAAAAAATAGCAAATCCACGTTAATGCAATAGATCACGATTTAAATGCATTCAAAATATTGATAAAAAACTTACTTTTCGGTGTTTATTGCCATGCAGACGCCGTACTCACACAACCACTTGCCGTGTACCTTTAGTGCATAATTTGTCAAGTAGCGCATTACTAAAAAGACGATTATGCGTTTTTGCCACCTCGTTAACGGTTATAGGTTCCGAGAAATCGTCCTTGTCACAACTCTCCTCTGTCACAACTCTCCCAGGTCTCCCCTACTTGTCAAACATATAATTAACTGACAGAACAATAATTTGTGGATTGCACAAAGTATTGCCCTGCGTGGGATGTGAACCCGCGACACCGGTACGGCAGATTGGCATCACAACCATTGTACCATCTGTGCAGCATATAGAACCATTTCAAATTTTTGCTAGTTCGTTATGAAATTATACTCACCCTTAGGAACTATAAAAACCAAAAACATTAAAGATAATTGCAATGTACGTCTCCACAGACGTCAGCATTTTGGATAAACATTAAAGAAGTAATGCTCTCTGCAAGCTAAATAGAGTATTTACTTAAGTGCATGTTTCAATTTATAAGTAATATTTTATGTTTCAGCACGTAAAAATTATATTACCTCGTTTCACACCCTGCGTGTGCGTAAGTACATTCCTAAGTATGTACATAGAATATATATTTGAGACTCAACTTAGAGTTTAATAACATTAAAATTTTAAGTACTTCAAAAGCTTTTTCGTGTATCCATATCAGATGCAACACCCTGAACAGGGAATAGATTAAATTTAAAAAAATGCACTGTGAACACTTAATCCTTCCATTCAATAACAAAGCCATAATTAAAATCACATATACTCAAACGTATTATAAGCTCTCGTCATAGCTCATATACGTTCCACTGTTGGACTCGAACCTCCTCCACAATAGAAGGGTTATCGACCTAATGTGCCACGCTGGACAGACGGATTGGTAGACTTTTGTTTCGGGTTTTTCTTCTCTTGCATAGATGGTATCTGCATATGATCTCATAATCGTCTGATACGACACCCATGTACAAGAAGAGAGGTGGCAAATTTTATTCTTACTTCGTCCGCGCGTCCCCACATGGACATCATTGGTTCTAAAGAACAAAAATCGCACGTCATAGTTATAACATTTCTTTTCATCTTGTTAAATATAAAAACCGAAAAAGATATTATTAAAATTGAGACTAGAAGTCACACCTACTGTTCACCGCCTTTGACAATTTCATCGTTCATTTAAAAATAAGCGTTTTGTTAAAAAATATGGTTTAAAAATATAATATTCTTTTTTCGCTTGCCTTTTCTTTTTGCTCGAGAGTCGCAAGTATGATTAAGGGACTATGTAGACAAGATATTTTTTGAAAAATAAACATTCATGCAAGTCTCATGTCACCCCATCCGGCCAAAGTTATATAGAAGCCCAATTTTCCTTTTACTGTTGTAGTAAGTGGTATCTCAAAAAATAGAGATTCATACTAGTAGTAATAGAGAATTATACTAATAGAGTGCAATGATGTATTATTAGAGAGAAATACTTCTATATTAAAAGCAATACTTATGTCATATTAAAATCACAAAAATTTTATCCAATATTGTTTGTCTTACAATAACTATAGGAATATAGCAACTGAAAATAAACAATGTGCTATCGTTAAAATTCCTTTTAGAGCGGACGGAGAAATTTCAAAGGGATCCTTAAAGCCCGGATTTACAACGGAAAATTATATCTAAGTCTCTTGGAATCCGTCCACATGCGAGATGCCGTTTTAATTGTGTTTACCAAGACTTAGTTAGCAAACATTGAGCTTCTTAATACAAGGATATAGGGGAAGAAAGTCTTTTATTACTTCACGCTAACAAATTGACAATGTTCGTATTAGGGAATGGATATTATTAGCGGCTCGAAGTGCAGCTAACTCAATGAGAATTCATTCTAAAGAGCTCAAGAATGAGCTCTTGCTAAATTTTACAAAACGGAGACAATAAGCTAAGTATAAAACTAATTTAAATGTGTTTCAATGCGAAAATTAAAAGCAAAAGCTTTACATAAACAAAATACTTAAAATATATATATATATATATATATGTCACCGTAAAATTGTACGAACCGTTAGTTTATAAACTATCTAGTGAGATTTTAAACTATCGACAGATTGTGAACGGACACAAAAATTTACAATCTAACGCTTATATTTTCGTAAGATTATAAACTATGTTCTACTACGCTTATATTTTCGTAAGATTATAAAGTATATATATATACTAGCAGACCCGGCCACGCGTTGCTGTGGCTAATGTTTTTGTTATATTACATTTTATTAAACTATTTAAGTGGAACTGTAGGAGAACATCTGTCATGGAGGTCGTCATATTTTTTTACAAATGGCATCTATGTAAAAAGTTAAAATCGTATATGACACGTTTGTAGGTTTGATATAGCAGCGCCATCTATTAATTAATTACTCAATCCAGTCAACAGATATCGCCATCTGCTAAAAACGTTTGGAGTTAACAGATAATTGTGAATGCCAAATAATAGATAAATAATTTGCAATAAAATAATATTGCGACTATAAATTAAGATGTAAGCTATCCAATCTTTCAAGTTGGATCAAACTGCACACGGTGTGCACATTTGATTAAAATCGGTTAAGTAATCCATCGCGGACAAACAACGTGACACGTAATTTATATATATTAAGATTAAGTATTTTGTATATATATAAAGAACCATTTACATCTAACTATCAACCCGCCCTCGCTTCGCTTCGGTTTCAATCACCTTACCCGCGTAATTACCGTTTCCGTGGGAATACGGGGGTAAAATATAGCCTATGTTACTCCCTGATATTATAGTTTTCCATTGATGAAAGAATTTTTGAAATAGGTTTGGTGGTTTAAGCGTGAAAGCGTAACAAACAAACAAACTTACTTTCGCATTTATAATTTTAGTAAGGATTACATCCCGTTCATGTCTACTTATTTATTATGATCATCATCATCATCACAGTTCATTTACGTCCCACTGCTGGGCTCGAGCGTACTCTACAATATGAATGAAAATAACCTACTATACCACGCTGGTTATAGGGTTACATTTCGAGTTTTTCACCTCTTGCTTAACATTTATATGTTATACTAGCAACCCGCCCTCGCTTCGCTTCGGTTTCAGTCGCTTTACCCGCGGCGTAGTTCCCGTTCCTCTGGGAATACCGGGATAAAATATAGCCTATGTTACTCCCTGATATTATAGCTTTCCATTGGTGAAAGAATTTTTGAAATTGGTTCGGTGGTTTAAGCGTGAAAGCGTTACAAACAAACAAACAAACATCTTTACTTTCGCATTTATAATATTAGTATGGATGTATATTATATCCCGTACTCTTGTTTTACGGCATCCACTTATAAGATGGGAGGGGCTGGGGGGTGAATTGTTTCTCCGTCACCACACGGAATGTCAAATTATTAGTATAAGTTTATTATTTACTCGATAATATATTTAAAAAGAAATAGGTAATATAGTCTCTAGCACTTCTAAAATATAAAAATTTGTCCGAAAAAGAGAATTTGAACCTGTTTAAATACACATACATACAAAGATTCTTACGTGGTAGTTGAGTTAATTTTGAAATAAATAGTCCCGTAACGCTCGTGTTGAGATCGCATAACATCTTCACACTTCATTTATCATCTCTATACCAATTCAGTTAGAACTAATTTTCACTTCAAGGACTAGCGCAGCGACATCTTTTTTATCATTTATTAAAATCAATGACGACATATTTTCAATGATGAGTCATGAATAACATGATTAAATTCCTTCATCATCAAATGCTCATTATCAAACCTTAAAAATGGCGTCATTATTATGAAAAAATTACGGCGACGAAGTAAGAATACCATTCACCACTCCCTATCTTACCCGTGGATGTCGTAAAAGACGATTATGGAATATAATATGCACATAACACCTCTGCAAGACAAGGAAAACTCGAAATGAAACCCTATACCAACATGTCTGACCTGCATGGTATAGTAGGTCAAATTGCCTCCCATTGTGAAGACGGCCCGAGCCCAACAGTGGGACGAACGTGAGCTGCGATGATGATGATGAAGAAAATAGACTATTAATTTTGGAAAAAGCATTTACATAATTATAAATATCGAAAAGAATTCGAAATACGATATGTGAGGTACCTAAATATCGTCACTATCTTTATTTTTATTCACTCCCAGCTCAAAAGAGGAATAAGTTTAACGTAACTGTTTGTCCGTGTATCAACTGTGGCATCGTAACTTCTAAACGAATGGAACAATTATGATGCGGTGTTTTTGTTTCCAAGCTGACGTGTTAGTTCTTAGCTAGGTACCATTAATAAATATGTATCAAGGCCATCAATTCTTTTTATCAGCTGCCAAAAGGATCTAGAGTTTTTATTGCCTTAAAAACGTATTTTTGTGTGCTAAAAGCACATATAAAGTCTGATTAACACCATATCTTTTTTTTTTATTTATCCTTTTTCTTTTTTTTATGGTTGGGCTATGGTCAACGCACACGCCACCCATTTCGTGGCAACGAAAGGACGGACGGCGGCAGCAGTTCCTTGCCCTCAGTGGTCGGCCCGACGGCGTCCCGGGACGTCGGTCACCGTCGCGCGGTCAGCCTCTCTGCAGGTGACGGACTAAAGTCGGTTCGGTCACCCATGGCCTCGGCTAGGGCGGCATTAGACGCAGGTACTCGCGCCTGAGCCACCCGAGTCGCCGGCGGCGGACCATGTCGCCGAAGAGGAGTTCCTCTCGTACACGATCCGCCGCCTCCTTCCGTGAGATGACGGCCTCACAGAAGGCGGCGACCGCGTCCCAGTTCCTGACACTGCCGAGCATCTCCCTAGCGATGGTCGGCAGGATCATGTCGGCACCGATGATTGCGACGAGTTCACTGCGCTGCTCTGCCCATACAGCACACACCTCGAGCGTGTGCTGCGTCGTGTCCTCGTCGCAATCGCAGTGATGGCAGAACGGTGCGCGCTCCCTCCTAACGACCGTGTACAGGTACTTGGCGAAGTAACCGTGCCCCGTCAAGACCTGCACCAGTCGGCAGGAATTAACACCACATCTGATATCTAATATTTTATTTAGTAATTTTAAATAGTTTCCATCGTCCGTTTTCACTTAGTGTACCGTCAAATAATTAAGTACCTATAATAAGTGTTTTGTTTTACGCATCACAGTAAAGGTGGAAAAATAAAGTATTTTCACATACTTTATTGGTATGCAAAAGAATAAAGTATATTGACCAAAGATAATGTAGAATACTTTATAATAAATTATGATTGGCAACACTAACTAAGAGCTGCAATATGCATATAACATCTATGCAAGAGAAGGAAAACTCGAAAGGGAGGCTCGAACCGACATGATGAAACATGAACATAATTTTAGTAAAATTAATAGTAATCTACAAATAATTGCATAATTTGTGTGGCTATATCTACAAATCCTAACACTAGCATTAGATATTCTTAGGCTCACTAGAATCCCGCCGGGCTGGCCACGGACGACAAGGCTCGCTACCGGTGGTCGGCCCAGTGGCTAAAAAGGGAATATGGTGGGTTATGAGGCCGCGCGCTGCCCTTTCGTCACCCTAAAACGGAACGGACGGTATATGTGCTGGCCATAGCCAAATAAAAAATAAAAAAATAACGGCTCACTAGAATAGCCTAAGGAGCTTTACTAGAATATTTGTATGTGTACACCATTAAAAGATGTAAAAAGAGAATGTCAATGAAAAAATTAAAAAAAAAAGAAAACCTTAAAAAAAGGTTTTACGTCAATGTCTTTAGCCATCGTAAATTATTTCAATAGATGCTTAAGCGAATTTGAAGGTACTACCACAGGTAGTCTTTAGAGCTTATCAAATTTATAATGAAACTAGCTAACCCACAGACGTTGTTCTGTTCAAATAAAATAAAAGGAATTCTTGTTGAAATCAACAGCAGCGCCACCTACCGGGTCCAATTGTGAATCTAAACCATTCTCGAATCCCCTTGAACAGACAAAAAAAAATTTCATCAACATCGGTGCAGGCGTTTAGGAGAAGTTCAGTGACGTACACAAGAAATATATAATATGTAAAGATAAATACAACATTTTAAACACTTAATGAGCAAAAGGACATACATTTTTGCTATGGACTGTAAGCTTTAACATACATATATACGCCGCTTGCGACATCAAAATGCAGCACAAAAGTGAACAATATAATAAACCAGACTACATATTCGTCACATAGCAATATATATATATATATATATATATAAACGCCCTGAAACGTCGAGATTTACTTAAGTGTGCTTTTACACAATTTCCTTGGCATACCCTTTTCGCTCGACACTCCACCTTTTCGCTCCTTAGCCTTAGCACCTCTCTTCACCTTTTTATAATCAAAGGACTAAGGCCAAGTGCTTGTATTTATTTAACACTTCTTCACATAAGTTTTATTAAGGTTACTATTGCTATGTTTGGTCCTGAGCAGTAGAAAGAGACAAAATTTGGAAGATATCTTTTACGTAAAGAAACTAATGCTTGATAATATTCAACACGATGATATGTGGCAATTCATTTTAATTTATTATTAAAAATCATCTTCAAGTTTTGTTTTCATATATATCAAACCGGTAAGCCTTACTAGGTAAATGATTATAGATACATGTAGATCCATTTATAGCAATCTAAAATTTTGGTTGATTTACAAACCAATGATTAATCTAGACGTAATATATTTCACAAAAATGTATGGTTTAGTTGTTGCGATTTTTAATATTGTAACGACCGCACCTCTCTCTTACCCCCAATCTCTTACCCGTGGGTATCGTAAAAGACGACCATGGTATAGTCAACCAATTCCCCCACCATTGTGAGGAGGCTTGAGCCCAGCAGTGGGATATATATGAGCTGAGCCGATGAGAAGAATCATTTAAATTTCTCTGGATTAAAATCGAAACAAATTTGTTAAGTACGATAGACATAAGTTAACAAGCAAAGAGATATTTTTGAAATAATTCCCAAACAGTAATATAGTTTTTAGACCTTTTTAGTGAACTACTTAAACTTTTTAAGTGGTAATGCATATCCAAAGTCGGTGCGTATAGTAATGCAAACGCGGTGCTATTATGTGGGATTTGAAACATTTATACAACGCAATATGGGTCTGTTACACCTTTAATTCGGCGACAATGGCGTGAGACTATAAAAACAATGTAAATTATTTTGGTTATGCGGTTTACGTAAATTTAATTAAATTATGCTGTTAGTCCAAATGTTAAGGATAATCAAAAAAGTCCCACATGCATAAATAAAGTACAAAATTATTATGTATGTCACCATCGCGTGACGGAAATCGACTACACTACGTAATAAAATGGGGTTACGTATAAATTATTTGAATAGTCAACATATTATTATCTGCTATCATCGAGGAAGTTGGCTCGTTATGGATGTGATATCGTTGTTCAAGCGCTACATATAACCGATAAGGTTCACGACAGTTCCGATTTAGAAAGTAGAATTGATTTGATAATCATTATAAACGTGTGTTTTATCGTCACGAATTTAACATTACACCAACATATTAGCCTAATAGTCTATTCAAGGTTAATAGAACATTTTTAAGTCGCGTATAAGTATTGATGGACATTATTTGCCTTTGTTGCTGATTTACTTGATTTTGCAAGAGTATCAATTATACAAAAAAAAATGGGTCAGCGATGATGACACTGTTATTCGTCTCAGCTCATACCTGTCCCACCGCTGAGCTTGAGCCTCCTCCCCATTAGGAAGGAAATAGACCCACTATTACCACAAAGAAGGACCCGTTTCTCATGGCGCCTCAATTCCAAGGTGTAAGTCTCCAAATTTCGGACAGTATTGGGATCCTCGGCGTAGAAATGTCGAGCAAAGTCCAGTTTGGGAGTCATTTGGAGGACAAAGTCAAACTGGCAAGCAAAAAGTTGGGCGTGCTGAATACAGCCAGGCGGTACTTCACACCGAAACAGCATCTTGTGCTATACAAAGCACAAGTTCGTCCTCATGTAGAGTACTACTAATATCTTTGGGCAGGTCCGCTCAAATATCAGCTAGACCCACTTGCCTCCCTGCAAAGGCTTGCTGTTTGAATTGTCGGGGATCCCAATATCACGGAGAGATTAGAGTCACTGGAGGAGCGGAGAGATTTTGGATCACTCTGTGTACTCTACCGACTCTTTAATGGGAAGTGCTCTGAGGAACTGTTTGACTTGGTACCACCGTCACCGTTTTACCAACATACCACTCGACATCGTAGCAGGGCTCAACCATTTCACCTGATCTTCAACTGTACATTTCCAGCGATCTTTTCTCCCACGTACGTGCAAGCTCTGGAATGAACTACCTGCTGCTGTGTTGCCCGAGCGCTATGACAGGTCCTTCTTTACACGAGGTTTAAGAAGAGTATTTTCTTCACGGTAGGCAATAGCCTGGCTGTTTCCCTAGTATTGCAAAGATCTATGTGCAGCAGTATCACTTACCATCAGGTGTGCTGCTTGCTGTTTTACCACCATTGGCAATAAAACAAAATAAGATGACCAGACAGGTTGGTATATGGTTTCATTTGGAGTTTCCCTTCTGTTGTACAGATGTTATGTGGATATTACAGGTCTTAGTTGTCTTTTACGGCATCTACGGGCATGAAAGGGGGTGGTGAATTGTATTCTTACTCTGTCACCACATGGAATAAACACAATGGAAAGCATTATATGTATGTATAAAATACGATCAAATAAATAATGAAAACTAATATTCATACAATAAATGTTGGATGGGTTCCGAATCAGTTTCACGCTTTTAATCTACACATTTGTTTAAGTTTTTTATGGTATTCTTCTCAACTCATATATGTAAAAGTGCTAGCGGGTCTTCTCCAGCTCAAAGAAATTAAGGAAATGTATCATATTAGTTAATATACGTCGCTCTCTGCTAAGTTATCTCAGTTCAATCCATTCACATTGAGAATAATATTTTAAGACTAGCAACCCGCCCTCGCTTCGGTTTTAGTCGCCTTACTCGCGTAGTTCTCGTTCCCGTGGGTATACTGGGATAAAATATAGCCTATGTTACTCAGGGATACTGTAACATTCTAAAGGTGAAAGAATTATCTAACGCGTCCAGGAGTTTTTGAGTTTATTCGATCCTTAGAACGTTTCCTTTTTATAATGATGGTGATCTTCTTGTGTACCTCACACACCGTTGGGCAGAGGCCTTGGAGGGCAAGGGTGAGGCGCTGGCGTTCAGCCTAGATATCGCAAAGGCGTTCGATAGGGTCTGGCACAGGGCACTTCTATCGAAGCTACCATCATACGGAATCCCCGAGGGACTCTGTAATTGGATTGCCAGCTTTTTGGATGGTCGGAGTATAAAAGTCGTCGTAGATGGCTCCTGCTCCGATACCATGACCATTAATGCTGGTGTACCACAAGGCTCGGTGCTCTCCCCGACGTTGTTTATCCTGCATATCAATGACATGCTCTCTATCGAGAGTATGCGTTGCTATGCGGATGACAGTACGGGTGATGAGCGGTACACTGAGCAACGGAATATCCCTCGGAGTATTCAGGAAAGAAGGGTTCAACTTGTGTCCGAAGTCGAGCGCTCTCTGGGGCGGGCCTCGGAATGGGGTGAACGGAACCTAGTCCAGTTCAACCCCACAAAGACACAAGTTTGCGCGTTCACTGCAAAGAAGGACCCATTTGTCATGGCGCCTCAGTTCCAAGGAGTAACTCTTCCAATTTCTGAGAGTATTGGGATTCTCGGCGTCAAAATATCGAGCAAAGTCCAGTTTGGGAGTCATTTGGAGGACAAAGCCAAATTGGCAAGCAAAAAGTTGGGCGTCCTGAACAGAGCCAGGCGGTACTACACACCGAGACAGCGTCTTGTGCTATACAAAGCACAAGTTCGTCCTCATGTGGAGTACTGCTCACATCTCTGGGCAGGTGCGCCCAAATATCAGCTAGACCCACTTGACTCCCTGCAAAGACGGGCTGTTCGAATCGTCGGGGATCCCAATCTTACGGACAGATTGGAGTCGCTGGAGCAGCGGAGAGACTTTGGGTCACTCTGTGTACTCTACCGACTCTTTCACGGGGAGTGCTCTGAGGAACTGTTTGACTTGGTACCACCGTCACCATTCTACCAATGTACCACTCGACATCGCAGCAGGGTTCATCCATTTCACCTGGAAACGTTATGGTCTTCAACTGTACGTTTCCAGCGATCATTTCTCCCACGTACGTGCAAGCTCTGGAATGAACTACCTGCTGCTGTTTCCTGAGCGCTATGACATGTCCTTCTTTAAACGAGGTTTAAGAAGAGTATTTCCTTCACGGTAGGCAGCGGCCTAGCTGTGCCTCTGGTATTGCAATGGTCCATGTGCAGCAGTTTCACTTACCATCAGGTGTGCTGCTTGCTCGTTTGCCACCGGTGGCAATAAAAAAAAAAATAAAAAAAAAATAATATTAGTGTAGATTAGGTACACCCTTAGAGGGTGAAAATTAAAAATGCTTAAACACGTGTTTGTTTATTTTTACTAAAGAGTATTTTTGGAGAATTTGAAGAAAATCGATGTAGATTTTTTTTTTCTCCTTATTATACAAACTTTGTTACTGCGGTTTGGGGTTGAATTTCAAAAAACCCTTTCTTAATGGGTTTCTACGTCACGCAAAGAAACTAATGTCAAAATTTCATGTTTCTGGCTTCAGTAGTTTCGGCTCTGTGATAAGTCAGTAAACTGACATCTTTCTATTTTACACCCTTAGAGGATGCAAATGGACGAACGCTGAAACACGTGTTTATTTATTTTTATTAAAGAGTATTTGTGCTTAATTTGAAGACAGTAGCTAAAAATTTTTTTTACTTTCCATACAGACTTTACCGTTGCGTTTCACCCCCTTAGAGGTAGAATTTCAAAAAATCTTATCTTAGTGGGTACCTACGTCACAAAATGAAACTACGTTCCAAATTTCATTTTTCTAGCTTCAGTAGCTTCAGCTCGCCCTGTTCCTTTATATGTATATTATTGTTAACGCCCCCGCAACACCCCTTGCAGGTGCAATTTCGTAAAATCCGTTCTTAGCTGACCTCTACTCAACGAAAGGAATATTTCTGCCAAATTTCAAGTATTGTACGCCTTATGATTCCAAAGAAATGGTGATGAGTCAATATATCGCTCGCAAAACCCTCCTCTCCTATATATATATATATATATATATATATAGATTAGGGTGTTTCAAAAAAATTCCAACAAATTCCGTCAGATAATGCTAAAATAAAGACCTCGTCAAAATTTGAGCTCTTAATTTAAAGATTTAGTGGTCGCGGTTCGCAACTTTCTATTTCCCATTTAAATAACATAAGAAATAAATACTTTTAACTTTAGAATTTTATGCCTCTGGATTGAATGAACTTATGGCAATGACCAACTCAGATTCTTATAGGAAATTTAATGCTCTACAAAAAAGGTCTCTTATAATTTTTCCATAAATTGAATCCTTCCAGAGTTATTCAAGGTTAAAGTTTAATTTGAACCGATTTTTTGGGTTTTTCAACTTTTATCATTATGTAATAAAAAAATATCAGCAAAAGAAGCTTTTTCTTAGCAAAATATCAGCAAAAGAAGCTTTTTTCTTTTGCTAAAATTGCTGCTGACAAAATGTCCGATCACTTATGGTATTTGTCAGAGGAACTAGTTGTTTTGGCATTATTCGATGTAAATGTTTCAGTAGATATGAAAAAAAAAATGGTTGAAAATATGCAAAACTTTGAAAGGTAATCCAACAAACTTTAAACGACTAGTGATTAAAGGAAATGTGAAGTCACTGTTAACAAGTGACTTAAGTGACTTTGTCTGGGAGCAATCTTGGATTTTGTTAAAAAATTTAATTTACCGTATGATTTCCTGGACATTGACGTTTCATTATGGCCATTTAATGAGAGTTACCAAAAAGCTGTCTTGTTTTTGAGTAAAGTCCGAGTTATAAATGATACAGCAGAACGTGATGTTTCCTTATTAACTGAGTACAATCAAACTTTAACAAAAAATGAAGAAGATTTTCAGTACCTATTACAAGTGGTAAAAAAACACAGAGAGATGTACCCTAATTGTAATAAAAAAGCCATAATATAACAGTTAGACAGTTGAT
Organism: Lymantria dispar; assembly: GCA_032191425.1. NCBI lineage: Eukaryota > Metazoa > Arthropoda > Insecta > Lepidoptera > Erebidae > Lymantria > Lymantria dispar. The sequence goes on along the minus strand of CM063447.1, from coordinate 19,182,341 downwards.
TATTGTTAATTGCTACCTTTTTACATTTGTTCTTATTTTTTTATCACCTTCCGTATGTATCAGATATTAATATATGATATTTTTTTTATTACATAATGATAAAAGTTGAAAAACCCAAAAAATCGGATCTAATTAAACTTTAACTTTGAATAACTCTGGAAGGATTCAATTTAAGGAAAAATTATAAGAGACCTTTTTTGTAGAGCAATAAATTTCCTATAAGAATCTGAGTTGGTCATTGCCATAAGTTCATTCAATCCAGAGGTATAAAATTCTAAATAATAATAAAACCATTTATTTCTTATGTTATTTAAATGGGAAATAGAAAGTTGCGAACCGCGACCACTAAATCTTTAAATTAAGAGCTCCAATTTTGACGAGGTCTTTATTTTAGCATTCTCTGACAGAATTTGCCGACCATTTGAAAAAAAAAAATATTGGATTTTTTTGAAACATCCTAATATAGATATATAGATTTTGACCCTCTCGACGTTTAACGTGTTAATATTCCGTGCGGTGACGGAGTAAGAATACCACCCCCTATTACGTCCGTGAGTGTCGTAAAAGAAGCTTGAGGGATTAAATATGTTGATAAAATCTATGCAAGGAAAACTCGACATCACACCCTATATTTACCCGTCTGACCAGTGTGGTTTACTAGGTCAAAAAAACGGGTGGTGAATTGTAGAAGAGGAAAAATTTCCTCCGTCACTACACTGATCAAGCTAAGTGAAAAGCATAATATGTATTTGAAATATTAGGCGCGGGTTTTCTCCAACTCAGATAAATTAAGGAAATGTATCATACTAGTCAATATGTGTCACTGCTCCTTTTTTTTTTGAAGTCTGTTTAAAAAGACTGTTGACTGTATTTTTACTCCTTGCCATACCGAGAATACACTCGATAAATAGACGCGGTCTCAAATCCGTTTATAATAGAATTTCAGTTTGAGGACAGCGAAAGGGTTATAGCGCATTGAGGTGGATTTAGAGTTATTGCAAAGTTTATGTACTACTTTGGTATAGTTGAGCGCTGCCTAATCTCTGCCCGATTCACCCCTGTCGTGAAACCCCGTTTTTGCTTACTATAAATACATAAACAAGTTCGGTAAATTGGATTCGTATAATATTGGAATGTGTATGTAATTTCATAGTGCTAACTATAATAACATATAACAAACAACAAAATGGTTTGTTATTTATAATAATTAATAGGAAAAAAAATGTGCATCTATACTTATTATAACAGAAAAATAGAACATGTACGTTGAAAATATTTGAGAAAATAATCTAAGGGATGTTAAAATCACGTATATATCAAATTCTGATGATATTTGGATTTTTGGCTTATCTATACATATATATGCCGAGTGATTTTTGCGGAACACTTAAAAACTACTGGGCATAATTGAACGAAATTCAGTATGATAATAGTTTATACTCTGCAGTATCGTATATGGAATCATTTTCTCACAAATAGATTGCACCAAAGACATAATTCTTCGTGGTGTGAGCGATGGATATAGTTAGAATATTATGCTCACCTCTAAGGATGAAAATAAGTAAATACATTAAAACGAATGATTTGAAACTCAAATTTCAAGACGCACTACGCACTGGTGATATACTTTAACTATTCTATGAAGTAAACAATGACGTTCACAACATAAACTAATATCGCCATCTGTTGACAAATCCTAATGAACATTATGATTTTTACAGAATTTTTTATAATAATTTTAGTTTGAAACGCTTGTACACAGTCTAAGAGAAAGCAAAAGTCAAAATTATAAAGGTGTGAAGTATTCCAAAGGTCTTCTTATCTATAACATAATTACACATTATGGCAAACAGTATTGTAGTGGAATTTCAGGTACAAGTACGTAATCATAATCTTAGTTCTTTTGTTTTTTGACTGATCCATCCAGTCAGCCAATTCACATCCACTGTTCGACAGAGGATTACCTACAAAGGCGTGTAGTGTCATGACCTCCAAATTTGGGAGGTGGATTGGCAATCATTTTGCAGAAGAACACTGTCACGTATTTTCCCAACTCCCCAAAGAAAATAAGGAATGGCTGGATATTATATTCTGAATCGGTCACCACACAGGCAACTTCATCAAATCACGATATTCATCACGAAATTCGTTAACGAATGTGCCACTTTTGGAGATGAAACGCACCGATGGGGAGTGCATCAACGCATCTCTTCAATCGTTTTGGAAAGTTCACATTAGTAAGAAAAGCACAGTACGTCTCTTCAAGAGGCCAAAAAACAAATTACTCTCAAAGACACTTTGATGAAGAATCAAAATGAGTGCAGTTCCAATTCTAAATCTAGGGAAATAGATTAATTGCACAAATGATTGCTTTGCAAGACCTTCCCTTCAATTTCGTGGAAGGTATTGGATTTAGGCGACTTATGCAGTTCATGACACCGAATTATCAATTAAGAGGGTGACAGTTTTTTACTGAATACATTTGTGGTGATTCATACGCAAGATCAGCAAAGATGATAAATGATTTACTGAAATAATTTGAGAAAATCTCATTTACAATAGATATTTGGAGCGACTTAAGTTCGAATGTAGATATTGTTATTAAGTTTAACGGCGCATAAATAAAGAATTTATCAGGATAAAAATAATTCTGAAATGTCACATATTCAACGTAAGACATACAGGAGACCTAATTCACGAAAAAATTGTGAAATACTAATGGAATAGATCATAACAAATAATAAAATTAACTGTTGTTCGTGATTCTGATGATACGAGCAATAAGATTCTCCGATATATCTAATGTTAATTGCAACCTACATCAATTACAATTACGTGTACACGCTATGTTAGATTGTAATATAGAAATCAAAAGCTTAATAACTAAATGCAAAAAAAATTCAGCGTATTTTAATCAATCCCAAATTACGCAATCTACTACAATACAAAAAGATCAACTTACCAATAAGTTCTAGGTGTGGTACAGGAGTGTAATGGTACAGAAGTGTAATGTAAAAAAAACGATCGTTGCGCACTCTCTCGGCACCGCACCTAATAAAAGCCGGTGTCCCCCAGGGATCGGTGCTCTCTCCAATCCTCTTCTCGCTGTTCACCAGCAACATCCCCCAGCACACCATAGCTCAAACAGCATTATTCGCTGACGACACTGCCATGTTCTATGCAGGCCGATTCCCAAAATCAGTAACAGCGGTTCTCCAAATTGCGGCTACCGCTCTAGCGAAATGGACTAGGGAATGGAGAATCGGTATAAATCCCACGAAGAGCCAGGCGATCATTTTCCATAGGTGGAAAGATCACCTTTACCCAACGGCTCAATTCTCACAGTTTAAGATGTTTGATCAACCTACCCCCTGGACAAGGGAAGTCAAATATCTGGGCGTAACCTTGGACAGACGATTGACCTTCGGACCTCACATAAGGCGAGTCCACGCGCGCGCAGCCTTAGTGTCAGGATGGTTGCGTAGCTTGGTACACGCCAAGTCCAAGCTATCGTAATAATTTACCGTAATAAAGTTAGATTATACACCGCTTGTATACGTCCAATCACGACGTATGCCAGTGTAGTGTTTACACAAGCGAAGCCCTACAGGCTACATAGTTTACAAATATTACAGAATAGGTTCATGCGCCGAGCGACGGGAGCACCGTGGTTCATGCGCAACGTGGATCTTCACATAGATCTAGGCTTACCGACCATCAGGCAATACATGAAGCAGTGCTCCCGGTGCTACCTCGACTCTGTTGTGACACTCCACGATCCCGTCCCCGCCGCCGAGGACGGAAATCGTGCCGCGGTAAAGTCATAAACATGGGAATGCCCACTTTGCCAGTGACCCCCTGAACTGAGGTCCATATCCGGATCGGTCGCTTAACTTTAAACGGGTTGAGAGCCCTCAGCGCTCACCCAACAGTCCCTGTAAAGTTGTCACAGCCATCTGAGGCTAACAACTAAGTCACACACAAAAAAAAACGATGAGTGCGCATTTGAAACCGAACCGTCCTGAGGATGTCTCGTTTAGAGGCGAAACACGTGTCGAATAAATATTCGAAGTTCTGTGGAAAATTGCAAGTTGATGTTCTGGAAGGTGCTCATCCCGTAAGGGTAAGATTTCCTTATTTCCTAGTCCTAATACCGATCAAAGCTGTGTGATAAGGCTGTGTGACACCGACCAAAACTGTGTGAGGTCGATCAAGATCAAATCTGTGTGACCAAATAAAGCTGTGTGACCAATCAAAGCTGTGTGACCAATTAAAGCTATGTGACGCCATCAAAGCTGTGTGACGTCCGATCTAAAACCATAATACTATCCCGTACTCGTTCTATTGTGGTGTGCGGTATATTGATTACCGTGGGAAAGTGGTGGGTCTCCCTTCCTTCCTTCCATTTTAAAATTAAAATAATATTAATTTGTTAATGATTTCATTATTCTTTTAAAATATTTAAAGTAGGTACTGACATTATTATTCTAATCCATGCATCGACTTTTGAGTTAAGTGAAAGCAATATTTATTAAAAAATAGGCATCGATATTTCATAATTATTTATTAAGATTTAAAATTAAAATTTGACCTAATTCACTAAACCATTAAGGAAGGGAATCGGTTTAGTTGAATTTTATATGCTTCAATCATTATCCGGGATCTGTATTCCCACATCAGGCACAATATTTGAATATTTGGGATACATCGGCCGCAAATTGAGGTTAAAACTATCGGTCATTGATTGAGGTTGCCTTAAAAGTATGTTTTATATGTTTCAGAAAATCACTTGATTATCTAATGCATAGTTTTTGTATTATCGCTTGAAATAGTTTCTCGAGTAGAACACGGTACCTACATAGATTGTTGGTGTTTTTATTACTCGTACCTACAGTATAAATAGCGTCAGATCAGTATTCTATCTGAGCCTAAGCCAACAACCTAAGGCAGACTATGTAACTTTGTTTATGTGTTCTTTATGATGTAACATCGATATTTGCCTGAAGTACCTACTGGCTAAAATTTGATTTCGTTAATGAAAATTTATGGAAGGAATATAAGGATGTACCTATGTCCTTTAATTTATAAAATCATATAAAAATAAATTCTAACCACCAACATTTATTATTAAGAAATTGTTTTATATTTTCAATTTCAATTTATATTAAATTTTAACATGTTTTTTATTTATGTCTAGAACACTAAATTTAAAACTAATTTCTTTATTGCATATTTTATTTTAAATATTACTCACCCTACTAGTGATAAAATAATCATCAGGCAATCAGCATATCTTTGTGTTCACCCAAAAAAAACTCATATGTAGATATGTTAAATTCGAACGTTACGGTGCATGTTCTCATAAACTTATATGACAGTCTATCTATTCCATAAAACATTTGCTTGGCAGAGCTCAAGCACATGGCACAGTCGCTCCATGGAAAAAGACATTCTGTCTTTACCGATTAGAAAACCAACACAATTGAAAATAATAAAAACTCGGAGGAGGATGAAAAATCAAAACTTCTAGCGTAACGAAATCTGTTCTTCTCAGATAACTATGGAATACAAACCTCAGAGAAGTGGATGTTACTTAAGTTATTTTATAACTAAGCAGCTTTTTGACCGCAACTCCGCATGCATGGTTTCGTTCTTATTATGGGAATGACAAATTTGCACGAGATAAAACAACCAATATGAAAGTAAAGCAACCAATATGAATGCTGATTTGTCTTTTTAAGATTTTTTTAGGCCTTAGGGATTGAGTTTCATTAAATTATTTCTGAAATAAAATTAAATAACGACCCGAATATCATTTTTCTGACTTCAGCAGTTTAGGCTCTGCGTTGATGAGTCAGTGACCCAGCTCCTTTATATCCATCCATCCATCAGCCTAAGGTCGTCCACTGTTGAACATAGACCTCCCGACGAAAATGCCACTCGCAACGGTCCTTGCTACTTACATCTAACAATCCCCTGCGACTTTCAAGATGTTGTTGTCAGTCCATCTAGTAGGGGATCGTCCTACGCTGTGTCGTCCGATTCGTGGTCGCCACTCGAGCTTTGTATATAGAAAATATAAAAATAAATAGAAGATAACTAATAGCTTGTCTACTACAATGTGGATTATTATTTATATTGTGGCTTTTGCGTTTGAAAAAAATACGCTGTTTACATTAAAAAAAGGGGCCATGCTGATTTTAGATGCCAATTTAAGCTTGGCTTTTCGGGATTAATTCAAAAGTATCCACGACATTTGTTTTCAGTGTAAATGTTACTTGCTCGATCCTGGTTACCGCAGTCCGACCCAGCAGCTTCATTAATATGAATTGGTCCAGCGACTAGGTGACGCGATCGCACGTTGCGGTCTCCGGAATACGAAATAAACCCTCAATTAACATTAACTAACATTTGATTAAATAAAAGAATTTTTATTATAAACTATTTTTTTTTTCATTCATCTTTCAGCCTATGGACATTCGCAGTTGAACGTAAATCTCCCTAAGTATAATCTATATAAATTTAGAAGCTACTGTATATTGTTTTAGTGGTCTCTCATTAGGTTTTTATGAGCCCTGCAAATTAATAGGGGTGGTGAAATACTGTAGAATATGGGGAATTTAATACGATAACAAAAGTAATATTTAGACGCGACCGAGAAAAAGATTGTTATTCGAGTTCTTTGTTTATATGGAGCAACAATTTCCTTGCAGTACAATAAGCGTGACGACAGTATAAAAGAATCGATGCATTAATGATTTTAGGGGAAAATACATATCAAAAAAATTTAATACGCTAGTTTAGATTTATCTAAATAATTGAGATTATTAAGATTTTCAATAAATTAAATCATTAAAATACTGCATTCGGCCATTTTGGCTGAAACACCAATCACAGTGTATTACGTCACGTTAAGGTAAACTACTCTGTTTGTTGTTCTCAGTACTACTGATTACGCATTTGGATTGATTTTTTATTTGTTTACGTGTGATTTACCGACTCCACTCGATTATTACAATAGAACCAAGCTTTGTTAAAGCAAACAGCTCAAATTTGCCCAGGATTGATGTATTGATGTTGAGTGATTTCCTCGCTACAAATAAAGAATTTTGCTCGCCTGAGTTTAGAAACGTAAAAACTTCTTTGTAAGTAAATTTTTGTTTATCTTTACTACCATGTTTCTAGTAACCTAATCTCTAGTACCAACTTAGATATAATCTAACTCGTTTTGAACTGATGTGAGTTTATTTTATTTTCATAGCTTATTTTTACATTAAACTTGTCATTGTTTATTCTTGAGGTTAGCTCCCTCACAGCTTTGTGAGCTTTAACCACTTAACTCTTATTATTTTCTTGTTAGGAACATGTACAAATACTTTGTTGGGGGTTTTTATTGATGTATTTTTGCACTGAGGTACTGAACACCACTTATAAACTTTGGAATTCATTTTTATCACAAGAATTAATTTAATGTTTTGCTTACTTTCTTCGCTACACATAGACACAAGGACGTGTTTACCTTAACGTGACGTAACAGCCGACGCCATGACACCGGCGAGATGTTTTCGCGCAATATTTAAAAAATATTGGAAAATTGTTTTAAACTTCTTTAAACATAAATTTATTACCGAAATATAGGTTTTTTCGTAAATAGTAAGTGTGTGCCCACATTACGGAAAAGGATCTCAAAATCTTTCGTCACGCCTATTACCATAGTGCGGCAGAAAAATCATTGTGTGGAATGAACCTAGTGCCTTAACATCGAGAAGAGTATTTTCTTAATGCCATACTAAATTGCCCATTTCCTCTAAAAAAAGGCTTAAGAATGCTTATTACGCATGCAGTTTTAAATGTAATTTAATTTAGCCGCTACATTATATGAAAGGACAGCTTATGAAATACCTGTAAACCAACGAACGAGTTTTCCTTATTTTGGTCTTTTTATTTGTTTTGTCTTGGCTGGAGCGTGATTTATTTATTTTTTATTGAGGTGCAACCTCTTTGTAGGTCGATGTAATGCCTATAAGTAAAGCTGGCAGTAAAGAAAGGAAAATAAGAAAAAGGAATATTTTTGAATATTGTATAAAAATTCTATCGGTGTGTCAAGTCAATGCAAATTATTATAGTCCATAAAATATAGCTTGATCTCTGTGACAGTTGTCCCTAGTGCTGTCACGCTTACGATGAAGTCCGTAGTTTGATATCGATAAAACACTTTTTATTTTTAAAATTGTGATTTTATATTATAGTTGAAATACAATCAATGAAAATCTTTTTGAATTTATTTAAAAAAAAACTGTTTTTTGACTGTTTTAATTATTCAAAAGGTCAAGACAATCAAGGTCTAGGTCACTATTATCGTCATCACTGGAGCGTTCCTGCTAGAACATTTATTATTTTTAGCGAAATAGCGACAGTCGTTAGATCAGTCGATCAATTACGACTGTTTTATAAATAAATATGTCTAGTTTATTGATAATAATGCGTACAAAATATTATCAATTACTTTGAGACAAAATGTAGTTTTTTAATGTTTAATTAATTCAATTTATGTATTTTATAGTGTAACTGTATTTTAATTGTAAAAAATATGTTGAAAGTCTTATGTAGGTACTGTATTGGGTTTATTTCTTTTATGAATAATTTAATAGGGATCGGTTATCGATTTACGTATATCGACTGTCCCATCTCTTTTTTATTTTCAGTTCAGTATAATTTTGTACGTGCGTAAGCGTCATTTATGTATAAAATGTTTACTAGTTATTTCAGCACTTACGAGGTACATTTTAGGCATGAATATTAATATTTTTATATTTATAATATATTGCAATTCAGTTGCAATAAAACTGGCACGAAAAGAATGGAAATATATTTGATACAAAATGAAATTGTAAACATGGCGCTCGTTCAAACTTATTCCGTTGGTTTCGTTGACATCTGTCACAGAGATCAAGCTATATTTTATGGACTATATTACCTTTGTTCAATAACGTATTAAACTATATTCTATACTTTTAATTGATTTATTTCTACACTGTTTCTGCAAGCGTTTACAAAATCTAAACGCTCTAACATTTTTAACTTGATCATCATCTATGACAACGTGAAAGACGGATTGACATTCTTCTTCTTATTCCATACACGTCCAAAATCAGCCTTCCTCCAAAGTCGCTAAGTTAAGTTAGTTAAGTGACGCCCGTTCTATACTTGCGTCCCCGACACCCGTAGTTTACGGAACATATTCTCTTCGAAATTCTACTCAGTTCCAATATGTCACGTAGAACCGACTACCCTTTTTTTGGTCTAAAGTCTAAAAACACTTCGCACCAGCTCCCCATCATCATTGGATCTCTGTGGATAATGGACTAAGGGTCCGATCGCCCACTGATTAACTACCTTGTCAACAACGTAAAACAACAAATAAAAATAAAGAAAAAGGCCAAAATAATGAAAACTGTTTCTATTACCCTACCATCCAACTACATGTATAACATTAGTTGGTTTTCATGTATTTCATAAGCTGTACTTTCATAGAATGTAGCAGCTAAACTAAGTTAAATGTGGTTTAAGAAAAGTATTTTCTTCACGCTAGGCAAAGGCCTAAGTATGCCTCTGGTATTGGAAAGGTCCATGTGCGGCAGCATCACTTACCACCAGGTGTTCTTCTTGCTCGTTTGTCATCATCAGCAATAAAAAAGAAAGTTTTGCATTATTTTTATATCATCATCATCCTTTCAGCCCACATAAGTTCCACTGTTGAGCGCGAACCTCCTCCATAATGGAAGGAAAATTGGTCTACGATACCATCAGATGTGTTGATCAGACGTGTTGACATAAAACCCATGCTAAGCTATTCTTCTTTTGCATAGATCTGCATAATACTGTTATAATAACATAGGAATTGGTAAATTGTTTTCTTACACCGACGCCACACGAAATAAACAGTATTATATACATTATATTCTTTAAAGCATTCCTTACTATGCATACTAAAGTACTGGATACCGTATATTGAGGTGACGACTGAATCGTGAACTTACTGATTATAATTTCTCTATGATCATAACAAAATTATATTAAAAAATGTCTGTGGTAAAAGAGGTTTCGACGCGAATATGGAAATGTCATGTTATTCATTTTTTTAGTGTTTTATAGTGTTATATTGAATAATTTTGCTGATATTTTATGTAATAAAATACAGTTAAGGTGCTGAAGTGTGGTGAATGTGATATAAGAGTGATTTACGTGTATTTTCATATTCTCATAGGTTTTCAGTGCCTTTGGGCTTTGATCCCTTTGCCTGTCCTAATGAACAAATAGAACTAAAAAAAATGTTTGTGGTAGGGATGATCGATGTTAACATCGAAAGCCCAACATCGATGTTCGATGTTTATCGAACACCTAACATCGATGTTACATATTTCTCGTGGCAAATTTGATGAGCTTTTTTTTTTTTTACGGAAATCGTCCAGTCGTCCAGGTAATTTTTGATGAGCTTTTTTTTAGGACATCTGTCGAATATTTTGACATCGATGTTACGGAAATCGTCCAGGCAATTTTTGATGAGCTTTTTTTTTAGGACATCTGTCGAATATTTTTGACATCGCTTGTTATAGATATATAGATATCGTCCAGGCAAATTTTGATGAGCTTTTTTTTTTTTTTTTTAGGAATACTGTCGAATATTTTTGACTTCATTCTGCTCCTAGTAACATCGATGTGTTTTCCTTTCAACATCAATGTTTTCCTTTCAACATCGATGTTAAAAACAGTTAACATCGATGTTACGATGTTTTGCCTATAGCAACATCGATGTGTTGTGTTTCCTTTCAACATCGATGATCATCCTTAGTCTGTGGTAAAAGGCGAGAATATTCCATGTCCTCATCCGGCAAGTTGTCAATTTATTTGTTTTATGCGGTGTAAGGTTTTAGAGCGTTGTGTTTTATAATATTATTCAAAGTGAGAATATGTCTTTATAATTATTTATTGCTAATAGATATATTTGTTATCTGGCTCAGTACGATAATTACTTTTTATTACTTACTGCGTAGAATTACAATTAATTTACCTATATCTTCTTCGCCGGCAGCGGTAACTGCAAACCAGCAAAATGAGTTGCCCATTCAATGACGAGAAACTTGCACAGCTAAGAGCATTTGTGGAATTCTGTAAAGGCGAACCGCAAGTTCTGCATCATCCAAAACTAGCTTTCTTTAAAGAATACTTGAATTCTCTCGGGGTGACAATACCACCAGCATCATCTTTTGGTGCACAAAATTTCACACCGTCTGGCGATACGTAAGTAGTCAATAATTCAAAACTATACTATACTTGATAGATATACTAGATACGGCATTTTCATGTGCCATTATTCCTTTGAAAATACATAATCTAGATATTATTTTTAGTAATACTGCTCAAAATGATAACGTAACCAAGGAATCGTCCGAAGAAGAATCCGAGCCGGAATCTGACGTGGAATTGGATATGGAAGGTAATTCTTTTTTTCTTGGCACAAGTGCCTATATATAGTGTTAGCATCCATTAGTATGATAATGCAAATTAGATAATTTATGAAAGAACTTTACATAATGGGTCATTTACATATAATAAAGACTTAAGACTAGCAGTAGAATATATATGAAATCACAAAGTTAAAATATTTATAAATGATCGTCATTATTTCTAATTTTATAGTTTCAAAAATGTCTCATGGCAGTTGTAAAACTAGCTTATTAAAAAAGAAAAATTAGGGAATAAAAGATAGGAAATAAACCCCTATTACCATCCCTATGATTAGTGTGGTATAGTAGCTGAATTGGCATCCTATATCATATTGCCTTCATCAGACTTAAGACTAGCAGTAGAATGTATATGAAATGATCAAGAAAACAGTTGGCAGCTTCTGAAAAACTTACAACTACAATTCCCAACGAATATTTTAGAGTGGTGGCTTAGTCAGTTCTCTCAACCTTAATTACATCCAACTAACCCGCCCTTGCTTCGCTTTGGTTTCAATCACCTTACTTGCTCAGTACTCGTTCCCATGGGAATACCGAGATAAAATATTGCCTAAGTTACTCCGTATATAGACAGCTACCTGGTCGTAAAATTTTATCAAAATTGGTCCAACTGTTTTAAAGATTACCCCCAAACAAACAGACAGAGCAATAGACAAAAAATTTAAAACTTTTTATTTTTTAGGCATAGGTGTCGTACAAATAACTATGTGAGCATGAAAAAAGAGTGTGTGTACAGAATATGCATATCAGAAGTGAAACTCCTTTACCCATTATCCTTTATCTCAATTTCTCACCGGCTGAATCCTATACATTTATGTATTTGTGTCTCTGCACTCGCTTTTTCGTTTCTTCGAGTTTGAAATCACATGATTCTAAAGAACTCTTATTCACTTCAATAAGCCCAGTATTTTGACATTATAAACAGACACTTCAAATTTATTTATTTGTATAGATTGCTATCAATATATTGATATTTGAGTATCGTTAATGTAATCATACTAAAGATCATTTATAACAGGTGTCATAAAGGGTGATACAACAGATGATTCTCAAGTAATGGGTGATCCAACAAAGGAAGTGACAGATGAGGAAAGAGATCAATCTGATGAAAAAAGGTCTGAGGCAATGAGGGCATTCTCTGAGCAACAATTTGATGAAGCTATTAAACTGTATACTGAAGCCATACAACTTAATCCACAAAGCGCACTTCTTTTTGCCAAGAGGGGACAGGTAATTGATATCTATGTATCTTATTTTTTTCTTGAACACTCTCGGAAGAGGAAGATGCAATGAAGAATAATGCAATGTATATTTAGTATAAGGATCAGTATTGTTTTTAGACTGAATAAAAAAGGTTTCAAGTTAAAATTCTATATTAGTAATTACTCTTATCTTGATATCTTTGTTTACAAATTTATGGTGAATCTCCTTGTTAGCGATTTGAAAAAAAATAGCAATACTACTTGGTAATGAATACTTTTTCTTTCGATACCGATACTTTTATACTTGTTACTTTGTATTTAATAATTTTACCCAATGAGTACTTTTTGGTAGGTATCATATATTATTATACACTTGTACCAGTTTCAACATGTACTGTTTCATGTCAGCTCATATATGTCCTGGGCTCGAGCCTCATCCACAATAGGAGGGAAATTGACCTACTATGTCACGCTGGTCAGATGTGTTGGCATAGTGTTTTATTTCGAGTTTGCATAGATGTTATATGCATATTGTATCTCTTAGATGTCTTTTACGACACTCATGAGCAAGAGAGGGGTTGGTGAATTGTATTATTACTCTGTCACCATATGGACAAGTGGAATGTTTCATGTGTTTATGCATAGTAATTACTTAATTAATATTGTATAATATTACAGGTATATCTGAAGATGAATAAACCAAATGCTTGCATCAAAGACTGCACATATGCTCTTGAGCTTAATTGCGACAGTGCCGCGGCATACAAATTCCGTGGGCGCGCTTATAGGTATCTTTATAATGTTTTATTATTATTTGCAATCCTACTACTTTATTCTGGTCAGGTCTTTACTGAAAGGTAACCTACGTTTCAATAAAGTTGATACACTTTATGTGTAAATACCTCCTGTCTTCTATTGGGTAGTGTCAAACTTCGTCTTTATTAATATATTCTTGACAACGCAGTAAAATAACATTGTGGTGACTTCAATGAGATATAGTTATTATAGTTAGATCTGACTATTACAAAAAAAAATATTTAAAAAGTACAAAACAAGAAATCGAAACCTAAGTACAAATACAGGATGTATCAGGTTATGGGGCAACTGTTCGAATATGTTGTAGTTAACCAGTCATAGATCGTAATTAAAATGTATTTTACACAAAAAATAATATAACATAAAAGTTATAGTGATTTGAAAAATGTGTGTTAAACAGTCTATGCCTTAAATGTTACGTATTATGTAGGCGCGTATAGACAGGAGACATGTAGACATGTAAAGCTTCGACAGTATGAACAGGTAGGAATTGCACAAACGCTTCAATGGTACGTAGGTAAAAACGCGACTCGGCGACGGTCATCGGCCGATCGGCCGACTTAAAGCGAAGTTTGTTTTGCTTATGCAAACGTAATCATTCATTTCTTCAATTTCTAATGATACGTTGCAGATTAAGTATCACTGACTTTATACATTTCAATCAGATTTACACGAAAAAGAGATGATAAAATTGAAAACTTTACACATCTCTAATTCATTAACGAATCGATATTTTCCTTCAAATTTTTTTATGGGTTCCTACCACCATTGCCTATCTCCTGTTTGACCAGTTGCCCCATAATCTGATACATCCTGTATAGTCAAGGTAGCCATGGTTGCATGTCCTTATAATTTTGTAGCAGTCCTAGTACATACAGGTATATATAATATAATATTTTTATATCTAACAGGTTACTTGGTAAATTTGAAGAGGCCTCACATGATCTCTGTGAATCCCTGAAAATCGATTATGATGATCAGTCAAATGAATGGTTAAATGAAGTGAAACCAAATGCTGAAAAGCTCCGTCAACATAAGCTTAGTGTCCAACGCAAAAAGGAAGAAAAAGAGGTAATTATACTATCATAGTATAAAATGTCACCATTACTATGGACCTTTGAATACTCACACATGAATTTCTATGAAAATATACTACTGTTCCGGACGAGTCGCCTTATTTATGGCTGCAGACACAGCTATCAGCAATGTGGCCTTAACAGTGTAAAATCTCTGCAGCCACTGCCACCAGCTCTTGTGTGGTTAAGTATTGCATTCAAAGAGGGGTCATCATCAGGAGGTCACCTGCAATAAAACTGCCAAAATGCATTGTGTTAATCTTCTCACCTGTGTTAGAGGAAGAAGACGTACCACGATTATAACAAGCTTTTAATTATCTCTCTAATGATTAAAGCAGGCCGCATATTTACCAAGCTTAATCGTTCAATAAGAACTCTATTGCACTTTGAAATTGGTCCGTTTTCATAGACAAACCTTAAATTCTTGCTAACACCGAAGTTGCATGATGACATAAATGATTAATTGATGTTCATTACATTTAACATATAATAGTTAATGATTAAATTGTCTTAGGTGTTACCATGTGGTTATGGAGTAAGAATACAACTAACAACTCCCTCTCTGGCCCATGGATGTCGTAAAAGCAGATTAAGGGATATATAGCCCTTAATCTGCAGGTAGCATCAATGCAAGACAAGGAAAACTTGATACAAGGCTCTGTTCCAACACATCTGATCAGTATAGAACAATAGGTCAATTTACCTACTGTTGTGGAGGAGACTTGATACCAACAGGGGAACTTATGTAGGCTGCTATAGAGGTGTTACCTAATATTTAAATGGTGTGTGTGTGAGTATGAGCGTAATGTAAATTAATTTTGTAATAATTTGGGCAGCACCGTGAGAAGGTACGCAGAGCTCGTAAGGCACAAGAAGCACGGGCGCGCGCCCAAGCTGAAGCGAATGCGCGTGCACCACCCACTGGCAACTTCTCCCGTCCTGGTGGCTTCCCTGATGTACGTATCAACCCTCAAGACTTGGAAGGCTTACTCTTGGATCAGGACCTCATGGCAGCTTTCCAGGTAAATATTATCCACTAAAAAGATTTGTTAGGTGATGGTGTAACGACCCCTATTTTGCCCCTGGGTGTCGTAAAAGATAACATGTAAGAAAAGAAAAACGGTATAGAAGGTCAATTTCTCTCCTATTGTGGAGGTGGCTCGAACTCAGTGGATTATAAATTAGCTAATATGAGGCTAATGAAAAAGATTATTCACTATTGTCATCATTAGATATCAGTTTCCCACGATACTTCTATCCATTCTAATCCTACAACCGGTTTATACGACTAAATCCTATATAAATCTCTTGCTTTTAAAATAAAACTAGCAAGGGATTCAGATCCAACAGCAAGTCACCATTATCACATAGGTTTTATTTACCTGCTATAGTGTCCTATAGCATTAGTTTATTAAGTTTGACCCACATTTTTGATATAAATACCATTGCGAGTAGAAAAAGAAAATGGTCCCATATACAAATTATATTTGCTTTTACCAATTATACTAATAAACACTCTCTTACTTTTGTTTACAGGATCCAGAAGTTGCTAAAGCATTCCAAGATGTATCCTGTAATCCAGCTAATTTCGCCAAATACCAAAACAATCCAAAGGTGGCTGCTGTCATTGAGAAATTGCAAAACAAGTATGGTAAAGGAAGCGGTGGATTCCCAGGTAAAATCCTTCATAACATACACTATCTCAATGTCTTTATTAAATACCCTCAAAAGTAATTTCACGGGTTAATATTGTACTTACTATTAGATTACATTAATAAAATTCCTAGATCTCAGTTGCAGTGGAGTCAAATTGATGCTTACAAGAACCTTTACCCTGTAGACCAGGCGACATGGCCACCCTAGACAAGACCGCGGGTGACTGGACCGGTGAATGGTCCATCACCTGCAGGGAGGCTGACCTTGCGAAAGCGACCGACGTCCGGGAAAGGGCGCTAGGGAGGGAGGCTACGCGAAAGGGTATCCCGCCGGGCTGGCCACGAACAATAAGGAACTCGGTACCATTGGTCGGCCCAATGGTGATAGGGATGGAATGTGGTGGAGACATGTGGTGACGGAATAAGAATACAATACATCATTCCCTATCTTGCCTGTGGATGTTGTAAAATACGACCAAGTGATATAATATGCATATAGCATCTATGCAAGCGAAAGAAAGCTCGAAATAAAATCCTATATCTACCTGTCTGACCAGCATGGCATAGTAAGGTTAATTTCCCGCCTATTATGGAGGAGGCTAGCAGTGGGATGTATATAAGCAAAGATGAAGACAAGGTACCAAAATATTGCTGATATCGGTCAGGTTTTCAGAAATTGATGAGAATAAATCTTTAAATATACATATTTTTATGTATCCTTTAATTTTACAGGTTTCGGTGGTGCCGGTGGACCTGACGCTGGACCAAAGCCTCCCTCTGATGATGATGTTGGCCTTGACTAAACTATGCTTTAAACTGTATCTCAATATTTGTAATCAAAGTCTCAATTGTTCTACTATAACACATACACTTAATACGGCAAGGGATATATTTTAATCAATATGATAGAACACCCTTGCATCATGTGTATCTTTAAAATTTATAAGTTTAATAAATTGTGGAAATACACAAATTTGTTTAGATCCACTCTTATTATATCATTATCACCATTTCATTTTCATTATCACCAATCAGGACCGTTTATGTGCAAGATTAGTATTGACTTACCATCGTCTTGGCCTTGTCCCAATTATTATTGTTGACCAGACGGCATGAGATAGGTCGATATAAAGAAGTAGTAGCCACTATTACAAAATAAATAAATCTACCTGATGCTATACCTACTTTAAATCATTTTTACATATTCACTTCAATACACTTACGTTAACTTGCTAATACTAATCTTTTATCTAACAGTTTACACATTGTTCTTTTTTCTTCTTTTTTGGTATTAGTATAACTGTTAGCCACCGCTGGCTTTAACAGCTTAACCCGGACTGTGGGTGAGTGCTGAGGGCTATCAACCCGGTTACACATTTTTGACGTAATAACGCCTCATAAAAGGATGAATGCCGGCTGCTTGCGCGAAAAAGTATGACTCATTGTCACGCTCCGCCTGAGACGAGCTTACAAGTGAGAGCGCCGAACAAGGCGATAGAGAGACCTAAGCGTACAAGTGCAAATAAATGTTTATTTATCGAAAAAAAAATGTAATTTTCAATTAACTCCTTTGTATTATACAAAATAATAATAATTCATTTCAATTCATAATAGTATGCAATTTTTCATCAATGTTTTCTTATTGCGTTATTATATAATACTATCGTCCGTAAACCGACCTTACAGATGACTTATTTTTGTAATATTTAGTCAAGCGCTTGGTTACTTCGTACGTGTACGGCTGTAAAGGATATATCTCACCAAAAATCAAGCACGATTTCTTCAGAGCAAAAACTACAACCAACTACACTACACATTTCTAATACTATAATGTTATTTCATAAATTTAGTTTCGCTAATAGGCTATGAAGCCGATGTTATGTTGCGTGGCTTTCAGGTGTCGTACACAGGTCTAATATTTAAGTGGTGCCTAATATAGATTCTT
The DNA here is from genome assembly GCA_032191425.1 of Lymantria dispar. Lineage (NCBI taxonomy): Eukaryota > Metazoa > Arthropoda > Insecta > Lepidoptera > Erebidae > Lymantria > Lymantria dispar. The sequence continues at coordinate 19,164,122 of CM063447.1, read as the reverse complement.
TACGTTTATTATACAATTAGTTTAAATACTTATTCTATTCAATTTTATGACTGAATAGAATGTAACTGCCTTTTTTGGATCATTAAGCTTATCCGACATCAAATTTTCATAGTACTCCAATATTATTTTTAATATGGAGCAATGCTCAAATAATTTGAAAACTATTATTAAAAAATATGGGGTAGTTTTATAGTCAGGCTTACTGCCCGCGTGTCTGATAAATATGAGTCAAAGGCATGCTGATACATGATAACGGAAATAAAACTGGTATTCGAGCTTCATAGTTTTTGACCAAGAAGTGCTACATTTGTTACGCGCCTTACAATAAAATAGAAACTTATAACTAGGGTTGTCACCCGTACCTTATTATAAAGTATTGTATGTTATTTCAGGTAATTGTTCTCTATACTTGTATGTGAATTATAAAGTAGGCGATAATACTTTATTTCGCCCGAATTGATTTCCGATCTCGAAAAATTCAAGATAAGCGCACCCTCCGTCTGGGACGACAGCGGGTCGGCGCGCGGCCCCATGACCCACCCGTAGCACGTCGCCTTCATCGTTGGGCCGACCACCTGTGCAGAGTTCCTTGTCGTCAGTGGTCGGCCTGACAGAAGACAACGCGGGGTACCCTTTCCTTTCCACGGTAAAAAAGAAGATGGTGACCCTACTCATAAGCTCCATTTGCAAAAAGTTTGACTACAAAACAAGCCTCATAAAATATACGACTTAGGTAATTACTAATTTATAAGAAACCAAAGTCGTCCCACTAATCATAATTTAAGAAATTATTGTATTTGATTAATAAAAGTGCGTAATTAAATGTCTTTCTTTTGTTTTATTTACTTAATTATTGGTCTTAAGAATGGTTGACCATACAGGTTCACAACATGATTATCCGACGTGGTGTTCCTAACGAGACAGCCCCGTTTTCAGGCAGTTTGTCATAACAAAAATCAAAGCATCACATGAGGATGTCTGATACTCTTCACACGTCTTTTTTTACATTCATATTTTTCTACAAGTGACCCATTCTGACACAAAAATAAAATAGTCACGGTATGCAAGCGTCCCGTTTTGACGTAACATAAATATGGTCACGTTATACATACATAACTAACCCTTCTGTCCAACATGTAAGCTAATTGTCCATCTAGAGGAGGGCCGTGACCAATATTGGAAAGTACATAGGCTAAGAAAAAGAAGACTGACCAACTCGCTAAGCAGAGAAGTATTGAGACTAATAAATGCTCATATGAACTGCGTTTTTGAGGAGGACCTATCATCCATGGCGTACACTCAGGTTCATCAAACCTACACGTCCCAGCATGGGTTTCCTCCACGTCCTGCATTCATCCTAATTACTTAGGGTCGGCTCAATATATAGGTAGGTACTATTCTTCCTACCTATATATTGCCGTACCCTCCACTACACCAGCACCTCTATTTAATGCTATTGTGGGCCCACTTTTTGAGACAAAAGGCCATATGAGAGTGTACTCCTTACCTCTACCTTCCATAATTTGAAGTTTTCACTTTTCTTACTTTTGTAGGTAGTGGCGTGAAGCTTGCATCTTCTAATCGTCTTTTACAACAGCCACAGGGAAAATATGGTGAATCATCATCTCAGCCTATATATGTCCCACCGTTGGACTCAAACCTCCATAATGGGAGTAGAATTGACCTACTATTCAGGCGTGTTAGAATAGGGTTTTGTTTCGAGTTTCCCTTCTCTTGTACAGATGTAATTTGCTTATTATATCCCTTAGCCGTCTTTTACGACATCCACGGGCAAGATAGGGAGTAGTGAATTATATTCTTACTCCGTCACCGGATAGTGAATACACATGGCAAATCACCTTAGCGGCTGGAATACTTTTGTGGTCAATAATACCGTTTTTAATAGTTTTGTATCATGTAACTAATGTTTCGCTGTTATAAGTAAGAGAATGGTCGCGAAACAAGATGGACTTACATTGTAAGTCGCAGTCGACCGTTGCAGATAGACGGCACAGGAATATTTTACATATCGTGGAGAGGAGCGGTCGATAGGACTGGATGCCGGAACGTACAATCCGTGTCTGAACTCAATACTCATTTGAATCCACAAAAAAGTAATATTCACTCAAAACAACATTCGTCGATACGGTAAATTCGAGTTCAATCAATGACACCTAGAGGAAATGCGATTATAACGACACAAAATTTAGTTCTTCATCATCATCGTTTCAGCTCATACGTGCCACTGTTGAGCTCGAACCTCCTCTACAATAAGAGGAAATGGACCTGCTACAGCACGACATTCAGACATTGTTATAGGATTTTATTTCAAGTGTTTTGACACCCACGGACAAGACTTACGCCGGAAGACTTTTTTGATATCTTTAAATTGCTCTTATTTTATATTTTTACGAACTGCGTAAATTACAACTTACATTATTTTTATATATGTCAAGTTCGTAAAAAACTACTTGTCAGTTGGTGCAAACATCATCATCGTCTCAGCACAACTACGTAACACTGCTGGGCTTGACCCTCTTCCACATACATATGTATAAGAGGAATTGACTTACCATACCACGCTGGTCACCCGGATCGTTATACGGTTTATTTCGAGTTTATCTTCTCTTAAATATATAACTACATATTATATTATGTATTGACATGGGCTTTTATTTGGTTTTCTTTTTCCATAGATGTTAGGTAAATGCAAATCATAAGTGCATATAAATGTTGTTGGGTGATGAATTGTATCCTTACTCCGTCACCACACGGAATAATCACCAACGATCAGTTGGTGCAAGAATAGTTGTTATATTAATTTGGAAAATTATATGTACATTGTACACCCTTGTAAGATAATTGTAAAGAATGAAAAAAGCGATAGTATTAGACATGGTTATGATTGATAAGCACGCTTATTCACGCTATATAGGAGCCGAATGCCAAGTATGTAATTAAATTTCCTTCCAAAAACAGCTTTATATCAGATCATACCTATCAATATAAAAACCTCTCTTTAGAAGACTCTAGAATCAATAAAACACAGGTTCAGACGCTACAATAAATATATTTTATTATATCTAAACATCATTAACTCTCCCCCAACCAAGTCTTATTTTCTTCTCGTGCAATTTTAACCATGATGGCATGCTCTTTGGTAATGGTTGAGCATTGGGGAACTTGAGTGGTGGAGGCGGCATTTTGAAAGGATCATCTGGCCTTAATTTACGCAACAGATATTCTTTATTAATTTGCTTAGGATCGCGATATTTATCCATGTATATGTTGAAAGGCTTTCTTCGAGGAAACCATTCTTGTGGGCGTATATATGGCTTCGGGAAATCGTATTCATAAACTGAAAAAGGAATATGTATATAGAATACTATTACTAAAGTAATTATATTAGTTATAGTAAAAATGTAGTTCTCCAAAAAACAATATTAAATAATATACATAGTAATAAACAAAATTGTTTTATGGCGAGAGCTTGCACTAATTATACCTGTAATCAAACGTCTTAATATTGTGAACAGGAATAAATTCAATATGATAATATTCCGTGTGGTGACGGAGTAAGAATACAATTCACCACTCCCTATCATGCCCGTTGATGTCGTAAAAGACGAGTAATGGATATAATGTGCACATAACATCTGTGCAAGAGAAGGAAAACTCGAAATGAAACCCTATACCAACATGTCTGACCAGCATGGTATAGTAGGTCAAATTCCCTCCCATTGTGGAGGAGGCCCGAGCCCAACAGTGGGACGTTGTAGGCTGCGATGATGATGATGATGATGAATGGATATATAAGCAAATAAAATCTGTGCAAGAAAAGGATAATTCGAAACAAAACCCTATTCCAACACGTCTGACCAGCATGGAATAGTAAGTTAATTCACCTCTCATTGAGGAGGCCTTAGCCCAACAGTGGGACATATATAGGTTGAGATGATGAATATGTCGATAGGTAATCAATTTTGCAACCTTTCGTTTGAAATCATACAGAAGTTTAACCGTTGCACCTATATTTGAATACATACTGGGTACGTTTTATTTTCTTCAGTAATCCTATGAAAATAGTTAGAATTACATATTTAGATAAAATAATCACCCGGTTCTTTCGTTTTCAACACATCATGGAAGAATTCTTTAACAGTGTTATCCCAAATAGTTTGGTAGAATGCAAGCCCAGCGGGCGTTATATTATCTTCATACTTCTTATACCATTCTCTCGTTTCAAATGTTCTATCTTGTAAAGGTGACGACGATGTCACTAAAACAAAACAAATAGAGTGTGACAAATAAAAAATCTGATTCATTAAATCTATATTAAAGAAATCATTATTTCTGGTAGTGCTTATAACAATAGTATACAGTGGATTTTCGATTAATCGGACTAATTGATGGCGTTAGGCATTCGCATTATCGAAAATCTGGATAATCGAATGAATGAAGAAAAGCTATTTTTATATATATTACGTATTATTATAATATATTATGCATTAGCATAATACATAATTCGACACTAAATATTTTTTTATTTACCTGTTATGCTTTTTCACAGAGAAAAGTATATCGGTAAGATATCTATTGCCCAGTCAAGTTTTTTTGTAAGAATACTATCTGCCCGTGGCAATTAAGGGGCCCGTAAAAGTCAACAAAGGGATATAATATTCGTATAACTGCTATACACGAGAAGGAAAACTAGAAATAAACCCTCTATACCAACACAACCAAAACCAGCGTGTTACATAGTAAGCAAATTTCACTCGTCATGTGAAGGAGGCTCGAGTCCAGCAGTAGGATGTATATGAGCTGACACTATGACATGTATTTGTTTTTTTGCAACTGTACAAATAGCAGACAAAAAGCTGTGAATATTCTTATATTGCATCAGTAATACCTTGAACAATCCTGAAATATATCTTCTCTATCGTTGTGATGACGGGATAAGAATACTTTCGCATGGAAGTCGCATAAAGCAACTATAGGGTCTACAGTACAAGAGGGTCTACTACACTTATCTGGACAATTCTCAAATGAGAGGTAATTCTCAAATGGCCTGCCAATTGGGGCATTTTTTTTTTATTAATGGGAACATTTTGCACTAAGGAAGTAATCCTTGTATTACAGGGAGCATTACAAACATGTTATTAATGGACACTCAGACCCAGAACAAGAATTTGTAGATCGCAGAAAGTGTTATAATGCGAGAGAAGCGAACTCGTAATACATGGCTTGGTAGGACGGTACTTCAACCACAACATCTGTGCAGTCAATTATGACAGTATTCTTCATTAAAGAGGCTATCCATATCCATCATTACTATTTTTCTGGATTTTATCATAATTGTATTTGATTTTTACTTGCCCGTATTTTCAACACGTGTTTTCTTTTTTGTTTTTTTATTGCGAACGGTGGCAAACGAGCAAACACAGTATAAACAGTACACCTGGTGGTAAGTGATGCCGCCACTCCCATGAACGGCCTAGCAAAGGTCCATACCTTTGCTAGGCCGTTGCCTCCCGTGAAAAAGGTCTAGGCAGTGTGAATGCGTGCAATGAGATAGAGAGTGCATAAAGTTGGACTCCGGCTCTGTCGCTCACCGAACGAAGCGCAGTAACAAATTGCTACTACTCATAGATTCTGCGAGTGTGGTACTACCCCGGACGGACCGACCCGCGGCTGTAGAAGACAGATAACTGTCAACAATTTGGTCCTACCACTATTACATTTGTAATCATATTAACTGACTATTAATAGTACCTATATTATCAAGAGTCTTGTGGAGAAGGGGTTAGAATACAATCTTTCGCCACCCCTTATTTGCCTTTGGGACTGTAAAAATCAGCTAAGATCATAGAATCATACAAGTGGGTAGCAGTGCCAAGTCGGACGATTATAGTATTACTTTCCCTTCATAGGAAGTCCATATCCAGAAGTGAATGTCAATACGCTGATAATGATAAAATTCTGTGTGGTGACTGATTAAGAATACAATTCACCATCACCTTTTTTGGCCGTCGGAAAAGGCGACCAAGGAATAGAATATGCAGTATCATCTATGCAAAAGAAGGTAAACTCAGAATAAAATCCAATACCAATCCGTCTGTCCAGTGTGGTACAGTACGTACATTATTATCCCTCTTATTGCGGAGGAGGCTTGAGCCGAACTTTGAGCTGAAATTATCATGAAAATACTATCGAAAATAATTTACCTTTTGTGACATCATATACTATCGGCTGATCTTGTTTATAAAGGACAAAGACATATCTATGATAACCAGTTCCTTTAAGTGGGAATGGTTGCAAATACTCCACAATAGTGTCACCTTTTTCTACAGAATTGCCAGGTATATTAGCGACTAACCAATGCACATATTCCTTATTATTATCATTCATATGTCCATCTAAACTTGTAAGAGCCAAAGTCCATAAGCTATTATTATCGGCCTCATAATTTACAATAGGACATTCAAGTGCCTCTGCAGGTTTTATAACATTGCCAGTGTAAACAGGTAAATAAGAATCATTTTTTAAATCATACAACACTTCCAAATTCAAATATGGTATGAAATATCCTTCTCCATACAAATGTTCAAATATAGAATAATGATCGGCTATTTGCTTCTTTTGTTTAGGACCCACAGTTTGAAGCCACACTTTTTTTGATTCCTCTAAATCAATTCTTAGTTCCAAATTACGAGCCTGCTGTTCTAATCTTTTGTCTGCTTTTACTTGTTTTACGTGTTCTAACCTTGATAAGCGATCGTCTGCATTTTTCCTAAAAACAAAATAAACTCGTTATACATTAACTTAAAACAACCACAGAAGGTAGTAATAAAATTTTGTGTGAGACAGAAACATTTGTTGTTTCTTCCTCACACAACTAGCGTGTTGTTATTCTATGCGTAATCCGTACCAAATATACGTCAGTTGTAGGCGGCACGAGCACAGTTCTGAAAAGAAATTTCCGAACGTAGGCTCCGTAACCAACAAAATGTATGCAAGAAAACTAGGGCGATGCTCGACGACGTAAGAAACTGGGACGCGGTCGCCGCCTTTTGCGAGGCAGTAGTCTCATTAAGGTGGCAGCAGTCTCGCAGAAGGAGGCAGCAGTCTCATTAAGGTGGCAGCAGTCTCGCAGAAGGAAGCAGCAGTCTCGCAGAAGGAGGCAGCAGTCTCGCAGAAAGAGGCAGCAGTCTCGCAAAAGGAAGCAGCAGTCTCGCAGAAGGAGGCAGCAGTCTCGCAGGAGGCAGCAGTTTCGCAGAAGGAGGCAGCAGTTTCGCAGAAGGAGGCAGCAGTTTCGCGGAAGGAGGCAATTGATCGTGCACAAAAGGCGCTCCTGTACGATGATACGTGCCGCCATTGGTGAATTGGGCGGTGCAGGCGCGAGTACCTAGGCCTGATGTGGCCTTAGCGGAGACCGCAAGTGACTAAACTGGGCAATAGGCCATTATCTGCAGAGACTATCCGCGCGAGGTCGATGTCCCAGGAGGGGCGTTTTATCAAGGATTTGATACCAGTGACTCACCCAATAGTGAAGAGGAGGGAATAATGATCCATGTGAGCGTGCACCGCACTTGCGTCGCTCCGGGCGGAGTGGACGGCGTGTGTGTTGATCATAGGGCGCATAAAAAAAGTGTCCTACTTGCTAAACATACACAGTGATAATAGTAACGAATAATCAACGATCAGTCACAACAAAGAAAGAAAAGCAAATACTGTCCTTGCGATAAATTCATCAGTTTCAAGAAAAATTAAAACAATTAAATTGTAGTACAATAGAAACTCGATTATTCGGCCCTCAGTTCATTTCATTCATTTCATTTCATTTATTATCATAAAAACATTACATAGATATGTGGGAATCTCTGGCTCCTACGCTAGTTGTATACTGTGTTGCAGGAGCCAGTGTCATCCCCATTACAAAAGACACATTTTATAATAAATAAATACAAAGCAATGACTACAGTAAGTGAATACAATGTAAATAATCATAATAAAAAGAAAAACAAAAATCTATGAGTGTGCGTGCGAGTGTGTGTGTGTGTGTTGTATGTGTATGTGTGTGGGTGTGGGTGTGTGTGTGTGTGTGTGTGTGTGTGAGTGTGTGAGTGAGTGTGAGTATGCATGTTGCATTTGTGTATGTGTGAGCATATGAGTGTGTGTTATATAGGTGATTACATTTACTTTATCAACAGTAGGAGATTCTCAATTTCTGTATAACCAAGACTTCTCAGCCAATTAAAAACTAAAGTTTTGAATTTATTACTGTTTAGTCTATTTACTTTATGTATTTTGCACAGTTGGTTGTATATATAGGATGCTAGAAAATGAAAATGACGTTGCCCGTAAGTTGTTTTCATTTGAGGCACTGGGTATTTCACCACTCGCCTTGTTAAAGTAGGTAAATAGGGCACAAATTCTCTATGATACCTACGCAAAACTTCATAAATGTACATCTGTCTTACAGATAGTACACCAGCCTTTTCATATACCGCAGTTGTAGCATGCCTATAAGGTAATTGCATGAGAACTTTTAAGACCACTCTTTGTGCTCGTTCCGAACTTATAAGAATGGTCTTACCAGCACTTCCCCACGCACAAATGCAGTACCTTATAAGACATTCTCCAAGGGCTTTGTAGGTTTGGATTAAAAGGTTCATATCCCTAACCATGCGCAATTTCTTAAATATGTGTATAAGCTTTCTCACTCTAGCTTTAGTGGCCATTACGTGGTCTTTCCAGTTAAGCTGATCATCTACCATTACACCTAGATATCTAACGGAAGTCGCCCGAGTAAGAGTCACACAATTACAATTTAAATGTCCTTTCTTGCATGGGTAGGCATGTATCTTTAAACATATGTCTGGAGAAGGTTTATCCATAGCTTTCTTACTAAAGCACAGATATTTAGTTTTGCTGGTGTTTAGTGATAATAGGCTACCGTCCAACCAAGCCGTTACCTTAGCTAAGCTACTTTCAGCTTGTCCAAATACCCCTTTCCAACTCTTTCCATGGAACAATAACACAGTATCGTCGGCGTACATAATAACATCGCAGCTAGATGAAGATAGTGAACCACATAATTCGTTAATATATAATAGAAACATGGTAGGCCCGAGTGTGCTGCCTTGTGGAACGCCATATTTCAATTTAGAGCTGTCACTCTTTAAATCAGCTACTCTAACCGACTGTGTCCGCTCAGATAAATAGTCTGTGAACCACTGATGCTAACGTTCTCAAGTCGCTGCAAAAGAATCGGGATAGAAACCGTGTCGAATGCTTTTTGAAGATCTAGAAAGACACCTAGACTCTTGTCCCCCCTATCTAGATATGTTATTATCTTAGTTGTTAATGATAGAACTGCATCTTCCGTAGACATTTTAGCCCGAAATCCATACTGATTATTGTCTATTACGTTGTTTTTTTGTAAGTACGATATGAGCCTATTATTTACAATTTTTTCTAGTACTTTTGAGAACGTTGACAACAGTGAGATAGGTCTATAGTTAGTTAATTCTGTCTTATCACCAGACTTAAACACTGGACATACAACAGCTCTCTTACAACATGTAGGAAAAACTCCACTTTTAAGACTCAGGTTACACACATGAGCAATGGGCGCAGCAAGTGCTTTGATATTTAATTTTACAATTTGACTACTTATTAAGTCCCAGCCCGATGCACTATGTGATTTTAGACCCAAAACAATGCTAGATACCTCAGAAGTATCTGTACACATAAAGGACATTGACTGTACAGGCTGGTTATTTGATTTAGCTTGTCGTGCTAAATCTTCTTCACACAAGTTTAATCTACTCAGTATTTTGTCCGCAAGAGTACCACCTATAGAAGTAAAGTAATTGTTAATTTTATTAAGAGACGCTTTAGAAGAATTATCAATATTCAGCAATTCTGCTGGCTTTTCATTAACAGTGTTTAGGTCACATATCTCTTTTATTATTTTCCATGTATTTTTCATATATCCTTTACTCCGATTCAGCTTATCTCTATAATAATTAACTTTTAGATTTTTAATTATTAAGTTGCATTGGTTTCTATATTTTATATATATTCGTTGGTGTTCTATATTAGTAGATTTTATAGCTTTTTTATGTAACCGATCTCTTTTCCGAATACACCGAACTATTCCATTAGTTATCCAGGGTTTAAGTGGTGTGTGACGATTTGAAATTTTGTGTATAATTGTATTTCTCGTTATAATACTTTTTAGGTTATTAGTTAATAAATCAAATGCATAATCTGTGTCATTATTGTTATATAAGAAGTCCCAAGAATAGCTATTAAGTGTTGATTTGATGGCGTCATAGTCTGTTTTTAATTTAGTTATTTTTCTATTTTTTATTGCCATACCAGCTTGTTTAATATATAGTAAGGTAGGATAATAGTCCGTTAAGTGATATTCCAAAACTAATGTCTTACAAAGGAATGAACATTTTATCATGAAATGATCAATACAAGAGTTAAGACGTGTAGGTTTATTAACACCTTGTTTAAGTTCATAAAGTGCCATTAAATTTAGATAGTCATGCGCTGCAGATGATAAATTATGAGAGATGGTGTTTATATTTATATCACCCGTTAAGATAATATTTTGTGTACGAATATTACATAGAATTTTGTCAAGTGATTCCAAGTAGGTGGTCACACTTTTATAGCCAGGCGAACGATAAATGCAAATAAGGGTATAATCCGGTTTTATTTCAATAACAAGACAATTGCTCTCGTGGAAGTCACGTTCACAGTATTCTATTTCTATTGCTTTTTTTACATACACGACTACACCGTCGTTTTGATTGAGGTTATTTTTTGTCCATATTTTGTTATAACCACACAGGCATGGGGGTGAGTTAACGTTAATAGTCCAGCATTCAGTTAATACAATAATGTCAAGAGATATATTTAATGTTGCTATAAAAATTAAAAAATTGTCAAAATTGTGATTAATACTCCTTATATTAAAATTAATAATTGTTAGGGACTTACTACTGTCTGGCTCATAGTTGAGTAATGTGGGACATAACTTAAAATTGCTAGTCGAAAAGCACTCAATTTGGTGTGCACTATCTAATTCTGCGGAAATATTTTCATTAGCTCGATCGAATTTTGTATTTATTTGACGGTGACATTATTAAATCCCTGGAGTGTACTGACATAGTTTAAACATGTGTTCAAAGTTGTTATTTTATACTGAATTTTATCCCACATGAATCGTATATTGTAACTAAAGTGAGTTATTATACCAACTTCATTCGCTAAGTTTCTGCAATAAAATATATATGTATGAGTATATGTAATGTATGTATCTAAATAATTATTATGTTTATTAATATTATATTTATATTGTATGCATGTATTGATTGTTTTTCGAGGTATTTTTTTAAGAAATCCAAAATTATATAGAATTATAGTTAGTGTGTTGTATATATTCCGTGTATGTGTGTATATCATATGCACATACGTATGGGTATTAATGATGAAGTGTATTGTGTGTAGTGTATATGTTGTGAAATTGGAGATTAAATTTGAATGAGTCATAATATACATTGTTATATCATACAGGATATTGCATGTATATTGGATGTAGAAAATTGTCATAAGTGCAATTGTATAAAAAATCCATATTAATGTGGCAATGTGTGTTTTTTTATATGTATGTATATAAGTGTATGTGTTTAACAGAACACTACAATAATAAAAAAAGCTTTTAAAAAATAATAAAATTACTAAGTTAAAAGAGAGAAGGATTAATAAATTAACAAAATCAAAAACACTATTTCCAATACTTAGAGAGTTATAACCATTACAAATTACTATGTATAGGTACAGATTTATAAGTAAGCATAGCACAAATAGTCACTCCATATGGTTCTTTATATTTACAAAATCAGATTCCTGGGTAATTCTTTTGGCGGGGGCTCCTTCTTGTTTTTTGATAAATATGTGACCACGCGAAATCCATTTGAAAGCATAATTATTTGCTTTGGTAAATTCACGGGCTTGGTAAAAAAGCTTTCTTGATTTAGTGGTAAGATTTTCGGAGATATAAATGGGAGAATTGCCTTCCATATTAATGTGCGATATATTCAAGCGGTTAGATGGATTATTTCTGTTATATTTTTTTATGCTGTTAAGTAGGGTTTCCCTTGTGATATTATTAGTAAAATCTGCTATAATAGGGCCACTCTTGCCGGGAGATTTGTTAGAGTTCATTCTGTAGATGTTCTTTGTTTCATTAGTGTGAATGGGGGAATTTACCGAAACCGCAATTGTCTTGACAACATCGATTAAATCCATTTTACTTTCACCTCCCTTTTGGGGCACATTTCTTATTTCTATGCTAGAAGATAATATGTTTTTTTCCATATTCTCAATTCTGTTCTCCAGAACTGTAATGTACTCCATTTGGCTCTTTTTCTCTTTATCCAAACAGTCCACTTTAACCAATAGATCGTCGTACATGTCACTTATGTACTGTACGGAAGCTTTTAATTCGGCGTTTTGTGTTTTAATGTCGTCCAAATGTGATTGCAGTTTCTCAAACTTCTCACTTTGTTCTTTTCTCATGGACGAGAGAGAAAGCATAATCTCATCACGTAGCGAATGCATATCAGTAATATGCTCCTGATCATGTTTTCATTTGCCCCGAAAAATCTTTGCCATATCATGTTCCGGTTTGGATGTCGACAAATCAGGCTCTGACGTGTGATGTCCTACGGGTCCTTTATTAGGAGAGTTTTTTGGAGGTGTTCGTTTAAGGGAAAAAGCCATTTAGCCAATTTTTATAAACCTCAGAGACGGTAGGTAAATAAATTAGTCTGTAAACTCCAATTTACCACAAATAATTGTCACATATAATTGTGAGGGTAAATCACTCAGCTATTTGTTTAAAGCAGAGACGATTCACCCATTAGTCAGCACTACAAAAAGGTTGCGCAAATAACCACGTACAATCCTATCGTTGAAGATTTTAGGCTCCGCCCAGCGACTCACGCGCAGGTGTTCAACAATATGGCGTCTTGCAGAAGGGGCGTGGCTAACACACCACTGAAGCGATGGTTGTCGAAGTGGGCGTGGTTCAACCCCAGTCAACTTTCACTGAGATTATGCACTCCTGGTAGTAATGACTATTTAACTTGTATTAATTTATTGAATTTATTAAAATAAAGAAATATAATCAAATCTTAAAACACGTCTGCACAGTACCGAGGTCCGAGGGGAAGGGGAAGTTATCAGTTATTTTCTTACCCTCATTTATTCGCTATTATTCAAACTACCAACCACGAACTACAAATCAAATTTATGCAAGCATGAACGCGTCTGAAATGGCATGTCCCACCTACCACCCCGCGAATTTACTGCTACACACATTCCCACCACCTAATTTTGTATTTAACTGTAATGCTTTTTCACAGAGCAAAGGACAGATAGCCCAGTTGATAGTTTTTGTAAAAACCAACAATATAAAGCATCTTCTAAAAGTTCATTTTTCGATTTCTTCATTATTTGCCGACGATTATTCCCGTCTTCACTATATTATTTGTAGATATACAATAAAATGCAATCTATATTCTTCTTAATATCATTTATTGTGGATGTACCTATACCATACTTATCAGCTAACTTACTACCGGTTTTTGCTTTTTTTAATGAATTAATAGCATTTACTTTGTCTTAAGTGATAACACCACTCTCATCTTTTAAAAAAATAAATATAGTTTAAAAAAACTAAAAAACACGTTTTCAACTAAAAAGTGTAAAATAACGAAATATATTAATATTATTGTGAAATAAGCGTGGGGCGCCTTGTACCACATTTTCGTAAATCGAGCACCCCACGTTTTTTCACTATAATATTAATATACACAATAATACTTCGTTCATTATTAGTTTCTGCCTATATTGAAAATTATTTTACACTTTTTAGTTAAAAGCGTGTTTTAAAGTTTTTTTAAACTATATTTATTTTTCACTTTTTAGTGAATAGCCACCGGAATGCAATTAGTATGCGTATTAGATTTGTCGTTACATCGATGAATGTATACGGCTCAAGACGCAATTATTACCATAGGAAAGTCTCTACGCGTTTGTGGTATGCCGAGTGCCCCACTAGCTCTATCTCTCTTACTCTCATGCAAAAGATGCGGAAAGAAGTTGATGAACCCTGGCGATTTTTTTAAGCGGATTATTGCATCCGACCACTGAAGTCCAGTCACCAGCAGGTGGGTTACGGGCATGCGCACTTACGTCCCTCTGTCGGAGGAGCGGGCGAGGAGTGCGCCGACCGTAACCCACCTCCAAAAACCCAACACAAAAAAAAAGAAAAAAGTGGATTATTACATTGTCCTCGGTCTCTGACAGGTGTGTAAAGTTTAAATAAAATCGAATCGCTCAAAGTAAGAGAAAATCGAGCTCAAAGAGTTTGATTACAAGCATACATACAGGTGAAACTAATAAAACCGTGTTAAAAACACAAACTTATGTGAATACTACATATGCACAAAACCAAAAGAGGTTTTTTATATAAACTCATTTGCAAAAAAAACGGGCGGTTTTGATTTTCATTCATATTTAAAAAGATACAATACCAAAAAGGTTTCAATCGTTTGTACACGTTACTGGCCGGTTTTAAAAATGCTGTGGTATTTAAAAAAGTACGTTCTAAATTCAATTTTTCATTTGATGTTCATTTTTACAGAAAACCCCTTTTTATCCTACATTTTTGGCGCGAAGTTCCAGAAGTTAACATCGACTTTCATAACTTTTATTCAATTTTTATCGATTAATTTCATATCCTTGACTGTCAAAGCTTTATTTAATGCTGTTTGGCTGTATCAAAAATGGTAGATAAAGTGGTAAAAGCTACCAAAATTATCGCGCTGCTTGAAGAGGGTTGCAGCCAATGTTTCGTGGCTAGGAGGCTAAATGTTAGTCGCTCGACAGTCCAAAGGACCTGGCAGCGATATCAGGAGACTGGTTCCGTCGAGTGAAGGCCTGGTTCTGAGAAAACCATGAACCCAACCACGGGATGATCGTTTTCTTGTGAGTCGCGCATTGAGAAATCGCAAATCTTCGTATGTGGATCTTAAGAACAACCTCCAAGAAGTAAGAAATGTGCATATTAGTATATGGACGGTCAGGAGGAGGCTTCTCGCTGCCAATATACGCAGTCACCGCCCGGCCCGCGGCCCCAAATTACTCCGTGAGCACAGAGTTCACAGGCTTAGGTTCGCTAGAAATTGTGAATCATGGACTCAAGACGATTGGAATAGGGTTTTGTTCTCTGATGAAGCCAGGATATCTCTATATATATACGTCGATCTTCACCGAACGGTGAAGATCGACGTCGGCGAGTGCTAAGAAGACAAGGAGAACGCTTTGCAGAGGCATGTTTCGAAGAAATCACACCTTATGGTGGGGGCTCTGTTATGTTTTGGGCAGGAATAAATTCAATGGATCGTACAGAGTTAGTCTTCATTGAAAACGGCTCACTGACTGGGCATCGATACATAACGGAAGTTCTAATTTCTCATGCACAACCCGCATTGGCCGCTCTAGGTGAAGACTCGATTTTTATGGACGACAATGCTCGCGCCCACCGATCCCGCGATGTTAATGCGTATGTGCAAGAGGTCGGCATTCGTCGTTTGGATTGGCCAGCCCGAAGTCCCGACCTCAATCCCATAGAGCATGTCTGGGACGTTCTGAAACGGCGTGTGAGATCAGTACACCCGGCTCCGCAGACCATCAGAGAGCTGAAGAATGTGATTACTGCGGAGTGGGAACGTATTCCGCAAGCAAGTATCCGGGATATACTCGCTAGCATGCCCAGACGAATTCAAGCTGTGATTTTAGCTAGAGGGGGTCACACTCGATACTAAACATTTATCTGCTTTTACTTTATTAAAGAAAAACAAACAAAAAAACTTTTTTATTTTTACTTCATGAGCATATGCACTACTAGCGAATATACACTACTAGCGAGGTTTAGCATTATTTCCCATAAATTGTATCTAAATTTTATGAAATACTGATGAAAACGATTATTTTCTTATTAATTTAGCAAATTGTGTGGATAAAACTACCTATAATTATCAAACAAAGAAATATTAACATTTGAAATGGTTCATTGCTTAGGTGCCCGTTTTTTTTGCAAATGAGTGTATATAAAAATAGCTTTTCTTCATACATTCGATTATCCAGATTTTCGATTATCCGAATGCCTAACAACAACAATTAGTCTGGTTAATCGAGTTTCTACTGTATAACTATTAAGTACGGTAATCCGAAAAAATGGGTGTAATCGACATAGCACAAATAATTTCCAAGCAGAAGATTCGCGAATGACAACCACATATTGGAAGACCATGCATCATAGTATGGCTCACCACCAGATACCCTGACAACCTGTTGTAATTTGCTCAGTGTCTTTGAATGCAAGCAGCACAGGACTGCACTTTGTGGTAAAGAGTAGCCTAAGTCCAAGTGCACAGCGAAAAGCTGAATGGTGATGATGACTATGTGTCAAACTCATGATAATCAATACTAAAGAAATGTAAATATATGTTTATAAATAATTTGTATGTAGGCACAAAGTATTTTTCAGTTATTTTTTTAATCAAAATATAATTTACTATATTTAGTTTCTTATAATACTGTTAATTGAAAAAAACATATATCGCAGGCATTGTGAAACAAAAGTATCATTAAGACATCAATTCAAATTTATGTTATCAGATTTGCTTTTAGCTGTCACCAGTATCGAATTACGTGTATGGATATAGATGTATTTACAATTATTAGGAATCAAATTATTTTTTAATATAAAAGTTTATTTGTGCCCTGGTCACCTGTTCATTTACAGGCACTCTAAAGCACTTATATATTATTATATAAGAAATACTATAAATGAAATATGTAAGTCACATACTCATAGACTAAAGAAGATAACCCGAAAGAAAAGAGAATTTGCAAAACTGCCTACTTTTTTAAAGACAATAACCCCACACTAAGTAATACATTGTTCTGCTTCACAAACATGCAATTATTGGACATAAAATCTCTCAGAAGAATCTTCTTATTAGATATCTCAAACAATAATTCCGAGTGGAGCTTGAGTACACCACTCTCGGCATAGTAGGTCACTACTTAGGCTATTACCTAATTTGCGAAGACTAGAATCAAACTGTATATGACGAACAGTGTTTGCTTCAACCTCACATATAAGTGTATGTACATGTGCATATGCCCATAACATGTTACAAATTTTAATAAAATATGAACCATCAATTTTCAACTAGAGCAATAATATAATTCACCTCCTCCTTATCAGTGGGTGCCGCAAAAGACGAATAGAGATGTAATATTTAGATACCATTTATGCCATAGAAACTGCAATAAAAACTCCAAATAAAGTAAACCATACCATTTGACCATTGTGATATAGTAGGTCAATTTCCTTCCTATTATTGAGGAAGCTCAAACCTAGCAGAGGGGTGTATATGATCTAAAATGATGATAATGAATGAATGTTTTGTATCCATACAAAATATGAATTATAATATTTAACAAGCTCTCATGACAAATAAAGTTTACTTACTCGTTTTTAGGTAACCCGATATCAAATCGAGTTGTATACAGTTCATCTTTATAATTGGCTTCATCCAAGCGATCTTTAAGGGATCGGGCAAATATTGGAGCTTTTCCTCTTATTCTATGTCCCAATCTAATTTGTTGTAACTGAAAACCGCTTGCCCAAATTATACGACGTGTGTTTAACATGATGTGTAAATAGTATTATAGTTACACACTCATTCCATTAAAATCTAAAAATCTCTTTCAATTTACCTATAACAGAATAACTTTATTTGTAGAATGTAGGTTATTAATTATTTTTTTGTTCCGTCTTCTCATTCGATCAGATAAAGGCAACAAAACCCATAAAGCCACGGCTAATACAATTTTCTTCACATATTATTTAAGACATCTTCATATTGAGCAGGTTATTAATAGTCACCATCCGTCAGTAAGTCGTCTTTATCATTAATTGGATGCTGAAAACCAAATTATGATTTTTGAAAAATTTTGGTAGAACATGAAATTCAACATAAACCACTATTATATCAATTTTTTACATTTCATTACATTAGTATAATTATCCATTATAACACTTTAAAACACTAAAAAAGAATATAATTCAAGAGCGTAACGAAGTCTGGCGTAATCCTAAAATATCATTATCGTTTTTGTTCTGAAGATAATGCACCAACGCCGTGTCCGACAACCACTTTGAGAAAAATTATAATCCTCAAAGAAGGAATCATCACGGTCCTAAATAATACTAATTTTAAAAATGAATAAAGATCGATTATTTATTTAATATCTGGTTAACCGAGCTTCGCTCGGCATATTTTTATCGAATTTATTTAGATATATCATCATCATCTTGCTCTTATCCCAATTACTTGGGGTCGACGCAATATGTCATCTGTTTTGACATATTGCAAAAAGTTTCGGCAATGACTTTTATGACCGGCCGCCTGCCTGACGTCAACCCTCCTTGGGAATGTAATCGTTGACCCAAATGGTACCAGATGGAGTTGGTGCGGGTCAATCTAGGGCTCTTAGTCGTCTTTTACGACACCCACGAGCAAAGCAAAGGTTGGTAGTATTCGAAGCCGCTACCACACAGCAATTTATTTAGATTATATATTATATATTTAGATTATTATTATAGAATTTATTTAGATATATATTACTAAAAAATAAATAATGAAAAATATATAAAAAATTACAAAAAGAGAATAATAATAACACCGAGATTCGATCCGACGCTGTTTGACACACAAAAACTAAAATTTAAATCGGTCAACGTCTCACCTGACCTACCGTAACTCTCGACGTTGACAACGAAATTTGAATTCATATTCTTTTAAAATCTAATGTCATTGTAATGTTTTGCTAAAAACACCGACAAAAGAATATTTTGTATAAACAAAACCGAGCTAGATCGATTTTTTGGACCCGAATCCTCTAGTATGCCAAGTTTCATCAAAATCGTTGGTGCCGTTGCCGAGATCCTGAATATATATATATATATATATATATATACACAAGAATTGCTCGTTTAAAGATATAAGATTTAAAACCATAAATTTAAGAAAGAAACAAAAAATGGATGTCACGGGACGTCCAGTAAATGTGAAACATCTATGTTAATATTAGAATTTATAATCAATAAGAATCTATTACAAATGAATAAATCAAAGAAAAAAATAACTTATTCTAAATAGATCGTTTTTAAGACAATAATATTGTAAAGAAATATACAACGTGTATATACAAACGGTACACATATCAAGTATATTATAACAGAAACATAGAAACGATACATATATAGAGTAATAACAAGATGTATAATATAAACGCTATGCGCGCTAAGTGTGTGAGGGAGAAGGAGCGACCCTATGTTATTCATAAGCGACTGTGTGAAGTATCATTGCTGTGTAATATTTCAAATAATAATAGAAATCGTATTATTTTATTAAATATTTTATGCCATAGTAGTTCCTGTCGTAATCTATTATTTTATGCATATATACTTGTACAAAATAATTTCGATGTTTCACATCTGCCAGGCGTCCTGAGCGACATCTCACTTTTTTTGATGTTCACACGGTTATTTGCACGACACCTATGCCTAAAATACAGATTTAAAAATTTTTGTCTGTCTGTTCCGGGTTATCTTCAAAACAGCTGGACCGATTTCAAAAATTCTTTCACCAATGGAAAGCTATAATATCAGGGTGTAAACTAGGCTATATTTTATCCCGGTATTCCCACGGGAACGGGAACTACGCGGGTAAAACGACTATAACCTATAACCGAAGCGAAGTGAGGGCAGATTGCTAGTTATAAATATTTGTATATCTATGACGTTATGTTCTTCTTCTTCTTGTTTGTCTTGGCAATCAGCTACAAATACGAACCATTTTTGCCACTGTCGAGTTATAATTATCTTTTCAAGTTCTCAGTTTCTTCATGTCAGTAATGGTCTGTCAGTAAGTCAAAGTGTCGCCCTCAACAGTGTAATGACCACTGTTAAGGGTATCTTCTGAGAATTTTGGTGGAAACAAAAAGGTTATGTATAGCAATTTTATATCATATTCACTACACCTCATACACATACCTTACATACCGTTTTGTTTCCACCAAAATTCTCAGAAGATACCTCTAACAGTAGCCATTACACTGTTGGAGGCGACACTTTGACTTACTGACGGACCATTAATGACATGAAGAAATTGATAATTTGAAAAGAAAATAAAATTATAACTCGACACTGGCAAAAATGGCTTGTATTAATAGCTGATTGCCAAGACAAAAAAAGAAGAAGAAGAAGCACCATCAACTTCATTATTATAATCAGAATCACAGCTATCGCTTTCGCTGTTCAGTTCGGCTCATATACGTCACACTCTGGGCTCAAGCCTCCTGCGTAATAGGAGAGATATTGACCTACTATACCACGCTGGTCAGATGGGTTGATATAGGGTTTTATTTCGAGTTTTTCTTCTCTTGTATAGATGATATATGCATTATGCATATTATATGTCTTAGTCGTCTACGACATTCATGGGTAAGAAAAGGAGTGGTAAATTGTATTCTTACTCGGTCACCATACGAAAAAGCTGTTCGCTCTTCAGTCCAACATTTATAATGAAATCCTTAATATCCTTTTCGTTTGTGACTTCTCTTATCCAACATTCATTTTCAAATTTTTTTACTTGATTGATTTTTTTCTGTCAATCCTCAGCTGTAACCAAGGCTATGGCAGCATGCATCAAATCTTCAATTCTTTTTCAATGCTTTGACCTATTCCTATTCATATCCTATTGCCATGCCCGCTCTTGCATTACTCTCAACTCTCAGATTTTCTCCTTCTCAAAATACTTAATTGCAATATGTAACACTATTTTAACTGCATCGTTATGTAATACTTTCTCGCTTTTATGCTCCATAGTCAAAAATGATGTAACATGAAAAAAAAAAACAGAATTAGGAAATAATTAACAACATTTAATAATATAATAACAATAGGAACTTTTTGACAACCATAACAATTCTTTAACAACAATTTTAACAACCACAATCAACATTATTTGATCAACAATTACGAAGAAACTTAGAATAATTCACAAATAACCGAAACTAGTATGTTACGAATATAAAAGACGGTTAACATAAAGGTTTTTCTGTTGTTGTCCGTACCGGCGAGTGTGAGTAATGTGTGAAATCAATTTAGCCATCATATTCTTGGTATTCTAAGCATGAAAATATAGGAAATTCAATATTACGTCGTGCTTGCGTAAGTTTAATTCTACTCGTGGCATCTTGAAAGTAAAAAAAATTGTGCGTCCCAGGAAGCCCGACAGAAGTGATAACTTAAAATATTCTAAGTTTAACTATTTAATATTGAAATTGTTTAACTTGAGAAAAACTTAAGTTATGTTTTATGTATATTAATATGATAATGTAAGAAAAGGTTATTAATATTTTTTTTATTGCTTATTAAATAATTACAATTTATTTCCAATTCTTGAATATGATAAATTTCATGTATGTACAATATGGTAGGTATGTACAATAATGTAGGTATGTACATACCTACATTCTTAGTATTATTATTATTTAATCCTATAAAAGTAACAAGATATTAAATATTAATGAAATCCTTGCTAATATTATAAATGCGGAAGTTTGTTTGTTACGCTTTCACGCTTAAACCACCGAACCGATTTCAAAAATTCTTTCACCAATGGAAAGCTATAGGTAATATCAGGAAGTAATATATGCTTTATTTTATCCCTGTATTCCTACTGGAACGGGAACTACTAGGGTAAGGCGACTGAAACTGTAGCGAAGCGAGGACGGGTTGCTAGTATTATTATTATAATAATAATTTTTAAATATGGCTAACGCTGTGGGTTGAAGTAAGAGACAAGGAGCCTTTTTTTTGTTAACGCTGTGGAAATGCAATTTACGCACTACCCCTCGCCGGTAACAGACGAGGGGGGTGTGTGGGACTCGCCAGTCGCCTATGCAACCGGAATACCCACTAAACCAACAGCGGTCCCTTCCGCGCTTTTACGGAGTGCCGGAGAGATCGTCTAATGACATTCGATCCCCGACACTCCTACGCAAGGCCGTCGGGCCACGTCCTGTCATCACTCAAGGCGGTGGGAGGAGATACGGTATACGGAGATCAGGACGGTCTCCAGCCTCGGCCACAAACATGTCGATATAATGGTATTATTGATAATCTAACTGGATTGAATTTATGGAAAGTGTTATATTACCTTAATCCGCAATTTTACACCTTTTGTAGGAGGCTGATAAATCATCATCATAGTCTCAACCCATACACGTCCCCCTGTTGGGCTCGAGCCTCCTCCACTATGGGAGGGAAACCGACTTACTATACCACGCTGGTCGGATGTGTTGGTATATTTGTTGGTATATTGGTTTTGTTCCGAATTTTCCTTCTCTGGTATAGATATTACATGCATACTATATCACTTAGTCGTCTTTTATGACACACACGGGTGGTGAATTGTATTCTTACTTCGTCACCGCACGGATAATACTAAAACCAAACTGATAAATACTAAAATAAAATAATTACGAAGAAAAGGCGGTATGAAGTTCGCCGGGTCAGCTAGTATAGGTACCTATATATAAAAATGAATTGCTGTTCGTTAGTCTCGCTAAAACTCGAGAAATGCTGGACCGATTTGACCAATTTTGGTCTTGAATTATTTGTGGAAGTCCAGGGAAGGTTTATACGGTGAGAAAATATTGTAAAATTGCGAGTAAAATACTAAAAACTACAATTTTATTTTCCCATACAAACTGTTCTTACCTGTTAAACATTTGATGTTCGTCCCGTCGGTTCAGCATTTTTGGCATAATTACATGTAGATCTAGATTAAAAAAGATTTTGGAATCGATAAGGAAAGGCGGTATATTAAATAGCTAGAATATAATTCATCACCCGAGAGTGTCGTAAAAGACGACTAAGGGATATAATATACATATAATATTTATGCAAGAGAAAGAAAACTTGAAACAAAACCCTATATTGACATGTCTAACCAGCGTGGTATAGTAGGTCGATTTCCCTTCCATAGTAGAGGAGGTGCGAGCCCAACAGTTGGGCGTGGATGGGCTGAGAAGATGATGATGATTTATCAGCCTTCCACAAATAGTGTAAAGTTGCGGACTAAGGAAATATAACACTTGCCATAAATTCCAGCCAAACTGTCAACCCTAATGGGTAATGGCACTGGTCCTTCAGCACCTAGTACCACATCTCACGGGTCTGTACAATGCCTGAATAGCGTTTGGCCAGTTCCCTGGATGTTGGAAGGAGGAGAGGCTGGTGCCGAAGGCGGGACGGTCTCCGGCCTCGGCCACAAACATGTCGATATAATAGTATTATTGATAACCTGACTGGATTGAATTTACGGAAAGTGTTATATTTCCTTAATCCGCAACTTTACGCCATTTGTAGGGGGCTGATAAATCATCATCATAGTCTCAACCCATACACGTCCCACTGTTGGGTTCGGGCCTCCTCCACTATGGGAGGAAAATCGACCTACTATACCACGCTGGTCAGACGTGTTGGTATAGGGTTTTGTTCCGAGTTTTCCTTCTCTTGCATAGATATTATATGCATACTATCTGACTTAGTCGTCTTTTACGACACACACGGGTGGTGAATTGTATTCTTACTTCGTCACCACACGGATTATACTAAAACTAAACTGATAAATACTAAAACAAAATAATTACGAAGAAAAGGCGGTACGAAGTTCGCCGGGTTAACTAGAACTTAATACTTATATGGCTACAATACTAATACTTACATTTTAAATATCGCGATATCTTTTGAATGAAATGTGCGAATTTAATAAATCAAAAAGTTCTAGAAAGTTATTGAATTCGTCTTGAATATGAAGTAATTTATTTTGATAAGGATTAATACCAAGATACAAAATAAAGAGTATTTAAAGCGCAGGCATTTTAATTATTTAAAAAATAAAGAAAGACACTTATTGTGAGATAACTATAATAGTTAGACATATGGTGTCGCGATATTTTTTGTAGGCAATTATATGTTCGGCAAAGTTGTAGTACATTGTTTTATTCTATAATCAATAGTTTTCGCAGCACATGCGATGTAAGGATTTTTTAGGGTCACTTTTTTACACCTTGGGTTACATTATTGGACTTTTAGTACGGATACCAATTTTTTTTTGAAAATACAATATAGTCTATAGCCTTCCTCGATAAATGGGCTATCCAAAGCTGAAAGAATTTTTCAAATCGGACCAGCGGTTCATGAGATTAGTGCGTTCAAACAAACAAACTCTTCAGCTTTATAATATTAGTATAGAAGTATAGATACAGCGCTCGTGTTTTTATATGTAATGTATACATATGCTATTATAGAGCGAGTCCAGTCCATTGCGACACAGCGATGTTCATAACTGTGATGACACAATCTCAAATCACTCGAGCACTATTATTACGTTTGTAATGGTTAATAGTTAAGCATAAATCCTAGATTAAAGTTTGTAGGGAACGAATTCATACCACATGACCTGATTATTTCTTCAAAAATACTAAGTTTGAACATAATTGGGTCTAATTCTGTACTATGGGCGGTCACCAAAGGAGGGCAGGGAGTTCAAAATCATAAAATGTGGGTAGTGTATGTACGTTCGGTAATAATATAAATTATAATAAGGCCGCCCATTGTACTGTCTATTATTATTATAAGTTTCTACTTTTGTATATAATGTGGTGTACAATAAAGTGTAAATAAATAAATGAATATTACGATTTCTTTTTCCAGAAAATGATTATTTTTATTCACTAAACATTTACTTATTTGCATTAGTATAGACTATACATAGATATGAGAGCTCAGTGCGGCGAGAGAGATAGCGCGTATTCCGTCATATAGCCTAACGTCGTAACGCCACGAGCTGTTTACGCCACGTCAACGGTAAGGTTCACCCTTACCTATAGATGTATCATATCAAAAATACCCAACTAAAGTGAACATGAAGTACAAGTAGAGGTGCCTTTCCTACATTAATCACACATTTTTTTCAACATATGTAGATAAAAAGGCTATTGAAATGGTATACATTTTTTTATAAGTAATGAGATTGTTGTGTAAGTAATGAGATTGTCTTGTAAGCAATGAGCTATTGCTGTACTTGGAGGATTAAAAGGCAAGTTTTTCGTAGATTATGCCTTCTTTCTCTAAACTCTACTGTAGCCCAGAAGTTGTGACTTGTATATATGTATATACAAGAATTACTCGTTTAAAGATATAAGATTAAATTGCAGAGTGCTTGTATGTTTGGCTTTTTCATGCGACAACACGACAGAGAAAAGTTTAGTTTAATAGTGCTTACCATTTGCTTATCGAGATAATGTAATTTTTAGGGCTCCGTACCTCAAAACCAAAAAAACGGAATCCTTATAGGATCACTTTGTTGTTCATCTGTCTGTTTGTCAAGACCTTTTTACTCAAGAATGCGTGGAGCTATCAAGCTGAAATTCATATCAAATACTCAAGTCTACTTTACTGTGCCTTGGAGCTGTGAAAAAATTAAACTTCTAAACCGATGCAATCAAAATATACAGCCGTTTATGCTGCAAATTTTCGACACTGGCAAGGGAATCAAAACTTACAGGGTACTTCCCATGAACTCAGAATCTTGAAATTTGGCACTAAGCAATATCTTATCTATACTAATATTATAAAGAGGTAAAATTTGTAAGTTTGTATGCAGGGGGTAATCTCTGGAACTCATAATCTAATTCTAATTTTATTTTAACTGGCAGAAAGCTACATTATTCCTGAGTGCTATAGGCTATAAATTGTTTCTATAACATGTATATTAACCGAGCTATCACAACTTTTGTCTGGCAAGTCGGAAAAAAATACCTCGTAAAACAGAATTATTTGCGTGCGCTGCCTAAACAGTTGCTTAAAATTAAAAAGAATGTATGGCTACCTGGTTCATCTTAATTATTTCTACAAAAAAGTCAGCGATACCATATCTCTATCTTTTATATTTTATCTTTTATACTTCTATTATTGCATTAAAAAATTTTTTTTTCGGCATTGTTACGTTTGGTTGATTATTTGAGCAACAAAATATTAATTCTTATGACAATAAATTATTTCAGTATCACAGGAACATCATACAGATAAGATTTGCCATTTACAGTATATCAATTGGTCATACAGTTTCGGAGATAATATAAAATTACTAAAACGCAAAATGACCCTAGCATAACTTTCATTGTGCAGACGTTTTACCTATTTGCCCATAGATGGCGTTCTGCAATGACGTCATTTTTCTGAATCGCGGTGTTAAGACTTTCCGTGGATTGATAATAATAATAATAATATATTTATCTATACTAATATTATAAAGAGGTAAAATTTGTAAGTTTGTATGTAACGAATAAACTCAAAAAGTACTGGACCGATTTTAAAAATTCTTTCACCATTGGAAAGCTATAATATCAGGGAGTAACATAGGCTATATTTTATCCCGGTATTCCCACGGGAACGGGAACTACGCGCGTAAGGCGACTGAATCCGAAGCGAAGCGAGGGCGGATTGCTAGTAGCTCAGATAAAGGAAAAATTGCGAAAAGCTAAATTTTTAGTTATATCATAACTTTTACTTATATACCTACAGGTTTGTACGGAACACTCGGTGCGCGACCCCGACTTGCACTTGGTCGGTTTTTTTTAATAAAATTTATAGTACCTGTTGTGTCTATAAATATTCCATTTTTCCCATTAATTCATTACCTGATAGCAGCACTAAACACGCTCTCATCCTAAGTAAGCTCTGTAATTACGTAGTTACATTCATCATCATCATCTCAGCCCATATACGTCCCACTGTTGGGCTCGGGCCTCCTCCACAATGGGAGGGAATTTGACCTACTATACCATGCTGATCAGACATGTTGGTATAGGGTTTCATTTCGAGTTTTCCTTCTCTTGCACAGATGTTATGTGCCTATTATATCCCATAGTCGTCTTTTACGACATCCACGGGCAAGATAGGGAGTGGTGAATTGTATTCAGACTCCGTCACCACACGGAAAATTAGTTAGTAGTTACATTAATACTAAAAAAAAAAGTACTAAGGGGCTGCATTAAAAAAGTACTAAAGTTGTTCCCACAGGGATATAATGAACAGCTTATAACATAAAAGCTTGCAGATTACATCACTAATAGGTAAGTAAGTAACCGAAAGTGTAAAAAGCTGGATGGGTTGGTCTCGCTGTGATCCCCGACTGCCGGACGGGTGTCGCTCAAACATGGTGTTACCCCAATTTTTATCTTTCTTTATATTTATATCCTTTATGTACTAATATTGGAGAGAGTGACAAAGGAACAGGTTCACATCCTTCTCACCCTAATTTTCAATTTCACCTGCTAGCCAGTAAGCGGGGATAGCTTTAATAGCAGATTCACTATAGATTTTCTTCTCTGTTGCCTTACAATAGCTAAAATAATTTAATGAATATTCCAGTACTTAATTTTTAGGTGTAGGTAGGTACCCAACAAAATTTCTCCTAGTGATCCTTCAGCCAATAAACACGACTCCAACGAGAAAGTATGGAGTAGTGGCACTAAAATATTGTATTCTTTACCCATCACCATACGGTGACCCCGTACGGTGATGGATTTTTATAGAAAACCAGCAATCTGCCCTACCTTTGCTTCGGTTTCAGTCGCCTTGCTCCCACATTTTAAATCGCCAATATCTTCTAAAATATTACGATATGTGATTGCGGTCCATGAGCCTCGGGTTCAATTCCCGGACCGGCAATATTTATAAGAGTTACTTCAGAAGGTTACTCCTTATACATATATACAGGTACCTGGTAGTAAAATATTATTAAAATCAATCCAGCCATTTTGAAGACCGAGGATTGGTCCGCCATCCGCAAAGAGGCCGACTGCGTGAGGGTGAAGCCTCGTCAACACTGCCCTGTCGCCAGGTCGGCCACGGATGTTAAGGAATCTGTACCAGTAGCCGGCCTCGTGGCGATGTGAAGGGACTACCCACCCATCCAGACAGATTGGGCAAGATGTGTCCAGAAAATAGCCTACCACAAAAAAAGTATTGCCCACCTACCAAGTTAGATTCTGCATAAAAGATTAGTTCTTGTGCTTTTTTGCTACTGTTTATTTATGTTTGCTAATGTGATGTTATATAATTTGTTATAGCCTATAATATGTATATATACTAGCTGATCCAACAGACGTTGTTCTGTTCAAATAAGCGCCACATATCGAGTTCAATTGTGAATCTAAACTATTCTTGAATCCCCTTGAACATGCATAAAAAAATTCATCAATATCGGTCCAGCCGCTTAGGAGGGGTTCAGTGACATACACACGTACACAAGGAATTTATATATAAAGATGCTGCTTTTATTGTTGGTACTTAATTAATTTCTGTAAAAAAGATAATATTCTGCTTAAAAAATATATAAGTAGCTAGTATTCTTTTGCTATAAAAATAGGTGCGCCACCAACTTATGGACCAAATAACAATATACAAGCGCCATACTTTTCATCTTTCACCAAATAAATAAATAGGTACCATACAAGTAGTTTGTATTATTATCACTATTACCAATGCATGCCACGCCATTCCTATATTTATAGTATCTAATACTAGTAAGCACCAGACAAATACTTAATACTTGGTCACTATAGCCTAAAACATCTCTTGCAGGTAACAAGTATGTATATTCATAATGTAAATATAGCTGTGGTATCAATAGGTACCTACTTAGAAAGTAATTACGCACGTAGCTCTATTAAATTTGTTGTAGATTGATGCTGTTTATTGATTACTTAGATATATAGGTAATCTATACTAAAATAACATGGGCGTTATCAATTCTTCAAATTACCAATGTGGGTTTTACGTAACTTTTATAGTGTATAATAATATCAATGAAATTCCAAATCTGTACGCGATTCTTACTTTCAATACAAATAGTCCTCACACAACAGTAAAAGTAGTAACACAATTAATAAAATTACATAAATTGGACTGGATATTAAACCTATTTGCTATTCTTCTATCTAACAACGCCTTTGACAAATGAACACGGAACCGAGAGACGCTGCCCAGCATAGCCAATCGGGTGAAGTGCACGTTGATTGTCGATAACATTATGTTTTGTTCATGTGTGCGTTTTATGCGTATTTTCGAGCAAACGGAGCAAGTAGCGTTTGAACAAAGCATAAATATATAGAAGTGACTGAAAGAGTGTTGTGTCGTCGAGTCGAGCGGAATACTTGTCAAGTTGCTGGCTGGTTGCGTTGTGATTATTACGTCCAGTACTAGCTTAGCTACTAGTCCGCTCTGCTGGCCCGCCTGCCACAGCGTTTGTTAACGGAAATCGTTTAATCAATAATAATTTTGTTCTTTACAATTATTAATATTTTACGAGTAGTGTTAAGACTTACGGACAGTGTTCAATTTAATATTTGCATGCTTAATCCCGACTCCGACTGACTAGAGAAACACCATGCAAAATAACTAGCTCGACATTTTAGGAGCCATTTACACATGGCAAGAAGTCACGTAGACTTTGTTAGTGAGTGAAATGTATAAAATACAGATATTAAGATAAAATTATTTGGCTGTTTTATGAGTGATAATTTGAACGTAGATATGGATTCTAAAAATATCCAAAAGAATGCCATGCACAAAAGTGCAGAATTCACATTTACTCCGCCTCCTGAAGCACCCGTTTTCGAACCTACGCCCGAAGAATTCATGGACCCTCTTGGTTACATAGCAAAAATTCGTCCAGTTGCTGAGAAGACAGGTATATGCAAAATTAAGCCTCCGTCGCGTTGGCAGCCACCCTTTTCATTAGATGTGGACAAATTAAAATTCGTTCCTAGAATACAGAAAGTTAATGAGTTGGAAGCCATAACACGATTGAAACTACTATTTCTTGAGAAAATATTAAAATTTTGGGACCTTCAGGGCTCACCATTGAAAATTCCTATGATCGAAAATAAAACCCTGGATTTATATTGTCTTAAATTTTGGGTTGATGAAGAAGGTGGTTTTGAAAATTGCAATAACCCAAAAAAATGGCGCAAGATAGCTAATGCAATGGGATATAGTCAAAATGCAAACACAATGAATTTTCTACGGAGCAATTATGAAAAAATATTGTTACCTTATGAAATTTTTGAAAAAAGTAAAGCAGAAATACTAAAACCTACAAAGAAAATTGAACACAAAATTGAAACGAAAGATGAAGGAGGTGGGAAGTTCTTAGTTACAGAAATACCTATAGAATCAATAACAAATACTACTAAAATCAAACATGACTATGATTTTAAGGAAGAAAAGCCTCACACAAGTATAAAAAAAACAAAGACGGGTTCAGATATACAAATGGTTGTTGACAGTTTAAAGAATAAATTTGATAATGAAAATGATGCAATGAAACATAATAGAGAATTAAGAAGGCTGGCCTGTTATGGACCGGGACCAAAAATGCCTGGTTTAAATGATGAGGAATTTGATATCACTAAATCAAGAAAAAGACCTCGTTATGATCTTGACCCTTTAGCTATATACCAATGCGCTATATGCCAAAAGGATAACCGTGATGACTTACTTTTGATTTGCAATGGTTGTTCTGATACTTATCACACATTTTGTCTGAAACCACCACTTAATTCAGTACCTGATGGAGACTGGCGTTGTCCTCGCTGTATAGCAGAAGTGGTACATAAACCTGCTGAAGCATTCGGTTTTGCTCAGGCTGAGAAGGAATACACATTACAACAATTTGGAGAAATGGCTGATAAATTTAAGTCTGATTATTTTGGTATGTCAGGTCACCTGGTCCCAACAGCGGTAGCTGAGAAAGAATTTTGGAGAATTATCTCTTCTGTAGAAGAGGATGTTACTGTGGAGTATGGTGCTGACCTTCATTCCATGGATCATGGTTCAGGCTTCCCTACAAAATCATCTCTAAATTTATATCCTGGTGATCAGGAGTATGTTGATTCTGGATGGAATTTAAATAATCTACCTGTTTTTGATGGCTCTGTTCTTAAATTTATAAATGCAGATATATCTGGGATGACAGTACCTTGGATGTATGTTGGTATGTGTTTTTCAGCATTTTGCTGGCATAATGAAGACCATTGGAGTTACTCTATTAATTATCTACATTGGGGCGAAGCTAAGACTTGGTATGGAGTACCAGGTAGTGGTGCAGAACTCCTGGAGAATGCTATGAAGGCAGCGGCACCAGATCTTTTCAAAACACAACCAGACTTGTTACATCAACTAGTAACCATTATGAATCCAAATATATTAATGAATGCTGGTGTGCCAATTTATAGGACTGACCAGAATGCTGGCGAGTTTGTTGTGACTTTCCCTAGAGCATACCATGCTGGGTTTAACCAAGGATATAATTTTGCAGAAGCTGTTAATTTTGCTCCCCCTGATTGGCTGAAAATTGGACGTGAATGCATAACTCATTACAAAAATCTGAAAAGATTTTGTGTATTTTCTCATGATGAACTAATATGCAAGATGGCACTAGAAGGAGACCGCTTGGACTTGGAAACAGCTCTAGAGACTCAAAAAGAGTTAGTGAAGGCTACACAGGAAGAAGGTACTTTGAGGGCCTTAATAGCTAAGAAAGGACTGAAGAGTGTTCGCAGAACTGCATTTGAATTGCTTGGTGATGATGAGCGGCTATGTGAAGTGTGCAAAACCACATGCTTCCTCTCTTCAGTATCATGTAGTGATTGTAAACACATGGTTTGCTTGCAACATGCAGATGATCTCTGCAATTGTCCATTAAACAAGAAAACATTAAACTACCGTTATGACATGGATGAATTACATATTATGTTACAAACCATAGATTTCCGAGTTAACAGTTTTGATAAGTGGATGACGGAGACAAAGAATATTCTGTTACCTACTGCTCCTGATATTGGGAAGCTACACAAGTTAAAAGTTTTGATAGATGAAGCAGAAGAATTAAAAATACCAAAGTGTGCATTACTGGCACAGTTACGGGAGGAATATACAAAAGCTACAGAGAATGTTGAGCCAATTGTTATAGAATTAGATGATGATTGAGGAGACTATAGACTGGAGTTTAATACCTAAATAGTATTCATTTATGACCATTTTCAATAACCTATCTAAAGATTATAGAGGATTATAATCAACTCTGGTAAAGCAGTCAGGTAATCTAATCATAGATTGTTTTAAAATTACAGATGAATATTAAAAATATATAGCATTTTCTAATTTCACCATGTGGTGATGGAGTAAGAATACAATTGGTGCATTGTATTCTCCCTGTCTCTTGCCCATGAGTGTCCTATAAGATGCATAAGGAGTATGATACCCATATAACATTCACAGAGAGATGCCAACCCGCTTGGCCAGTGTAGTTATAGTAGGTCAATTGCCCTCCTATTGTGGCTCTATCGTTTGATTTAGTATTAAATTACTGCCAACAAGGGCAACAATATGAATCAGTGTAAAATTAATAATTGAAATGATAGAAGGAAAAGTTATTGAAAATAGTTATTACTGTCTGTTGAAATTTATAATTATATGAAACTAATGTTTAATTATTTCTTTTAATATTGTTTTTAATTTCATCACATTATGGCAGCTTTAAACTCACACTCTTTTGGTGAGAACAATTGTGTATTTATTAAACACAAATTTAATTTACTACTTGAAAAAAAATAAGACATGAAGTATTTTTGCAACATTTGTTGACTATCTTACAAATTATTATATAATGATAAGGTTTTATATCAATAAGCATTATTATTATTATTATGTGAAAATCTTATAATGTATATTTGAGACTTGTGTATTTAGACATAGCTAAATTGGTATTTATATGTTGTAAATGATTAGTAATATTTTCAATTAATATCAATGATTTGAGATCATTCAATATACTTAGTATTACTATTTAGTATTGGCCCACCGTATCATAATACATAACAGCTTTTAGTATCTTGGTTTAAAATGTAGATTGGGGTTTTTACTTAATACATCTTGCTCATTAAATATCACAATTTATTTAAGTTTAAATGCATGTAAATCACATTAGACCATTTATGTTGTAGTTTTCATATTGAATAATTTGATGTTAATTGTCGTACACCAATATCGTGGGGAACTAGTTAGTGATGATATATATTAAAATAGTATAAGATTTGAACCAAAGGCAAAATAATGAAGCAGTGCACTTTATGTACAAAATAATAAGGAATATTGCAAGCTAACGATTTTGTTCATTTGTTTTTGTCATAAATTCATCACGGGCTGGAGATGTTACAGATAATTTATTTTAATTTCAATTATGTTCAGTGTTTCAAATCACTGTTTTAAAGGTTTAGGAGTATTGATCTCAATTTAAATTCAGCATTATAAATATATAATTACTTTTACACTATCATTATTAAAATAGTGTTATGTAAGTTATTTATAATGCTGAAATTACTGTACTGAAACATGTTAGACGCATTTTCATGATTAGTATTTATTAATTAAGATGTTATGTGTAAGGTATATGTTTGTGTGTACAATTATGAAATTATAATTGCTAACATTCAAGCTTTCGTAAAATAGTATTTAAGAATATTTATATAGATGAAAATATAAGTCGTATATGGTATAAATAGCTTGTCCTGACTGGTATATTCTGATAGAAAATATGTACAATTTTGATGATAAAATGCGCCTAAGATTCATTACGGCATCTGTAAATGGAATAGAAGGGTATTAAAAATTGCATTAATATATTGCTTTGTTTGTCCAATGGTTCGCAACTGTTGATCACTCAATCACATGTTCGTATTGATTGGATTTGAGCCAGGTAATTTTTTATTGTTTCTATGCCAGAAATTATCACAAGCGATGTTTTTAACTGCGTCTTTACAAGACTAGTCTCGGCTTTTATAAAATGATATTAAAATTTGCATAGTAAATTGTGGCTTCTTCCAAGGTTACACCACTTCTATTTTACGCACTCTGGAATGAAAATAATGAACCATATCAAAATATATACAACCAAACGTGAAATAACAACATTTTTCACTTGTAGGACGCGTGAAATAACAACATTTTTCACTTGTAGGACGCGAAGTTAAATATAAGTTAATAAAACTTAAGAAACATTTGATTTAACATAATCTCTTCAAGAAATATTAAGTAATATTTCGTTTCGAGACTGAGACCGGCAAACTAGTATCATTATTTAACTAATTTATCTTTTCTTTAAATTACATAGATATTAGAAGCAGTTTTACGGTTCAGATGTGATGCTGCATCTTGGCTTTTACATTTATGTCCCTCCAAGACTATTTTTTATGGAGAGAAATATACACTGCCTTGCATAAACAAACCTGTTGATTGTTCGCCGGTTTCACGAGATTAGGCAGTTTAGGCGATTTAATTGAATTTTTTTCGTCAGGTAATAAGTTATTTCATTATTTACATGACTCTTGAACATGCATACTCCTACACCGGTATTTTTTTCAAATAAGATTTTGCACAAAGAAATAAATCTTTTGACGCATTACATTACAAATAATAGACAAATTTTATATTACATTACAAATAATAGGCAAATTTTATATTATATTACAAATAATAGGCAAATTTCGTCCAGATTTCGAACACTCATTTGTGGATACGTGGTACAATTAATTGTTTTGCGTCGAAATCGATCTTATGACGTTTAAACAACTGCATCATTTGTGTATTTCAGACAAGTAAAGAAACAAGTTAAAAGTTAACCGTCTATTCCTCGATAAAGTGGGTTCTGATGAGAGGAATCTCTCATGTTGCGCTTCTAGTTATAACGCGACATTAGTTTGAAAATATTTTACTTCATAAATATTCAATTCTATTTTTTTTCTTATTATAATAATTCTTATAGATAATTATTTATAAACTTTTGGCACGGCTATGAATTTGTGTGAACGTGTAAATGTACGGTTATTTGAATGATTTAATGCTGAGAATCTTAGCCATAACGGATGTATACTGTAGTGACTGGACCACCATTGATAACTTTAAATTATGTAGAAAGAAGTACTCATAGGATAATGAGATAACTTCAACAAATTTCTATGTAGTAGGTATCTACTTATAGCATGTAACAATTTAGACTACGCCATTTTTTTGACTGATTGTTTGTATTCAAATTTAGTTTCTATAAAAAATACTGTTAATAATAATTATTAATTTTACGTAAATGTAGTAAATTATTTTGAGTAGTGTGATTTATACTGTGATTCCGAATTTTTTGTCTCTGACAAGTATGTGTGGATGTAAACTTAATAGTAAAGAGTGTGAGTATTAAAATAAAGTAAAATAAATTAAATGTAATAAATACCATTTTTTAGTTTTATTATATTGCCCCCATAATTACGATATAGGACGCACTCCGAATCATTACCCGACCCAGTAAAAGTTGCTCAGCGTCGTTGGATGCAGGCGGCACAGGAGCACACTTTGCGGCGAAACATGAGGGAGGCCTACGTCCAACAGGCAATGACGAAAGGTTGAATGACAATGATTACATTACCCTAGTAATGTTAAAAAGCGTACTACATTTTTATCTATTCGAAGTGATTAATACAAGGAAAACCCATTATGAATTAAAAAGCTCTTTGAATGTATAAAGTCTTTATTAAAATTGTAAAATAACATTAAAAATAAGCAGAATATATTTGGTTTTAGCCATGATTACATCATTGTAAAATCTATATAAATATTTTATTAAACAATTCATTATTTTACATTTAGTAATAAATACTCTAAAATAGTTGCCATTTTCTTTAATCCAATAAACCCGCAATAAGAATGAAATTTGTGGCGGGTGAGTTTATAAACATTTAATTAACACAACAACCAAATTACATAAATAATGATTTCTGATGTTTACGCGAGTATTATACATTTTAAATAAAACTACGGATTATATCGCGTTTGTATTTGATTTTTGATTACCCGACGTTTCGAACACTTTGCAGCGTTCATGGTCACGGGCGGACTAAGATGTCTCACGTCCAATAAGTCATCGTTACTGCAGAAAATTTATTCCATAAATACTTGCGATTTATACAAAAAAAAAGTTGCGTCAATTGAAAAGAAAAAATAAATATTGAAAATGCATGTAAAAGATCATAAAAATGTTCCATCTTACTTAATTTAAGTACTGTATGATATCACAACCATATTAAAAACTAAGATAAAATAAAATAGAATATATATATACATTAAAAACGATTGAACAGATTTCTATGAGTTAACAAGTAAAATTTGCAATGTTTCAAATAAAACACTATTAAAATCTGTTCATCCCTTTAGGAGATATTATGCAATACACAGACACACACAGATAAGTGCACACACCAAACTTATAATAACCCTTTGCTTGCGTTGAAACTTAATAAATTATTTGTATTTAAATTACACTATTGATCAGAATTTCTTTATTTGATCTTAATGTATTAAAAGTCTTTGTACACAATCATCTTGGACTCGAATATAAAATTCTACATGGACCGATGAAGTTAAAATACAGGTTTTTACAATACTATTTTTCCTGTAGTTAATGAGAAATAAAAAGCAATGAATTTTGGCTTAGATATACAATTAATGATATCATACTTCGTTGTTCAACATCTCAGCCCATTACGTTCCACTGTTGGGCTCTGGCCGCCTCCATTATGGGAGGGAGATTGACCTACTATACCAAGCGGGTCAGTCGTGTTGGCATAAGTTTTTGTTTAGAGTTTTCCTTCTCTTGAATAGATGTTATATGCATATTATATCCTTTAGTCGTGTCGTTTTTTACGACACCCACGGGCAAGAGAGGGGTGTAATTGTTTTACTTCGTCCCCACACGGAAAACTTCGCAGTTGTTTTTTATAATCTATAATTACTGCAGTAATTAATAGATATAAATGAAATGCGTTGAAATAGGATAACGTTAAGTCCTAACAAACTAACTGAAATTTCGTATAATATGCGTTTTAAAATATAATACTTATTAGAAAATAACAAGCAAAGAAGCTTACAAATTACAATGAATAATATAGTTATATTTTAGTCTATAATTACTACAGTAGGGAGCGTATCCATATTACGTGACCTGTTTATGAGACAAATAGAATTGGGTCTTGATTTGTACTACTAACGGTCGCCGAGGGAAGATAGGGTTGGTTGCAATTTGAAATAAAAAGAAAGGAGTCACGTAGTATGGGTACGTTCCTAATGTATAACATAATAGTGAATTGCGCCGAAATCCTGTAATTGTTTTTAGTAATAGATTAACAAATGAACAGAAATTTCATATCATTTATATAAACCAATTTTACAAAACTGTAGAATAACGTACATGCAAGTGTCTGATAATAGAAAAATATTTTAATTTATTTACGAATGTTTTGTGAATTCATTACAGTAAAATAAAATTATTGTTAAAAAATAAAATACTGGTAAATATATTGTGATGATAGATGTGAAACTTGAAATATTTTTTTCAAGTGTCTTATATTTTGATAAATATTTATGTATTACTAAACTATATTTAACATGATATAATATTTTGTGAATGAAAAGGTTTTTGGGAATAATGTGCTATTCTATTGGAATAGTTTAAGAGTCTTGCTCACTCTTTCTGACTTGATACTCCCGTCGCCTTATCTTATGAGATTCATAACATTTAATATTTAAAACATGCGTGCAGCGAGCATCTTTCGAATGGAATTCATCATCTCAGCCCATATACGTCGCACTGTCGAGCTCGGTCCTCCTCTGTTATGGAAGGGAATTTGACCTACTATACCATGCGGTATAGTAGGTCAAATTCTTGCATTCATGCTTTTCTTGCATTGATGTTATTTGCATATTATATCGTCAGTCGTCTTTTATGATACCCACGTTAGGGGGTAGTGAATTGTATTCTTACTTTGTCACCACATGGAGAATTGATCAAGTTGAATTGGAACAATAATATTGGTAACGTAACTATGATACGATACTAACGTAATGATTCCCGCAACTGAACAAATCTGTTGCTCAAACTGGTCTTGATTTTTAATATGCGATTTAGTTCTAATAATATTTAGTATGTTCTCTAATATTTAGTACGATAATAACTCCTATAAAATATCGCCTTTTGGGTATATCATCCAATATTTTGGCACCGGTGGACTGGCGCAATCGTTTTTTAATTGGTCCCGTCACTACTATGCACCAGCAGAAGTAGTTTCAAGCTAATAATTTTATTTAGTGATAATAGAATTTGTATATTTTAATAAATATACACGTTATAGAAAATAGACTACGAGAGCTATAAAATGTATACAATAATCAACAGATTCCATATGTCATCTTACCCAAATGTCCATACTTTACAAAAATTTATTTCAATTTTTTAAAACAATCATTATTCATAAATTGCAGTATTCTTACAGAAATATATTTTAATTTTGAAAACAATTGTTATTCTTTAAAATTACATAACCTATTACTTAAATTCTCCTGTTTTGGCAAATTTGCTTTTATCAATACAAAATGAAGCAGTATTGCAACGTTAATTACGAATTGTTACATTTTGACAAGTGCTATACAATATTTTTGAGGGTACCCCAAGTAGGGGGGTATTTCGTCGGGCCGACCACTGATGACAAGTTAACCCTGCTCCGGTGGTCGGCCCAACGACGAAGGCGACGTGGTTTTCGGGTGGGTTGCAGGAGTTGCGTGCTTAAGCCCCTCTGTCGCCCCGGACGGAGTGGTGCGGAGGCGCGCCGACCGCAGCCCACCCACAAAAAAAAAAATACAATATTTTTCATTTTTAAAATAATATAAGCCTTATTGCCCTATTCCTAATACATCAATAATCTTAATAATTATGACAGGTTATTTTATTATATTAATAACTTACTACTATTATATAACAATGACGTCTTATTTAGAGCTACGACATTTAATTATCCTTTGTAAAAATGTATACTGGACGGACATATTTTGTGATTTGACTAAGATTTGAGTATTTTATTAAGTATCTTTGCATTTATGCACATAAATTTAATTAAAACTTAT
Source organism: Lymantria dispar (assembly GCA_032191425.1). Taxonomy (NCBI): domain Eukaryota; kingdom Metazoa; phylum Arthropoda; class Insecta; order Lepidoptera; family Erebidae; genus Lymantria; species Lymantria dispar. The sequence continues at coordinate 19,124,812 of CM063447.1, read as the reverse complement.
TTCTAAATCTTAATATAGTTAGTTACGTTGTAGAACAGTAAACAGTCTTTTCAAAGCACTGAAGTACATTAGATATAGAATTATTACATTCATACTAGCCGCCGTTATTTATTAAAACCATTTATTACACTTATACAAACATTAAATGCATATAGAAATACAGTAAACAAATGCAAAATTACTCTTCTCCTAAATATTGTTATTCAGGTCTGAACGATATCCTAGTTACGTCATTGGGTAAATAATGTGGTCCTAACTCTGAGGCCGTATTCGCTATGAGCAAATATAATCTTAACGCCAGCCCGGCCCATTCGCCGCTAATAGGCTATTTAATTATTGCCGTCCGTAATTATCGCTATTAATTTATATCCTAGTTCATAACCATAACAATATCATTAAATTTTAATATTATAATATGTAAACTCTATCTTTAGCATTACATCAACTTTATAAGACAAATATGCAGCCGCCATAGGCCGCAGCCTATTCAGCCTAGTGGTAAATTCACCACTGCTTAACGCGTCTCAGCGTGATATCTATAAACATTTTCGTTGAATGGGAGCGACAAATTTGATATAAAAGTTCGAAGGAAGTTCGTATTATATATTAGAATATTGTTACAAGCCGCGTTAAGAGTTTCTTTTGTCATAGCGATTCAGGGTCCTCTAATAGGTCAAGTGCACTGTCATATACAAGCGCAAAAGACGTATTCGTAATTAAGTGTTTACGTCACACTTTAATTACAATTTAAATATACATATACAGTAATACCTCGACTTATGCTACCCCGTTTTACGCTAATTCAAAGATACGCGATTTTCTCTTCGAGCGCTCAGGCCTTAAGGCTTAGGCTTTTTATTCATAAATTTTCATTTATTTTTTATCTAATGTTTGGACCATATTTTTTGAAAAATTTATTGTCTATAAACTAGTCCCAAATAACCATTTTTATTATCCATTTAATATAACCAAAATTATGTACCGACTTCGCGATTATCGCTCGGCCTCGCCTATTCCGTACGTCCGGGGTATTACTGTATCTGGTTCGTTCTCCGTATTTTAATATAAGCCAAATCTTGTGTTAAACACGGGTAAATAAGATCGATTAAGCATAGACTAGGCAATTAAACTTTTCTGCTTCTTTTAGCACGTGTATATAAAGAAAGGGGTGGTAGCACATTGTACTTTAAGCCGTCACCGCATAGATAAATTATTCATCGTCATGCTCAGCTCTTATTCCAATTACTTGGAGTGGATGCAATATGTATTCTTCTACCAACGTGCATATTGCAAAGGTTTTGGGAATGGTTTTATTACCGGCCACCAGTCTGATGTCAATCGTCTTTAAGAAACTATTTTTTTAATCGACGCCGATCAATGTAAAGCTTTTAGTCGTTTTTTACGAAATCCATGAGCAATAGGGTTGGAGATATTTTAAGCCGTCATATAAGCACCAAACACAAATTATCTAGATCACAAAGTAAAAAAAATAGGTTTCGAAAAAATTCGAACATAGAGAGCAACTACCCAGTTGCTCTCTATGTTCGAGTTGAATAGTCTGATTGACTAGGCTCTCAGTTTAGTTACTAAAGTTTAAAATACTAAGCAGATCGTTATAAATTGTAAAGAGATTCATAATCAAAGAGATTCATAAAAAAAAATGTAGTGTCTGTAATATCATACTAATAGGTTATTACACGGTACCGATAAACCAGTTTAAATATTTTTTGTCTGTCTGTTTGTTCCGGGTAATCTTTAAAATAGCTGGACCAATTTCGCTGATATTTTACTATAAGGTAGTTGTTTATATAAGGAGTAACTTAGGCTATTTTCCCTCTCATAAAAACCCTATAAAATTTTGACCGGTCCGGGAAGCGAACCCGAGGCTTCAAGGAAATGGTCAGACAAACCGAAAGCTAAAAAGTACGAGGGTAATACCGCAAGAATTTCTTAGTATGTAATTCATTTACAAAAAAGACGTTTCTTATTTGTGAGAATACAATATTTCCTAATTTTATACGGACGGATAAATACGGGACTGATATTGTATAAATATAAAAACGACATGAAAATGCTCATCGTCGTCTCAGATCAAGTCTCACAGTTGGGCTTGAGCCTCCTCCAGAATATGAGAGAAAATTTACTACTGTACCACGCTGGTCAAACGTGTTGGTATAAGATTTCATTTCGAGTTTTAGTTCTCTTGCATAATTTCTTGGGCGTCTTTTATGACACTCACAGGCAAGGAGGAGGGTAGCGAACTGCATTCTTATTCCCTCACCATACGGAAAGAATCTTCATCACAACAAATTCTTTAACACTATTACATAAAATTTAATTATCATATTGGAAAATGTTCTTTTCTATATATCTTATTTTAGCATAATACTAGTATATTGTATCACATTGGTTCAGTGTCAGATGGATATAACGGTCGCTTGCGTGGTTCCAAGTTCAAATCATGCAGAATTTTTAAAAGAGTATATTTTATTTTTTTCGCGGTAAAAATATAGAGCCACAAATCGGAATCGCGTTCAGAATATTTAAGTATCACTTAATTGTTCTTCGAGGAGCTCAAACACAGATACCTACTAAACAAGGAAGATCATTATTCAGATCAGTACGCACTCTGGGCAATCTAAATTATAAGAAACATTTTCATATTAATGTTATTAAATTCGTTTTCATTTTAACAATACAGATTCGATTTAGCTGATAAAAAATCTTAATGTTTAACCACACGTTTGAAGCAAGAAGAATACTATACTTTTTTTGAGACTATGGTCTCGACAATGATCTATGGTCACTCTGCCCAATTGGTCCAGGGCGACAAAAGATTGGCGCGTGGCCCCATAACCTATCGTATTTCCTCCCCATCGCCATTGGTACCGATTCCTTAACATGCGTAGCCGGCCCGGCGGATTAACTTTTCGGGTATCTAATGATTTCTGATGTTTACGCGAGTATTACACATCTATACCAATAAATAAAATTGGAGTGTCTGTTTGTAATGTCAAAATAATAGGCTTTTTCATGCTCACACGGTTATTTGCACGACACCTATGCCTAAAATACAGATTAAAAAATTTTTGTCTGTCTGTCTGTCTGTTTGTTCCGGGTAATCTTCAAAACGGCTTGACCGATTTCAAAATTTATTTCACCAATGGAAAGCTGTAATATCAGGGCATAAACTAGGCTATATTTTATTCCGGTATTCCCACGGGAACGTGAACTACGCGGGTAAAACTACTAAAACCGGCGGGTTGCTAGTTTTAAATAAAACTACGGATTTTATCGCGTTTGTATTTGTTTTTTGATTGCTCGACGTTTCGAACACTTTGCAGCGTTCATAGTCATGGTCTCACGTCCAACAAGTCATCGTTATTACAGAAAATTTATAATTAGCTACCCGATACAGAAAATTAGTTAATTTGAAATTTAAATTTTCTGGTATCGTTCCCTAAGATCAGGCAACAAAAACTGTGTTGCCGGGTAATCGCCATCACGCAGAATAACTTGAATGTACATCAGGCGCAGTGAGGACACCGACCTATAGTATCAGTGTCGGGGATTTGAATCCCATACCATATAACACTGTGCGAACCGTCAATTTTTGTTCCGAGTCTGGATATAATTTGTGTCCGTTAATTATGTTTGTGAGGTCCACCAAAATACAAAAATTATTTTCATAATGCTGGGTATTGTATTTTATTATTGTTTTCTATACTTATAAACCATTTGTCATAGCTTTGCCTCCGCTTAGTCTAGAATAATTATTTTAATTCTTGGAAACAGTTATGTTGCATTAATACCATACGTACTTTTAGCTATCTTTCAAAATCATGTATGTAAAATTTCATAATCATCGGTTAAGTAAAATGTAAAAATGTAACAAACAGACTCACATTCTCAGTTACAATATAAGTTTCTTCATCGTCAGCAAATATAAGTTGAATTTTAGCAAACCATGCGAGCCAGTCGGGTTTTGTTTAGGGTTTCTTTTCTTTAACAATATTATTTGCAAACATCGTTTAGTCATCTTTTACGACTTTCATGAGGAAAGGAATATATGTTGCATTGTCTTCCTACTGCACTGAATAACTAAGATGAACATAATTTATTAATATAATTTAGTTTGTTACTCCAACGGTGTCTCTCATCTCCCTTCCTTTTGTTTCTATGGGTAAAGCGAGGCAGGCACCAGCAGCCAGCACCGCTACTAAGGAATAAACGCTCGTCGCAATAACTATTGAATTTTTCAACAGCACCTGAAATAATATTTAGGTTCATGCATAAACTATGTTAATAATTTTGTGATTTTTTTGATGTCTCCTCCGCCCTTGTCACCGTTGGTCGCATTTGTGAGGATCCCTCCCTAGTGTGACGTCACATATTTTACAATTAGGTATAGAAAATATAAATAACTAGCTGACCCAACTGACGTTGTTCTGTTCAAATAAAATAAAAGGAATGCTCCTTCTCTCATTCTTAGGTCCATCCCTTTAGGAGGAGTTCAGTGACATACACACGTACACAAAAAATGTATATATAAAGAAGAAGAAATCACAACGAAACGCTGCGGGTGTTAATGTATTTCTGAAGGAGTTGATGCTGAAGGGTTGGCAATATTTTCAAGATTCTCGTTTTTTAGTATGTTCTTAGAAGTATGAGATTTGAAAAAGTGACGTCATGAAACTTACGACTCCTTCCACCCCTTGTCACACTTCGCCGTTTGACGTACTTTACGGATGGCCCCTTTTTATATAAAATAATAATATTACCATCATCCAACCATACCTCAGTCTTAGGGAATACTATAAACGGATGCCTATCTACATTTTTCTATTGAGTGTGAAATTAAAGATCTTTGTGGGATATGATACTGCGATTGGCTGTCAATCTTAATATTAACATAGACTGCCACTCACGCTTTACATACTACAGTAGCGCGACAAAGACCTGTGACTCGTTTACTCGAGTATATCGCGGGTACTTTATAAGGTTAAAGGTAATGTTTTAGTTTTATCTTCATATTCGCGACATAGATATCAATTGATTACACAGATGGCGTAGTGGTCTAAATAGCCACCTACCATGTAGAGTGTAGTGGCTTCAATCCCCACGAAAAACAGTTTTTTGGGTGATCTACAGATAATTGTTCCGAGTCTGGGTATTATTTGTGTCCGATAATTGTATGAATGTAAAGTCCCCCGCAACACGAGGATTGACTCTTTAGTGCTGAATGTTGGGTAGGAAAAGGTAAAAAATATCAAAAATACAAAGAACACAAAGCAGTCATGTGGACTGCGGACAGAAGTGAAAACTTAACTCGAACAAAAAGTTGTTCATCATCATTATCATCGCAGCCCACATACGTTCCACTGTTGGACTCGGACCTCTTCCACAATGGGAGGGAATTTGACCAACTATACCATGATGGTCAGACATGTTGGTATAGGGTTTCGAATTTTCCTTCCCTTGCACAGATGTTATGTGCATATTATATGCCTTAGTCGTCTTTTACGACATCCACGGGCAAGATAGGGAGTGGTGAATTGTATTCTTACTCCGTCACCACACAGAGAACAGAAAAGTTGTTATTTTTAGATAATTGACATAGCTACAGATATAGTGTTAGCGTTAACAGGCAATGTGACTATGTCGATTACGACTTACAGGCATCTCCGCCCCATTCAAACATGCCTACAGAAGTTTACACTCCAAAAGATAAAAAGATTATTCTTACCTGAGCGACATAAGGAGTAATCATAGCACCTAATCTCGCAACAGCACTGCAAGCACCTACCGCAGTTGCTCTAAGGGCTGTTGGGTATACCTGTATACATCATCATAATTTTTCATCATTTCAGTTCATATAGATTGCAGTCATGGCATAATGGTTAAGATCGATCGATAAGACGACCTACAGTGCCAGTTTTGCAGGTACGAATTCCACGCAGGACAATACTTTGCGTGAATCACAAATTATTGTTTTGAGTCTGGATGTAATTAGTGTCCTTTAATTATATGTTTGTAAAAGCCCCCGTAATACAAAGATTATGTCCTTAGCGCAGGGTGGTCTTTATTTTATTTCGGTTGACTGGACCGGTGAATTACTCCGTCACCCGCCGAGGCCGACCGCGCGAGGAAAGAGCGACGTCCTCCCTGAGGGGGGGGGGGGACGTCGATCGATGGGGGGAGGAATACTCCTCAAGGGGTATTCCGTCGGGCCGACCATTGACGACAAGTCACCCTGCTCCGGTGGTCGGTCCAACGACGAAGGCGACGTGTCACGGGTGGGTTACGGGGGTGCGTGCAGGAGGAGAGTGAAATTGACTCCATCCTCCGCCTATCTAAGAGGAGAGTCAAATTGACTCGATCCTCCTCCTATCCAGGAGGAGAGTGAAATTGACCTACTATGCCACGCTGGTCATACGGGTTGGTACAGGTTATTTCGAGTTTTCTTTCTCTTACTTAGATATTATTAGCGTGTAATATCCCTTAGCCTTCTTTTACGACACCCACGGGCAAGATAAGGGGTTTCTGATGTTTACGCGAGTATTAAACATTGTAAATAAAACTACGGATTTTATCGCATTTGTATTTGATTCTTGAATGCCCGACGTTTCGAACACTTTGTAGCGTTCATGGCCACGTTCATGGTGACCATGAACACGATAAACACAAACACAAATAAGGGGTGGTGAATAGTATTACTTAGTCCGTCACTACCCGGAGACTTTGTATAGGTTTCTATGTATACCTACACATTATTACGATAATTATCAAAGCGCCTTTCATGTATCCATTCATCCATCTCGTTATTGAAGTTCAAGCTTGGCTATAAGCCTCTCCCAGGGATTGGGAATTTTAATAAATTTGGCAATTTTGAGTTTTATAAGTTGGCTGTATAACGACGGAGTAAATATATCTAAATAAATTATCGTTATCATTTTAGCGACTAAATTTTCAGTTTCATTTCAGAACCATGCCAAACAGACCAATCTGTCGGATAGGCAGATTTTATTTCGAGATTACCTTCTCTTGCACAGATGATGTCGGCATATTATATGACGGGCGATTTTACGACATCCATGGGCAAGAAAGGGCATTGTGAATTGTATTCGTACTCTGTCATCATACGGAAGAATAAGCAAGGAATCGGATCTAAATAAATAAAATCATTACCAATTATAACTTTGCCCCTCATAAGTCCCACCACTGAGCTCAAATTTCTACCATAATTGGTTCTAATGTAATTGTTCTGCTGTACCCGATTACTTAATCGTCGTCTAGGATATTCGTAGGAAATTAATGGATGATTGCCAAATTGTATTTGTAGCGGATAGAATCATTAATATTCGGATCAAATATTTAAAAACAAGATATATTTTATGATCATCATACCTCTGGCGTATAAACGTAGGCAGCCTGAAACAGTCCAGCAATAATACCTCTTGCAACAAATAGCACACACGTTAGGAATGTACGACTGAAAATAAAAAATATATGGACATTAAGGAAAAAAACCGGAATAGATGGCGTAGTGGTTAACCGACCTATAGTGCCAGGTGTCTTTGGTTCGATTCATATACAGGTCAATATTTTATGCGATCGGCAAATTCTTGTGAGGCTGGGTGTAATTTGTATCCGTCAATTATGTTTGTAAATGGCATGGCACTACAATAATTATTTCTCTAGTGCAAGATGTGATAGTGTAATGTTTAAAAAAAGAACCCTATATCGTAAATATGAGTACTTATATAAATTTCATCATCATCGTTACAGTACTTGGCTCGAGCGATAAAAGGGAGGTAAATTGCCCTATTATACCACGCTGGTCAGACTGGTTGGTATGAGGTTTTATTTCGAGTTTTCCATCTCTAAAAACACAAATTTACGACTTCTCAATCTATTAAAGTCCATTATCAGTTATAGGCTTCCTTTAGAAGAAAGGACAGAGTCCTAGTCGCCAAGTCTGCTAAATGGGTTTGTGATCTCAGTTAATTAGTTGTCCGACAAATGTTCTTTGATGCCCGTACTCCTGGTCATTTCTCAGTCTGTTTTTACGTCATAGATGTCGGCGGGAGCGTGAGGGGTGCTGATAAACTACGTAGTAAGTAAATTGTAACTTGCTTTCTCCTCTTTAGGGAAGACGTCTGTTAGAAAATGTTTGTGCATTGTCATACTCATTATCTCAACCCATATACTTCCCACTGTTAGGCTCGAGTTTTCCTTTTCTTGCATAGATATTATATGCACGTCTTTTACGACACCCAGGGGCAAGAAAGGGGGTGGTGAATTGTATTCTTACTCCGTCACCACACGGATGTATTGTTCTGATTTTATATTCGAACTTTTAGCTAGAATTGTATTGAGTGATATGCGCTTTTATTTGCTGCCAAATAACTTACATGTCAAATGCTATATTAACTAATTTTGATTATTATTATTTTTTAAAAAGGACACGCACTAATACAATAATCCTTGTATTGAGGGGGGCTTTAGAAACATATAACGGATACATATTAGATCTAGAATCAGAACAACAATTTGTGGATCACACAAATATTGTCCTGCGTGGGATTAGAACCTCTGACGCCAGTGTCAGCAGCAATTGTAGCTCGCTTTTTTAACCACGTCACCATTTGTGCAGTCAAATTGGGTCGTGTCACATCACACATCTTTATTATATTAAGTACTAGCAACCCGCCCTCGCTTCGCTTCGGTTATATGTTATAGTCGTTTTACCCGCGTAGTTCCCGTTCCCGTGGGAATACCGGGATAAAATATAGCCTAGTTTACGCCCTGATATTATAGCTTTCCATTGGTGAAAGAATTTTTGAAATCGGTCCAGCCGTTTTGAAGATTACCCGGAACAAACAGACAGACAGACAAAAAATTTTTAATTGTTATTTTAGGCATAGGTATCGTGCAAATAACAGTGTGAGCATGAAAAAAGTCTTATTTTGACATTACAAACAGACACTCCAATTTTATTTATTGGTATAGATAATTAAAAATGTTGGGTTAACCCCAATATAATGCTAACATTATATTTTGTATTCTAAAACATATTACGTATCTCGGTAAAAATGCTTTATATCACTAAAGACATTTTAAAATCCAACTAATTGCCCGAGAAAAGCGTGTTTGTGTGAAAAGCTAAAGGTTTTTAGGCGTGTTAGGCTAAATTCTAGAAATATAGATTTCAGTGTTATTTTAAGTTTGGTATATTAAAGAAAGTTATCACACACTGTAAATGATAATGCATAGAAATGTTTTTTTAATTTTTTTTTTTTTGAGGTCGGGCTGCGGTCGGCTCGCTCCTCGCATCACTCCGTCCGGGGCGACTGAGGGGCGTAAGCACGCAACACCCGCAACCCACCCGAAAACCACGTCACCTTCGTCGTTGGGCCGACCACCGGAGCAGGGTTACTTGACATCAGTGGTCGGCCCGACGGAATACCCCCTATTGGGGTACCCTCCCATCGACCGACGTCCCCCCATCGGGGAGGACGTCGGTCTTTCATCACGCGGTCGGCCTCTCGGCGGGTGACGGACTAATCCCCGGTCACGTCACCCGCGGCCTCGGCTACGGCAGCATGAGGCTTTTTTTTTTAAGTATAAAAAATGTCTACGAAGAAAATTTATGTCTCGATATTTCAGATACATAAGTTGAATTGATCACACTTACTTCCCATTGTAGATCAGGACGCATACGCACATAGCGAATATCACAAACTGCGACGCCATGGTCTTCTTACGACCAAACTTCTCAATTATAAATATTGTTGCAAATATACCTGGAAATAAACACATTTATGTAAATATAACTCGTATTTTTTTAAATCGTCAGTAAGAACAGAACAAGTCGTTTAACCTAATGTTATCTACTCACAAAACGGAATGTCAGCCAAGTATATTTTAGATATGCCTATTGAATTTTTAGATAATAAATAGAATAGCGTAATTCGTATCGTATGTAGTAACTTGTTTATGAGTAAGTATCGGAACTAGAGATGTGCTACTAGTCGGTAAAGCCGACTACCCGGCTACTATCGTAGTCGCCGAATAGTCGGCGCCATTTCGACTTTTGTCCAATGGCCAAAAAAAAAAATCCACACCCAAGACTTTATTTTTAATATGATTAAATTTTGATCAAGCTCTAGCACTTTATAGAATAATAACAATATTACAGCCCCATAGCCCATTGTATTAGTTCGCCATTGTCATTGGGCCGACCTCAAATATCAACTCCTTGACGTCCGTGGAGGCTATGCGCCTTGTGCGCGAATCAGCTGTGGGTAAACGAATCGTCAAGGGATTTGCCGAACATCCCCGAAACCGTGATCGCCTGGGCCAACTAATCGGTCGATTAGTAACTATGGCCGACTAGCTGGCCATAGTCGGCACATCTCTAATCGGAACGACCCCATACTACGTGACCTGTTCATGATCTTCAAAAATACTATTGAACTAAATTGGGTTTAATTTTATGCTACGGATGGTCACCAAAGGGAGGGGCTTGAAAATTGTAAAAAATGGATTACGTAGTATAGATGCGTTCCTTATTGCTTATCAGTGATTAGTGGTTTTGATAAAATTATTTATAATTCCTTCTTAAGATTACATATTTATAGGTACATATCGTTAGGCTTTGTTTATCACTGTAGTGACGAAGTAAGGATACAATTCAACGCCCCCGTCAATCCAATAGTCTTTCCCGTGGGTGTCGGACGAAAGTCGACTAAGAGATATGATAAATAGCAAAAGAAGGCAAATTAATAAGCAAAGCATCAAGATACTATTTTCTGTTCTGTTACAATACGTCATTTATTATAATTAAATTAAAAGTGTTAATTGTTTTTTAGTATTAATACCAATAAATAAAATTGGAGTGTCTGTTTGTAATGTCAAAATAATAGGCTTTTTTCATGCTCACACGGTTATTTGCACGACACCTATGCCTAAAATAGTAATTAAAAAATTTTTGTCTGTCTGTCTGTTTGTTCCGGGTAATCTTCAAAACGGCTGGACCGATTTCAAAAATTCTTTCACCAATGGAAAGCTATAATATCAGGGCGTAAACTAGGCTATATTTTATCCCGGTATTTCCACGGGAACGGGAACTACGCGGGTAAAACGACCATAACCTATAACCGAAGCGAAGCGAGGGCGGGTTGCTAGTTATAATTAAATTAAAAGTGTTAATTGTTTTTTAGTATTATTACCAAAATTACTTTCAAAATAAAACAATACAACATAAAAAAACAATATTTGAGACATTATAAAGAGAATATTTTTACATCATCTGAAATATTGTAACAATATTTCTTTCATAATGAATTCTGATGTTTACGCGAGTAATACATATTGTAAATAACAGTAACAGTCCGCCTATGACCATGAACGCTGTAAAGTGTTCGAAATGTGGGGCAATCAAAATTCAAATACAAATGCGATAAAAGCCGTAAAGTAGTTTTATTTACAATATTTCTTTCATTTATGAATTTTCAGATTTCATACACAAAAATATGATAAATGCTGCTTTCATATTTTTTTTTTATTGCAAACGGTGGCAATCGAGCAAACAGTACACCTGATGGTAAGTGTTGCTGCCGCTCATGGATCTCTACAAGGCCGCTGCCTACCGCGAAGAAATTGAAGGGAGTGTGAATGCGTGTATTGAGGCTCGGTGATACCAAGGGCACCACCAAAACCCTCCACACGCAAACACCCTCAGAAAATTGGGCTTCCGGCTCTCTCGCTTACCGAACGAAGCGCAGTAACAAATCGCTACATCGAGACGTCGATTTTCTGCGAGAGTGTGGTACTGCCCCGGACGGACCGGCCCGCGGCTGTAGACAGATAACTGTCGACAGTGTGGTCCTACCACTCCAAAAATATGTTCATAGTAATGAACAATGTTCAAGCAGCATTGCCCGACATTGAAATCCTTAAAGACTGCAAACGAAAGAGTAAGCGCCCGTTATTGCTACTTACTAGCACATGTAATGTTGCCAAGGATAAAAGTTTTAAGGTTGTAAAAACGACATGTATCTATGGCATAAGAATACAATTATCGCCAACCCTTAGCTGCACGCGAGAGTCGTTTTAATCAGCTAACGGTCTCATCAGTAGAGTGAACAGCAACTCTCTACTGGGAAATGTATACCCACCTTACTGCGAGCGCCAACCTATGTTGTTTTTTTTAATGGGACTTATCCCACCACATATTTCCCCTATTGTAACTTCTGTAAGCCAGGAGTAATAATGGCTTACATAGATGACATCGAGGTTTGACCCTTAGGCAGTCCCCGGAAATGATTTTAATTGCCTTAAATCCGCAACAAATTTAATTAGAAAATTTAAACAGGAAGAGTTGGAAGAGATTGATACCATTTCCCTCCTATGCAGTACGGGAGATTGCATTTTTTGATTGCACTCATTGGTGTAATCATCGCACACTGTCTCCCGTATTAAGTGAGCATAAAGGTTTAAAAGAAAATAACTTACTATAGACACACTTTCTTGAAGCGCTTGCAGATATATGGGAAAAAAGATAGAGGTGAGGCCTTTCGGTGATGAATCTTATTCCTCTTAACGGCGTAAAAAATCTAGCGATTTTAATTACGGTTGCGCGGTATAAGAACATCTGCGCTAATAGTTACCCTGGTGGTGTAAAATATTAATGGCCGTGTCTAAGCCTCCAAGTCAAGGGGAAGAACACCCGTGAGTACTGGCATAGCTACTAACTGTTCTGTAGGCTTTACATAAGAATATTAGAGCCAAAACAAAAAGTTGACTTTGTAGTAACTAAAGGAGCCCGTATGGCTCTATGCCAACCCATTTGCCAAGCGTTGCGATTACGACACTATGACTATATTTATGGGAGAAGCTGGCAAAAAGTTGAATGATGAGTTTGTTTTTTTATTACATACCGGGGAACTCAGCAAGTGTAGTCCACAATAAATCCATGTAGTCAGTAGTCTGTAGTGGACGGCAATTAGCCGCGCAGGCTTCCTCTAACCCGCTGGGTCCAGTTTCAAATAGTTCTGTCGTCATTAGAACAAGCCCGTAGTAGCAGAACGCACATGCCATCCTAAGGATAACAAATATCTAAACTTAATACTTTAGGACGTAATAACATAGACAAGACCAATCTATCATTGCTAAAATATCGAGTTGTGCCGAATAGTCAAGAGTCAAAGATCAATGTCGAATACATATCAGTGTTACCAACTTTTAAACACAATCCAAATCTCTAAAGAATGAACCCTGATTTTTTACGTAAAGAATAAATAACCCCATATGGCACTGGCTTTTATTTAAAGGAAAACATTCTGCATTAAGGACTAAATTACTGTATAGGAATGGAGTCCGGAACTGTGTTCGGTAGATAAAATATCCATCCATCAGTCTATCAGTGTCTAATATTGAATATAGGCTGCCCGAAAAAATGGAATAATGCCATAATAGCTACGCTTTGCAGTCGAGTTGGTCATAGCAATTGATGTCATAAATTTTTTGGAAGAGTACTGCCGACATTCTCTCATTCAACTAGGGATCCCTTAGCCAGATTTTACAACTATCACGTGAAAGTGAGGGTAAAAAGGTGAATAGTCAGGTGGGCAAATTCTCATGCGATCAGTAGTCTGTTGAAAAGCCGAAGAGAGGTTACACAGCGGGTTATAGGACCAAGTTACAACTTGCTGTTCCACGACAATTCAGTTATTTAACGGTCAATCCATATCTGTTAAAAATAAAAAAAAATATGGCATGAAAATATGAGAAATGAGTACCATATAAACCATAACAGCAAACTGGTGTTCCTTAGATGTGGAATGAGGAGGTGTTTTAATCTACCGCGCTGAACAATTCCCACTGAATCGTCACAAACTAAGCGACCTAGCAGCATAGGCCTGCCATTGTCTCTGGCAATCTGAAAGTAAATTGAATTATTTATATTCACAAAATTCCGTATGATGTTAGAATAAGAATATAATTCATCACCTTTCTTGCCCGTAGGTGTTGTAAAAATCAACTAAGGGATAGGATATGGATATAACAACTACGCAAGAGAAGGAACAATCGAAATGAAACCCTTTACCAACATGCTTGACAACCGTAGTAGAAGTAGGCCAGTTTTCCCTCATATTCTGGGGGCTCGAGTCTAGCAGTACTTATATAAGCTAAGACGATAAGAAAAGACGATAATTTAGAATAACATATTATCTTTTCGTTTCTCCACGTGTTTTTCATTTCTCTCACATACCTATGCCAATTATTAGCTAAGAGCACCAGAATTATTTATTTGTGAAACTTCTACAAACGTTTTTAATGTTTTTTTTTTCAGTTTATAATCCGTGTGTTATCAGCGACGACTTACGGCATTGACACGTGGTCTTTAAATGTCGGCCTCATGAAAAGGCTCAAAGTCGCTCAACGTGCTATGGAGAGGGCTATGATAGGTATTTTTCTACGTGATAAAATCCGGACTGCCGAAATCCATAGAAGAACGAATGTAACCAACATAACTCGCAGAATTAGCACGTTAAATAGCACTGACAACCGTTGGGGAAGAAAGGTTCTCGAGTAGTGATCACGAATCAGACGACGCAGTATAAGACGACCCCCTACTAGATGGACTGATGACATTTTCAAAATCACAGGGAACCGTTGGATGCAAGTGGCACAGGACCGTTACGAGTGGCATTCTCGTGGGGAGGCCTATGTCCAGCAGTGGCGGATGGATGGATGGAAGGAAACTTTTTCCACAGTGGAAAGGAAATTAACCTACTATACCACACTGATCTGATTAGGCTTTGGACTTATAGACTTTTGTTTTGAGCTAGCCATCCTTGGTTGTTCTTGGAAACCCTGTGTTTATATTCCCTAACGAATCATATTCTTATTGCTTCACCAGGAAAGAATTTTATTTGTTGGATTTTGATGAAATCTTTCAGCAATGTTTTTGTAATTACAAAACTGCGTTAGGCTATGTTTCATCGAACAACACATTAAAAATAAGTTTTAGTATTCAATTTCCTTTTAAGTTTAGCAATAAATTAGCGTTCTAACATTTATATTACACTACCTTCTGCTCGCGACTTCGTCCGCGTAGTCTAGATACTTAGGGCTAACGCTAACTTTAACCTAATACTTTGTTTACATAGTAGGTAAAAATATTTTTTTATAATACAATTCTCTCACACATGATTTTTGCAATAATCGTTTACGCAGCGGTAGCGCCCAAAAGGAAAAAAAATAAACTCCGATTTTGAAACGTTTTTCATTGGTGCTCCGCTCCTTTTGGTCTTGATGATGATATATAGCCTACCTCGATAAATGGGCTATCTAACACTAATAATTTTCAAATCGGACCAGTAGTTTCTGAGATTAGCGCGTTTAAACAAACAAACTCTTCAGCTTTATATATTAGTATAGATATAGATTTTTTCACTATTGTAAAACATCGATGTATCGATATTATTTTATACGTTTTACCGGCATGATTTAAAATGTACGGTACTTTTAGCAGAGACTGCGTAACAGTTTAGGTACTCTGTTTCCAAATATGTAACTTAAAAATGCTTGATTAAGTAAAAAAAAGCTCATCGCACAGATTTCTAAAAAACATTCTTGTTTCGATGCATCAATGTTTTTATGGCGATGTCTTTTGTACATCGATGTTTGCTCTCAAACATCGATGTATCGATACATCGATGTTTTTGGTTTCGATATTTGCATTCTTTTTTTTTTGTTTGTGGGTGGGCTGCGGTCGGCGCGCCTCCGCACCACTCCGTCCGGGGCGACACTCCGACGAGGGGCTTAAGCACGCAACTCCCGCAACCCACCCGAAAACCACCTTGCCTTCGTCGTTGGGCCGACCACCGGAGCAGGTTTACTTGTCAGTGGTCGGCCTGACGGAATACCCCCTACGTGGGGTACCCTCCCATCGACCGACGTCCCTCCTCGGGAAGGACGTCAGTCTTTCCTCACGCGGTCGGCCTCTCGGCGGGTGACGGACTAATCCCCGGTCACGTCACCCGCGGCCTCGGCTAGGGCGGCATGAGGCGCAGGTAGTTGCGCCTGCGCCGCCCCATTCGCCGGCGGCGGATCTCCTCATCGAGGCTGCGCTCCTCGCGCAGACGATCCGCTGCCTCCTTCTGCGAGATCACTGTCTCGCAGAAGGCTGCGACCGCGTCCCAATTCCCGACGCTGTCGACCATCGCCCTAGCGATGGCCGGCAGCGTCAGGTCGGCACTGATGATTGCGATGAGTTCACGGCGCTGCACTGCCCAAGCCGCGCAGGCCTCGAGCGTATGGCGCGCCGTGTCTTCGTCGTAATCGCAGTGGTGGCAGGACGGTGTACTCTCCCTATATTTTGCATCCTTAGTCACATGGAAAATAAATTAATAGTACAACTATTAACACACACGTTTAATATGTATCTCTTTCTCTGTTTTACGCTCAGATACCCGCTACAATTTTTATAGGTAGATCTTGTATGAGTGATAAACAAAAATAAATTCCGTTGTATTTTTTTAGGCCGGAGCTAAAGATAATTTTATTTTATCTATACTAATATTATAAAGAGGTAACGTTTGTGAGTTTGTGATGTTGTAAGGGGTAATCTCTGGATTTACTGAACCGATTTTAAAAATTATTTCACCAATAGAAAGCTACGTTATTATGGAGTGTCATAGATTATAATAATTTCCAAAATAAATTACGCATCTTTACTTAAACTTGAATAATGTAATCCAAGTTGTAAAAAAAATTGCTTTCATTGCGTGCGCTGTGAAAACTATTGAGGATAGAACAAAACAATGTACTACACTTAGAATAATAACGTATAGAAGGGTAGTGTCAGTACTTCGAACTTTAAAAATTTGAATCTAAAATACTAATGGCGGGCAGACAATTACACACGTACACACGGAAACCTCTATACAAATTATGAAATCAAATTTTGTTTTTATTAATATAAATTGTCGAAATACTTTTAAAAGTAATGTTAAAAACATTTTTATGTTTTTCAAATGTGTTGTGGCACCATATGAATGCACAAGCCGTCATAATTACCTATTTATTTTTTAAGAGTTGCGTACGTTCGTGCAGTGCAATGAGTTGTACAGTACGGGACTGCTCCGGCCTAAGCTCCATTAGGCGCCAATTGAAATGCCTCACTTTTTGTGCTTGAACTTACCTTCTATATGTTATTATTCTAAGGTACTACAATATTAAAGAACGTATCAAAATTTGCAAAAAAGTTCGCGATAGCATATTATTATGCCTATCTCCTACGGATAACTCACACTACCTGCTTTTACTGTTTAAATTGTGGATTACAAATAATTCATTTTTGTGAAGCTTATTTAGCCCATATGGTATTAATCTATATCTTTATAAATATGTTTGTTAGAACGGAAATTTAATGTAGAATATTTGTGCCCTTTACTCTATACAGTTTAAACAAATATCTTCAAAGATATTAGCAAAATAAAAACGTGCGGTACGCGCCACCCCAGCCGTTGCGTGGCGATATAGGCAGTATCTATCCGATTGCGTCGCGTCCAGCGCTGTGGGGGAAGGAGCGTGGTCTATTACGTCTACGATGTAGGAAAACCAAAATCATCATAATTTTTATTTATCCCGAACATTTTACCTGAAGTATTACGCGGGACAAAAATATTTCTAAGGCGGACCGGAGTCCGCGGGCGCTGTTAGTTTATTATATTCTGTTAATGAATCTGCGATAAAAGTAGTTTTAGTTAATGGATACAATGATTGGTATTACTATGAGTACTTAATATCGACCCATTGGCGGTCCCCGTAATACTGCAGTAGCTGCTAGTCATGAGTCGTAACGTCTTTTGGGCGTAATCGGTTATACGTAGTTTCGTAGACATGCGTAACTAGTTTCAAGAATGCTTATTTTTGTAACTAGTTACTTCTGTAATCTGTATCTCAGTAGAGTGTTGGTTAGTTTTGCGTTTGTAATATGTTATGATTACGAAAATGTTACAGGTTATATGGGTATTACAATATTAGTTTTACTTTTGTGTTATGATTACGAATATGTAATAGTTAATACCTATAGTAAGTATTATAATATGTATGAAATGCCTACTAATCTATACTTTATCAAATTATTTATTTACCCTACTGCAATGCCTACATATTTATGTTCACTTAATGTTTATTTACACTACTAATAAAGCTTCCACAAAACACATGAATTAGCGTGCGATATTGTAAATATTAGTACATAATTTTATAGTCACAAAATATGTAAGTACCTAAGTATTATTGCCATAATTAATTTTATAATCCACAAAAAATCAACCTAATCTCATCATTTATTTATTTCCACTACTGAAATGTCTATTTATGTACGCTTAATGTATATTTAAACTATCTACTTAATTTATATTAACAATCAAAATAATATCTAAATATAAAAAGTAATATAATATTAAAAGCAACGCAAATAGTTTAGGAACACAGTTCATAAACTCGAGACAAATAACCTTTGTCCTTCATCACATCGTCCACATCAATCATCCTTTGCACTTGTTATAAAATTCTATTTATGAATAGAAAAACGTACAAGATCGCAATTTCTTCAAAATATATAATAGTACCATAATGAACTTAAACTCTTTCCAATTGCACATAAATTAGCATGGACATTAGAAATTTAAAAAAAGGCGCAACGATTATTATATTGCGTTCTCTTTTTATCTAGCGTGTAAGTCATACCTATCCTTTACTCTCGTTGTGCGAGTCGTCTAACGCATATGTGTAACCTATAATCGTTTTAATAATAATCTGTTGAACGAAATTGTCCGTGTGGTGACGGAGTAAGAATACAATTCACCACTCCCTATCTTGCCCGTGGATGTCGTATAAGACGCCTATGGGATATAATGTGCACATAACATCTGTGCAAGAGAAGGAAAACTCGAAATGAAACCCTATACCAACATGTCTGACCAGCATGGTATAGTAGGTCAAATTCCCTCCCATTGTGGAGGAGGCCCGAGCCCAACAGTGGGACATATGTGGGCTGCGATGATGATGATGACGATGATGAACGAAACGTGTCAACTGCGTACGTAAAATAATCGTTATATTTGTGTCTACGAAACTACGTATACGATTATTAACCTCGTAACTAGTTACTCAAACAGATTACGTTAAATAACGCTCACGTCTAGTAGCTGCTGAAGCTTTATAACGAGCACGTGCAGCTGTAGTGTAAACTCTCTTGATATTATAACTCCTAGATTTACTAATATGATGTATAATATTAGTAAATCTAGGAGTTATAATTTATTCTCCTGCACCCAGTTAATTAAGTCAACCAACATAAAGACTAAAACAACCGGCCAAGGAATAATTTTTTGGGTCGTGTGGGGACTTTACAAATATACAATTAACAGATATAACTCAGAACAATAATTAGTGGATTGCACAAATAGTTGTCCTGGGCGTCCATGATCGAGTATTGCAAGAGGTCACTAATTAAACCACTAAGCCATTTGAACCAATAAATATAAGCACAAAATTAATTATAAACTTACCTGTTCTAAAGTGGCTAATGCTTTATCCGGTTCCCCGCTAGCGACGTGATATCTAGCAGATTCTGGCAACCACTAAAACATAATTTTAATTCTATTTAATTTTTGGCGACTATTTGAGGAGTAAATGTAGGTAAATAAGTACTTAATCTTGAATTTATCTCAAAGTGGAGACTAGTAGTACTATATCTATAATCAAATTGTAAATTTCGAGTTATTTTACCTCTTCGGGGACATTAGCGTGAGATTATTAAAAATAAAAAAGAGCGTGTGTACAAAGTACGCATAGTAGAAGTGAAACTGTTTTATCCTTTATCTCATTCTCTCGCCGGCTGAATCCTATACATTTACGTGTTTATGTCTCTATGGACTTGCTTTTTCGTTTCATCGAGTTTGAAATCACAACGATTCTAAAGAAGTTCCACTTCAAAAAGATTGAATGTATAAGCTACTTACAGGACATATAAGCGCGAATATAAGTAGAGGTAATGTAGACAATGCAAGGAGCCAATGTACTCCTAACGTAGGCATAACGACTAATGCTAAAGCCACCTCCAAACACGCACCTAGCGCCCAGAAACACTGCAAAAAATATAAAATATTAGCATAACATTAGAAATGTTTATGAAGTATAAAATCTAGGTGACTACACTTTAGGTATAATTAACACCGTGTTAAGAGTCCTCAGGGCTTCCATAGTCCGGATAAAGCTGTGAAAGCTATCTGCAACTATACTATTTCCATTTCTTTATTTTCTCGATGACAGTTCTAATTTGATAGTTGTAGTGTTGTGACCAAATAAGTAATGATATCAATCGCATATATGTTTTGAACAAAGACAAATTCAACAAAAACATTCAAATATATTTTTTCAAGCTGGGAACACTCAATGACCCACCGCCATTTTGTATTTGTTTTAATCTGTCACTGGCAACAAGACGGTCGTGCTATATGGTCACTACATTTCTGTTCGCTGAGTTTTTCACATTATCCATACGTTACGTTGTGTATTTTGTGTTCCTCCGTGTTGATTGCTGCCCAGCTGTCAAATATCAAAATGCCTAAAGGATCTGTTCTGAAAAGTCAGGCGAGAGAACTGGTGATCAAGGTTCGTAATTACTTTGAAGCAGAATATCGAAATGGTGGCCCGCTATTACCACTGTCGCAAGTGCGAGAGCGTGTTGCGGCCGCATTAGGAATTAGTGGACCTACTGTTTCAAAAATTACTACCGAAGCTTACGGTACAAGCGGCATGCAAGCAAATAAGCTTCCTACGCCGAAGAAGAAACGCCAACCACGTCGTGTGACATCGGTTGACAACTTCGACGCTGACGCTATTCGTAGTCATATATATGACTAATACTTGCGCAAAGAAATTCCAACACTTAAAAAACTTGTTGTTTCTTTACGTGAACGTGGTTTGTTCCATGGCCAAAAATCGTCATTAAGCTTAGTTTTGAAAGAAATTGGATTTTCTTATAAAAATCGGACAAACGTAAAATATTGATGGAGCGTCACGACGTTGCTATGGCTCGCTGCGAATTTTTGAGCGAAGCCAAAAAAATATCTGATTGGTCAAATGTTATTTTCACTGACGAGACTTGGTTAAATGCAAACCACACAGTATCGAAGAACTGGACTGACGACACCGCCGCTTCCACTAGTTCAGTGCCAATGGGAAAAGGTGAACGCCTTATCATATGCCATGCAGGGTCTACGAAAGGATTCGTGTCAGATGCTTTACTGGCCTTTAAATCCAAGAAAACAGTGGACTACCACGAAGAAATGAACGCGGAGATTTACGAAGGATGGTTCAAAGAAATGGTGCAATCTCTGGAAGAACCGTCGATAATTATTATGGACAACGCTACATATCACTCTAGACAAATTGATAAAATGCCGACGCAGGCCAATAAAAAACAAGAGATAATTGACTGGCTCAAACGTCATGGCGAAAATGTGGATGATACTTTATTAAAAGTACAATTAGTGAATATTTTAAAATCTAAAAAAAGCCTCCCTAAAAGATATATTACCGACGAAATAGCTGCCGAATGTGGTCATTGGGTTTTTCGACTTCCGCCGTATCATTGCCAGTACAATGCTATAGAACTAATATGGGCACAAATCAAAGGACACGCCGCTCGAAACGATACCCATCCCCCTTTTACGGCAAACAAGATGTTAGATTTATTAAAAAATGCATGTGCGGAAGTAACCGCCGAACACTGGGAAAAAATTGTGAGAAGAACCCAAAACATTATAGCGTCCGATTGGGTAATTCATGTGGCATTAGATAATATAGAAATACAGGAACTTATAATAAATGTTGAGGAGAGCTCATCGAGTGATAGTGGCGATTCATCAGATTTTGATTAAAATAAATAAATGAACAATCAACATAATATAATTACATCTTGTAATGAAATGTAATATTAGTTAATAAATTTGTATAAAATTATCCGGCAATAGTTTGGTTTCTTACACTTTGTAAAAAAATATCGGGTCTCTTATCGTGTTACGTTTATCGATAGCTCCATCCCTATCAGTTTCTCCGACTCTGCTATGACCTTGTACGCGCGTAAGCGTCATATTTTTATTAAATAATGTATACATAATGTAAAAAAGACGCTCGTTCAAGTTTCGACAGGAGTTGTCATCGAGAAAATAAAGAAATGGAAATAGTATAACAGCTATACACAAACGAGCACATTAAAAATCTTCAAGTATAAAATATACTTAAAAAGTATGAATTTAAATAAAATTAGAGTATGGATTTAAATAGAACTGCCCTTAAACGAAAAGAAATATATATTTACTACAGTAAATTTTACATTTATATGAAAATTATTGAGTGCAATTTAACTGAACTTTTATGGTCATTTGCCGCATATAGATAAAATTCCATGGCAACTCACTTGGCGAGAGTCCGGAAATGGTCACTGTCGAAAATATTTCCAAAGAATAGGAGATAAATGGGATGGAAAGAAAGAAAAATTCACCTACAGCAGTTCAAAATTTTAGTGGCGTGTTACTTTTTTAAGAAGTTTTGCATCTCTATAGTGAGTATAGCAACAAAAATTATTCAGAAATAATAAAATTGTAAGAACCACTTACATCCAAAAGCACCACACATTTGGCTCTCTGTTTTGTAGGTAAAAACTCAGCATATAAGGTAACACTGAAACCAAAAACAAACAATTGTTTTATATAACCATGTTTAAATTTAGCAGTAAATACCATACAACGCTTGGCAGAGCGGTTGATAGCTCTGCATTACCAGCATCATCGCTCGTATACATCCCACGGTTGGGCTAGAGCTTATTCTACAATGAGAGGGAAAATGATCTATTATACCACACTCACTCGTCAGACGTGTTGGTATTTTTTTCTTTTTTTTTATGGGTGGGCTATGGTAAGCGCACGCGCGGTCCATTCCGTCCGGGGCGATGAAAGGACGGCGCGCGGACCCATAACCCACCCGTACCCACGTCACCTCGTTGTTGGGCCGACGCGCGGTCAGCCTCTCTGCGGGTGACGGACAATTCCTCCGTCCGATCCCCGTGCGTCCGCTCCAACCACTCCATCAGCACTGACCAGAAGGCCTCGACGGTCCTGACACCGTACCGAGGACTCTCCAGCCAGACTGCCCAACGGGCAATGATTTCTCGGCGGGCGTCGACCCGCCAGGCGGTAATCGGTAATCTCCTGCAACGAGACCATACCGCCGCGGGCGCGCGTCTCCGACACCCGCCGATAAATTCCAGCGAGCATCTCTGCCTCCAGGTCCCACAGGGTTCCGGCCAGGAGGCACGCTGCCTCCGTTGCCACCGTGCGGTAACCGCGTATGGCCCTGATCGCCATGACCCTCTGTGGCCGCCACAAGAGGGCCCTCAGACGGACGGTCAGGGACCCCGCCCACACCGGTGCGCCGTACAGGGCCATCTACAGACGTGTTGGTATAGGGTTTTATTTTGAGTTTTCCTTTTTTGGCATAGATGTTATATGTATATTATATCCCTTAATAGTCTTTTACGACACCCACGGGTAAGAATGGGGGCACACGGGTAATCTGACCTTACCATTAATTGGCGGAAGGATGTAACAGCCCCATTTCATTTTTACGCACTTTCTAGGATCATATGGAACATTTAATGAAGATTTCCAATAAATTCAAATCTAATGCGTAATTAATTAGTATTATTATTTCATCATCATCATTTCAGCCTATCGCCGTCCACTGTTGGACTTAGGCCTCCCTCATGTTACGCCACAAAGTGCGGTCCTGTGCCGCCTGCATCCAACGACGCCCAGCAACTTTCACCAGGTTGTCGGTCCACCTGGTTGAGGCGGTGGCGTCCTACACTGCGTCGTCCGATACGTGGTCGGCACTCGAGAACCTTTCTTCCCCAGCGGTTGTCGGTTCGTCGAGCGATGTGGCCTGCCTTGTATTATTATTTAATTACAGCGTATATAGCTAGTAATATACAGGGTATTTTTTCAAAGGGTGCACAAATTTGCACAGGAGGTTCAGAATCGATAGTATAATTGATTATTGAAATAAAAACATATGCTTTTTTTTCAAAAAAATATCCATTTTACATTTTATGCATTCCCAAAAAAATCAAACTTGTTGATATTGCGTAGCCATTCATAAATTTTATAATTACGCCACGCACGCACACAAAGATAAATCTAAGACATCGTAATAAATCGTTACGTCATATCATATGATTACCTATAGGTACATTCCCTCGCCTGTGCTTTGCAACCGCCCGCGCCCTCACCCCCGAACACACGCCGCACGCGCTACGCAGTTTTTCGGCAGGTCAGTCGGTTTCAGTTGACGTTTGACCGTGACTTAATTACGAGTGCGTATTGCTTATCTTTTACTACTTATCTTCTACAATGACGACACAAGATCAAATAACATATTCAAACCGCGAGTATTATGAGATGGTACGGTGCTACATATTAAGTGCTGAAAGTCTACGTGGAGCTCAAAGACTTTACGAGTGACTCTTTACCGCGTTTACAGCGACAAGGTATTAACTCGAGAGTACCTAATTTGAGGACGATTTTAGCAGCCAACCAAAGGTTATTGGATTTTGGGCAGTTCACTACACCGGGGCATGCAACATCTCGAGGAGGTACTGCTACGATTACCCCGGCAGTCGAGAATGCTGTAATCGAGTTTTTTGAACGGGACCCTCGTGCTAGTACTAATGACGCAGCTCGACAATTCGGCGTAAGCCGTTATTACGTGTGGAAGCTGCTAAATTCCTTAGGATACCACCCGTATCATTATCAACGCGTTCAAGTACTGCATGAAAATGATGGATCGTTGCGAATTCAATTTAGTGGTTATTAGCAAACATCGACTCCGCTAACATTCTCTGGACTGACGAAGCCTTATTTACACGAATAGGACTTTATAATAGTTGTAACGAACATTATTGGGCAGTGAGCAATCCTCACGTAATCAAAGACAGTTACCATCAAGTGCGATTTAGTGTTAATGTTTGGGCTGGGATCATTAATAACGTTATCGTGGGTCCGTACTTTATTGACGACCGATTGACTGGCGGTAACTATTTGGATATGTTGCAAAGTGTAATTCCTGATTTATTAGATTACGTGCCCCTGGGACTGTTAAACAACTATCAACATGACGGCGCACCGTCTCATTATTCAAGTGGTGTGCGTAATTATTTAAATAGTGAATATGGTGATAGATGGATAGGACGCGGCGGTCCGATACCGTGGCCTCCAAGGTCACCAGATCTTACCCCGTTAGACTTTTATTTGTGGAGAGAGATTAAGAGACGGGTGTACGTAGAAGAAGCGCGAAGTTATGAAGACCTTCGTAATAAAATAATCATTGCATTTAGTGAAGTGAAAAGTGCTCGGACACAAATATATTTAAAAAACAATTTAATCAAACGTGCCTGGCTTCGTATTGAGAGGACCGGCCTACATTTTGAACAATTATTAAAATATCAGTGATAGAGTTTTTTCACGGACCCGAATGAATAGATAAGTTTAATTGTTGTTGATGCCACTTTTTAAATACGCTTTAATAAATACGAACATTATTATGTGACTTTAATAAACTAGTATTTTATTGTATCTGTTTATTACGACGATCCTTAAGCCCGTTTGATGTTTGGATAGAGAAAAATTGTGTAAGGATGTTATTTAATATTGTATTCCTGCAATAAGTAAAAGAGTGAGAGGAATGATTGAGTGCACTAGGGTGTTAGAAAGAGAGCGAACAGGATCAGCGAAGTATGGGATGTTATGAGTAGTGCGAAAAAGATGAATAGATGCGAAAACGTGCATGGGGGAAAGTGTTGGTTGATTAAGATTATGTTAGAGAAGATAGACTAAGCAATATGTATGGGTGTAAGTGAAAAAGAAAATAAACACCAATTAGAAACGTTTCAACCATTCATTTGAAATCGTAAACTTATTACCTATAATACAATTTTTGTTAGTAATATGCTGTATTAGTGTGCGTTTACGCTACTTTTCGTTCTCAATGGCCGGAAATAGGGTGGTTAAAAGTCACGAACATTCTTAGATATTTTCAAATCAAAATAATTAATTAATTACTAGTGATTTTAAACATTTTACATTTTATATATCATTTTATTTATATCTAGAATATAATAAAAAAATTTGTGCACTCTTTGAAAAAATACCCTGTATATGATGCATACTTACGATTGTGGTACACATCCGATAGCGAATCCAACCAGGCCACGCAGGAATAGCAACCAGAGGAAGTTAGGCGCTATTGAGCTTAATAAGCCATAGTAGAACAGCAACACACCACACATACTTAAAGCCTATCAATAAAGTATTTAACGTTATTACAAATGATGAAAGTTACCTAAAAATAAGACATCGTGTACAAAAATGAAAATGAGTGATATATGTCGTTAATAAGTCAGCGTTAGAAAAATTCAAACTACAGTAGAAACTCGATTAACCTGACCAATTGTTGTTGGTAGGCATTCGGCAAAACGAAAATCCGATTTTTAACTGTTGTATTAATTCGTTTTAATAATTTTAAACCAAATAAATGAAAGCAACGTAAGTGAATTCGGTTCATCGTCTTTTTAGGTAGGTATTCCAGTTTTGTAACGCCATCTTGTAGTTTTAAGAATTCAGATTTTTATGCGAGGGAGAAATACAACAACTACTGCTGACATAGGCCTCCCCATGAGAATGTCACCAGGTACAGTCCTGTGCTACTTGCTATCAACGGTTCCCTCCAATTTTCAAGGTATCAGTCCACCTAGTAGGGGGTAATCCTACGCTGCGTCGTTCAATTCGTGATCACCATTCGAGAATCTTTCCTCCCCAATTTTTGTCAGTTCGACGAGGGATGTGATCTGCCCATTGCCATTTTAACGTGACAATTCTTCAGGGTTTATCGGTGACACCCGTATTTTTACGGACTACCGTATTCTGTATTTTATTACGTAGCGAAATACCGATGCTCTAAATAGGACGTTGAGCGACCTTGGGCCTTTTTACGAACAGTTTCGGGTTATTTAATGACTAAAGCTAAGCCGCCGGCCCTATTTTGAAACATCTTGCTAGCGGCATACACCCGAGCGTATTACCCAGCGGCACGTATACTCTGCCAAACCCAAAGCAAATCCAGAAACAGTTACACCTCTAGAGACATTGGACGAAGAAGACTCAGCTCTAAATCCTTGTAGCAGCAGGCGCTTGGTAATCCCTAATTGTCTAACTCGCAACTACGAAAGCCGGCGGGCGGGCGGCCACGGTGACGGTTTAATACTGTAGTCAAGTGGGCAGATTATAACCTCACTAATAACGCTGACCTATGGAGCGTGAGACATCAGTGATCATGAATATTGAAGTGTACGAAACGTTAGAAACGTAAAAATCAAACAGAAACGCGATAAAATTGGTTAAATAGTTTTATTTTATAATAGTAAATTCCCGCGGTTTCACTCACGTAGTTCCTGTTGCCGTGGGATTACGGGGAAAAGATATAGCCTACGGTACTCGCTGAAAATACAGCTTACCATTGGTGAAAGAATTTTTAAAATCGGTTTAGGCGTGCAAGCGTAACAAACTTACTTTCGCATTTATAATATTTGTTAGGATGTAAGTACAAAATTTAATTCAATTCGTTAGAGTCACTTCCAATGATATGAAATGTGGATAGGAATTGGTTGTTTAACCTTCAAGCGAGCGCGCGCTCATTTGTAACGGCAGCGGTCGCGCGTAACAAAAAAAACTTATAAAAGTGTTCACCCATTTAAAATACTAATTAACAATCATTTAGTTTGTTCTATATACATACATTATCGTTATGTTAGAAAATGTGGCAAATAGAAACTAAAACACAAAAAAGAAACTATGTATCTTATCTAGCCAAATAACGTAAACTATATTTCCTTTGGCTCAAAATGTAATTTGGCAATTCAAAGTATTATTATATAGGTACTTAATTAAATAGCTTCATATCATCATCAGCACATCTTATTGACGTTTCTACTCTAGTAGGAGTGAAATTAACCTAATACCACGCTGGTCAGACTTGTTGGTACAGGCTTTAATTTCCAGTTTTTTCTCTCTTGTATATTATTTTCCTTTAGTCGTCTTTTACGGTGGTGAATTGTAATCTTACTCCGTCACTACACGAACAACTTCATAGGGTAAAATATAATCAAAATAACAAAACGAGTCTCCTCCATGAGATCAAATAATTAATATCATAGTATTTATTATCACACCAGGTCTTGTTGTCTTCAGTTCAGTTTCTTTCAATAATTCTACCTTTATTATTAAACTACCAACGCGCCCTCGCTTTGCTTCGGTTTCAGGCGCCTGACCCGCGTAGTTACCGTTCCCGTGGGAATACCGGGATAAAATATAGCCTATGTTACTCCCTGATAGCTTTCCATTAGTGAAAGAATTTTTGAAATCGGTTCGGTGATTTAAGCGTGAAAGCGTAACAAACAAACAAACTTACTTTCGCATTTATGATATTAGTAAGGATGCATGCGGTGTGTTTCCTACAAACATTTAATGTATTGGTACTACTGCTGCTCAGTCAAATGATCTTTTATGTAGTGATGCCCACGTATCGATAGTTGACCTCGAAAATCAGTGACGATATCGATACTATTGATAGTATCGCTAGTTCAAAAATGTGGTAATTCTATTGCTGATTTGCAATAGTATCGATACTATTAGTACTATCGATATTTCCACTATCGATAGTCTATCGATTAGGCGGCAATAGAATCGATCGGCATCACTACTTTTATGTTCTATTTAAAAATTCGCCATAGTACCTCCTTTTTAATAATATTCTTTTGCGCAAGTATACTTAGTTAGAAAAAGATAACTCTTATTTCACTCCAATTTCGTAATATCTATATTGAGAGCCGCGCGTAATTTTTTCGACGACAGTCGTGTGGCGTGCTTTGGACATCTTCGCCACGAATAAAGCAAATGTAATCTACGCGCTACAGACGGCGTGGGTAGCTGAAGAAATTTGTTTTGTTTGCAATGACAAACTATTAGCAATATGAAACGTATATAATACAAAATAACGATATTAGAATCGAAACTGTATCGAGTGCGGTTGATTTGACGCCGCGCGACCGCCTGAAGGTTAATTAAAACTATTAGATTAAGTATATATATTATTAGTCTTTCAATATCTTTTAGGCAGTAAATGTGCAATATACTATATTTTTACTCACAATTTTTCTTCCATAACGATCACTAATGTTGCCCCAAAATGTGGAGCTTAGCATCATGCCCATAAATACTATAGTTGTGGTAAGCGCTTGCTGGTATCTGAAAAAGGAGAAAAATATATCACCGTTTGTATAAAAAATAAAAAGCAAACTAAGTATGTAAATATTAAATTAATCATTTAAAACCTTTTTATTGTATATTGAAGTGAATGAGTTATATTCTTAGCTGTTCACCGTGATTTCAATGAACTGAAATTGATATTGTGAGTCTACCAAATAATGGTGGTGGGGCTAGTGGTAGGACCACACTGTTGACAGTTGTCTGTCTACAGCCGCGGGCCGGTCCGTTCGGGGTAGTACCACACTCTCGCAGAAAATCGACGTCCGAGTAGTAGCAATTTGTTACTGCGCTTCGTTCGGTGAGCGAGAGAGTCGGCAGCCCGACTTTCTGAGGGTGTTTGTTTGCGTGTGGTGTATTTAAATGCCTTTAGTATCACCGAACCTCATTGCACGCATTCGCACTCCTTCCTATCCTTCGCGGTAGGCAGCGGCCTTGCAAAAGTCCATGAGCTGTAGCAACACTTACCATCAGGTGTACCGTTTGCCACCGATTACATTAAAAAAATAATGTTGCTATATAAATCAAGAAGACGAAGAAGGAAAATTCGACATAAAACCCTATGCCAATACGTTTGACTAGTGTGGTATAGTATATAGCAGGGAGACGGCGACCGACGTCTCAGGACGTCGAGAGGTGAGGTTACCCGAAAGGATATTCCGTCAGGCCGACCACTGACGACAAGTCACATCTGCTCCGGTGGTCGGCCCAACAACGAGGTGACGTGGGTACGGGTGGGTTATGGGCCCGCGCGCCATCCTGTCATCGCCCCGAACGGACTGGACCGCGCGTGCGCTTAGCATAGCCCACCCATAAAAAAAAAAGAAAAAAAAAGTGTGGTATAGTAGATCAATTTACTTCCCATTTTGGAGGAGGCCCGAGCCCATTTGTGGAACTTATGTGGGCTGAGATAATATAAATTATTATAATAGGTGTATGTATTTGCTGTGTGGTAGCGGCTTCGAATACTACCAACCCTTGCTTTGCTCGTGGGTGTCGTAAAAGACGACTAAGAGCCCTAGATTGACCCGGACCAACTTCATCTGGTACCATTTGGGTCAACGATTACATTCCCAAGGAGGGTTGACGTCAGGCAGGTGGCCGGTCATAAAAGTCATTGCCGAAACTTTTTGCAATATGTCAAAATAGATGACATATTGCGTCGACCCCAAGTAATTGGGATAAGAGCAAGATGATGATGAGGTGTATGTATTTCCTAAGCTGTGTGGTGGCAGCTACAAATACTACCAACCCTTACATTGCCTGTGGGTATTGTAAAAGACGGCTAAGTGCTTTTCATTGCCCTGGGTCAACTCCATCCGATGCCGTCAGATCAACAAATACGTTCCCAAGGAAGTTTGACATCAGGCAGGGGCCGGTCATACTATTGCTAATAACTTTTGTAATATGTACTATGAAAGAAAGAAAAAAGAAAAAGTAAATATTGTGTCGACCTCAAGTAATTGTAATAAGAGCAAGGTGATGATGAGGTTTATAACTTTCCTCCCGCCGTTTTCTATAGATGGTGTTAGGGACAAGTAGAATACATACATTATAGACCAATTACAACACTTTTTATTATTTTCTGAACAGAACATAGCACAAGTAGCTATGTTTACATCATACTAGTTATTCTCGAGTAAAAACGTCAACTTATGACCCGAATCTTCATTTGCGAGAAGTGTTATAAAAATACTGAGTCTGAGGCTCATTGAATGCTCTCAGATGCTTATCGGCTCGGTTCTCGGCTGCTTTGAGTGATAGACACAACAATTCGTGGTTTTAAGTCTTAAAGAGCGAGTTTTGAAGATAAAAACGGCAATATTATTGCATTGTGACTGGTGACAAAAAAATGGGTTTCTCACGATAATCTCAAGTATAGAATATATTCATAGGGGTATCTCCAATACTTTGAATCTTAAATGTACCAATAATCAGTATGTTACAATAGAGCTTTGAATTGTGAAAGAAAAAACAGGGGGAGCAAAGTTGTAAATATATACAGGGATACCTCACGTTATGGAGCAACTGTTCGAATATGTTGTAGTTTAACAGTCATAGATCGTAATTAAAAAATATATATTATACATAAAACATAATAGTTATAGTGATTTCAAAATGGTGTCTAGGCTAAGACTAGGCTAAGACTATGCCTTAACGGCCTGGCCACGACTTTGGTCTTAGCGACGAGCGGCGCACGCTGGTAAAGCCCAATAAAAAGCCGTCTCAAAACAGTTTCATGTGAAAGTCGTTGTAATGGAATAAAATTTATAAATTAATATACAGAGTGTATCAGGTTATGGGGCAACTGGTCAAACGGGAGGTAGGCAATGGTGGTAGGTGCCCATAAAAAAATTTTAAGGAAAAATATCGATTCGTTAATGAATTAGAGACATGTAAAGTTTTCAATTTTGTCATTGTTTTTTCGTTTAAATCTGATTGAAATGTATAAAGTCAGTGATACTTTATCCGCAACATATTCGTACTTTGTTAAATGTTCAATAGAAATTGAAAAAATCAATGATTACGTTCGCATAGGCAAAACGAACTTAGCTTTAAATCAGCTGGTCGGCCGATTATCGTCGCCGAGTCACGTTTGCACCTACGGCACCATTGAAGCGTTTGTTCAATTCTAGGTATGTATGAATGAAATTATACTATCCAAGCTTTACATGCCTACATGTATTCTGTCTATCCATGCCTACATAATACGTAACATTTAAGGCGTAGACTGTTAGACACACATTTTTGAAATCACTATAACTTTTATGTTATATTGTTTTTTGTGTAATATACATTTTAATTACGATCTATAGCCGGTATACTACAACATACTCGAACAGTTGCCCAATAACCTGATACACCCTGTATAATACATATATAAATAATCAATACAAACGCGATATAATCCGTAAAAGTAGTTTTATTTACAATTTTTTTTTCTAGTTTGGTCTGCCATTTTAGTATATATAGTATGTAGTAGTAGTGTAGTATACGTTTATAATATGTTATTACTACGAGGTGTGTTCAAAAAGTAAGGTGACTTTTCAAATTTCGAGGGCAACGTACTTTCGATTATCGATTTTTTTGTTTTGTTATGTTGGTACACTCTTTCCGAACATCTGTACCAAGTTTCAAGTGTATAGCATTTTTTGTTTGGTTGTGAGAGGCGTAAAGGTTATAAGTGTTTTGCGTGCTCGGCGATTTCTTGCTATCGAAAAATATGGATCAAAGGATGTGCATCAAATTTTGTGTAAAAAATAAAATAAAGTGCTCCGAAACACTTGAAATGTTGACAGTGACATACGGTGCAACTGTTCTGAGTAAAAAAAATGTTTACAAGTGGTACAAACTCTTCCAAGATGGCCGGGAAGATGCCAATGACGAGCCTCGCTCTGGATGCCCAAGCACGTCAACAACTGATGAAAACGTTCAAGCAGTGAAGAAAATTGTTTTGGAAAATCGTCGAATCACTATCAGAGAAGTTGCTGAGGATGTTG
This sequence comes from Lymantria dispar, assembly GCA_032191425.1. NCBI lineage: Eukaryota > Metazoa > Arthropoda > Insecta > Lepidoptera > Erebidae > Lymantria > Lymantria dispar. The sequence continues at coordinate 19,091,847 of CM063447.1, read as the reverse complement.
GTATAGCGCTTGGCTCGTGCCATGAAATTTTTTCTAACGTTTTGGGCATGAGACGTGTGTCAGCGAAGTTTGTTCCGAAATTGCTAAATTTTGACCAAAAGAACTGTCGCATGAGCATCGCTCAAGAACTGTTGAATGACGTCAACGACGACCCAGATTTACTCAAAAGGGTCATAACTGGTGACGAATCATGGGTATATGGTTATGATATCGAAACCAAAGTCCAATCGTCCCAATGGAAGAGCCCAGATGAGCCAAGACCGAAAAAAGCACGCTAAGTTCGATCAAATGTCAAAGCTTTGCTCACTGTTTTCTTCGATTACCATGGCGTGGTGCATCAGGAGTTCTTACCATATGGTCGTACGGTCAATAAACAGTATTATCTTGAAGTTATGCGCCGTTTGCGAGAAGCAATACGAAGAAAACGTCCAGAATTGTGGAAAAACAATTCATGGCTTTTGCATCACGATAATGCCCCTGCTCACTCATCTTTGCTTGTGAGAGATTTTTTGGCCAAAAACAACACCACAATCATGCCTCAGCCACCATATTCACCGGATTTGGCCCCATGTGACTTTTTCTTGTTCCCAAAACTAAAGAGACCTATGAAAGGACAGAGATTTGCAACGATTGAAGAGATAAAGACTGCATCGCTGGAAGAGCTCAAGGCTATACCGAAAAGTGCTTATGAGAAGTGCTTTGAGGATTGGAAAAACCGTTGGCATAAGTGTATTGTATCTCAGGAGGATTACTTTGAAGGGGACAACATAAATATTGATAAATAAATATTTTTTCTTAAAAATACAAAGTCACCTTACTTTTTGAACACACCTCGTATGTTCTACCATTTTATGTAAATTAAACAAGCATATTTTGTATTTTTTTCTTGTATAATTCATGTATTTTTAATTAATTTATAAACAGATTTTTTAAAATCAAAGTTGTTTTATTTAAACTATAAACATTCAAGTATATGTGTGCAAAATTACAGCTCATTTAGTTTTGAAACAACTGAGATACGGAGTTTTGAGACAAAACATACGCGATTTGTCCACTGTGCGCCGCTCCGCGCTTAGCCGCCGCTCACAGCAGCAAGGTCGTGAACGAACCGTAAAGGTTGTAGGCATTTAAGTCGCGCCGGCGGTAAAAATAGGTACAAGCAAACGCGCCGTCGCGTCGCATGCAAGTAAGGGCCGATCAGCTGATATTAAAGCGAAGTTTGTCTTGCTTATGCGAACGTAATCGTTGTATTAATTAATTTCTAATGGACATTTAACACAGTACGAATATGTAGCAGATTAAGTATCACTGACTTTATACATTTCAATCAGCTTCACACGAAAAACCGAGGACAAAATTGAAAACTTTACGTGTCTCTAATTCATTAAGCAATTGATATTTTTACTCCCGTTTGATCAGTTGCCCCATAAACTGATACAACTTGTATATATCTTTTGTTTATATTTTTTATTTTTAGTTGATGTTAAACTGAAATTTAAGTCAGTCATTAAGTCACCATGTTTTTGTAATTATGGTAAAGCTAACATAAGTTACTGGAGCATCACAAGATAATAAAAAATACAAATAATAATTGATCATGTATTTACCATACAACAACTCATAATATATTCCGTGTGGTGACAGAGTAATAATAATAATAATAATAATAATCTTTATTTCCAAAAATATGGTTATAGTAGGTCTTAATTATATAACATGATCCAGCATATTCTACCATATATGTATGGCGTGGAAATGTTTAAGTAAGAATACAACTCACCACCCCCTATCTTACCGGTGAGTAAAAGAAGACTACAGGATTAAATATGCTTATAATGTCAGTGCAAGAGAAAGAAAATTCGAAATAAAAATCTATAGCAACATGTCTGACCAGCGTGGTTATAGTAAGTCAATTTCAATCCAATTGCGGAGGAGTCTCGAGTTCAACAGTGGGATGATGATGTTGAACTCATAATATATACAAAAATAGCAAGATTGCACCATAGTCGTAGATGGATATACCAGAGATCAATCCACTTCGAATAGGGAGGCTCACTGCATAACGGTGATGCCCCAGCTGTTGCTTATTGAGGCATAGATGGGGATTGCCGGGACAGCCTGTTAAAGAATCGGTATGGTTATAAGGTCACGAGTCCCTCTTTAGTCGCCCCAAACGGGACAGGCATGGTGTCCATACCATAGTCTAAAAAAGAATTATTACATAGTTCAAGTTAATTTCTATTTCCAGAACGCTGCTAGTGTTTAATAGTTTGACATTACAAAGACAATACTAACTTGCTAATATTCCATTCGCAGTGAAGTGCAGGTGATAGAATACTCAATATTGTCATTTCCATAGAATCTGCCATCCAACACAGTCCAGTGAATAGAGATAGCTTTACTTGAAACCAGCCGAATCCAAGTGCATTTACAGCTTGAGTGACAGTGAAAGTATCTGAAAGCATAAGTGTCATTTTTGTTGATTTTTAAGAGTAAGAAAGTGATTTTATAATATAGTGATTTTATATAATAAGCTTTAAGTGCTGTTTGGTATTGGCTACAAATACTAAGACTTTTTTTTATATAGTAGGTCTGGACACACCTCGCCCAATCTGTCCGGAGCGACGTATGGTTGGCATGCGGCTCCATAACCTACGGAATTGCCCCTCTCGTTGGGCTGACCACTGGTACTGATTGACATCCGTGGCTGGCCCGGTGGATTACTGTTGCGGGTACCATCCCCTTCGAAGCCCGGACAACAAGGCAGTGTTACTGAAGCCTTGCTCTTACGTGGTCGGCCTCTGTGCAGGTGGCAACCTAATCCCGGTCCATCCACTCGCACAAATACTAACCCTTACTGTTTTCGTAGGTGTTGTAAAATATTACTAAGAACTTTATATACACCAGAATCAGCTCCATTTAATGCCATCTGGTCAATAATTATATTCTCAAGGAGTGTTGATGTCAGGCAGAGGGCTGGTCATAAAAGTATTGCCAATAACTTTCACAATATGTACTATGAAAGAACTACATATCTAGTTGACTCCAAGTAATTGGGATAAGAGCATGGTGATGGTGGAATAAGCTATATGTATTAATTAATTTTCCATGTGGTGACATGTTAAGAATATAATGTTTCACTACTACTTATCTTCCTGTGGGAGTATTATAAAACGATTTGGGGGATCACCAGGCGAACGGGTAATGGTATGCTCTTAGGAAATTTATACGAACTGTAATCACCAACTCAATTGCCGTTTTGAGTGATGGCTATGGTGTTATTCCCTCTATGAGAGGTTTTAAGTTAAGCGATTTCTACACAATTATTAATTTCCATCTTTTATAGAATAACGAGTGTAGCAATAAATTATATAATATGTTTGTAGGGTCACATTTTAATGCTGACAGACGTGTACTTAAATGACATTTCCATCAATAAATCAGTTTAAAACAATTTAGAAAAATTTTTTGATAACTTTAAAAGCAGACTGCTGCTAGCTTAGTACAATTAGTTATATTTTTACCTTTCATATACTCCAGTTATCATAAATAACTATACATACTTTCAGTAGTCGGCCAGTATGATATAATACACTTGGCATAACAAAAATAAGTAAATTAAAGCAGCAATTATTACATGAAATGTAACAGGCTCATTAAAATTAATAAGCAGTTCAATTAAATACATGCCAGTAGCACATGCCACACAGAAGTGTGACATGTATTAGTATTACTTAAGTAAACATTTGTATGATTTTCGCAGGCAAATTTTGCACATCATCATCATCATCTTGCTCTTATCCCAATTACTTGGGGTCGACGCAATATGTCATCTGTTTTGACATATTGCAAAAAGTTTCGGCAATGACTTTTATGACCGGCCGCCTGCCTGACGTCAACCCTCCTTGGGAATGTAATCGTTGACCCAAATGGTACCAGATGGAGTTGGTCCGGGTCAATCTAGGGTTCTTAGTCGTCTTTTACGACACCCACGAGCAAAGCAAGGGTTGGTAGTATTCGAAGCCGCTACCACACAGCAGAAATTTTGCACATATACCTAAAATGAATATAATGATTTACCGGTGCAGGAAGTCTGTTTTTGGGAATGGAATCTTCTGAAATATTATTAAATTATATTACAAAACTAATACTTCTTTTCAAATGGAGGTCATTAGATTAACCTAGACTTTTTATAATGAGATTTTTGTTTTTTGGGGTGAGCTGCGGTCGGCGCTCCATACACCACTCCGTCCGGGGCAACAGAGGGGGTATAGCACGCAACACCCGCAACCCACCCGAACACCACGTTGCCTTCGTTGTTGGGCCGACCAATTTATATTTAGACTTAGATAAAACATAGACTAATAAAAAATTATCAATATTTTTTATGTTCTTGGCATGGACGAGCAGGCCACTCAGATGATGGTAGGTGGTAACTTTTGCTTATGGATCTTTGCCAAATCAGGTACATAAGCATCCTGCTGTATTATTATCCTGCGGTATACTGTTTAGGCCACCATGTCTCACTTAACAATATGCAATAGCAAATTTATAATACTCAGATGTAAGTTTTATCATTTTCAATTAATAGACAATTAGAAAAAAAAATGCTTCTTTGTCATCACCATTTTCCCCAATATGTCACAATACCATTTAGAGTCTTAGTTTTATGCCCTAATATCAGACAAAATTATCAAGAGTAAGATTATTGAAAGTAAAAAGTTAGTTATAAATGTATTAGAAAAAATGGCTGAAAATTAGGGATTAAATATATCCAGAAATTTAAGATATATTGAATATCATATTAATATTGGATATTGTCTGTTTAAAGAATATTTATTCCCACAATTATTTATGGAATGGGTTAGTATAATTTGTTTGATTGTTTGGGAGATATGTATAATGTGTCTTTAGTGCTTTTAAGTAAATTAGCGTACCGTCGGGCACCACTGACACAGATGCCATTTCGATTTCTTGTGGTGGCGGCATAGCTGAACCGGGAGACCGTGGACGAACATGGCTGTCATCTAAATCTTGATATCCTCTTGAGCGACCCATTATTATGTACTAGAAACAGTAAAAAACACTTCTGACGTGGAAATTGAATCACGATCGTCGTGTAACGGGAACATTAGCGGATTATGAGCTAAAATGCCACCTACAAATCTGTGCGTAGTAGTACTACATTAATGATTGGCAATTAGCACAAATAATAGAAGGAGGAAATAACTTTCACAGACGTTCACTTTCAATATTTGAATATTAGAAAATAAACAAATGATCAAAGAAATTTACGAAACTTTGTTGTGACATTTTGAACTATATAACTTAGTCTTGACATTGACGTTTATACAGTGTTTCCACTATCAGATTGTAGTTTTACCCTAGATTTTTTCATCAATTACCCTAAATACCCTAAGTAGACTCCGAAAATCCTTGATTTAAGGCGCAAAATTTAAATGAGTACGAAATAAAACAAAACTTGATGATTTGATTTTTATTTTAATTTTCATCTCTTCATCAGAGGTAGCAAACGATTAATCACAAAAAGAATCCTTTTTAATCTGTGGAAGTATTTATTCCACAGATTAAAATGATGCACAATATGATGCTGATTCTGAAGATGGAGCATTGGGCTTAAGTTTTTTGCTGCATTCAACATTTGTCTGTAGAGTTCTAAAATCGAGCCTGTCATACTTAATATGTTATACAACAAACCGTTGCGGGTTTCATTGTGAATTGTGTTTTTGGGTGAGCTATGGCCGGTTAACATGCCATCCATTTCTTCCGGGGTGATGAAAAGGTGGCGCGTGTCTCATATCTCACCGTATTCCCTCCCCTTCGCCATTGGGCTGATGGATCCTCTTCACAATCGCAGTGTTGTCAGAACGGTGTGCTCCCCCTCCTCACGACCTTGTGCAGGTACTTGGCGAAGCAGCCGTGCCTCGTCAACACCTGCACCAGTCGGAAGGCAAGCACCCCGTGCCGCCAACCTAACCACTCCATTAGCACCTGCCGGAAGGCTTTGTCGACCCGAACACCGTACCGAGGCCTCTCCAGCCGGACTGCCTAATGGGCAATTTTCCTATACTAGCTCTTAGTTGGTAACACTCAAATATCGACAAGTAAACACTGCAATATATTAATTTAAAATTCTACTATCGTCCCTCTGTGTCTGTGTAAGAACACAAAGTAATTACGGGGAACCACGGGGACCCAATGAGGGTAACCATTGTTAGCGGTCGGCAAAGTCTATGATAAAATAATGTTGCTATTTTTAATTTCAACTTTACCCCAAATTACCCTAAATCCCTAAAAATATTAAATAGCCTTAAGTCATATTTTAAATTAGTAGTTTCGCCTTAAAAAAGGGCGAAATCCCTAAAAGTGGAAACACTGCGTTTATAGTATAAATTTTAAGTCTTGCAATGAAAAGGAGACATGAAAATAATGTATTTTTATTCTTATATCTAATATGTACTCGAAAACAACATTTTTATTGTTTTAAAGAATGTTGTGTTTATATGATTAAATGCGAGTTTTAAGTTCTTATTTAATTTAATTTTCATATGACACGAAGTTCGCTAATATCTAATATTTAAAAATAATGTGCTGCAAATGCATTAAATTAAACTAAACGTTCGTAAAATTCAATGTGCAATACTAGCACTTATATCCAAATGTTTCATTTTTTAATATCTCATACGTAGAATAATATGTAGGTACTTCGGTATTTTATTTTTTTGATGTCGAGTAGTGTTTAAAGTTGTAGAATGTGAAAATGTTATGTTGCGGTCTTAAATTGTGTTCAAAATGTTTTTATTTACTATCTTTTGTATTAAATCAGTTCAATGCCATTTTATGTATAATGCAGGTCAAGTGCTAAAGTGTACTAATTATGAAATAACAGCTTGTAAAAAGTCTACAAGTTTATTATCTGACAAAAATAACTTTAAACTTAAAAGAAAAATAAGCTTGAAGGTTAAATTCAGTCCATACTGGTAGTAATGACTTCGTATTAGTATGTAGCCAATTACCAAACTAGAAAAAGAAGAGAAAAGGCACAGAGAAAGGTAATAATCCCAAAGAGAAGGGACGTCATTATCTTTCAGCTGGCTCCCAATGAGCTACGAGAAAACTGTTCAGTTAACAATTTTTATTTAGGTACTATATTTACATGTACTGCATTTACTGCATGGTTAGAAAGTCTTCGTAAACAACGGATGGCGGCGTAAAGAATCTAGCGATTTTATTAAGATGGCGCGGTAGAAGGAAATTTGTGCCCACAGTTCCCCTGATGATGTAATATATTGACGCCCGTCTCTGAACCTCCAAGTCAACCGGAAGACATGGACTATATACCTGCACTGTCACCTAGTACGGTTCGGGCGGTGTAAGATGTCAAAATAAAGGGCGTATAGATACTCAAAATTTTGCATTCCTTTTTTTTTAGGAGTGGGCCATGGTCAGCGCACCCGCCGCCCGGTTCCGTCCGAGGCGATAGAGGGGCGGGGCGCGGCCCCATGACCCACCCGTGGCACGTTGCCTTCGTCGTTGGACCGACGACCGGTGCATGATAACTTGTCTCCAGTGGTCGGCCCGACGGAATACCCCTGTCGCGGGGTACCCTTGCCTCTCGAAGTTCCCCCTCGGGGACGTCGGATGCCGTCGCGTGGTCAGCCTCTCTGCGGGTGACGGACTAATTCCCCAGTCCAGTCACCCGCGGCTTGGTCTAGGACTCCATTAGGCGCAGATACTCGCGCCTGCGCCTGCGTAAATTTTGCATTCCTGGCACTTAGTATCTATTCCATATTCGAGTCATGTAAACCTATTTTAAAGATAAATTATGCATAGTTTAAAAAAGAGATGTTGACGGGGTTTTAAATGTACTGCCTATATTTTAGCTCTTTAGAAAAATCTTGATTAATGTCACATTACTTTATTGTTATCTTCATTACGCGTCGTGACGCGTTATTTTATTTATCCAAATAACGTTTTTCATTGGATGAAGTTTATTTGTTCAATTTTATGATGCACACGAACATTTATTCAGTTTTGTCTCGCTTGTTCTAGAGCTCACAGATCGTATAAAATTATTTATTGTTCATTTTTTGCATAAAATTATATGCGCGATTTTTTAAAATCAAGTGGTTTTTAATATTTCTATGTTGTCACTTCTGTCAGGTGTTTTCAATGATTATTTTTATGAATTTAAAATTGCTCTTTCTCGGCTAGATTTTTACCCTATCTGATCGAAAAAAAATTCACGATGGATTATAATTTATGAAAATTTGTTGTCGTCGAAACCCACACACTGACGTCAGAACAGAAACGGGTTCGTATTGATTGTTGTATAAAAATGTTGCTTATCTATGACTATGGACATTCCAGAGCTGTTTATGACTACAGATTAATTTAATGTATTACATATTTATGACATCGTCACGGAAACGAAACACGGATTTTATGTTTTGAATCCCAAAATCAATAGCAGTTTTGCCGATGGTGTTTGGAGCCGAGAATAGACTAACAAAATTGAGAAGGGCGCCAAAAGTTTATTAAAAATTGACTGCATTTTTAAATATACCGTAACAACTGCAGCAAGAGCTTTAGTTCTCACTATCTTACTTGAAAAGAAATGTTAATGTTGATATGTGGTATATGGTGGTATGTAAAATCAACCTTTGTTTGGCCACTGTGATTGCGTTTGAGAGAAGCGAGCTAGAAGCCGCATCCTATTGCTCTATGATAATGCTTCATAAGAAAAAAAATGTAGCACCGTGAATATTTGACCTCAGTGAATGCGGTATGGGCCATGCACTTTGTTGTTTCTTTCCCTAATATATATAAGTAAAATAAGAGCATAACATTGGTAGTGCTAATATTTGGCAAAATTTTATGATATTGGTACTTTTTTGAAAGAAATACTTACCTTTTTAAAAGTATATATATACGTACTTCTTTTAAAATTAATTAATTAGTTAATTTAATTGTAAAGTTCAAGTTAAAATGACATTTAAAATTATATTTTCACGTGGTCCCTAAATGTTGGCCTCATGACCAATTTCAAAATCGGTCCACGTGTTATGGAGCGGGCGACGCTCGGGATTCCTTTGCGATATAGGATACGAAAAATTGGAAATCCGTAGAGGTACGGGTGTAACAGATATATCACAAAGAATTAGCACGCTAAAATGCCATGGGCAGATCATACCGCTCGTCGAACCAATATCCGTTGGGGAAGAACGGTTCACGAGTGGCGATAATGCATCAGACGACGCAGCTATGACGGTGGACCAACGACCTGATGAAGGTTGCTGGGACTCGTAGAATGCGGGCGGCAGAGGACCGCACTTTGTGGCGAAATGGAGAAAGGCAGGCTTAAGTCCAGCTGTAGATGGCAAATGGCAGAGAATGAAAAAAAACTTAATAGATTATATTGTTATTAATTATGTAGTTTTTAATTGTATATTTAGTAAATTACTATGAATGTATTTGTTCACTGAGTGTAGGCCTTAAGTATTAGTAGGTAACTAATTATGTCTCGAAGGCATAGTTGAAATTAATTTCGTAAATGTAACGTATAAACTGTAGAAGCCAAATCACTTCTTGTTATACACAAAGTCTATATTTAAGAAATACTTTATTTTCTTAAAGATAGTCGGTTTAGCTCGAGCAAAATTTCTTAGTTATTTAATTTTCATAAGGCGCTGTGTAGAATCAAAATGTAGTGGGTAGGTCTGTGTAGGCGTAATCGGATAATGTCAAAGGTTAAGAGTACGTACTGTATATAGGTGGGTTAGTACTAGCTAGATTTGTTGTTTTTTCTTTACTTTTAAAAGAATCGCACAAGATTTATTAATATTTAGTTAGTATAAATACGAGATAAGTTCTACATTTATTTCAAATAAGAAGTTAGTGCGCGCTAAAGAACATTTTTTTTGTCTTGCCGAGTCGTCGTGAGAGGTAATTTATTTAAAGATGATTAAAGAAGAAGAGCCAAACAACATAAAAGCTTCAGTTAGGTTTTATTACTGATCGCTCTATGTCAATTATTCTTAAGAATCTTTGGTGGTAAAATACAGTTATAGTCTCCCCCTGGCTTTTAAGTAGGTAGAACATTCCAAAGTGATACAAATCGCCATGTTCAGAGATTTAGAAATATATGCCCCCAATTAATTAAAAAAATAAGTTTCGTACGCCACGGTAAAAAAGCTTTCAGAAAACGACATTGCGAGAGGAACAAAATAATATGACGCTTTTCTTTTTTTGTATTTGTAGTGGAAGGGTCATCCTATTCACAGTTATGTGACTACAGCCGGTGGCTCGCCTGTCCGCTTATTATCATACTTTGCCTGTGGTTAGTTTTAGTGATGCTAAAACTGGCTGTGATGAACTCTCTGTTTGGTCATTGAGCTTATGGTGGCTGTCATGAGGTGGACAGTAGAAATGATCACCGCTAGCCACCTGGCTGTCGGAGGGGAGCCAAACTCAAGAATATCATCTCTGTCTCGCCAATCAGGGTAAATCGTGTCATTTTGCCAGAATGAGCAACCAGAGTGGGCCTCAGCATTTACGTGCATGGGGCATCGGGTATCCTTCTGTATTTCGTGTCAGTTCGTTACAAAATCTCATCCTCCAACTATGCTCTGTGCCCCTTTTTTTCTTTACCGAGATTCATGAAGGAAGGGAATATAAATGCGTGTAGCATTGGGTGTACTGGGGTGTACTGCGTGTTTGTACCACTTACCATCGGGTGTACTGCTTGTTTGTACCACTTACCATCGGGTGTACTGCTTGTTCGTTTACCACCATAAGTAATAAAAAAATCCCATTTCTTTATATACCTACTTCTGATTGTATTTCTACTTGCTTACATATTTAGTGTTATTTTTATATTGCAAACGGTGGCAATCGAGTGAACAGTACTCCTGATGATAAGTGTTGCTGCCGTTCATGGACCTTTGCTAGGCCACTGCCTACTGTGAAGAAAGTGAAGGGAGTGTGAATGCGTGCAATGAGGTTCGGTGAAACTAAAGGCATCACTAAAACCCATCACACGCAAACACCCCCAGAAAGTTGGGCTTCCGGCTCTCTCGCTCACCGAACGAAGCACAGTAAGAAACTGCTACTATTCAGCCGTCGATTTTCTGCGAGAGTGTGGTACTATCCTGGACGGACCGGCTTGCGGCTGTGGACAGACAACTGTCAACAGTGTGGTTTAAACTATTGTCTTTTAAAGTTATATTGGCTTGATAGCTGACCTGTGCAACTTCGTCTGCTTCATTATGTGAAGATTGAAAGAATGAGAGAGAGATTGGGTCATTGGCAGCTATAACGCGCTGTGTATAGGTGTCTATATGTTGTATACGTAATTGTATTCAAAAGATAGTAAAAATATGACAGCCCGCTGAGTTTCTTGCCGGATCTTCTTAGCTTGTGGCCGCGTTCCGATCCGGTGGTAGATATTGTATTGTATTCAAACGATGTATAAATTTGACAATATGTAAGTGCCCTCAAGGGGCCCATGCAGAATAAATGATTTGATTTGATTCGTACGCAACGAAAGTGTTCAAAAGGAACATTGTCCGCTTTTGCAACATTTTTCATCGATTCTCTGCTTCTATGAGTCGTAGCGTGCGTGTATGTTATATAGTCTGCTAGCAGACCCGGCCACGCGTTGCTATGGCTAATGTTTTTGTTATATTACATTTTATTAAACTATATAAGTGGAACTGTAGGAGAACATCTGTCATGGAGGTCGTAATTTTTTTTACAAATGGCATCTATGTAAAAAAGCAAGTTAAAATCGTATATGATACGTTTGTAGGTTTGACATAGCAGCGCCATCTATTAATTAATTACTCAATCCAGTCAACAGATATCGCCATCTGTTAAAATCGTTTGGAGTTAACAGATAATTGTGAATGTCAAATAATAGGTATATATAGGTAATACAAATAATTGGCAATAAAATAATATTGCGACTATAAATTAAGATGTAAGCTATCCTATCTTTCAAGTTGGATCAAACTGCACACGGTGTGAAAATTTGATTAAAATCGGATAAGTAGTTTAGGTGTCCATCGCGGACAAACAACGTGACACGTAATTTATATATATTAAGATAAATATATAAATAAAAAGTCTTCCTCGATAAATAGGCTTTCAATAACTAAAATCATTTTTGAATTCGAACATATAATTCCTAATTATACCTAACAGTGCCAGTGTCACTGCACAAACGGCGTAGTGGTTAAGATGCCGACGTATCGTGTCAATGTCGCAGGTTCGAATCCCACGCAGAACAACCCTTTGTGCGATCTACAAATTATTGTTCTAAGTCTGGATGTAATTTGTGTCCTTTAATTATATGTTTGTAAAGTCCCCCACCATATTTGTATTGTTGTTTCTTAAAAAAAATAGCGCGCTGCACTAAACAAACTCTTCCGCTTAATTTTATTAGTATGGATTACGACGATTGTTGTGGTAATAAACTACCTATTTCCTATCAGCGTATTAACATGTCTAGCTGTTACTAGTTTGCCCGTTTTGGTAAAATTTTGGGGATCCCAAGCTTATGGACGGCTTGGAGTCGCTGGAGCACCGGAGAGACTTTGGGTCACTCTGTGTACTGTACCGGCTCTTTCATGGAGAGTGCTCCGTGGAACTGTTTGACTTGATACCACCAATACGAGATACGAGAAAGCTTATAGAAAAATCCTGGCAGGCCTATGTGGTGACCACCACCTATCTTCTACCGCGACATGCTTCAACTGGGGATTAGTCAGCCTAATGGTGATAGGGAGGAAATATGGTAGGTTATGGGGCTGCACGCCGCACTTCCATCACCCTGGATCAAATTTGAAGACATACCGATAATAGCGTCACCTACTGGGTCCAATTTTATTTTCAAACCATCCGGCGACTCATTCAAATGTACATACAAAATTTCATCCAACTCCTTCCAGCCGTTTAGGAGGAATTAGTTAAAAAATACACGTACAGAAGAATTATATTTATATACTAGCTGACCCGACAGATCCCGTTCTGTACATGTTAAAATTAAATATAACTTTGGCATTGATCGCACCACTACTTTCTGGGTCCAATTATTAATCTAAACCATTCTCGAATCCACTGCACACAAAAAAATAATCAAACTCGGTCCAACCGTTTAGGAGGAGTTCAATCACATACACACGGAAGAAATATATATAGGTATATAAAGATAATCTAAAATAGGCTCTTCATTCATTAAAAGGCATAAATAATAATAATTCTCCCATTTGCACTGTAGAATACTGTAGCTATTCATTACCAATAGCAATCAGGTATTTATCAGTGATTAACATTATACTTTCTATGTATAAGATAAACATTGATGTAGCTACATATTTATGAATTATTATCGCCAGTAATCAACGAGTAGATGGTAGTAAATCGATCGATTCTTATGACCCGATGACCCAGTTTTTGTATAAAAGCCTATCCCAAGGCAAGTAGTTGGAGGAAGGTACACTTGTCAGTGAGAAACTTCAGTAATATAGGTATAGCCTCCAGGGTCGTATGTCGAGTGCGATTTCTATGCAGAGCAATTTTTAGTCATCATAATCACCTCAGCTTATATACGTCCCACTGCTGGGCTCGAGCGTCCTCTATAATAAGAGGGATGTTGACCTATTGTACCACGTTGGCTAAACGGTGGTTTTATTTAAAGTTTTTCTTCTCTTGCATAGACATTATAAACGTAAACGTCTTTACGATAACCACGGGCAAGTTCGGGGAAGAGGTGATAAATTCTATTCTTACTCCGTCAACACTCAGACGGTGTTCCTTGGTGTGATTCACTAATTCTTCGGTCTGCGGGCGTAACATCATCATCATTTCAGCTCATATATGTCCCACTGTTGGACTCCAACCTCTTCCACAATAGAAGGGCAATCGACCTACTATACCACGCTGGTTAGGTGTGTAGGTATAGGGTTTTATTTAGAGTTTTCCTTCTTTTGCATAGATGTTATATATTAAATTCCGTAGTCGTCTTTTACGTCACCCATGGGCAAGAGAAGGGGTGGTGAATTGTATTCTTACTCCGTCACCACACAGAAAGATGTAAAATGTGTTAGAAGAATAAATTATTTGATGCGGAGTGTTGTATTAAAAAATATATAGGTATAGAAAATCAGAAAATTTAGATATTAAATAAAAATAATACGTAGGTTTTATTTTTACGCAAGGACTTTAATGTTTTAATTATATTGATACAATTTTATACCTCGCTAAGATTCGGAGTCATATCCGTAGGTACATTTTAGTTACTCGTATAAGTAGGCCATAATTAAAAAAATACCTATCTATTAAAATATAGTAATGCCTTTATAAAATACAGAGAAAGACATGTTTGTCATATTCTACAGATAAACACCATTCTGAGCAATATTTTACAAAAGAGTATGTATTATACCAGCTTAGAACATATCAAATTAGATTCTTCTACAAAATATATTTGGAGGGTCGTCGTTTGTTGTATATAAGTAATAGGTACGAATAACAAGTATTGCGAAAATTTAAAAGACTTATTTTGTAAACTACAATTAATTTTATACTTTCTGTAACGTTAACATCAACTAGTAATACTTTACCCAACTTTACTTATTATTATTACAAAGGATTTGAAATTTAACATAAGCAAGTATAAATGTTGAAATTACTTTAAACAGATATGTAATTTGATAGATACTTATACAATCTTAAATGGTGATCAATGTATACAAATTGGTATTTTTGAGTATAGGTACAAACATTTTTAAAGCAGCTTTAGATCAAAATAATTCTTCTCGTGGTAGCAAATAGATAAATAAATAGAATTTTTTTTTGTGTTTTTATCGGTCTTATAGACCAATTGCACATTATAATAAATGTTTGATGAAGCAGTAAAGCTAAAATATCACGTATCCTCTTTTCTTGAGAGAATATTAATCCTTACAGATAAATATGTATATACTAGGCGTAAGTTTTGCTTTGCAAATTTAATGTGTTGTATTGTCTGCATAGACCGTTAACAAGTTTAAATTAAAAGTGAGTTAGCACCTCAGAGAAAATACAATGTGTTCCTGATAAGCAAATTTTCTATATATAATAAATTAAAAACAAATAGTAATATTTTAATAGCAGTCCTTAAATTTATTTGCAAATATTTAATAAAAAAGCACGAAGAATCATTCTTATAGAATTCTTCCATTAAAATATATGTAGTACCAGAGATAACAGTAATACTGCGTTCTAGAATTCATTCAAATTAAATTAAAAAAAATAGCTCCCATATTTTTTAGAAGTCTTCTTATTTTAAATGTTTTTGATTTATTGACTTTTATCTAAATTATCATAAGTCTTAGACAATCAGTACCTACACATATACGTATTTACAAAAAGCACACATTGTGCATTTTAGCTGCCATTTGAAGGGAGCAACATATTTATTATTATACTAACATGCATTAAATTCAGTCAACAACTCATTTGTTAAATGGAGATTATAGTCACATTTTGTACCATCATTTACACTGGTATTTCACACACCTATCATATCTAAAACTAGTTCTGTACCGAAAGTAAGTTTCATAGAGATAGAAAAGGATATTGTAAACATTTTTTTATATTATTAATGATTGACACAATATTACTTATTCAAAATGGACGATAAAAGTTTATGAAATGGATACATTTATACGCATGACAATATTTTTTGTTGTTTTGTTTGCTAGTGACACGAGTGTGTCATAAAGTCACTGCTGCGTAACTATTTAATTTACATATTACTCAGTCTCATATTTGTTGGCGATAATCCGATGTATCAGTTTAAGTAGCGATGTGGTGTTTTAGGCCTCGCAGTTCTACGACTAGATCTGAGTCATCTGCTACAAAACGCTTCTCAATTCTGCGTCCTTTTGATGAATCCTGTTAACAAAAAGAGAGTCCAATTTTAAATCTTGTTTACTAAATATACTGAAAATATCTGAACCTTAAATAGAAATAAACGATTTCTAAATGATACCGACGTTTATTCCCTACCGCTGCTGGTTGACCCGGCCTCGGACCCCACTATGTCACCCGCCACCCCTACCCGGTCATGCTATTTTTAGAATCAGGAGTTTCAACTGTCATTTCGGTAACAACGAACAATAAATTTTATATAACTATTGCATAAATTGTATTAGGGTTTAAGTTAAACAATGATATGATTAGGATACGTATTTAGAAAAATAAAAAAGTGTAAGTAAAATTTTGTCTATACTTACTTGATTGTCAGTTTTAGATGATTTTTCAGCGAAGTATTTTGCGATGGTATTGTAGAACGCGTTTTTGCTTCTTTTAATTTGATTGTTTTGATATATATGCGCGTAAGAGTTTTGAGCTGGTCGGGGCATAACAATTTCCTTATCACCGGACATCGGCGTAACTGTGTCAGTAACTGGCGCTGCAGTTGTCATCTTAACACTCCTTTTATTGCCACTCCAGTTAATAAAACCATCATCAGCTGGGTAATCATCTTCCTCGAACCTTGGTACAGTTTTGGGTACATGATAAAGAGGTTTGCCTGCTAAAGCCTTGAGTTCACGAACGTCCTCGTCCTCGGTATCACGTTCTTCGTAATCAGTAGGTGGGAAAGCGGCCCGGGTATTTTCACGGCGCCTTTGCGCGTCTTGTGCCATTTGAGTGAGGATTAAATTGTCGAGGAAAGCTGCACTGACATCGTCAACATCGTTCGATTGCCATCGAGGGGTTGTATCGCTTTCAAACCATGTCTCCTGACCAATAGGCAAAGCTGCTAGCCTTTCTTCCTGCCGTTTAGGAGCTTCATTTGCAATAAAGTGATCATATGGGTCATAGAAGTACGGGTAAGGTACTTGAGCATGCATTTCGGGTACACTGATTGCCGGAGCATCGTAGAAGTATTGTATTTTTGGTGCATAGTAATATTCATCGTCTGGATATTCCCTTGATGTCTGAGGATACATAGACCAAGCTTGCATAGGATAGGCCTTTGCTTGTACTACTAAGTAGCTAATTAAGATTGATAATAACCTAAAACAATAATATTTATATTGTTATTTTTAAATTAATTTAAATCATTAACTACTTGAAATTAGACATAGTTTGAAAAATATTACATTGACTTTAATAATAAATTTATTTTCAAATAACTAACGCTGGTAAATTTACTGATTTTTATATAAAATTAACCCATTTTTTATGCGTAATTTATTTTATAAATAACTCACCTGAAACTCGACAGGCCCATATTGCACATTGTCACTACTAGATGTATCCCTGAGCACGATCTAGACACGACTACACGTAGGCGGGGAGGGCCGGGCAGCTTTATAAGGCATCGCCCACGCGCGCCGCCCACACGTTCTCAATGAAACAGAGCCCCCTGACCATCTCACCCCAGTCTCATCCCGACATCCCATTGCCCCCCTATCTACCCTCAATCCGCGGCATTGTGTATCGATCGTACCTACAGATTATTCATCTTGCTAAATTACGATAATGTTTTTATTCTCAACAAACTGTTGATAATAGACAAACTATTACGCAATTGTTTCTTTTACGGCAACTTTTTATTAAATGCATTTTGAAACTGCTTATGTCATAACTCAGGGAATCATATAGAGGAATTCAATTAACGGTGAGATGAATCACGCTATCTGCCTAAAGAGAAACTAAGAAGATCTAAATATATAAAAGCTTAATTTAAAAAAGGGGTTTAAATTATAGTGGGTATGTAGTATCGTCATTTCAGCTCACATACGTCACATTGCTGGGCTCGAGCCTCCTCCTGGATAGGAGTGAAATAGACCTACTATACTACGATAATCAGACGGGTTGATATAGGCCTTTATTTCGAGTTTTGTACACCCACATATTTAATATAGCCTGCATAGCACAGCCTGCATAATCATCATCATCTTGGTTTATATACGTCCCACTGCTGGTCTCAAACCTCCTTCACAATAGAAGAGAAATTGATTTACGATACCACGCTGGTGGTTGTATTGTTTTTCTTCTTTTAGCATACATAAGCTACATGATTATAGTGGTTCAAATTATATATGACCTATTCCTTATCTTAGCTTATCGTTTGCTGTCAATTTTTTTTATAGAAGTTTCATTACGATACATATTAATAACTAGCAACCCGCCCTCGCTTCGCTTCGGTTATAGGTTATAATCGTTTTACCCGCGTAGTTTCCGTTCCCGTGGGAATACTGGGATAAAATATAGCCTAGTTTACGCCCTGGTATTATAGCTTTCCATTGGTGATAGAATTTTTGAAATCGGTCCAGCCGTTTTGAAGATTACCCGGAACAAACAGACAGACAGACAGACAGACGAAAATTTTTTAATTGCTATTTTAGGCATAGGTGTCGTGCAAATAACCATGTGAGCATGAAAAAAGCCTATTATTTTGACATTACAAACAGACACTCTAATTTTATTTATTGGTATAGATGGTAGCAATGAACTGTACCACCGAACTAGACTAGTATAAATGAGAAAGCCTTCACAGAGGGCGATTATGATTGTTGAAGCTACATTGATATGATACTTAAGTTGTATTAGAATTTATAAATATGACTGCTAAAACGATTTTATCGTAGTTTTTCTTACAAGGTAGCTGTGTCTGGGATTCTTTTGAGAATGAGTGAGTTTTAAGCAATGTGTTACTAGGCTGACCTAATATGAATAAAAACATTTTCCACGTTAATGAGATGAAATTATGTCTAACAATTCTTTTTTTTTTTTTTTTTTTTTTTTATTGCCAACGGTGGCAAACGAGCAAGCAGCACACCTGATGGTAAGTGAAACTGCTGCACATGGACCATTGCAATACCAGGGGCACAGCCAGGCCGCTGCCTACCGTGAAGGAAATACTCTTCTTAAACCTCGTTTAAAGAAGGACATGTCATAGCGCTCGGGAAACACAGCAGCAGGTAGTTCATTCCAGAGCTTGCACGTACGGAGAAATGATCGCTGAAAACGTACAGTTGAAGACCATAACGTTTCCAGGTGAAATGGATGAACCCTGCTGCGATGTCGAGTGGTACGTTGGTAGAATGGTGACGGTGGTACCAAGTCAAACAGTTCCTCGGAGCACTCCCCGTGAAAGAGTCGGTAGAGTACACAGAGTGACCCAAAGTCTCTCCGCTGCTCCAGCGACTCCAATCTGTCCGTAAGATTGGGATCCCCGACGATTCGAACAGCCCGTCTTTGCAGGGAGTCAAGTGGGTCTAGCTGATATTTGGGCGCACCTGCCCAGAGATGTGAGCAGTACTCCACATGAGGACGAACTTGTGCTTTGTATAGCACAAGACGCTGTCTCGGTGTGAAGTACCGCCTGGCTCTGTTCAGGACGCCCAACTTTTTGCTTGCCAATTTGGCTTTGTCCTCCAAATGACTCCCAAACTGGACTTTGCTCGATATTTTGACGCCGAGAATCCCAATACTCTCAGAAATTGGAAGAGTTACTCCTTGGAACTGAGGCGCCATGACAAATGGGTCCTTCTTTGCAGTGAACGCGCAAACTTGTGTCTTTGTGGGGTTGAACTGGACTAGGTTCCGTTCACCCCATTCCGAGGCCCGCCCCAGAGAGCGCTCGACTTCAGACACAAGTTGAACCCTTCTTTCCTGAATACTCCGAGGGATATTCCGTTGCTCAGTGTACCGCTCATCACCCGTACTGTCATCCGCATAGCAACGCATACTCTCGATAGAGAGCATGTCATTGATATGCAGGATAAACAACGTCGGGGAGAGCACCGAGCCTTGTGGTACACCAGCATTAATCGTCATGGTATCGGAGCAGGAGCCATCTACGACGACTTTTATACTCCGACCATCCAAAAAGCTGGCAATCCAATTACAGAGTCCCTCGGGGATTCCGTATGATGGTAGCTTCGATAGAAGTGCCCTGTGCCAGACCCTATCGAACGCCTTTGCGATATCTAGGCTGAACGCCAGCGCCTCACCCTTGCCCTCCAAGGCCTCTGCCCAACGGTGTGTGAGGTACACAAGAAGATCACCAGCCGACCGACCATGACGAAAGCCGTATTGGCGATCACTGATAAGCTGGCGATCCTCAAGGTACTGCAGAAGCTGGCGGTTTATAACCTTCTCCATTATCTTGGAGAGCAAGGATGTTATCGCATTTGGCCTGTAATTCGATGGGTCAGACCGGTCTCCCTTTTTAGGGATCGGGTGGATATGGGCTACCTTCCACGAAGACGGAACCCTATTAGTAGCGTAGGAAAGTCGGTATAGGCGCGTGAGGATGGGAGTCAATTCAGGGGCGCACGTCTTTAGTACCACTGCAGGGATGCCATCCGGTCCACTCGACTTATGGACGTCTAAAAGCCGCAGCTCCCGCCTAACCGCTCGCTGCGTGATGCGGATTTCGGGCAGTGAGCTTTCACACCGTGGGATGGTAGGTGGTGTGGCAGCTCCGGCATCCAAAGTTGAGTTACAGGCAAAGAATTGACCTAGAAGATCGGCCTTCTCCTTTGCGCTGTGGGCCAGACTACCATCGTGTTTCTGCAGTGGTGGGAGATTGGGCTGGCAGAAGTTGCCTTGTGCAGACTTGGCGAGCGACCAGAATGCACGACTCCCAGCGGGATAGCTTTGCAATCGCTCGCCAATTCTGGCAACATGCTCCGCCTTGGCTCTGGCAATAGCCTTCTTACTAGATCTAGAAGCGGCGTTAAATTTCCGCTTCACCTCTTTGGCGTTCGGGTCCTGGCATTTTTTGGCCCTATTCCAGGCCCGATATGCGGACTGTTTCTGGCATGCAGCCGTCCTGCAGGTTTTGTTAAACCAGGGTCGGCTGCGGCCACCGACGGGTATTTTGGTGTTGGGGATGAATAATTCCATCCCCGTAATAACCGTTTCGGTAACGCAGTCCGCACAGACGCCAGGGTCCCCAGAGGCGAAGCAAAGCCGTTTCCATGGGTAGGATGCGTAAAACTCGCGCAGTCCATCCCAATCTGCTGACTTATATTGCCAGACTCTGCGAGTCCCAGTCGCCTTAGAACGACTAGGCCTTACAACAGGGGCACTGCTACGGACCAAGCAGTGGTCAGAAGATCCAAGAGGCGCTTCAACCACTACCTGATATCCGTGCTGGTGTGTAGTCAGCAGAAGATCCAGTAAAGAAGACTCATGGCTCTCAATATCTGGGATACGGGTGGGCTGTGTCACCAGTTGTGAGAGACCATAGGCCGAGACCATATTGAAGAGATGTCGACCCTGGAGGTCAGTGGTTCGGGACCCCAGCCACTCTTTATGATGAGCGTTGAAGTCTCCAAGAACCACCACCTCCGCTGATGGACACTGCTCCAATATTTCGTCAATCCCCCATTGGACGTTCTCAAATAATTGAATTGACCCCGGATCACTGCCATGGGACCTGTAGAGGCATGCGTAGATGCGGGTAAGCCCTCCATAGTCTACGCGTAGCCACAGGATTGACAAGTCACCATGTTCGAGGGCCCGAAGGCGGCGACAGCAGATATCACCTCGGATGAATACGCACACCCCGGCTTTACGACGGAAGGTATGCTCCAACTCGTAGCCGGGGTAATTTAGGTACGAAATGTCATACGGAGCACCTATCTGCGTCTCCGTTAAAAAGAGTAAGGCAGGCCGCGCCGTCTCGAGGTGATGGTGGACGGCGTCGAGATTGCTATGTAAACCCCTGATATTGCAAAAATCCACATCAAATGTGGATAAGGGGACCGCCGTAGAAAATCGACTCTTTTTAATTTTCTTGGCCATGATTTTTAATTTAAGAAGAGGAGGAAGGGAGTGTGAATGTGTATAACGGAGTTTGGTGATACCAAAAAAAAAAGGCAGGGCATAGTGCATGGTCGAGGAGTGAGTGTTGTGAGGAGCTGACACGAAGCACGGAAGGGCCCCCGATGCCCCCCCGTGTGTAGCCGCCGAGGTCCACTCCGGTTTCCCACACCGGCACGACTACTACCCAACGGGATTTTCGCCGGTTGGCGGGACAGCCTCCCAGGGAGGATGATCCTGGGTTCGGGTCCCCTGCTGACCGGCAGGTGGCCGGCGGTGACCATTCCCATCGGGTCTCCCTGTACACCATGCCAGCCCCTCACGCTCAATACCCCGACCAAGACCTCACCACCGCTGGTTTCAGGCCTCACCAAAACCCGCCACACACAAACACACCCAGAAAGTTGGGCTCCCGGCTCTCTCGCTCACCGAACGAAGTGCAGCAGCAAATTGCTACTACTCAAACGTCGATCTTCTGCGAGAGTGTGGTACTGCCCCGGACGGACCGGCCCGCGACTGCAGACAAAAGACTGTCTACAGTGTGGTCCTACCACCAATTCTTCCCTTACTCTCGCCTTGGAGACTGTAGAGTCGTATAAGGAACAGTAAGTCTTTTTGAAATGATCACTGACCGCGCAGAAATTAGCCGTGGGCTATCCAGGTGGATATAAACAGATGTTTATATTTTCAAATACTCACCTCTTAGAGAATGTTCTGGTGCACTTCACATATTAAAAATTTTAATATACAATAATGTTACTGTGGACTCAAACTCGAGGTTTTTCCGTAAAAGTTAGTCAAGTAAAAGTTAGTGAATCTAATCATTATCAAAATAATTTATTAGAATCTTCTAATGCTGCTTGATGATGCTTAATTTTTAGAAAATCTGTGATTCGGCAAAACCTATTTATTTATTACAATAATTTATTCCATGTATCCATACATTTGCCGGTGTAAGAATATAGTTCACCTCCCCCTCTTACCCGTGGGTGTCATAAAAGACGACTAAGGGATATGAGATGCAGTTAATATTGCAGTTATATAGTAATAAAACGAAAACTTGACACAAAACCCTATACTAACACGTCTGACCAACGTGGTATAATAGGTCAATTGCTTTGCTGAGGAGACCCGAGCCCAACAGTGGGAATTATTTGAGCTGAAAAGATGATGATCATCCGTTGACGGATAAACGACCACTGTTAGACGATGTAATTGATTTAACCATTATTTACGATTGCTGCGGGCAAGTAAAAATTTTATGATTAAATACCACACGGGCTTAATTAACTAATGTTAATCTTATAGTTCTCTAAAAACTGCAATAGAGAATGTGCGTAGCCTTGTCATAGTAGCGCGTAGCATCTTCGTAGCGGTTACGTTCTGTCAACATTAATTATACTCTGGGGTCTGGGTGAAGGACTGGAGAAATTCCAATGTCCTTACTTTTACAGCAGTGTAGTGTTATGTAGTGGAAAATTAGATTACAGTGAAGGTAATGGCCTTACGTGTTCACACTGTAGATATAATTCTAAAGATGTAATACTTTACGTTATAGTTACATTATTTTAGATTTGTCTGGTATTTAATATATTATGTCTTGTTGTCTAATTTATGTCCAGTATACATTAAAAGTTACCTCAATCTTTTAATGCAACTCTGCACCTTGCATATTTAATCATTACAGGTTTAAACATTAAGGTCTTAAGACCTGTAAGCTTGTCGAGAAATAGCTGTTTCTAATAGTAATCGCAGTTGTTAACAAACGCGTACAAAGAAATAAATATTGATTAGGATAAATAAAAACAATTATACGCTATTTTTTACGAGCCCATCGACGCCCATAGTTGGGAATGGGCCTCTCTGATATCGGATCATGAGCGTCACCCTTTGTTGTTTGCGCTCGTAGTCGACGTCGTTAATTTTCCAACAGAGGGCTGTTGGGCACCATCCATCCATCTTAGATCCCTCAGCCGGTTTTTACTACCGCCACATTAAAGTTGAGATATGTAAAGTACTGAGATATGTAATTCAGGGTGCAAAACTAGTAAAACAATACGAAAGATCACCAGCTAAGAGGAAAAGCTGTGGTTAATGCAATTGAAAAAGCTTTGAATTAGAGAACAAATAAATTAAAAAGTTATTTCGGTAAAAGTAATAAAATACTTTATGAAAATTGAGAAAATAAAGCTAAAAATAAAATTTATAGCGACATTTGATAACGACTTCTAAAAATATTTTTTTAATCTCCGAGAGAAGTATGAACTCGGTTAAAATAAATGACTGTATGAAGGATTTATGAACCATTATGTTACTATGTGAACTTGTTGCGCGTTTAACCAGGTTATATGTATATTTCCCGTATAGTGGCGGAGTAAGAATACAATTCACCACCCTGGTTTGCACGTGGATGTCATTAAAGACGATTAAGAGGTATAATATACATATAACATCTATGCAAGAGAACGAAAGTTCGAAACAAATACCAGGACTTCAGATCAGCCTGGTAAAGTAGATGAATTTCCCTCCTATTTTGGAAGAGGTTTGAGCCTAGCTGTGTGAGCTGAGATGATATGTACCTTAATTAAAATACTATTTTTTGATTATTTTATCTGTAAGCATGAAAACAAATTCAATTGATCGGCTACTGTGTTAAGTACACGCATAAGTGGGTCGGTGGTGTGAGCTTAATCAGGGCGCATGCCTGAATGGAATAATAAAAAGCAAAACATCACTGTGTTGTTAAAGTAATAATTCACCTTCCCTACTTTTTACCAACGTATTGTAAAACTTATCTAAAAGATATAAACAAATAATATGAGTGTATGACAAGTTATTAGAAATTAACTATAACATTCAATACCCTGATAACTAAATGGACCAGTAGTTTCGTAAAATCTGAGTTGATTGGTGTCACTTTGATTTCTATGAAGGACGTAGAAAATAATTGATCTGTTTGAGTACCACTTGTGTCCCTTAAATTTATGTTTATTAAGTTCATTTCCACCACACAAGGATTTATTTCTTAGTATTGCGTCATCATCATCACCAAGGTCTTATCTCAATCACTTGGGGTCGACGCAATACGTTCTCTTCTCCCACACAACCCCATCCAATATCATCTTTTCAAGCAATCTATCTGTTTTTCTTCGGTCTTCCCTTACCGCTATAATCTCCACTATAGTCTTCAAACTTGAAACTTTTCTCACAATATTACTTTCAATCCATCTCATTCTAAGTATACACCACATTAGAAGTACATTGTTTAATATTTCTGCCACGAATACATACATACGTATTGGGTATTGCATTTAAAAAAAACCTGTATGTATGTACTTATGTATGTACGCACGTAACGACTTATATTTCTTCGGCGTAACAAGGTAAAAATCTTTCTAATAATTTTAATTGCCGCGTTATTCTACATTTGTAGAAAAAACGACACTAATAACAGGGAAAAAGATGTTTGATACATTTACAATTTTATTATTACATTCTAGCAACCCGCCCTCGCTTCGCTTCGGTTTCTGTCGCCTTATCCCCGTAGTTCCCGTTCCCGTGGGACAGACAAAAAAATATAAAGTGATTTTTAGGCATATGTATAGTGCAAATAACCGTGTGAGCATGAAAAAGGCCTATTATTTTGACATTACAAACAGACACGTCAGTTTTATTTATTGATATAAATTATCTAATCGAAATTTGACGGTGACGGTGTACGCGTACATCGTAATAATTTACCCTTATAATTTTCCCTAACGCGCCAAAACTAATATAACATCAAAAAAAATCTGCTTACATTCAATATTTTCTAATCAATTCTTACAATATAAGAAAGGAAGGGGTAGGGACGATTGTATTCTTATTCCATAATCAAATATAAAGACATACATGGTTAATAGTTAATTTAAAAGCAGTTTTATATAAATATTATCAGAATCAGACAGACGACGCAAGTTATAATAGGCTTTTCCCTTTCTATCGTATTAAGTCGTGTAGATTGTAGACATCGTTATTAATAACTTATCGTAGAGCGGGCGTGCTACCGTGTAGCGATAGCTGTGTCACAGTCAAGTCACGTACCGACATTTAATTTTAGACATGTAATACAAATATCGACTGTGATGATGCAGGCTCTTCCTTTTAATGTGGTGGAGGGGGAGTGATGGCTGCTCTAGTTGTTAAGTCGTGATTAGGTGCTGCTTGTGAGTTTTGGTTCAGCTATAATTTTTTGTATATTGTGAATTATATTATTTTGTGCTTTAAAAGGCTGGAGCTAATATTTTCGGAATATATTGTATACATTTTTATACGAAAATGTCGGTAATAAATGATAAAAATAATAGACTATCTCGCTCAGTTTCTTGCTGGATCTTATCAGGAGCAGATACTTTCGGTTCAGTGGTAGTTGATTTCATTAATTTTAAGTTAAAATATTGAAATTGACAATATATGTATAATATATCCATATGGAAGTTGCCGTGTGGTGACGGAGTAAGAATACAATTTAACACCCCCTATCTTGCCCGTGGATGTCGTAAAAGACGACTATAAGCAGGCATTCAGTTCGTAAAATTAAATTGTGTCTATTTTATTACTATATTCATTCATCCATACATACATCATCTATTGTTGACATTTTTGACCTCTACTGCTTGGTATAGGCTTCCCCAAGGGCGGATAACGTCACAATCGTCACGTTTAGCAGACTGATTGGCGATCACAACTAAAATTGTTCTCCAGGAAATTAATGCTGCCCATTTATATTGTGATCCCTCAGCACTTTTATGCGACTTCTATAAAAAAGCAAGAGATGGCAACACATTTTATTCTTAACTCTTTATTTACCACGTGAAGAATTTTTGTATAGAAAACCACAACAACAAATAAAGAAATAAAACTTTCTTTAGAAAACTTATTAAAACTTCTAGAAGCCAAACAAACTTCGCTTATTCAATATTTCACAAGGTTTTTCTCGTTATTGATACAAATATTTCACAGGTTTTACGTGTTTATTGCAGCTCATATTCATATTGACTGGTAAACGTCGACCAGGCGCCAGGCGGTCACCGACCTCTTGTTTGTGACGACTTCCGCACCCCAACCTGACGATGCACTTTGACTGCAACGAAATTCACTCAATACTACCCCTCCTCCCCGATCTACCCTATAAAACCGCGAACCCCCTGTGAGAACTAGGAGCCAATTCTATGCGTTATGAAACCAACTATAGTTCCCTTATAAGTATAGATAAAATTAGCAAATTCTCGCGGTTTCACCCACGTAGTTCTCATTTCTGTTGGCATACGGGCATAAAGTATAGCCTATGTTACTCGTTAATCTTGGCTTCCTAATGGTGAAAGAATTTTTAAAATTTGATAAATATACCTGCGGTTTTATCCGCGTAGTTACCGTTCTTAATAAAACCTGCTGATAATACGGCTTGACGAAATAATTTTTTTAATCGTTTCAGTGATTTAGGTGTGAAAGCGTAATAAACATACATTCGCATTTATAATATTGATTTGGCTGTAATAAGTATGTTAGTCCGAGGCTTCCTCCGTGTTTTTAATGGCTTATGCATGTTCTTATTGAGAGTGACGTCTTGGGCTCAATCCTAGGACAGGCCTCTGTAATTGCGAATGTAAGTTTTCTTAATAGCAATGTAGAGCTAGTAAATAATATTTCAAAAAATTTGTGTTTAATAATTCTCATAGTCTAAAAATATGAATCTCACGTTATCAAATACATCATTGAAGAATAAGAAAATCTGGCAATAAAATCTAAAATCCTTTAGGTTAGTCAGTGTAGGATACGTAGGTCTGTTTCCTTTCCAACATGATGGAGATTCATACCTTATCAGCATTTCAACCCATGTATGTCCCAATGTTTTTATTCGGGCCTCTTTCACTATGGGAGGAAAATTGACCTATGACCTATGACCTATTGACCGCGTTGGTCAGACGTGTTGGCATACGGTTTTATGTCGAGTTTTCCTTCTCTTGGATAGATATTATAGGCGTATTATATCCCTTAGTCGTCTTTTACGACACCTACGCGCAAGAGATCCGATGGTGAATTGTATTCATACTCCGTCAACACACAGAAATCCATACCAAAAAAGGTGAAAAGCTATAGCGGTAGCTTTTCTTTTGTTGATGGAGTGATAACATAATTCACCACCTTCTTATTTTCTTTCAATGTAAGAAAAGGAAATCTCAGAATAATACCCCATACCAATCCATATAATCAGCATTGGATAGGAGTTCAATTTCTCTTCAATTATTTACTGTGTTTTCAATCTTGAAACGCTGATAAGAGAGAAATTGACTTACTAGCACACTGGTCAGACGGATTGGTATCGAGTTTTATGTCGAGTTTTCTTTCTCTTGCAATAATCTTGTCTGCATAATAATATGCATATAAATCCCTAAGATCCCTAAGTGGTATTTCATAACACCCAAAGGAAAGAGAAATGGTTGTATAGTAAATTGTATTATTACTCTGGCAACACACAAAGTGTGGTTGGACACTGTATTAGGACTTCCTAAGGCAAGCAGAAATCTCTCAAATTTGAATTTAAATTACTTTTACGAATGTTATCGCGTTTTTATTTGATTTTTGATTGCGCGACGTTTCGAACGTTTTAGCGTCCAGCTAAAACGTTCGAACGGTGGTCACGGGAGGACTAAAGCATAGAGTAATACTATATATTGGCTAAGGTGTCTCACGTCCAACAAGTCGTCGTTATTACAAATTTTTATATCTACCAGCTAGAGAATTCATCATCATCATCATCTCAACCCACATACCATACTCCGTCCTGCTGTTAGGCTCAGGCCTCCTCCACAATGGGAGGGAATTTGACCTACTATGCCATGCTAGTCTGAAATGTGGGTATAGGGTTTAATTTCGAGTTTTTCCTTCTCTTGCATAACTGTTATGTGCATATTATATCTCTTAGTCGTCTTTTACGACATCCACGGGCAAGATAGGGAGTTATGAATTTTATTCTAACTCCGTCACCACACGGACTAAAGAATTAGTTATTAAATTTTCATCCACATTTTTGATACACATTTATTGCCAGTACAAAAAGAAAATGATTCTAAATATATGAACGTATTATATTATTTTTGGTCAGTAACTATTAAACATTAAATTTATGGCAGTTGTTATATTATGACCATTTATTAATTTAAACCTAACAAATCCAATACACTACCACCATGTCGGAATACGGCAATACTCAGAACGATCCGGCAAGAAAACTTAGAGGACATGATACTAAATTATTATTGATTTTGAAAGGTGGCTTACTTTATATTTTTAGTAAGATAAAATAAGAAAAGGAAAAAGGAAATCAAAAATAAAAGCGATAAATTCCTTGAAAATAGTTTTATTTCAAATCTGTAACACCAGAACTTGCGTAAACACCAGAAATCAATCTTGAAAATTTATATTTATAGCTTTACAGATAAACAACGCAAAAATTTATAAAAGTACGTCGAATTGAGGCTAACTGTATTACTTAATAACAATCGACCTTTGACCTGTCAATTGAAATGGGCGCTATAGAAGCTTAAAGCTATATTTAGAATTTGCGTGGGATCGCTTTACATGAATAGCATCTACCTATTGCGTATGAACAGGTACACAATAACTATAGTTGATTTTTTATTTATTACTTCTTCTCAGATATTGTCAGGTCTATATATATCATTGTAAGCTGTGGCTGTGGATCAAAGGAGTTATCATTGGGTTTTATTTTTATTACGAGTTTGCCTTCTCTTGCGATTCTCGAATTATTTCTCCATTAAGAAGGCTCCCCGTTTTACTTGAAAGTACTGCTTTTATAGACTGAAAATTTCGCACATTCGAGAGCATTATACAGCATTCCAGGACATCTTGATATATTTTAGATTATTGTAGTTATTCAGAAATAAGCTGGCATGGTCAGCAAAATCTTAGAAAATTGCGGCGCAGTTCAGAAAATCCTGGAATATATGAAATGTACTGGAACAATAGACCTTAATAAAATATAATTCGAAGTATTTCATTTTATTCCAACTTCAACATAATCTTACATCAGAACAGGTATTCCACTTTATATTTATAATTTAATTTTAGTCTAATAGTTCATTTTTATCTGTCATAGTAAGTATCATATTGTGATATGATAGTGTTTAGGTTTTATTAAAGTATAGCATAATTTATGGGACGTAGGACATTTGGTTACAGCTAATTTCAACAATAATGAAGACACAATATGAGCGAAGAGCCTGGTATGTGCGAATACAATACGATGTTTACGAGATATTGAGAAAGTTCTGCTATTCACATTAACAAGATCTGTAAAGTCCTCCGCGTACAACATAATAACGCGTTCAGGGCGATTATGGCATTACCCCAGTTCTATAGTGCCTCAAGTATATTTGTCAAAACTCGCATTGACTACGCAAGCAAGCTGCTTCTTTTGGAGCACAGGCTGCATGCCAGTCTCAACACTGTTCTGGCGATGATCGCCGATAAACTGGACTCCATATTTGTCTGTATTGTAACACAGCCGCTAGTACCGGTACCAGAAAGAATATAATGCTTTTTTCCATAAGGTGTTTTTGAATTTCAATAACCGATGAATGAATTTTAATTTTGTTTCTGATGAATCATCGCAAAATGGAAATATTTGCTACTTGAAATAAATTTAGTTATTATCATTTGTGTCTCCATTTCCGCTCAAGGAATCTTGCATAGGAAATATATCCGGTTAATTAAGAGACTTAAATAGGGACACATTTTATCCAATTTTTATTTGGGTAGACTACTACGGTCAGAAGACGCACCGTCCGTTCCGTTCGGAAGGGCGGCTCACGGTCCAATAGCCCATCGTATTCTCTCCCCTTCGCCATCAGGCCCACCACTGGTACCAAGTTCCTTGACGCCCGTGGCTAGCCTGGACATAAGTCCACCATGTAGTAGCAAGACACGCATATGTGCGTGTAAATGTGTGCGATGAGACATCTACGTATTACTCATGAACTGTCATCGTTTAGGTTAGGTGGTATCATGAGGTTGGGTTGGATGTTTATTGCACTGGTTTATATTGAAATCAGTGATTGTACGTTGGCAGATGGTGACTCGCCAACTTAGTAAATGAGTCAGTCGTCATAGGCATACAAACCATATTAACGATACTGGTGTATTAATTAGTGTGTTGTGTTATTAATTAGTTGCTGTGTGATAGCGGCTTCGAATACTACCAACCCTTGCTTTGCTCGTGGGTGTCGTAAAAGACGACTAAGAGCCCTAGATTGACCCGGACCAACTCCATCTGGTACCATTTGGGTCAACGATTAAATTCCCAAGGAGGGTTGACGTCAGGCAGGCGGCCGGTCATAAAAGTCATTGCCGAAACTTTTTGCAATATGTCAAAACAGATGACATATTGCGTCGACCCCAAGTAATTGGGATAAGAGCAAGATGATGATGATGATGGTGTATTAATTAGTGGTGTGCAGCGATATGGTGCTGGTTTCACCATCACTGTTCTTCAAAAGCTCAGCTTCGTAGCTTCGTATAATAAGAAGCTATAAAGAAATGAATTCATATTTAATAGCCCTTATATTTCTGAAGACATACAGTGTGGGTGTTGGATTTAATTTTAATGATACAAGCTTACGACTATAGACTGTATCACACTTTATTGTATTTTGGTATTCTCTTCTAAAGATATCTCTTAGCGTAACAAAAAAATCCATGTGTCGCGGGGTACATAAAAACATGATTTAATCAAATGTTTTTCTTTTCACTGTATTCAGACATTTGCAATACAAATATTTATTTCTCGTATATTCACTTTGTAATGCAGTATTTAACTACTACTATTAAATATGATCAGGGTTCGAGTAATCGACGTTAATTTAGTCATTATTTGTGCTTTCATCTCGTTGTCATTCTATATTTTTGCAGATTTATTGATTTTTAGGTTTTATATTATTATGCGTTACGATGTGATATTATTATATATATAAACCTACCAATAATCTATAAGCAATTCAACGTGGAGTACATTTCTAATCGGACTTAAATAAATAGCTCTCAAATATTAGGTTCCATACCTCAAATTTATTATGTAATAGATATCTATTTATTCTGATTCTATAAGAAGAAATAAATTTCTGTTATGAATGGTTATTTATAGGTATCGACCCGATTATTATGGCACGATTGTTATAGTTGATAGATAGATAGATGTATAGTCGATGTGTAGAATATAAAATGTATCCATGTCCGATTATAGATTTTAAAATGAATCGGTGTGTCTTAAATCGAATTTCTTAGAAAGGCAATAAGGTGACTATAGGTTTAGGTCGCCAAAATAATGCATTAGATCCCAGTAGGTGGCGCTACGATTGATTTAAAGGAATTATATTTTTAATAATTTGTAATCGCCAGCTAGTGGTCGATATAGGGAGTCTCGCATCTTGTTTACTAGAATATATTCCTGAAAAAATATTTAACTCAACTACGTCTAAATAAAATAAACACTAAATAATAATACATGTTCATTGTCATCGTTATTTTATTGACTCAAATAAGTATATGATATTTTTAATTTTCGTTTGTTTTATCAGTCAAATTATCTTTATTAGCAGTGACATTCGTCTTAAAGATTTTGAATTCAAGCACTGACCAGAGCAAATTCGTATTTTGATCATATTCTAGAAGGTTTCAAATGAAATTTTCTAAAAAGATACCTTATGATAAATTAGATGATATCTAATCTAGTCAATATATTACAGAAATTGGATACTTACGTCACATGAATGTTCATATAAGGTTTTATTTTATCTAAGGTTGGCTTAATTGCCTAGTTATCGTCATATTGACTATGATATTGCACAAAAACACCTGATGTTCCCAAATAAATTCGACCGCATAGATAGCGTAGTGCTCTAAATAGTGACTTTTCATACCAAGATTCTTTGATTAAATTTTTGTTCTGAGTCTGGATGTTATTTGTAAATATCTTATCTTATAAATCTTAAAGACTAGTAAGCCTCTAAAAGTTATAATTTTCTCTTGTTGCTAATGTTGCTATATGAACTTTGTTACAATTATGTTGTTATATGTATTACATCCTAAAGATGATTAGAAATACAATTAATCAATTGAAAATCATGTAATATATAATCTGTAAAATTTTACAACGATACTGTAAAGTTTTTCTGTAGTAAAAAATAAGAATACACTCCATCAACCCCTCTCTTACCCGTGGGTGTCGTATAAGACGACTAAAGGATATAATATTCATATTATATCTACACAAAAGAAGGAAAACTCGAAACAAAACTCCTATGCCAACACTGAACAGCGTGGTATAGTGTGTTAATTTCTTTACCATAAAGGAGGAAGCCCGAGCCCACTAGTGGGACGTATATGGGCTGAGATAATGATGATGACTGTAAAATTTTATGTTACATAGTTATTATGGCGTGAATGGCTGAAGACTACAAACCTATTCATAAATATAATAATACAGCTATTAATATGACATTATTTTTAGGAATAAGTATATGTGACATTTAAAAATAGTAAAATTTGTAAAAAAAGTATCTTCAAAGTTTTCACGAGTTGACAAAAATATAATTATTTTAATTAAACACCAAAAATCCTTTCATTTCACTGTAATTTGCTTAAAGATAATGAAGAAAAACGTTACAAATGTACGTAATAACTTAGTAACATTCAAATTATAAGTATTTTGGGTATGTTATGGTTTTCGACTTCAAAAACATATTCATGTCACAAGTAGTAAAAATAAAAAAAAAAGCCAAGATGTGCATCTTTATAGAAATTACCAAAGGTACGAAGTGCTTGGTGACCTGGAACAGCCCGGGCGTACCAGGTGTCCTATGGGCTGCAAACTATGTCAGGGCATTAAACTGGGTCATAGGTCTGGCTCAGCCCGTACAGCCTTGCTGAGAATAGCCTATAGCAGCATTTATGCATTTATTTTGGGAGCAAAGAACGCTTTCTATTCTTAATCGATAATAGTGGAAAATTCTTGGATTTTAATTGTTTGATTGAATTTGTCATACTTTTTTATTATAATATAAATACTGTACTACCAGTAGTAAGTGTGTTGCCAGTATATATAGGTATACATGGCCATTATCATTACAGATAAGTGTCTGAAGTGTAATATACACATAATTATGATTCACGTACATATGTACAATGGTATAAAGTTCCATTGGCATATATCATCATTACAGCTCATATACGTCCCACTACTGGGCTCGAGCCTCCTCCACTATGGGAGGGAAATTGACCTAATATACCACGCTGGTCAGACGGGTTGGTGATTTTACTTCGAGTTTTCCTTCTCTTGCATATATATTATATGTATATTAATTATAATATGAGTATAAGTGATTACCCTTAGTCATCCCTTAGTCTTCTTTTACGACACCATTGGCCAAGAAAGGTAGTAGTGTATTTTATACTTACTCTGTTACTACATGGACTAGCAACTATACTTCTAACTATATTTTCTTCAGGTCAGGTATCGTTGTTAAGATCTAATAGAGAAGTTAGCCTTCTCACGCGAGAAAAGGTGAGAAAATTTACTATAAATTATCTTTAGTAACTGCGACGAAGATAATACATTACACAACTTATGTTAACAAATTTTCTATTTAATTGATATTAGAATATTTTATACTAATTAATTATTTTTGTTGGATCTGTTTAAAAGTAATTCCTGCGGATTTGTATGTCACGTTTTTTTGCTTTTGAATTATTGTATAATCCACAAAGTATTAGATCTATGTGCATCGAATTATTTTGAATGGTATTTTATTATTGTTTCTATAAACATCAGGCAATAAAAGTTAAAGAAATTCATGTCAATTCCTTTTAATATCTATATGATATAGACGGGAAGAAAGGCATGCATATGTATGCGCAAGTGAAGAATATGTCATCTCTGTACCTAAATGCACTGAGATATTTTATAGCTGACTTAATTTAAATAAGCAACAATTTGCATACTTGGCGTAATAGGTAAGATACTGAAATACCGTGTTAAATTCTGTGCGATACCCACCCAGGACAATACTTTGTACCAATTATTTAAAAAATATTGTTCTGAGTCTGGAGTGGAGGTGTTGTTTATTTTATATTCGTAGATCCATAGAAAAATAAAAAAAAAATTGAAGAAAGAAACCGTGTTTGTTCAATGGACCGGTTATGATGCGTTTTTTTTTAGTTTGAAAGCCGACGTGTTCGATATTCTCTCTTCGTACGTAAAATTTATGAACAGGCGTTTCAAACAATTGCCCGCGTACTTTTCTACGTATCTTTTCTATTTTCATGAACATGTGTCTCGAACTACTTCCTACGTACTTTTCTACGTACGCTTTTTACATCTACGAGTACGTACTTAGAATTTCAAAGTATTTCCTACTTACAATTAATGAACATCTGTTCAGGCGTTTCAAAGTCTTCACTTTCAAGCATATGTAATTTAACCACAGAAATTTTAATGTATTAATATTTTTGTGGTTCTAACATTTGAAACAACCATGTACGATGGTACACTGAGCTACTATGATGATGGAGCTCGAAGGTAGGAGTTGAAACTCTGAATTGCTTATTGGTAGGTAGTGGAGGGTACCTTGCGGGGTATTCCGTTGAACCGACCACGGAGGACAAGGAAGGAAGTGTGGTCGGCACAACGACAAAGGCGACGTGCTACGGTGGGTTATGGGGCCGCGGCCGCCTCTCTGTCGCACCGACAGAGACGGGCGGCGGGTACATTGACCATAGCCCATCCTAAAAAAAATCTTGCCATAGATTCAATTCAATTAGTTCTGTTCATTTTTTATGATTACGAAGGCGTGATACTTGCATTTTATAGACTATTTCTTTCTTGTCAGGGTTGAAGTACTATTTATTCATTATTTTGTGATTGATCTGCTTACCGGCACTGTAAAATTGATCTACTTATGATACACAAAAAATAAAAGTGATAAAGTTTTCTTTTTTATATACATTGCTTATATGATACGGTGATTATACCACCGCGACCTGTTACATAAACTCTTCCGAGAAGTCAGGTGTTGCAAGAAATTAATAAAATTTTGTTAAGATTGTTTATAATGAAACCTAGTAAAGTCAAATAATTCAAATGTCCTTCAACTCGCCAGGTTTAATTTCGCAATTTTGCGTTATACTTTATTAAGACTGGTTACTATGTTGACCTTTTTTGTGGTAGGGTATAGTCTGGACTGCCCAATCCATCCGGGGCAACGGATGAACGGCGTAGAGCTCCATAACATAACATATTCCCTTCTCATCACCATTGGGTTGACCATCGGTACCGATTCCTTGACATCCGTGGTCGGCCCGACGGGTCATCCTTTCGGGTACCATCCCCTGCGATGCTCCGATTTCTATGTAGATCTGGGCCAACTTCATCTGATGGCATCTGGTCAATAATTACATTCCCAAATTAGACAGGTGGCCGGTCATAAAACTATTGTCAATAACTTTTGCAATGAGTACTATGAAAGACGAGTAGGTACATAGAGTATATATTGAGTCCTTGATAGGAGACTGATGATGATGATGACCTTATTACGTAGAACCACCATGAGGTTATACGATATATAGATATACAGCAAGAGAAGGAAAACTCAAACTAAAACCCTATGCCAACACGATATCATCAACATTTAGGCTCATATACTTTTGACTTCTGGGCTCGAGTCTCCTCCATAATGGAAGGGGAACGTAACCTATTATACCACGCTGGTCACTTGTTGCTATTATTTCGAGCTCACCTACTCCTGCATAGCTGTTATATGTATATTATTTTCCTTAATCGTCTTTTACGACACCCAAGGGTAAGATAGAGGGGGTGGAGAATTCTATTCTTAATCTGTCATCACACGGAAGATAGATATGTATAGATACCTATCCATCTCAGCTTACATAAGCCTCATTGCTGAGGTTGGGCTTCTTCCATAGTGGGATGGAAACTTACCTACTATATCGCGCTGGTCAGAAGTTTTGGCATAAGGTTTTGCATCGATTTTTCCTTCTAGTGCATTCATGTTATCTGCATATTATATCCGTTAATCGTCTTTTACGACATCTATGGGTAGGAGAGGGGGTGATTTATGTTCTTACTTCGTCAACACACGGAATTTAGGTATCTATATTCGGCTATTTAAAATTATGAACCAGTAATATTAACTTACACGTATGAAAATATAACATTATACCAAATATTACATGTACCGAATATACACGCCTATAATTTTAATTAAAAGGCCCGCCAACGCAAGTTCTTGACGACATTGCCTCAGCTGAAAATAGAGTTGAAGTAAGGGTTGCTTTCATTGCTTAATGTTAGGGGTTCTTACATCATCACTATTATTATCTTGTCATATTGGCGTATTTTAAATAGAACACTTCAATGAAGCTTGTATTCTAAAAATAGTGCTACTGTAGCAATCATTATCGTATGATGTCGCAATAAGAATACAATTCCCCACCCCCTTTTTTACTCGTGGATGTCTTAAGAGACGGTTAAGGCTAATACGACTATAGCATATTTTCGTGTGGTGACGGAGTAAGAATACAATTCACTCTCTATCTTGTTCGTGGATGTCATAAAAGACGACTATGGGGTATAATGTGCATATAAAATCTGTGCAAGAGAAGGAAATCTCGAAATATTATATATACCAACATTTATCAAATTCCCTCCCATTGTGAAGGAGGCCCGAGCCCAATAGAGGGACGTATGTGGGCTGCGATGATGATGATGATTTTTTAAAGAAGGAAACCTCGAAATTAAACCTTATATTAAGCCGTTTAATCAGCGTGGTATGTTAGGTCAATTTTGCCCCTATTTTGGAGGTAGCTCAGCAGTGTGACGTATCTATATGAGCTGAGATTATGCTGATGATGCAGGAAACAGGAGAATGTCATGTAACAAGCCCAAATTAGTCTACTTTTATAATAAATACTGGAT
The DNA here is from genome assembly GCA_032191425.1 of Lymantria dispar. Taxonomy (NCBI): domain Eukaryota; kingdom Metazoa; phylum Arthropoda; class Insecta; order Lepidoptera; family Erebidae; genus Lymantria; species Lymantria dispar. The sequence goes on along the minus strand of CM063447.1, from coordinate 19,053,944 downwards.
GTTTGTTACTCGTGAAAAATGAAATGATTTGCTTGAAATTTACCAAATTGTTCTAATATTTTGTATCAAGAATTTTTTATTGATTCACGGAAGTTACGACCTTTTACAATTTGTGAAGAGCTTTAAATTTAATTTACTTGTCATCGTTAGAATCCAAAATTAAATCTAAAACTACGCTGGGTAAAACGGTTATGTTTCAAAGTTGCTTTTTACTGCAGGAATTTTACCTATGTCATTTAGTCGTCTTGTCAACGCCCGCAGGAGAAACGGGGCGAACATATTTTGGATTATAGACATATAGTTGGATTTTTTAATCCAACAATACAATCGTTTCGAGACAATTTAGGAGTAGTAATCTTGTCCCGTTCGATTCAAAATTAACGAGTGATGGGGTGATAAATGTGAAAGGTTTATATTCCCATATTCACCTTTAATAGTAGATCATTTTCATGATTTTTTTTTGTTATCATCGAAGTTTTTAAAGTATCTACGCCAAATCTCAGCTCAATCAGATATAAGCAATAGCTTGAGAAATGTATTACAGATTGGAACTAGAAGAACTTACTTTTTTTTAGTACAGCATATGGTCCAGCCACACCTCACCAAAATCGCCCAGACGGGAGGAACGGCATACAGCCCAGTAATCTGACATACTAGACCTTTCTTTCATCATTTGCGCGGACCACCAGTACTTGCCTGATGATGTAGTGGTTAAGGTATCTACTGTGCCGAGTATCGTGGGCTCAATTCCTATGTAAGACTATTGTCCAACATAGGAATCGAGCCTAGGGTCTATAAATTGTTGTTCGAAGTCTTGAGTGTCATTTGTGTCCGTTAATTGAATGCTTGTCGCGCGCAATACAAGGATTCCTTAGTGTAAGGTATTGTTAACAAAAAGTAACACCTTCATTAATATAGTAATATGGATAATTAGCTTTAGACTTCAGTAGGCAAGAATATATGTAAATAATAAGTTCTTGATAAGTTTGTAACAAATTATTTCACTTGTTAATAGGCATGATGACTAATTTTGAAAAACTGTTTTATAATATTCTTAAATAACTACTATTATCAAAAAAAATATTATTTTTGCAATAAGTACGGGTTCTTCAGAAATAAATACTATTTTAATTAAATGCATTTAAATTAGCGCCAAAACGCTGCCTAGTGTCATGGCGTCTGCTTGTGACGTCACGTCTATTCACTTGAGTTGTACACGTAAGGGAGTTAAAGCAAAAAAACTGATATATTTTATTTAGACATGAATTCGAAAGTCTATAAGTGGTGTGCGGATCCTCAATGTGTTAATACATAAATAAAAACAGTTAACAAACTGTTCGTTTATGTGCCACACAATAAAATAATAAGATATGAGTGGCTTAATCTCGCACGGCGAGATCCAAAAACCATAAATTTAAATAAATAATTATAAAAAATAAATAGGAGACTATTTATTTCTGTGAAGATCATTTTGACGTAAGTAATTACTTTATAATTATATATAATTAATTAATATATATAATTACTTTCCGTGTGGTGATGGAGTAAGAATACAATTCACCACCCCCTATCTTACCCGTGGGTGATCGTACGAGATGACTAAGGGATATAAAACGCATATAACACCTATGCGAGAGAAGGAAAACTAGAAATAAAACCCTATACCAACACGTCTGACCAGCGTGGTACAGTAGGTCAATTACCCTTCTCTTATGGAGTAGGCTCAAGCCTAACAGTGGGACGTGTATATTTATACGTATATTTTATTTGGTGTGTAACTTTATTTAACTGCAGTTTAATACCAAGTTTACAAAAGCATTATTTAAATAATATAACCTCTAACATCTCAAGCGGTATTATTTTTAAATAGATTTTAAATTATTAGTGTTAGAAAATTATTAAATCAATATTTTACTTACGTCGTAGTTTAAATATTTCTAAATTCTGCTGAACAGAAGTCTTTGTTTGATGCTAGGTACTCTCTCAGCATTAACAAATCAATTCTAGGCAAATTAGAGCTGTTTGCCTTGGTGAATCCTTCTTCCATGACTTACATTTTTAGTAAGAACACAAAAGCAAGCAAGAGATCGATAAAAATCACGAAATACTCTTTAAATACAAGTTAAAACAATTAATAAGTTTAACGATCGTAGACTTTCGTACAGAATTTACGATGATAATGATAGGTGTATATAGGAGTGACGTAACTCAATTTGATTGGTGTTTAGCTGAGCATGGCGGACTTGTGTATTTTGTAGTTTTATTTTATTAAATAAATTAATAATCTCACCTTATAAAAGAAAATAAATATTTATTTCAAGATATATTCTTTGAGTTACAGTAGATAAACACATTATTTTAGTGATTTTTAGTTACTGTCATCATGCCCATTGTACGTATACGAACAAAAGTCCTAAAAAATAGGCTCAAGGAGATCGACGCCTTGATGTTGTAAATTAATTTGCAAATTTACAATTTTATAAGACATCGCAGCCACGAAGTTTTAAGTGAAACTTAGAAAAATCTTGAATTTCTAATATTCTAATAATAGTAATCACCAGGCGCTCCGTTTGAATTAATTGTCCTACTTCGAAGTTTATTACAGTAGAAATATCTAATAATATTATTATGACTTTTTGTTTGTATTTTATTTTTATCCGCATGGCAAAAGTTTATTGAAATGAGCAAAAGTGTAACTCAACGTTTAGTCTTATAAACATACACATGAAAACGATGTTGCCAGCAAATTAGTTCATCTGACCTTTACAACAAATAACACTGTTACCAGCTAATCTTTAACATTTTCTGGAATTGTTTAGACAATAAAGATAAAATTACTAATTATAAATGAATTTCATTTACTAAATCTTTATATATATATATATATTACTTGTGTACGTGTGTGTCACTGAACTCCTCCTAAACGTATTGATTTCTGATGTTCACGCGAGTATTACACATTTTAAATAAAACTACTTTACGGATTTTATCGCGGATGTATTTGATTTTTGATTACCCGACGTTTCGAACACTTTGCAGCATTCATGGTCACGGGTGGACTCCTAAACGGCTGAACCGATGTTGATGAATTTTTTTGTGCGTGTTCAAGGGGATTCGAGAATGGTTTAGATTCATAATTGGACCCGGTAGGTGGCGCTTATTTGAACAGAACATCATCTGTCGGGTCAGCTAGTTACATATACTATGATTTATTACCTTTACTTACATTATCACACCAGAATATAAAGAGAATTCCTTTATCGCAGGGAACTTTGTAAATATATAATTAATGTACACAAAAACATTTTAACGCTGATGATGAATAGTGGACTGCAAAAAATGTTGTCATGCGTAGAAATCCTTTAAAAACTCAACTACACAGATTTAGCATGTAAGGCATTTATTTTCGAAGTCAGTAGTTCAAAATTTATGGTATAAAAGTAAATGCAGTATTATTTCAGCAGTTCATAGATTAAGTATGCGTTTGAAGACACAAAAGTTCTTTTAATCCTTTAAAGTATACTACATAACATTGACAGAATTTGAAGCGTTGTATCTGAAATTATTGATAAAGAAGTACCAGTGTATGCAATTATGTATCGAAGAGATAATTAACACTATTGATACTAGCTATCTCAATGAAAATTAAACGTTATTAAGAATACAAGACAGGAGACAGGAGGATGGCGTAGGATTTCGTAGAATACTACACTTGCTCTTGCAGCATTTTAAGCAGACCACTGGCACGGGTATCTTATATTTCATAAATTGAACAAAACACTTTAAAAAAAATATCGTTTATTCCTTGTAAGAGTTAATAACTATTTTAATAACTACTACACTGCCGTGATGTAGTAAGAATACAATTCACCACTCCCTATCTTACCCGTGGATGTCGTAAAAGACGACTAAGGGATATAATATACACATAACATTTGAGCAAGCAAAGGAAAGCTCGAAATGAAACCCTATACCGACATGTCTCTTTTTTTTTGGGTGTGGGCTACGGTCACACCAATATGTCTGACCAGCATGGTATAGTAGGTCAATGGAGGAGACCTGAGCCTAACGGTGGGATATATGTGAGCTGTGATGATGATGAATAACTGAAGAATAAAACTTGATCACGTAGAACTTTACAAGTATACATTCAACAGATACTAATTATAGCCAGCCTCAGAATAACTACATATGTGTGTTTCACAAAAATATCTGTTTCAGCTTTTAATTATATGTAAGGTCATCATTTAAAGCTATGTAAACACTTGGTAGAGCAAGTTACTAGTTAAAACATTTCGGCATATGTGGATGGTATACATGTACCTAGATTTATCTTATAATTTTACAAAAAAAAGCAGCCTCTGAAATTGCTCTCTTTCTCGTACGAACCGAAACACGAAATTCTATCATTAACTTTATTTCATTTCATGTTTACCGTAGCTTTCATTGCTTACAACACGTCCTATATATACAACAAATATGTGCAGGAAGACTGGGTTAATCGATGAAGGCGCTCAGGAGGAGGATAAGTTGCGAACACCGCTACATCAAAAGTGTTAAGTAAAAATTTTGTTGTAAGTAAAAATCTAGGCTTAACATCTGTTTGACAAAAAAAGCTCTATTACGTAAAGTCAACACTCAAATTGTTACATGCTCTTGAGCACTTGTTCTGAAAAATGTAAGATCAATTAACCTACTTATATTACATTTTCCAGGGAGATTAGGCTGTTTCAAATTTTTGTAATATTATCTACTTGTAAGCCGTGTGTTGACGGATTAAAAATACAATTTATCACCCCTATCTTGGCCATATGTACCGTAAAAAAACTTTCTTAATAGTTTTTTTATTATATGCATACAATATCTATAAAAGAAATAGAAAACTCGAAATAATTCCCTAAACCAACCCGTCTTGGGTTGGTTTAGGGAATTATAGTGTGGTGTAGATAAAAATGTTGATTCTCTGTTTATATCCATTAGTATTCTCTTATGATATCTACAGTAAAAGGTGCCAAGAAGTAATTTTGTATTTTCACTACATTACTACAGGGATGAAACTCATTTTGTATACTACATATAGAGTATAGTATTGATATGGACTTGTTTGGTTGCACGACAAAATGGTACTTCAGACGTACGAAATAAAGTTGCACAGGTGGAAAAATTTCCATCTCGCTTTTTCATTCAGAGTTTTCCGTAACCGTCCTTGTCATTGCGTAGGGGGTAGCTTATGCTATTTTTAGACACAGCTGGTATCTATATGTACCTACCTTGTATAGCATTGAACGTACTTACTGATCAGATTCTAACTTGAACATTCAACAGGGTTACAAGTAAAATTAATTAGATATTAATTTTGTATGTATTAATTTTGTATATTAATTAATTCTGCTCAGTAGAGAATGTAATATACTCACATTAACTGTAATTAATATTATTTTCATATACTCACGTTATTTATAACTTGTTTCCTGTGGTGAAGGAGTAAAATACAATTCACCACTCTTTATCTTGCCCGTGGATGTCGTAAAAGAAAACTAAGGGAAGAGACGACTATAGTATGCATATAACATTCATGCAAGATAAGGAAAACTCGAAATAAAACCTTACATTAATATATCTGCCGGCATGGTATAGTAGGTGAATTTCCTTCCTATTGGGGAGGAAGCTCAAGCCAACCAGTGGGACGTCTATAAGCTGACGATTTGTGACGTTAGTCCATTTGGGAGAGCGAGCCTATTGCCTCATATCGGGAATAATGCCAGAACTGTCTGGGCTCTGTATAGTTTTGTAGCGATAAAGTTATTTGACTTATATTATCATATTCATTTATGTTATCTATGTACCTACGTTTGTTTTGTGCCAAAAAATTGTCCGTCGATGCTCTATAGACACCTGTATGTATAGAGCATTGACGGACAATTTTTTGTCTGTGCCTTAAATGTTACGTATTATGTAAAGCTTCGACAGTATAAATAGGTATTATTTGCGCGAACGCTTCAATGATAACTTAGGTACAAAGGGGACTCGTCAACGGCCTTCGGCCGATCAGCTGATTTAAAGCGAAGTTTGATGATGTTTGCTGATTTAAGACGTAATCATTGATTTATTCAATTTCTAATAAACATTTAACAAAGTACGAATAAGTTGCAGATTAGGCATCATCATAAAGCCAAGACCAATATTTATTTATACCTCGACATTTTTTTTTATTTCGTTTTTCATGATTGGTACATCTTATAGGTAGAGAATAGCTTTAATTTCAATAAATGATATCATTAAGGGGATATACGGTCAAATAAATTATGCACCTTTCCAAACATCTGAAATTAGGGTGGGGTAAGTAGCTAGTCTTAATATATGTATTTCTTTATACATATGTTTATCACCTACTCCTCCTAAACAGCTAGACCGATTTGGATGTTTTTTTTTTAAATATATTTCAATGCGTTCCCGGATGGTTTGAAAATGCAACCGGATCCGACGCTACTGTTAGTATGTCATGAAGTTAGATTTAAAAACATTACAAATGACCTTATTTAATGTAGCGTTACTCGAGCAGGACGAAGTACTTCCATATAAAATTCTTTGGCTGACTGCCTAGAAATAATACCAATCTTTAAGATTGTTTGGAAGAGGATAAATTAGCTATGATAATGTTAGTTTGTCATGATGTGTCTCGCCATTGTATTAGGATAAGTGCAAACATTGGTGCCGATTGATTTTTTGTTAAATTTTATTTCATTAGAACTATAATGTCACACAGGATATAAATTGAAAAACACGTAATTGTGAAAAATGTATACCAACCTTGAAAATATACGTTCTTATGAATTTATTATAAGCACTCGGGGAAATGATGTCCGTGGTAAAATACAAATTCTCTGAAATCATAAAAGCGTACTTCGGTAATATTATTTTAATATCCATTAGTGATTATTAAAAATATTACGTGTTATGTCTTATTAGAACACTGAATAAGCTTAATATAAAAGCATGAAAATTTGCCTAGAATCATTCGTATGTAGGAAAATTCGCAGACAAATTTTTTGGTCTGGCGTGGTACAAATACGTCAATTTGCCCCTGCATTCGTGTGGTGACAGAGTGAGAATATCATTCATCATACCCTTTCTTGCCCGTACCTAGGTATCGTAAAAGACGACTAAGGTATAATAATACGCATATAACATCAATGCAAGAGAAGGAAACTCGAAATAAGATCCTATACTAACACGTCTAACCAGCGTGGTATAGTAGGTCAATTTCCCTCCCATTGTGGAGAAGGCTCGAGCCTAATAGTGGGACGTATATGAGCTGTAATGATGATGATGATTCTGCAGTAGGCTCTAAACCAGCAGTGGAATTAATATGAGCAGAGAGGAAATTTTAAATTACATCTTAATGTTTATTTCTAGAACTTTGTTTGGTAAACATAAATAGAAGCACCACCTATAAGAGACTAAAATTGGTATGGGATATCGGCATTTGCTAAGTCTCTGCCTGTTATATTGTGCGATATAGTCATGAGATTAAATATAAGAAAAAAAAAATGTTGAAAAGATTTACTGTGAATAGAATAATTTAATAATATCATTCTTATTAGCAGTTTCTTAGGAACGCCTATATGAATTCGAAATGATATATTTTATCTTGATCATTACTTATTGTAGCGTAGTCGTAACACAGGACGCTTTAGCAAAATTAGGAATAAATGTGAATTTCAATATATCAGAAATATTGTTTCTTTTAATAGCTTAAGCATGGTGACAGGTAAAGTATCCTTAACCAGCTAAGCGACTGCTTACGCCTTTTTGAGAAAACCATTGACATCGTGGGCTACCGTTCCCATATGTGATAATTTATATACAACTTGACTCAAGAATAAATATTCTCTACTCAATAATTATTTTAGTAATAAAATAAATGGAGCCGGTGTACACGAACAAATGATTTTCACGTTAAACCGCCCACGGCTTTAGTACCATGAAATTCTAACATATTATTTCAAGGAAAGAGTATGTAAAAGGGAGAAACAACCTTTCATAGAAATAATATTATTTTATGAGTAATTTATGTATCGATCGGGGATCGGGGAAAAAGTCTTTTCTGTATAGTCTGTATAAACCTGTAATAAAAATTCTTTGGTTTCACTAGTTTTATCTGGCTGATTTTGATACTGAATTGAAATTGATGAATTAAAAAGGCTATATTTCAAAAAGTACCAATTTAGTAAAATGTTGTTTCCTGCTGTTTTTTATTTGATTTTGTTGGGATTGAATCTAATGAAGAAATTCGATACATTTTAAAATTTTATTACAAAAAAGAAGAAAATGCAACGCAATCCGCGAAAAAAAAATTGTGACGTTTAATGCAGTCGAGTCCCAAGTCAGTAAGAGTAAAACAAAGTTGATTTTAACGTTTTCAATCTGGCAATTTTGATGTTAAAGATTGCATCTCGCTCTGGTCGGCCCTATCACAGTTAAAATGGAATTTTGAAAAAGTGAGACAAGATATATCAGTAGTTACTATGTAGCTGAAGATCTAAGAATTGATTACAAAACAGTTTTAACTTGTTTGAAAAAAGCTGGGTATACAAAAAAGCTCGATATTTGGGTGCCACACAAGCTCACCAAAAGAAACCTAATAAATCGTCATTTGCGATTTTTTATTGAAACGTAATGGAGCCAATCCGTTTTTGAAGATATTGATAACTAGTGATGAAAAGTGGATCACGTACCATAAGATAAAGTGCGATAAAGGCTATGGTCAAAAGGTCGGTCAGGCTTCACAGACTGTGGTAAAACGCGGGCTAACTGGCAATAAGGCGATGTTGTGTGTATGGTGGGATGGCTCACACACCTTAACAATACCCTTCTAGGGTATTGTTCTAGGGTACCCTTCTAGGGTATTGTTCTAGGGTACCCTTCTAGGGTATTGTTAATTATGAGCTTTTACCGCTGGGCAAAACCATCGATTCGGATCTCTACTGCCAACAACTGACGAGATTAAAGCAAGAAATTGGGCGGAATTAATCAACAGAAAGGTCTTTCATCACGATGACGCTAGACCGCACACGTCTTTAGTCACCTACCAAAAATTAAGAGTGTTTGGCGGACAGGTGTTTCTTCAGATTTCCATCTGTTTCGGTATCTTCAGATTTTTTTGGACAGTATTAGAACAGTATTCAAGAGAAGTTAAAACCACATGTCGCGTTTTTTTTTACTGCGAAGCGGCAAAATTTCTACAGCAACAGGATCATGTCACTTGATAGTGAAGATGGTAGACAGGCATTGTACAGAATGGTATATACATATATTGTAATTAAATATAATAAAATTTGAAAAAAAAAAAACTTAATTTTTCATATAGAATGCGACGAAAATCAGCAATCGACTCTAGTCTAGTCGGCTTCGTATTACTGCAATTCATTAATCCAAAACTATCAAGTAGGTACGCTTAACAAGCTAACATTCGGTATTTTTATTTTAAACATTTATTTGTACATTTTATCTATACTAATATTATAAAGAGGTAACGTTTGTGAGTTTATGATGTTGTAAGGGGTAATCTCTGGATTGTGATGACGATTTTATACCTATAATTCTTTCTTTCATTTTATAATCAATGCGATATTTTTACAATCAATGCGATTGTTTATATTCCCCTTCAAGTTAAGTGGTATGTATCTATTGTATTATCAGTTTAGTTACTGATCCTCTGGATACTTGAAAAAACCTGTTGCTCTATTGCCTATATAAATACTTTGGCCGCTGGATCCATGTAGCTCTTAATATACTATTTATTCAAGAACATATAAAACTGATTTAAAATTTTATGGTTTTAATACTTGTAAAATGTATGACATTCGTTGTCATCGTCACAGCTCATAAAAGTGCCACTGCTGGGCTTAAGCTTCCTTCCAGTAAGAGGAAAATTGATCTACTATACCACGCTGGTCAGACATGTTGTTATAGGGTTTTATTTCTAGTTTCACTTCTCTTGCACATATGTTATATACACAGGGTGTATCAGGTTATGGGGCGTCTGTTCGCGTATGTTGTAGTTCAACGGTCATAGATCATAATTAGAATGTATATTACACAAAAACAATATAATGTAAAAGTTATAGTGATTACAAAAATGTGTGTCTAAGAGTTTATGCCTTAAACTTTATGCATTATGTAGGTATGTACAGACAGGATATATGTAAGCATGTAAAATTTCGACAGTATAAATAGGTATTAGATTTGCGCGAACCTTTCAATGGTTACGTAGGTACAAAGGCGACTCATCAATGGTCATCGGCTGATCAGCTGATTTATGTTAAAGCGAAGTTTGTCTTGCTTATGCAAACGTAATCATTGATTTATTCAAATTCTAATGAACATTTAACAAAATACAAATATATTGTAGATTAAGTATCATTGCTTTATACATTTTAATCAAATTTACACGAGACAACGATGACAAAATTGAAAACTTACATGTCTCTCAATTCATTAACGAATCGACATTTTTATTTAAATTTCTTTTTCATGGGTTCCTAACACCATTGCCCGATCCGATTTGATACGACATCCACGGGTAAGAGAGTGGTGAATTATATTCGTACTCTGTCCCTACACGGACATTTATGTAGATTAATTGTAGGCATATTTCTATGTCCAACAGTGAACGTCGTTGGGCTAATGAATAAACGGATATATAAATATGTATAATGGGCAAGAGCACTCTCGTGATTATGGTATTTTTGTCCTTAAGCCTTTCCGAAGAGTAATTCTGAAAAGCCAACACCAACATTGAGAATCGATTGGCCAATAGATGGATATCTCAAGACTGATTTGACTTGCCGTGTAGTGACGGAGTAAGAATATAATTCAACACCCCCTATTTTACCCGCGACTGCGAACCCACGACTAAGGGCTATAATATATAACATCGGTGCAAGAGAATGAAAACTTAACATGAAACCCTGTAACAACACGGCCGATCACCATGGCGATTCCTCTCCGGCCACGGCCGATTTCCCTCCTGTTATGTAGAAGACACGAGCTCAACCGTATATAAGCTGAAATGGTGACTTGAATTAAATGCAAGACCGCGAGGCTCTTGCAGGCCCAGTCTTGGTCTTGCTCAAGTCTTGCAGGGCCAGTCTTGGTCTTGCAAAAATTAAGTGGTCTTGGTCTTGGTCTCGGTCTCGCATTTCTCGCAAGACCAAGACCAAGACCAAGACCACAAGACCAAGACTTTTTTGGGCAACACTATCTCCTACGGATAACTCACAATAACTGCTTCTACTGTTAAAATTGTGGATTACATGTGGAATAATTAATTTTTGTGAAGCTTATTTAGCTCATATTATATTAATCTATATCTTTATAAATATGTTTGTTAGAATGGAAATTTAATGTACAATATTTGTGTCCTTTACTCTATACAGTTTAAACAAATATCTTCAAAGATTTTAGCAAAATAAAAACGTGCGGTGCGCGCCGCCCTGGCCGTTGCGTGGCGATATAGGCAGTATCTATCCGATAGTTGGCATTCCTATCATGCTTTTAAGGAAATTGAGACCCCTCAACATGTGTAATGGCACAAGGCTGCTCATAAAAGAGTTGCGGGAGAAAATAATCGTGGCGACCATTCTCTCAGGGCCAGCAGTCGGACAACCTGCTTATATTCCGCGGGTACCCATGATTTTGACTGATTTACCTATACCGTTTAAAAGGCTACAGTATCCCGTCAAGGTCTCTTTTGCCCTCACTATTAATAAGTCCTAGGGTCAAACATTTTCTCTGGTGGGCATTGACCTGAGAAAGCACTGTTTTTCCCAAGGGCAGTTATACGTTGGCTTATCTCGGGTTGAAACTCCTGAAAGACAATATATTTTAGTACCGAATGATAACATTACTACTAATATAGTATATCGAGAAGTTTTGAACAATTAAAATAAGTAAACATGATGTAAATTTTTTTTTATTGCAAACGGTGGCAAACGGGCAAACAGTACACCTGATGGTAAGTGTTGCTGCCACTCATGGACCTTTATAAGGCCGTTGCCTACCGCGAAGAAAGCGAAGGGAGTGTGAATACGTGCATTGAGGCTCGGTGATACCAAGGGCACCACCAAAACCCTCCACATGCAATCACCCTCAGAAAGTTGGGCTTCCGGCTCTCTCGCTCACCGAACGAAGCGCAGTAAAAAATTGCTACTACTCAGACGTCGATTTTCTGCGAGAGCATGGTACTGCCCCGGACGGACCGGCCTGCGGCTGTAGACAGATAACTGTCAACAGTGTGGTCCTACCACTCCTAAATAGTAAATAGTGTATATTAACATCAGGTAATAAAAATAACAAAAAACAGTAACATAAAAAAAAACAAAACATAAAAAAGCAATAAAAAAAACAAAAAACTAAAATAACAAAAAAAAATCATCATCATAAATTTTATTTATCCCGAACTTTTAACCTGAAGTATTACACGGGACAAATGGACCGAGACAAAATTTTTTCTAGCGCGGAACGGAGTCCGCGGGCACTGCTAGTATTTTATATAACTTTAATAATTTTAAAGCTATGAATGGTTATTAAACAGTTTTAGAATATAAAGATATATTATTATGTACCTTATGATGTATAAAAAAACTTGAATTATAAATTATCCGTGTGGAGACGGAGTAAGAATATAATTTACCACCACGTTTCTAGCTCGCGGATGTCGCAAAAGACGACTAAGGGATGTAAAAGTGCAGATAACAAGGCGAGAAAAAGAAAACTCGAAAGGCGTGTTTTACGCCTGAACAGCGTGGAATAGTAGATCAAATGCCCTCTCACAAAGAAGGAGGCCCGAGCATGGGCGTACCCAGGGTGGGGCAGGGGAGGGCAGCTGCCCCCCCTGGATAATGTTGACGTCCCTACTAACCCCTACTAACTACGTATCTTATCTAGTACCTTTATCGATAAAAATTAAGAATTCGAATTTTTTTGCGATTTGTTTGCAATACAATATTTTTACAACTAAAAATTACGCGGCGTGTTCGTTAGATACCTATAACAGTAACAGTCATAAATCATTTTGCTGAAGACCCTCGAAAGTTACACAAGCTCACTGTTGCACTGTTGCTCTTGATGATTTAATGCCAATCTGGTATATCAGAGAGGCGCTATTATCAGGGGGTGCTTCTATACCTTAGGCGGTTGACTTTACTAATTGAAGTGGCGCAGTGGCCCCTACGTGAAGCGCTCAGAAGACTTTGTGCTAACACCTACATTGTACTGTTCCCCGTTTAGCTCGTACTTGCAGGTGATTGTATGGTACATTAGCTGAGGCTGGACCCTATACGGGCTGGACTTAATTTAAATAAGCGATACGTTTGGCCATACTCGTTATCAAGGTGGTGATTCGATGAGTCGCGATGGCGCCTAGAGTAGCCCTATATAAAACGAATGATTTGCTGTTTCTTAGACATATACACCTTTAGACACAGCAATCATCGTTGATTTGGTTCCACTCGGTTGAGGACTAAAGGTTTGGTACTCGATGAGCGACGGTATTTCAGGAGCATTTTTATCAAATTACTACCCGGCTCGTTAACGCGGTGTTAAATGTTGATGTCGATACGGGAGACTGGTTCGATCAATAGTCCTGTACGATACACCTGTATGAGCGAGTTCTGACCACTTGCCTTAAAATTTTCTTCTGGTACTCGCAGAAAGCCATGGTGTTCAGAGCTACACACGGATACTGCGCCATGTCGACCGAGTTAGCGTGTGCTTTAGCCAGAACACTCCCGTGGGACTTAAGGGTGGAAATACATGAAGCCCTCCCTACAATTGTAGTTCCAGCTAGGACACAGCAGACATACTTATGAGGTCTGTATTGCCTGGGTAGAGCAGCGCTGTGAATTCATCGCAAGCACCACTGCCGAAGCTGCCGACCATCACTTAGATCATAGTCGACAGATCAGGAACTGGTATGAGGTCGCCAACTTCTGCTTGGCAATTATCTTGCGTAAGAGCTCGGCGGAGCGGGGTCAGGAAGAAAATCTTCCAAGCTGACTCGTTCCACCGCTGTGGCGTCAGGTGGTGGCTGGCCCGAGTGCTTGCGCTTTACTATCTTTACGTGATAAAATAATACTTTCAACAATCGTCCATCTAATGTCGCGTGCCAGTCCATCCAAAGAGAGAGAGCGGGAAGCCCAACTTGCTGAGGGTGTTTGCCTGTGGTGGGTTTTAGTATTTGCCTTTAGTATAACCAAATCTCATTGCACGCATTCATACTCCCTTCATTTTCTTTACGGTAGGCAGCAACTTGGCAAAAGGCCATGAGTGGTATCGCATACCATAAGGTGTGCTGTTTGCTCGTTTGCCAATAACAGCAATAAAAAAACCAACCTAGTCAAAGACACGGATAGCTGGAACGGGGATTAGTCCTCCACCCGTAGAGAGACTGAACGTGCGAGGTCGATACCACGACAATATAGTTTGCTGCCTGGGATCAAAAAGGGGTGTTTGAGTGACCCTGCACGACCTTCTTTGTCTATTCATTCTACAAACTATGAATTTTGCGCTACACCCTTCTCTAAGGAACTTCACAAACATATAAGTGACGGACACAAATTACACCCAGTCTCAGAGCAACAATTTGTCGATCACACAAAAGATTGTCCGCCGTTGGGATTGAACCCGTGACACTGGCATGGTAGGTTGGTATTTTAACCATTATGTTATCAGTGCAGATAATCATTATTACGAACTTGTTACCCAACTACAATATTTCATTGAAATATCTTTAAAAATCAGAGAACTTTCATACCTACTAACTTTGGACCTCCCTTTTAATCCCTTAAGGGATGATTTTCGAAAAAATATTTTACACCTATTTCATGATTTCCAATGAAGAACCTTCGTACTGAATTTCATTTGAATAACTTCAAAAACGGCAAAGTTTCATACTAATGTTGTAACCCCGTTTGATCCCCTTAGGGGGTGAATTTTCCAAAATTCTTTCTTAGTGCTTCCCTGCGTTATAAAGAGAACCCCTGTACAAAATTTCAAGTTTCTAACTCTTATAGTTTAGACCCTGCGTTGATATGTCAGTCAGCTTCACCTTTTATATATACATCTATACCAAGTATAGATAAAGATAAGATAACAAGTATAGATAACTCTGCAGCATTAAAGCCTTTCAAAATAAATCGCTTATCTTACATAATAAGTTTTTTTTTGGGAATCTAAGTGGCAATCTAAGATTAGGGTGATCAAACTATTAAATAAACTAATACTTTACAATAGCAATAGATTACACAAATATTGTTTTATGGTAAAGAATACTACTTATTAAAATAAAACTATCTTTATGGATTTCATCTCGTTTGTTGTCCGACGTTTCGAAAACTTCACTGGCGAACTATGAACGTTGTAAATTGTTCCAAACATCAGGCAATAAAAAATCAAATAAAAACGCAATAACATCCGTAAAAATAGTTTTATTTGTAATACTCGTATAAATACCAGAATACTACTTATCCAGATACTATTCATCCACTATTACAAGTCATTGTTGTTCGGTGTTATGTTGTGTCTTAAGTTGATTATGCTCTTAATTTAAAACTAAGAGAAAATAACACACAAAGTTCAGAAGTACATAGTTCGATAATTTACTACTCTCGCTTAATACCTACCTGAAAGAATCAAATTATATGACTAAGCAGCTATTTATGCGACTTAACCCACACATATTCTCACTATACATACATATATCTATAATTTTCATCATGTAAAAGCTGTGACCTATATTCGTAAACTAATTATACAAGCAATAAAAATACAAATCGTGAGGTCAGAAGGCTCATTATAATACACGTTACAATCGATAACCCCATATATGAATATTAGTCAAACTATAACGGACCAGGGCTTGAATCCATTCATGAAAGTTACCGCTGACGTCAGGAGCGCCTCACAGTGGAGGCGCGGTCCCCCCCTTCGGCTAGCAAGCTACTGTAAGGGGAGGTCTGACGTCAAAACTCCATGCAACAAGTGCTCTATCAGAAGATATACTAGGTGCCTAGGTATATCATTGAAGTTATTTTTAGACTACCCCAAAAGGCCTGGCCACCTTTGTGTGTTTGAGGTTATGGTTATGTATTCATACGGTAAATGTCTACATTGTAAGTAAGTTACGACGCTTTATATTCTGAATAAGTAGATAGAATAGGATATTATCTGCGTGCTGACGAAGTAACCATACAGTTCACCACTTTTCTTTTTATCCGTGGGTACTGAATTGCCCTCCTATTGTGGAGGAGGCTGTAGCTCAGCAGTGGGACATAGATGAGATGTGATAAGCGACGGGTCAAGATAACAGTGTGTCGCCACCCTTTCTCGAGGGAGTCGTAAAGAACGAGTAAGGAAGCATTCTAGTGATTCTTTGGGACTGTTGTTTTATTAGAAATTTATAACTGGCGGTTAAAGCAGTATCTTCATTCGTGAACAGAATTATGTCCAGCAGAAGATCTCTATTAACTGATGATAAATCTTTAAAGCTCGTACTAGAAACTCACTTCTCCGGCATAAGGAAGCAGAAAATTGAAGAGAGTAAGACAATGCGATCAAGAAATTTACGCAGTAATTATTCTTGTGGTTTCAATATTTTTTATTAAAAATTCACCAATTTTTATTGTCATCATTGGATGCAGGCGGCACATGACCGCACTCTATGGTGAAACATGAGGGAGGCCTACATCCAGCAGTGGACGGCGATAAGTTAAATGATAATGAATGATGAAGAACAACGGTTTAATATTATCATCACCTCGGCTCATATACATATATCCCACAGCTAGGCTTGAGCTTCTGCCATAATAGGAAGGCAATTGACCTTACTATAACATATTCGTCGGACAGGTTGGTAAAGGGTTTCATTTAATTTTTTCCTTTTCTTACATAGATGTTAAATTTGTATTATATCCCTTAGTCGTCTTTTACGACATCCACGGGCAAGACGGAGTGGTGAATTATATTCTTACTCTGTCATCACACATATAAATAAAGCTACATCTATAAAATTCGTAGGATAATTAAGATGTATATATAGAACTACGTATTCAATCGTTATATGTAGACGTAGACGTAATTGTCATTTGTGGAGGTGGCACGAGTGAAGACCCCCTCAGCTTGTTGCCGCTGCCACCCCGCAGTAGCGGCTGAATATCGAACCGGCTGAACTATCCTATGATACTTTATATTATGAATTACATATTTTTATCAAAATTTGTTTCATTTAAAACTAGCTAATGATTGACCACCCCTACTTCATGAAAGAAACGTCATCATCATTATTATCATCATCTTAACTCGTATACGTACGTCTCATTCCTGGGATCTAGGCTCTTTCCCAATAGGAGGGCAATTGACCTACTATACAAGGCTGTTCAGACGGGTTCGTATAGGGTTTAACTTCGAGTTTTCCTTTACTTGTATAGATGTATGCGTATCTTAGTCGATTTTTACAGGGCAAGGTGGGGATGGTGAGTTGCACTTTTACTCCGTCCCTCCCCACACGGAAAGTAGGTCGCAGATATATATATACTGGGCTCGGGCTTCCTCCGCAATAACAGAAAATTATTCTTATAACACCGTGCTGGCCAGACAGATTGGTATAGGGTTTTATTTCGAGATTTTCTTCTCTGGCACAGATGTCTTATTCCTATTATATTCCTCAGCCGTCTTTTACGACATCCACGGGCAAGATTGGGAGTAGTGAATTGTATTTTTATTGCGTCTTCAAATGGATATACTTATATTCTAAATTTACTTTCACGCCCGTTAGATCAATACATTCTGATGAATGCAGGAACATTAAAACTGTATATGATACCCATGTCTCCATGGTCGTATTTTTATAAATTGTGTGTCTTTTGAAACACTATAAGGGAATAATTTACGAATAAATACACACGTTTTTTGTAAAATGAGCACGTGTCTTTCATTGATCTTCGTATAAACAAATGTAGGTCTTGATAAACGGTTGATTACATATTTCAGTGTCTGCTTACAATATACGGAATAACATAAGGAGTTGAATAGCAACAAAAGTTAGCGATCTAGTCTATAATAAATAATTATATTTAAGACATGGTTGCAGCTTTAATGTACAGTAATTGATAAAATAAATTATACAAATAATTCCTTATTTTTTGGAGATAATATTTCGTTTATAACTAATTTATAATTATGGTTTCTGATGTTTACGCGAGTATTACACATTTTAAATAAAACTACTTTACAGATTTTATCACGTTTGACTTTTGATGTTCCGCTCATAGTCACGGGCCGTGACTATGAACGCTGCAAAGTGTTCGAAACGTCGGGCAATCAAATATCAAATACAAACGCGATAAAATCCGTAGTTTTATTTAAAATTTATCATTTATATATTGTGTCCGTGTGGTGATGCAGTATACAATTTACCACCCCCTATCTTGCCCGTGAAAGTGATAACAGACAACCGAGGAGTATTTAATGTTCAGATAACATTTATGCCAGAGAAATATAACTGGAAATAAAATCCTATACCACTCCGCATAACCAACGTGGTATTGTAGGTCAATTTCCCTCTCATTGCCGACGAGGCTCGAGCCCAGCAGTGAGACGTACATATATGTGCCGAGATGAGATGACATAACGATATTTTAAGTATCTAATATTATTAGTATATAAATTTGACATTTTGATATGAACATATTATAAAATCGTATTATGTTAAAAAATATATAATAATTTCATTCTTCTATTTTATATCTCCTTTATTAATAATACAAAAGCCAAAGTGTTCATTCAAGCGAATCCATGACTGCAAAGGGTTATATTCACAGTATGCTGCTATAATCACTCTATTGCTAGAGTGGGTATTCGTAATGCCATCTACAACGGGAATTAAAACTAACTACAAAGCTTGCTTCGTAAAAGTTTCGTATATGGTGTCGCATACGAGCTTACGCTAAGTTAAATCATGGTTTAACTTAAGAATAGCTAGTCACGCCATCTATAGTAAAATGTAAGAGTAAAACATGATCTTTGGGATACAAGGTACGGTAAATTAGACATGGGCTTTATTTTCTGGACACAGATTTTTATTGCAACCGCTAGATGGACTTAACATTTCTCATTTTATTTTATTTTGACTCTCACAATCAGTTTTTAAATACAATCTATTTATTTATTTTCATTTAGTAACATGTATTACAAAAAAGGTTAATGAATTATTATGATACTTATAAGGCTTGTATTGCAAAAATATTAAACGAGTCTAGAATAAGTATCCTTCGTATTTGTCTTGTCTCTCTAACCACTTTTTTAAAATACATCGGGCGACGCAGCGTAGGGCGCCTCCTCACTAGGTGGACCGACGACCTGGTGGTAGTTGCTGGGCATCGTTGCATGCATTTCACAGGATCGCTCTCTGTGGCGAAATATGAGGAAGGTCTACGTCCAGCAGTGGACGGCGATAGGCTAAATGATGATGATGTATTTTATATTAAAATAAAATGTCGTCTATTTTTGATTGACTCACGAACCACAATCTTATCTCTATGTGAACCCCCCTGAAACGTATAGCTGAAACCTTAAACTATATGACAGATGTGACTAAAATTTGGCATGCAGTTATAATATAGGCACTTATGTAAAAAAATATTTGAATATTTATCTTCTTCCCGGGTATAATAGAGTATCCATTTAGGATAATAAAGATTTGTCAAATAGATATGTTGATTAGATATTTTTTTCATTGTTGCGAAAAAAAAACAAAATACTTGAGGCCGTGTAGGTAATATAACTATTCTGGAATACATAAGTGTGCCTGATGCGTCATTAATATGCGTTCCCATTGATCAGGGTGGTAAGGAGGCGAATGTTTTAGAGCCGCAATCAATTGTCTGTTATATACTCGGTACAAGTGAAATTATAGTAGATTGTTTATTGTTCTAATCAAATCTCAATCAACAGGCAAACATTATTTGGCATTAATTATATTTAAAAAAAGTATGGGACTAGAAGGACCAATTCATAGAGTAATACTATAGGTATATGACCAATTACAGACTAGTTTCGAGATTTTGGTATCTATAAAATACATTAGTAAAAAGTTCCCGACATGGAAGTTCATCAGTTCTCTGAGTTTTAAAAGTCGTGGTAGGTAAGATGCTACAAATAGTGCAACTGGCTTGCAATTAAGCTTTATTATAACACCAAAAAATATAGTGTCAAAGATCTTAATGAAAACATTAAAGATCTTTGAGAAGTAATTCATAGAAGAGATTAAGAATTTCTGTAAATTGTGATTGAAACACACATGTTTTTCCACATGACTGTCATTGGCAGAATTATTGATACCGGCAACACTTAAAATAGATAGTGGCAATTCAAAAATTTTCATAATGAGCTAATTTTTATATCGACAATCCCTACGATTAGGTAATAGATGTATCTTAGTTCATAAAGAAACCATTAATGACATATTTTCGAATTTAAATTACAGCATTTTTTTTTTTTTTTGTGGGTGGGCTGCGGTCGGCGCGCCTCCGCACCACTCCGTCCGGGGCGACAGAGGGGCTTAAGCACGCAACTTCCGCAACCCACCCGAAAACCACCTCGCCTTCGTCATTGGGCCGACCACCGGAGCAGGTTTACTTGTCGTCAGTGGTCGGCCCGACGGAATACCCCCTACGCGGGGTACCCTCCCATCGACCGACGTCCCACCCTCAGGGAGGACGTCGGTCTTTCCTCACGCGGTCGGCCTCTCGGCGGGTGACGGACTAATCCCCGGTCACGTCACCCGCGGCCTCGGCTAGGGTAAATTACAGCATAAACACTAATCTATTACATAATGATTTCTCGGATCTCTCGGCTTACGGGTCTGTAGTCTGTTAACACAGTCAGGATCGCGTCCGCCATAACATCAGGTTTAATAAACCACAAATTCTTACAAAAGAACACCTATACCTGCCTAGAAATTAAAAAATTCAATAGGGAATATGGCTGGGTATTGCTGTCAAGTTGGGATCCTGTTATAAATATAAGTAAAAAATATGAGTAAAAATAAAACCAATAAGACCACCACAAGACTGCACGACACCGTGAGCACTTATTGTATAGATTTGACCCACAATAACAGCTAAAGATTAGTTTTTTAAAAACCCTTTTAGTAAGATAAAGTAAACCACAT
The DNA here is from genome assembly GCA_032191425.1 of Lymantria dispar. NCBI lineage: Eukaryota > Metazoa > Arthropoda > Insecta > Lepidoptera > Erebidae > Lymantria > Lymantria dispar. The sequence goes on along the minus strand of CM063447.1, from coordinate 19,032,712 downwards.
TTTAAAAATCAACTATATTGTTTGTTTGAAAAAATTAACTATATTGTTTTGGTTAATCATCATCATTGCAGCCTATCGCCGTCCACTGCCGGACGTAGGCCTCCCTCATGTTACGCCACAAAGTGCGGTCTTGTGTCGCCTGTATCCAATGACACCTAGCAACTTTTACCTGGTGGGGGGCGTCCTACACTGCGTCGTCCGATACGTGGTCGCCACTCGAGAACCTTTCTTCCCCAGCGGTTGTCGGTTCATCGAGAGATGTGGCCTGCCCATTGCCACTTCAGCGTGCTAATTCTTCGTACTATGTCGGTTACACCCGTTCTTCTGCAGATTTCCGTATTCCGGATTCTATCTCGCAGAGAAATCCCGAGCATAGCCCTCTCCATAGCACGCTGAGCGACTTTGAGCCTTGTTATGAGGCCTACATTTAGGGACCACGTGTCCGTGCCGTAAGTCATCACTGGTAACACACACTGGTCGTAGACCTGTATTTTCAGACACTAAGGTATGTTGAACGAGAAGCTCCTCTTAATTTGTGGTTTATTAAACCTGATGTTATGGCGGATGCGATCCTGACTGTGTTAACAGACTGCAGACCCGTAAGGCGAGAGATCCGAGAAATCATTATGTAATAGATTAGTGTTTATGCTGTAATTTAAATTCGAAAATGTGTCATTAATGGTTTCTTTATGAACTAAGATATATATATATATTACCTAATCGTAGGGATTATCGATATAAAAATTAGCTCATGATGAACATTTTTGAATTGCCACTATCTATTTTAAGTGTTGCCGGTATCGATAATTCTGCCAATGACAGTCATGTGGAAAAATATGTGTGTTTCAATCACAATTTACAGAAATTCTTAATCTCTTCTATGAATTACTTCTCAAAGATCTTTAATGTTTTCATTAAGATCTTTGACACTTGATTTTTTGGTGTTTTAATAAAGCTTAATTGCAAGCCAGTTGCACTATTTGTAGCATCTTACCTACCACGACTTTTAAAACTCAGAGAACTGATGAACTTCCATGTCGGGAACTTTTTACTAATGTATTTTATAGATACCAAAATCTCGAAACTAGTCTGTAATTGGTCATATACCTATAGTATTACTCTATGAATTGGTCCTTCTAGTCCCATACTTTTTTTAAATATAATTAATGCCAAATAATGTTTGTCTGTTGATTGAGATTTGATTAGGACAATAAACAATCTGCTATAATTTCACTTGTACTGAGCATATAACAGACAATTGATTGCGGCTTTAAAACATTCGCCTCCTTACCACCCTGATCAATGGAAAGGCATATTTATATATTATATATTAATGACGACAGACATATATATTAATGACGCATCAGGCAAAGTTATGCATTCCAGAATAGTTATATTATCCACACGGCCGCAAGTATTTTTTTTTAGCAAAATAAAAAAAATATCTAATCAACATATCTATTTGACAAATTTTTATTATCCTAAATGGATACTCTATTATACCCTCGAAGAAGATAAATATTCAAACATTTTTTTACATAAGTGCCTATATTATAACTGCATGCCAAATTTTAGTCACATCTGTCATATAGTTTAAGGTATTTTTGCAATACAAGCCTTATAAGTATCATAATGATTCATTAGCCTTTTTTGTAATACATGTTACTAAAGGTAAATGAAAATAAATAAATAGATTGTATTTAAAAACTGATAGTGAGAGTCAAAATAAAAGAAAATGAGAAATGTTAAGTCCATCTAGCGGTTGCAATCAAAATCTGTGTCCAGAAAATAAAGCACATGTCTAATTTACCTTACCTTGTATCATATCTCTTGACGACACCCACGGGTAAGATAAAGAGTGGTTATTTGTATTTTTAATCCGTCACCACACGGAAAAAACAAAATTGTTCTTAACTAATTCAGCATTTTCAAAAATTATATCTTTGAGGTGGTAGGAAGGGGTTGTTAATTTGTGTTAATTTGAACTGGTATTTAAACTACCTCCACTATAGGAGGGCAATTGACTTATTATACCACGCTGGTTAGACGTGTTGCTATAAAGTTTTATTTCGAGTTTTCTTTTTCTTGCATAGATGTTATAGGCGTATTTAATCCCTTAGTCGTCTTTTACGACACTCACGAGCAAGAGAAGGGCTAGTGAATTGTATCCTAAGTCCGACACCACACGGAAATTTTATTTTAAATTGTAAGCCTGAACCTTATTAACACAATCAGCCAAAATGATAGTATAAAGATTTCAAATTTATCTACATTTATTGTGTAATGTAGGCCCTTTTTTTTGGCAGTGAGTTACGATCGCCGCATTCCACGCTCCACTATGTCCGGGGCGACAGAGGGGCGTAAGTAAGCACGTACATCCGCAACCCACCCGTATAGCACGTCGCCTTCGTCGTTGGGTCGACCATCGGTGCAGAGTTCGTTGATTTCAGTGGTCGACAAAAGGGAGTGTTTGAAATGCCGACTTCAGAAGGTGGATTACTAGATGTACCTACTGGATATTTTTTCAAGTAATTATTTTACTAATTTATAGTTTGATGTTTATTTTTGATTAAAAAAGATACTTCTATTTAAGTATTTATAAATACGTTTCGCAGTAGTATGGAAATTAAGGCATAAAAATGGTGAGAAAGGATATCTTAGCTAGTTTGCGCGAAAAAATACGGTACCTACCTATGTATACCTATTGTTTTCACACAAACTTCGTACAAACTAGTACCTGTCTTCAAACTTTATATTCAGGATCAAAACACCAAAGTAAAAAGTAATTGAGAACCTATATACATACATACATATAATCACGCCTCTTTCCTTCATTGACATACTACTTTCGCCTCCTCCACATTCATTAATCTCCTCATATATGTTCTTCGGTTTAGGGTACTCCTAACCTGGCCTTTCTTAAGAACGTCCCCGATTTGATTTCGGAACATCCGCCTCGGTCTTCCCCTTCCAACACTTCCGTTCACATTCGCCTTATAAATTCTTGAAAATTGAAAACATAGTTCGTGCATTATGAGTTCAGATTTATTAACCGCAGAATTTGATAAAAAAAATCCAATAAAATAAAATCACCCGTCCCAACTCCTCCATTCGTTCACAATCCAGCTCGTTCTCAATAGGAGTGAAATTCATCTAATACCATATACCACGGTACTCAAACGTGTTGGTGTCGGATTTCTTTCAAGCTTTTCTTCTCTTGCAAAGATGTTATCTACATTTCTTTTTTATATATTATATTCCTTAGTTGTCTTTTACGACACCCATGTGCAAGATAACGATGGTGAATTGTATTCTTACTCCATCACCACGCGGAGGTAATATTAAAGTACCGGCTAAAATCTATCAATTTTAGTAATAAAATTAGTATGTTTTTTTTTTTTGGGGTTGTGTTGCGTTCGGCGCGCTCCTCGCACCACTCCGTCCGGGGCGACAGAGGGGCGTAAGCACGCACACCCTCAACCCACCCACGATGGACGTCGCCTTCGTTGTTGGGCCGACCACCGGAACAGGGTTACTTGTCATCAGTGGTCGGCCCAATGGAATACCCCCTATTTGGGGTACCCTCCCATCGACCGACGTCCCCCCCTTGGGGAGGACGTCGGTCTTTCTTCACGCGGTCGCCCTCTCGGCGGGTGATGGACTAATTCCCCGGTCACGTCACCCGTGGCCTCGGCTGGGGAATAAAATTAGCATGTACTGATTGTGCCCGTTGCTGAGCTTGTATTGATTTCTTAGATATTTATTATTCTGAGATTTGTTCTTATTTTCTCTTATCCTAGATGATACCCATAGAAAGACATTAGTGGAAACTGTATTCAATTGTACGCAGCATATTTTGTTCCAATTCCATGCATGTAGACAAAAGTAAGCGATATTCACTTACACGGTGAATATCAGAACACTCGCAAAAGTTCACATTTTCCGTGCTTATAAAATGATTTACTTCTACTATCTTTTATTAAAACTAATATTATTAACAGGTATGGTTGGATACCAAACTTGTGCAAACTGTCGCTGATGTCTAAACATCAGCGACAGTTTGCACAAGTTTGGTATCCTTTCTTAGTTTAGACTAAAAGAACTAACATACGAGTATATAATCCTCAAACTTCTTCATGTATTACAATATATCAATGAGATCCTGATTTCATTATTACAAATCTTCCTTCACACATCTTAGATGAATGGTATACGGAAACGTTAACAATTGGCGGCAGTACATTATAACGTGATTTATACTTAAATTTTTAGGCGAGTGTAAGTATAATTATGCATATAACTTCTATGCAGGAGAAGGAAAACTCGACATAAAACCCTTGCGAAACCGCCTGACCAGCGCGGTATAGTAAGCAGATCAATTTCCCTCCTATATATATGTGAAGGAGGCCCGAGCCCAACAGTGGGGCATATATGGGTTAAGATGAAAAAATCCTAGAGAGAGAGGCAGAATATTGCTGTACCAAACAATTTTCATTTAAAATATAGTGATTCATATAATTTTAATAATTTTTTTGTTTAAGGGCTCTGCACTCAATAGTAAATATTGATAGGCTTTTACATCTATTAGTCTCTCAGCATTACGCTTTGCTGCGTACGTCTCTCTACAAAGGAGGGATAATGATATAGGCACTATGCTTGACATACGGATTGGCGATCGTGTTTCGGTTTCCACAAATGATCTGTTGTCCACTACCTTGCTACCCTTAGGCAGTTTTTACGAAGCCTACGGGCAAGTAAGGTCATATTATGTTCTTAATAAAAATGTCACCATACAAAGATCTTGACAAATACAAAATTTCCTGTCACAAAATCTAGAATCAGAACATTCATTTGTATATGAAACAGAATCTATTCTGCGTAATAGATTGAGTTGCGAAAGTCTTTTGGTTTTATTTTATTTTTTAAATGTTTTATGTGTAAAAAATATTAGCTGAAATACATTTTGAACATTGCGTACCTATTTAACATGTATTTTGTGAATTTGATATTCTTCTGCAATTCTTTCTCTCAATCTCTTTCCCTATTTCTCTCTCTTTCTTTATCTATTTTTGTACTTCTACATGTACACAAAACCTCTCATATTTTTCAGTTCTGAGGTTTTAGATTAAAGAGTGTAATTAGTGAATAATATATACAAATGTACTTAGTACTTTGATGGGTTTTAGGACAATAAAATAAAGTAAAACATATGTAATTTTATAGATCCAAGATATTTTAATTAACTTTTGTCGGTTTCGGTACACAACTACACCCGTAACATTATCGTTTTAGCAAGCTCAGTTCCAAACGTCGAGATTTTTAATGAGAATTTCCAAAAAAAGAATGTTTAAAAACCCATTAATTTCCAATCCAAATTAAATTAAAAACACAGTAACAATTTGTATTACTACCCAGTAATTGACAAATACCGAGAATATTTTTAGGTAGATATTGTTAAATAATCAGATTGATTCACGAACTTGGCGACACTTGTGCAAAAAAACCTATTTAAATTCAATACAATGAATCTAATTTTCTTTTTAAAGATACGATCGTTACTTACGTTTGATATATTTAAAATTTAAATGGATAATTCGCGGTCCAAATAGTTAATCTCTTTTTGTAAAAACGAAAGCCAACCAGAATACTTGGGTAGGAATGTAATTATTTTTTAAAAATAAATAACATTTAATTATACTCCAGTTAAGAGATTATTACATAAAATTTAATTTATTTTGTCAATTGCGAATTATTTTTATTAGTTATTATTTAATATTCTTAACAAACTATAAACCTTTGCAAAATTAATTTCGTAATAAATACAATTTTACTAATACACACATATATATTTACGTACTAAATAATTCTTTACAAGTTTTCAGAAACACCAAAATCTATATATAATTACAAGTAGTCCGACTTTGTATAGGTTAAAATAAGTAAACCTTTTTTTAAATCAATTATGAAATAGTAACCGATTTGTATCGAGCAGTAAATAGTAAAATTCTACAAGATCTATTATCTCGGCATCATCGTCATGCAGTTACCGTAGAAGCTTTTAAAGCTGCGGGGAGGTTCAATGGGACGAAGGGAGGGGCGCGGGCCGTAAAGCCTCCGCCCGCCAGCCAGTCCCGCGCCAACTGCGACGCCACGCGCCGCTTGCATGCCTTTCGAATCGCGTTATTCACTTGTCAAACAATAACATAACTGAAAAGTGGATTTAAATTTTGTTAGTGTGTTTAAGTGACTGTTGCTTGAAGATATTAGTTCAGTGTACTTTCGGCAATTAAAGTTAGACGATATATAGTGTTTGTCACGTGTTTACGAATGAATGTGACGGCGTAGGCGCAGCCACGGCAGGTCGCACTCTTCGTGAGATATTCGTGTGCGCGCAGGTCGTCGCGGCCATGCTGCATACCTGACAAGAGCGAGTGCGCAAGTCTGCGCGAACGGGACACAAGAGCGTTCCCGGTGTGCGTCAACTTTCGCTGACGAAGAACAACCCTGCAATGTTTTTATCGGTGTCATGACGAGGATGGGGCGATGGCACGTGGCGCTAGTCGCGCTGGTGGTGATCTCTGGCATAGGTATCAATGCTACGACCGAACAGATGCAGTCTCGTGCCGTCGACACTGGTGTCGATCTTCGCGTCCCGGAAGATCAACCTATTGGCACTATCGTTGGAAGGATCCCTACAAAACCCGGTTTCACGTATCGTTTCAACGAACCTCCTAAGGAATTTACACTTGACCCAGTTTCCGGTGAGATTAGGACAAACTTAGTTCTTGATAGAGAAACAGTTGACCGCTACGCTTTCGTCGTTTTATCGAGTCAACCAACATATCCGATAGAAGTACGATTACGAGTGACTGATGTAAATGATAATAATCCAGAATTTCCTGAACCAAGTATAGCAGTGGCATTTTCTGAGAGTGCGGCAGCTGGGACAAAGTTATTACTTGATGCTGCCACTGATAAAGATTTAGGAGAGAATGGTATTACAAATGACTACAGGATCGTAGATGGTGATGTTGAGGGGAAATTTCGATTAAATGTTACTATAAATCCAAGCGGTCAAACATCTTACCTACATTTAGAAACAACTGGTAAATTAGATAGAGAATCGACTGACTTTTATGTACTCAATGTATCAGCTCGAGATGGTGGTAATCCACCAAAATACGGCTATTTACAAGTAAATGTTTCTATCCTGGACGTTAATGACAATCCTCCAATATTTGATCAAAGTGACTTTTCAGTGTCCTTAAATGAGAGTGTACCACCCGGAACTACAGTTTTAAAAGTAACGGCTACCGACAGTGATTCAGGTGATAACAGTAAAATTACATACGAAGTGACTGATACAGAAAAACAATTTGCTGTAGATCCAGAATCTGGCGTTATTACGACAATAAAGAAACTTAACTGTCCTAAGTATTGTAGTAATACTACATGTAACATGACTTGCGTTCTAACTGTTATCGCAAAAGACCATGGTGTCCCGCGGCAAGACGCGCGTACTTATGTTACAGTTAATCTTATAGATGCCAATGATCATGATCCTGTCATAACATTCACATATGTTCCACCAACAGCCAATTTTGCTACTGTCGATGAAAATGCTAAAAATGGTTCTCTAGTAGCTGCTATTACAGTAACTGATTTAGATGCTGGTTTAAATGGTATTACAACTATCAGCATTGTTTCAGGTAATGAGCTTAATCATTTTCGTTTAGAAAACTCATCTAGTGTATATATAGTGCACGTTAATGGTGTATTAGATAGAGAAGAAATAAGTAAATACAACTTATCTATTGTTGCTACTGATAAAGGTTCTCCTCCACGTACTGCTACCTCGTTTTTAGTTATCCATGTGAATGATGTAAATGACCATGAACCGGTGTTTGAAAAATCAGAATATTTAGCAGTTTTAACTGAACTGTCTCCATCGGGATCTTACGTAGCAAGTATTACTGCAACTGATGAAGATACAGGTGTAAACGCAGAAATATATTATGACTTTTATGATGGCAATCAACAGCAGTGGTTTTTCATTGATCATTTAACAGGCTTAGTCACAACAAAATCAATTTTAGATCGAGAAATTCAGGGTACTGTTGAACTAAATGTTTCTGCAAGAGACGGTGGACCAAATCCAAAGTGGGCGTACACGAGATTAAAAATAACCATTTTAGATGAAAACGATGAAGCACCAAGTTTTTCACAGCCTCAAATAAATGCTACTCTGCACGAAAACATAAAACCTATAAAAGAAATTTTAATTCTCACTGCGTCTGATTATGATCAAGGCACTAATGGCTCAGTGTCATACTATTTACAATCAAATATCGAGAGAAAATACCCTAATACTTTTATATTAGATCCTATTACGGGTCAACTTAGTGCAGTTATTGAATTAGATAGAGAAAGGGTGCCTTTTTATGAAATACAAGTAATTGCTAAAGATCAAGGGTTTCCTCCTCAGTCTTCTACTGCAACTGTTTTACTTAAAGTTTTAGATATCAACGACAATGACCCAATTTTCTATCCTCAAAGGTATATAGAAAGTATTAATGAAGATTTAGCCATTGGTACAACTATTCTACAAGTAAAAGCATTAGATTTAGATGAAGGTGAAAATGCTAGAATCATGTATAGATTAGAGAGTGGTGGTGATGGATACTTTGATGTGGAACCATGGACTGGTAACATTGTACTGCAAAAAGATTTCAAAAAAGCACCAGAGATTATGTATACATTAAAAATTTCATGTAAAGATAAAGGAAATAGACGAGCATTCGAAGACGCTATAGTTGAAATAGTCAAAACATCACAACGCAATAGTCTTCAATTTGATGGTTACAGTGGATATCAATTCAAAATACTTGAAGATGAGGGAGTTTCAAAGGCTGAAATTGGGCGTTATGTGGGCAAAGTAGGCGCTAGAATATCAAGTGATACGATATCCTATTATATCTTGGAAGGTGATCCAAAACATATATTTAAAATTGATGAAAAAACAGGTGTTATTACTACGGATTCAAATGTGGACCGAGAAGATAAAATGAATTATCATCTAAAAATTATGGCTAAAACTGGTGTGGCATTTGGATTTACGACTGTAAATATTTCAGTGTTAGATGTAAATGACAATTATCCAATATTTATTGAAGATAAAGATGAGATTCATATTCCTGAAAATATGGCAGTGGGGCAGGAGGTATACTTTGCTAGAGCAACTGATCGTGACTCGGGCCCAAATAGAACAATATTCTATTCATTGAGTTATAATCCCGAAAATAATTTTCGTATTTCTGAAACAACAGGAGTAATTAATTTAAACAGACCAATTTCTGCTGAACCTGGAAGCATATTGTTTATAGAGGTGACAGCTACTGACAACGGCAATCCAGCTTTGGCTACAAAGCATTCAATATCAGTTATTATAGATGATGTTAATGATCATACACCAGTTTTTGATCATACTTCTTATGAAACTTCTTTACTAGAGTCAACTTTAGTCAATACAAGATTCTTTGCTATTGCCGCTTCGGATGCTGACTTAGGTCCTAGCGGTAGAATCTCTTATTACATAGTAGAAGGAAATACAGATGGAAAATTCGGTATATTTCCAGATGGCTATTTGTACGTAAAAAGCTCATTAGATAGAGAAGAAAGAGACTATTACTCATTAACAATAATGGCAACAGATCATGGAAAGCCTGTAAGAACATCTCAAGTACCAGTAGTAATTCATGTATTAGATGAAAATGATAATAGCCCACAGTTTACTAACACAACGTTTATATTTAAAATTAAGGAAAATGAACCACCCGATACGTTTGTTGGAAAATTAACGGCCACTGACAAGGATATAGGTCGTAATGCTGAATTAACTTTTTCTCTTCCTATTGCCCAAAACGATTTTAGAATAGATTCTCGAAACGGTTTCATAAGAACATTGAAATCATTCGACAGAGAAAGTTTGTCACATAATACTGGACAAAACTATATAACGTTAACTGTAACTGTAAGTGATAATGGCAAAATAAAACTGTTAGATTCAGTAAGGGTTACAATTTTCATAACAGATGTAAATGATAACGCACCTATATTTACGCGGACCCCTTATGAGGTACAAGTGTCAGAAGGTGCCGCTGTGGGAGCTTCAATAATGCGAGTGTATTCAACAGATGCCGACGAGGGGTTAAATGGAGATATATATTACAAACTTATAGGAGGAGATGATCAAAGAAAATTTGCCTTAGATGAAGCTACGGGTCAATTATTTATAAACAAACCTCTAGATCGTGAAACAATAGATAAATATCAGCTAATAGTAATGGCTCATGATTCTGGACAAGCAGTTCGACTTTCAAGTACAACAACGATATCTGTTGAAGTTTTAGATGAAAATGACAATGCTCCTGTTTTCACTCCAATGCAAATGAAGGTATCTGTACTAGAAACGGAGCCTATAAATAAGAAGGTAATACAGTTTCATGCCACTGATGCTGATCTTGGTATTAATCATGAATTACAGTTTTCTATAACGTCCGGTAATAGGAAAGAGGCATTTTTCATAGACAGCTATTCTGGGGAATTATTCTTACATAAGCAATTAGACTACGAAGATTTGACATCATATATTTTGAACATTACTGCAACAGATAATGGCAGCCCAAGTTTATCATCCAGCGTATCTTTTATTGTAAACGTAATCGATGCAAACGATAATGCACCAATTTTTACTAATACAGCTATTGTACGCCAAATAAGAGAAGGCATTCCAAAGCATACACCAATAGTAACGGTTACCGCAGAAGATCCAGATTCAGGCTTAAATGGAAAAGTTTATTATTCGATCACGCACCAAGATCCCAATAACAACAGACGGCATTTTGCCATAAATAACAATACTGGTGTTATACATACTTTATTACCTATTGATAGAGAAAGCATTGATACATTCAGAATAACTGTTGTAGCTTATGATAGAGCTGAGCCGCCCTCTACGCGTCTTTCCGCTGAAAAATTAGTAACTGTAATTGTGGAGGATATTAATGATAATGCTCCAATTTTTGTATCAATGAATGCAGCCGTTTTAAATACTGAGAAACTGGAAAGAAGTGCAGGTCGCGGTATATTCATAATGAACGTACTTGCTCGTGATTTAGATTCAGGCACTAATGGGTTAGTTACATATAAACTAATCCATGGCGGTAATGATCTGTTCGATTTACATAGAAGTAATGGCGCGTTAACGTTACGTTATCCCCCAGCACCACCAGTAGCTCGGTGGAATTTAGTTATAAAAGCTACAGATGAAGCCGTGCTTAGTGAACAAAAAAGTACTGAGACGTATTTAACAATCATCATGGGTGGTACAGAACTACAAGGAGTCACATGGACGAACGTCGAATCCGTTACCGTGTCCGAAAATGAACCTGCAGGAACAGCTGTGTTGAATTTGACAAACAACTTTAAGTCTGGTTTAGAATATTATATAGTGAATGTGACTGGTGATAGTAGACAAGTGGACAGGTTATTTGATATCGATTCCTCATTGGGAATTCTTTCGACGGCTGTTCCTCTTGATCGCGAAGCTGGTGCAGACCGGTACGAGGTGGAAATATGTGCTGTGTCTACAGGAACGCCACTTAAAATGACGACAACAAAGGTATGGGCTAATCTGAATATATTCTTTTATCTGAACTTATTTTTGTTAAGGCGGACAGGGTCACAAAGAGGTATCACATGCACAAATAGGTATATACCTATTTGTGCAACGAGGAATAATATTGTCAGTCTTTTCACCCCCAATATCAGCTTAAACATAAGAGCGCACGAGGCTAGTGCTCAAGGACGATATTCGATTACAGTATAAGTACAATACTATTTCTATTCTCGATAGATATCAATATAAATCGTAACCAATTCAAAACAGCGGCATGTATAATTAACAACCTTTTTATTCATTTGTACTAATCAACTATGATAAATGTCATAAATCACAATAATCTTTTTGTTATTATGAAACTTTTTTCATCTTCTTAGTGGATCTAAATTCTTTTGTGCCTTAGGGCCACGGTATGACCTATGACGGCTGGAATTACTATAATCTATAAATCATATTTATTACATTGTCTAATGGTTCAATTTAAATGGTCGTGCTATATTTAAGAGTTTAAAAGGAAGAAAATAATTAACTTTGCAGGATCCGACCGATTGGTACCATATTGTTGATAACGTAAAAATTTAAATTAATATTTGTTAGCTTATGCCATTAAGTTTTAATCAGGCGATTAAAATTTATGAACCGCCTAAGCTTGCGAACGTCATGAAATACATACTTGTTTTTAAATCCTAAAATGTATTCCTCTCTTAGAGTAACGGACTTTCATATCATATCGGCCTTAATTGAAAGGGATAATGAATTATATTCTTACGCTGCCAGTATATGACAGTAAATGAAAAACAAGATACAATTAACGAATACAAATTATACCTAAACTTAGTATAATTGCTTATATTGGATACTAACAATTCTAATATTGTTTATAGACATGATAAAACTGATTAATAACTTAATATTATCCTATGTCAAATGCACCTAGTGCCATGCAGTCATGCGTTCATGGAAGGAATCCATCCTTTAGAGGGTATCAATGTTAGGCGGGCAGCTAATCGTAAAAATTGTAGAAACACCTGCATTAGAGGAAGGGGATGTACAAACATTAATTCATTTCAGCTTATACACGTCCAACTGCTGGGTACGAGCCTCCTCCGCAATAGGAGGGAAATTGATCTACTATACCACGCTGATCAGACGTGTTGGTTTTATAGATAGATTTCTTGCTCTTGCATAGATGTTATATGCATATTTAATCCCTTATTCGTCCCTTACGACACCCACCACCAAGACGTGGGGTGGTGAATTGTACGTCTATCCGTCACCACACGGAGAGTATATATTCATTATAAATTGTCTAGACTATATCTGTACCTCCATTTTTTTTATGGGAGCCTTTAGAATCTGTCTAAAGAATATGGACATCACTCTCCTGGATTATATATGAGCGTCATAGTGCGATCGGTAACCCGCGTGTAAACGTGGCAATTATGACATTAATCTTACTAAACAGTGAGGATAGGTTCAATAGTGGACGTCGATAGGTTAACGGATGGGATGGATGGATAAATATGAATAAATTATTAAGAATAACTGATAATTTTTTTATATTAAAATTATTTTTAGGGATTGTATCGCGTTTGTTTTTTGATTGTGTGACGTTTCGAAAACTTTACAGCGTTCATGATCACGGGTAATCAAAATCAAATACAAACGCCATAAAATCCGTAAAAGTAGTTTTATTTATAAAGAATATCATGGTAAATGCTGTGATTGAACATAATTTAACCCCCAATCAGAAAAAAAACCATTTGGCGTCACACGTTTTAAGTGCAATTTTATTATTTGCGAGGGAAATAAAAATATAAAAACTGGTTGCGTGCTCGTAAAAAATCTCTTCGTATTACGATTGCGATATTATGTACCTCACCTTTTGACGTTGAAAATGTTAAGCTTGTGACATGCGGGTACTGTCAGTTAACACTTTTCTTGTAATTCCGCCCCTTTATATATCAATACATATCTCATGTATTAGTCGGTGTATTTTATATTTATACATTTAAAATAATGTGTATAGTTCTGTTATCTATGTGATGACAGAGAGAGAGATTTGTATTCTTACACCGTCACCATTTTCTTTTTTTTTTATGGGTGGGCTATGGTAAGCGCACGCGCGGTCCTGTCCGTCCGGGGCGATGAAAGAACGGCGCGCGGGCCCATAACCCACCCGTACTCACGTCACCTCGTTGTTGGGCCGACCACCGGAGCAGATGTGACTTGTCATCAGTGGTACCATACGGAAAAACAATCAACTTGTTTGAATAATGTGGTAATGTGGTACTACCAATTGCTCCCATTGTAGAGAAAGCACGAACTCAGCAATGTGGTTTAAGGAGAGGTAATGGATTATAATAATTATTTTATATTACTATGTACACATTTCTGTTGAAGCTGTAATAGGATTTTAGTAAGATTAGTAATAAAATAGATAAAAAGGGCATAAAAAGGCTATAGTCCTATAATCACCACGCCTGGTAGGCGGGATGGTAATTGCAGTAGGTGTTATAGCATCACCATGATAGTGCTATTGCAATTTTCTATAGTGATAAGATAAGTGATTTAGATAACCAGCTTGACTGGAGAACGTAGCTTTTCGAAATTTTCTTTTCTTATTAATTTTGTTTTTGATTTATCACGTTGCAGTAATAAGTTATTTGGAAAAAGAAAACATTACAAGCAGGCTTGTATTGCGATTTTGAACAAACAGCTCATCATATCCTATGGGAGTGCAGTAACAAAGGGACCTTATGTTAGTCAGTCTGCAAGCCACATCTGCAATAGTACTACTATAAGTATCTTGTAGCAACTCGAGAAAATTTTCGGGAAATTAAACAGTTCTAGGAAATCACATTATTATAATTTTTTTTTAAAAGACAGGTTACACTAAGGAAATAATCCTTGTATTGCGGGTGACTTTAGAAACCTAATTAACGGACTCAAATTATATCTAGACTCAGAAGAACAATTCGTGGTTCGCACAACGTGTGGGATTCGAATCCAAGACACTGGCACGATAGGTCGGTATCTTAACCACGTCATTTGTGCAGTCAGTTTATTATGTTCTCCGTATTAATACAAGCTAACAATCTGTTATTATTGAATGCCAATTCTAAGCAGGTTATTAAGAATATTGCTGAAGATTTAAGTAATAAAATAAAATCTACAGAATCTATCATCATCATCATCATCATCTCAGCCCATATACGTCCCACTGTTGGGCCTGGGGTTCTTCCGAAATAGGAGGGAAATTGACCTACTATACTACGCTGGTCAGACACGTTGGCATAGGATTTTATGTCGAGATTTGCTTCTCTTACATAGAAGTTATCTCCATAGCATATTTCTTAGATGTCTTTTACGACACGCACGGGAACTCTTCAGAATTAGATTACTGTAATATTTATCGCGTCAATAGAAAACTATTTGTTAGATATAATTTATTATTGCTATTAAGCGTTTCATTAAAAGTGTAACATCATTTTACCCGTCAAGTAACTCATAAAACCGACAAAGTTATTTTATATTACCAGACATAATCCTTGCCAGGCGTCCGAAACGTAATATTGTACTAACAGTAAAACTTTAAGAATTTGAGAAATAATAAATGCTTATTAAAACTCGAGTGCCTCTTATTTGAATATACAAATCGAATATCTTACTTAATCGAAGTCAACTGATTGGTCGACGCAAGCGAGAACTGTCAAGTTAACTACTCAATATATTGTCATAAAACAGTATTTTTTAACAACATTTTATTTTATAATGCAGATTCTTGTTATTTCTTTGCGTTAATTTACATATGTACAATCAAGGCATCAAATTGTTATAGTTGATATTTTGCATGTATTTGAGAAAGTGAGAAATAAATATTTGGTAGGTAGGTATACGATTAAATTTTTAATCATAATATGTAAGTCATAATTTGTGATGCCTTTTGTATTTTTTGAAAGATAATCCCAGCAAAATAATGAATATAAAAATGGGAGCCAAGTGCAATATTATAATAAGTATGGTATGGTTATCGCCTTCACCGACATAAGACTTGTGATATAAATTGGTGCCAAGTTCTGTAGACAATTCTGAACTGTTTTTTAATAGAAGAATGTGTAACATTTTTAGGAATTAGTATTTTTTTACAATAAAAATGTTTGCTATTTATAACTGTAATTTTTAAATTCCAATCATGGAATTATTTACATAAAGCAAGGATCTGTTGAACCTCAACTTAGCTTTTTATTCATTTTTGTTATACGCAAGTTATTAATTTTACAATATAGGTCCGATTCATCTAAATATTTGAATTGCTGGTACAATTTGGTGCGTTTATGTTGAATAGTTTTAAGTTATGAATGGTTCGGAATGGTTCGTGTAAACTTACACAACGTGCGGCTCACCAGTTGTTTTCGCTTGAACTTGGCTTGACACGTAATCGCCTCTAGACACTTTGCTAAGAAATAATCTAGTATAATAGTGTATTTTATAAATATGCAGTATGGATTTAAATTACACACAGACTCAAAATTACAATTTGGGGATTGTATCAAGATAATTCTTAATGCATTTCCCTTATTATTTTCCTGCATGGGATTTGAACTCAAGTATATCGGAGTGGGAACCTGATATTTATCATTGGCCCATTATTATCATTAGATATTATTTATCATTACATTATTAGTCGTTTTACACCTATACGATATGTGTCTTTCTATAAAATTGCGCCTTTTGGATATGCGGAGAAAACAGTTCTATTTTGTTCTTGCATTTAAGTGTTGGTTAAATTACAACAAGTTATTTTTATTGAGAAAGCTTATGTGTACATGTATGTATGTGTGTATAAACACTCCAGTCACTCAAGTCAACGTTTGAATGTAAGATCACAATCTGAAATGCGGCCGGTTGCTGTCATGTACGCATGCGTCCATGACTAAAAACCGTTACGGGTCAGTTGATATCAAATTCGAATTAATGAAGCTATATATCACTGTAAAAGATCCCGACATGCCATCAAAAAGCCTCTGCTTAGAGACTCTAAGCACATGTCAAATTTAACAAGCTGTATATCGTTTCCTTAACTTCTTCTTCAGCCCACATACATCCTACTGTTGATCACAGGCTTCTTCTACAATGGCAGAGAAATTAATTTACTTAGATTATACCATGTTAGTTAGGAAGATTCGTAAAGAGTTATTTTTATGTCTAATCTGGCACCACACGGAAAAATTCTCTTATTGTTTTATAATCTTTACATAAGTTATAAGTGTCACAAGATTTAAAAGCTTAGGCTATCAATTGAATTATAACAAAATATAAAATAATATCTTATGTTGATAAAACATAAGGTTATCATTATACATATCCTATAAGGGATCTAAATGACAGCCATAAAACTTATTTCAATAATAATATTTCAAAAGGGTGGGTAAAGTACGCACAATTTCAAGAACTTAATATTAACAATTCTTAGTAGTGATAGAGCAGGAATAAAAAGGGACATTGTGATTTATTTTTAATCACCCATTCTTTATCTCGGTTTGTCATAAGAGTCGAAAGTTGGCAACGCACGAAAAAACATTCCAAATCGTTTGCATGGCGCCCTTTAATAGGATTATTTTCTCTCATAGTGGTCTATGCATTAAACTTTAAAGATTAAGATGATAATAAACTAAAAATAAATACAAAATATCGTTATAAAATTAAATTATAACCTTACAATGCTAGAAAGCATATAATCGCGAAACATTTTGTTATTATTGAGTGATCAATAAAAGTCTAGACATACAACTTGTCTATTTTATTAAGCAAGACTTAGATCTACTCTATTCGACATAATAATTTCTCATCATAACAATTTTTTGCTCCATATAAGCCACATAAGTTCGTGACAATGGTAACCTTGCTGTCAGACGATGTATCCAAACTTTAATTCCCTACAGACTTGTTAATTAAGATCTGTAGTTTAAAATAAGATCTTGTTTAGATAATATGTGTGATAGATTCTCATAAAGTATTCATGTTAAATGTATTATATACTTTTGAATATAACTACTGGAACACTCGCAAAAATACCTACCAGTCTTCTGGGTTCGTCTTTATGTCAATTTGCCTAAAACGCGTTTGACTTTTATCATATTTCTTTATTCTTTATTAAATTTGGATGAAATAAAATAAGTGCCTTATTCATAACTGTTTTTTTATAATATCTTTTATATTAAAAGCATTTTTATTTTGATTTTTATCATAAGTATTTGTTGGGGTGCAAAATAATTTTTAAGTTACAATATGAATTTGTGAAAAGGAGTGATTATAGGTAAACATTGGAGAGGGTTTGAGCTATCAACCGACACAGAAAGCGCATTAGGGCGCCAAGCTGCATTCTCGGGTCTGATTTATGCAACTTGCACCCGGCGGCGCGGGCATCGACACTCACCTTAATGAACATACAAGTTACGTTATACAGTGAAATGGCTTTCATTATTTCACGCCAATACTAATAGTCCTGTGTCTACGGGCTACATTTAAGCTTCGATTCACCTAATGGTCTCTTTCGAGTTTGCTTTTTCTGGAAGGAAAAAAACATATATCAATTTATAAATATACGCATACATATAAAGAACGACACACGATGAGGATGATTGGCGTGTTTTTAAATAATAGAATGCTATGTTTATGTATAATATATTCATAGCACATTCATTATGTAGCTTTATAAAACTGGTTGTGTAAAATGTTTTTTTACTTAACATTTGTGAACTTGTCTCTAGAATAGTTTTTAATAAAATCTTTCAAGGCATATGATAGAAGCTTTTTGTTAATAGATTAAATTTTTATTGTGTATAGTTTGATTTAGTAATATGAAGACAATAAAATACATGAAAGTGTAGAATTAACATAGATTTCCCAACTAAAATTAGTTATAAATAATTATGTAAAATTTAAATTTGTACATACAAGTAAAACCGTTACCATATATGAAAAATGAATAGCATAATTTTAGCTTCAAATAGTTGTGTAGATTTGTGTTATTTTTGTCTTTTTATGTATTTACTAGATGACCCAAGAGAGATTGTTCTGTTCAAATTGAAAAAAAAAACCAACCAACCGGGTCCAAATATTAATCTAAACTATTCTCGAACCCACTTGAACACATATAAAAAAAATCATCAAAATCGGTTTAGCCGTTTGGAAGGAGTTAATTTACAAACAATGTCTTTAAATTTATTTTTATTATTTAAACAGCTAGTGATCTATAACTTTCAATCCGTCAGCAATATAGCTTAATATGATAATGCATACTAGCTTTCACTAACTACAACTTCCCACAAAGTACCTACGATGCAGATAGATAAGCACGAAAACCCTTTCCCTTATTGATGTTCTGTGTACTTACTGTATTTATTTTTGAAGTTTATTTTTGAACAGAAAGGGGTGATGACATATACCTATTACTATTATGCCGTCATTAACTTGTGTAAGTTTTGATTAGACCCCGATGACGTTATAACTTATTATAGATTATCATAGACTTAATTAGCAGTGTACCTACATGTCACATAATTGCCGATTTACCATCGGCAGTTTTTAACTTATTAACCTTTCGCTTTTTTATCAATGAATTTATTGGCGGCCAAACTGAACGTTGCTGATTGGATGAAACTTTTAAATGTTAAATCAACATTTTCTTTAACCTGTTACCTACTCAGGCTAAATGCATTTTGAGGCGCAATTGATAACGAGTTTGGGTGGCACGTCCTCTAAAAGCATTATCGTTCGGGAAAAAAATCAGAACCTTGTTTTCAAAAGTCAAATAAACAAAATTGTTTTGTTATATCTCAAAAATACATTAAGCGAGTTACATTTTCTTGCTTTAATTTACACAACATGACTGATGATAAGTTGCGCATTTGGAGATATGCAATGGGGGATTTTTGCCCCGTGCTTCAACTCAGGCACGTCTTATTTTAGATTTTAAATAAAGTTGAGACAATATACTAACTAAATTGAGATAATATATCGACTGCAATGATAGTGTAGTGGTTACGATACCTGTCATGCCAGTTACGTGGGTTCGATTCCCATGCAGAACAATAGTTTGGGCAATCCATAACTTGTTGTTCTAATTCTGGGTGTAATTTCTGTAGGTTACATTATAAGTTTGTATTCCCCGCAATATAGGGATTATTTTCTTAGTGTAGGGTTTAGTGTAGACCAGATTTTTGATGTAAAGTCCTTTTCTGAAAGTGATAATATTCGTATGCATCCTTCATTATCATCACTTCAGTTCACATTCCTCCCGCTGGTGAACTCTAGCCTTTCCAAATATATAGTAAATTAGCCAAACATAGCCTGCCGGTCAGGCGGATTGGTATAGTGTTTAATTTCGAATTATTCTTCTCTTACGGTGATTTTATCTGCTTGTGTCCCTTAGTCGTCGTACGGTGATTTTATCTGCTTGTGTCCCTTAGTCGTCTTTTATGATTATTCGCGGGAAGAAATTGGGTGGTAAATTGTTTCCTTAATCCGTCAGCACACGGAGAGGACAGGTGAAATGTATTTTTAATTAATGTCTCAGCTACCAAACTAATATTTAGATAGTTTATAAACTATCCTCTACGTAATACACACGCAGTACTATTTCGGCATTATATTTCCTTTTAGCCCGTATATATATGTCTCATCCTTGCGTTCTGGCCTCATCCTTTATGAGAGGTAAATTGACTTGCCTCGATGATCAGACGTGTTGATATAGGGTTTTATTTCCAGTTTTTCTTCCCTTGCATTGATGTTATTGGCATATTATATCCCTCAGTCAGTCGACTGAGGGATATAACGATACCTACAGGCAGCAGAAGGGGTGGTGAATTCTCTACAATAGGGTTTTCACATGTAGTATTTTTTTACAGAGAAACAATAACTAAAGTTTATTCACCAATGCACATTTACACACACGGTTTTATAAAATATTAAATCCATGTCATCTTCGAAGTGTAAATCCAGGTATATTAAAGGTTTTTTCTTACTGATGGACAGTATAAGCAAAACGAGCAACATCAGTAAAAATAATAGCGTATAAACGAAAATATTTCAATTACGTAGTATAGGTATCATATTTATATCATAAATATTAAATACATTTATGAGAATATTAAATGAAACGAAAAGACTCAAATGCATTCTGTTTTTTGGGTTTTTGAAGTATAGCTTTGGCGATTATTAAATCATAAAACTTAAAAGTCTCAATTAAAAAGTAAGAAGGTTTCCAGGTACAAATATTTTCATGATATTTTGGTAAGTACTATCTTTAACAACGGTGGTATCTATATATTTTTGATTGAAATATCTAGATAAAAATTTGCGTAATAATTAATAATATTATTTTAAGATTATCATCTTGTCATCATAGTTCATATATGTCCTGTTGGGCTTGAACTTGTTCCTTCACAATAAGGGGGCAATTGTCCTACTGCACTACGTTGGTTCGACGGGTTTATATAGGGTATTATTTCAAGTAGGTATTAGTTCTCTAGATAGATGTTATTTGCGTATTATATAGCTATATCGTCTTTTACGCCACGTGGGTGAGAGAGGAACTGGTAAATTGTTTTCTTACTCCATCACCACTCGCTAAAGGATATTTACAGATATATTAAAGAAAAATCGATATACATTTCATTATTTCATATCAGCTCATAAAAGTCCCACTGTTGTACTCGAGCCTCCTCCACAATAGGAGGGATATTGGCCTTACTATACCATGCTGGTCAGACAGGTTGGTATAGGGTTTTATTTCGAGTTTTCCTTCCTTTGCATAGATTTTATATGCGTATATATCTCTTAGTCGTCTTTTACGACATCCACGGGGGTGGTAATCTGTTTTCTTACTCCGTCACCACATGGAAATCGGTATATCTAATAAAGAAACATCGTATTATATATCATCGTATTATATCATTAATATTAATACGTATAGAATTGTCTTCGGGATTGTAACCGCCAGAGAATTTTAAGAACGAAATTAAAGAATGTATTATATAAATTTTATGAATGTTACAATGCTAATAGCATAATAACATTTTATTAGTAAGTTATTGTCTATTATATTAAGTTATTATTTTGAAATCTTGATAAATTCAATTTCGAAATCTTATAGCGATACCAATTTTTAGTGACAATGGATTAATTATATAGTTCATGTCCCACAACTAACATTTTGCCATTATATTAGTATAATCTGATAGATAACAGTTGACTGACAAGTTACCGAAAGATGTCAGTCGTGACTCGGCTTGAATCGGCGGTATCCTAAGTGAAATCCTACGCTATACCCTTCGAACGAGTTGCGTAAATAAGCGAAATCGTGCGAGCTTTAACTTTAGTATCAAATTACTCGAGGCCCTAGACGCTTAATTTTCGAGTCTGAACAAAGAGGTACGTTAAAATAATATGTTGTCATAGTTGTCACTCAAGGTTTTGATAAAATGATAGCACACTTCAAAACTTATACCGCTAAATCTTATATTAGTTCTTAAAATTATTATTGCACAGTTCCTGTGAATAGTTTTATGTAAAAAAATTACTAAATTAAAACATAAAACGTGTCTATTCATGTATTATATAATAAATTTAAAGTTATGACAACTTAATTGTTTTTATATTTATTACAAATGTATTCGCGAATAAATTTTACAATACATGATGTATTTATAATGTATTAGAGTCAAAATAATCGAGAATTTTTTATAACAAAATTTAAAGTTTTAGTGTTTTAATTTGAAGTTTAATATAATCCGCGAGTTACAGAGCAGTTATTAGTGTCATTGGATGAGGATTTTAACCAATAATAATATGGATTACGTATTAAATTAAATGCTTACATAATATCCTAAAACATTTGTCATGCTTAAATAAAGATCAATGAATGGCCTACCAAGAAGTCTACTACAAAAACCAAGTATTAATGATGAAAAGGTGTCGTTGAAAATAAATCGAGCGGATTTTCATCATTCATCTCGGTTCAATACCTACCATACCATGCTGGTCAGACAGGTTGATATAAGGTTTCATTTCGAGTTTTAGTTCTCGTTAGACATTATATCCATATTATATCCCTCAATCGTCTTTTATGACATCCACGGGCAAGATAGGGAGTGGTAAATAGTATTCTTATTCCATCACCCATTAAGTAAATAAATAAAGATCTTATATATTTGCTTGATACGCATCGAACATATGATTAAAAGTACTATTTGTGATTTTAGGAGTTTTTGGTGAAATTTTATAGAGAAACTTAATGATAATAATTTCAACATTCGACAGGTTTTATTAATACAATAAAATACGTCAATTTAGTACCGGTTGACAGAAATGATCGCTTTATCGCGACTGTTTCCTGTCAGCCACGACTTAGTACATTTTCACAGTATGATATACAAATTTTAGCCTTATAATTTAAGGTTATGTAAATAATATAACATAATTCATCATCATCTTAGCACAAATATGTCCCACTGTTAGGCTTCAGCCTCACCCACAGCGGGATATTGAACTGCTACGTTTAATATACTGGTTAAAGGGATTGAAAATCACCTGCTTTTATCCCAATTGTTTGGGGTCGACTCAATGACTCTTCTTTCATAGTGTATATTGTTGTTGACCAGACGCCATCAGACTGAGTTGACCCAGGTCTTTGTAAAGCTCTTAGTCAGCTTTTACGACACCTACAAGTACTGTAAATGTTAATAGTATTCTACTAGTATTCTAGCCACTATCACACAGTATGATCAGATGGGTTGGTCTTGGATTTTATTGCAAGTTTATCTTGTAGTGATATTATTTGCTTACGTCCCTCAGTTGTCTTTTACGAATACCCACGGGAAAGAAACTAGTGGTGACCATTCTATTCGTATACCATCACCACATAAATAATATCTTTATATAATGATTTCTGATGTTTACGCGAGTATTATACATTTTAAATAAAACTACTTTACGGTGGACATGGTCCACCCGTGATCATGAACGCTGTAAAGCGTTCGAAACATCGGGTAATCAAAAATCAAATACAAACGCGATAAAATCCGTAAAGTAGTTTTATTTATAATATCTTTATCTTCATCATCATTCAGCCCATCATCGTCCACTGCTGGACGTAGGCCTCCCTCATGTTTCGCCACTAAGTGCGGTCTTGTGCCACCTCTTACATATATGTTTATCTGTATGTATTAATGTAAATGTTTATATGCATTTATATAAATTACGTGTTATATGGTAGGGGCTAAAAATACTCTTAAAATTGCTCATGATAACTAAGAGATTTATATCGACCTAGGTTGACTCCATCTAATGGTGTCTGTATTTCCGTGTGATGACGGAGTAAGAATAAAATTCACCACCTCCGTGGATGTCGTAACAGAGTAAGACTAAGGGATATATTACGCATATGACATCTATGCAAGAGATGGAAAACTCGAAACAAAACCCTATACCAACCTGTCTGACCAGAATGGTATAGTAAGATCAATCTCCCTCCTATTATGGAGGAGGCTAGAGCCCAGCAGTGGAACGTATATGAGCCGAAATGATGATGATGAATGATGATGGCGTCTAGTACACAATTAAATTCTTAAGATAGGTGTCGACGTTAGGCAGACCGATCACAAAGCTATTGTCAACTACTTTTGTAATATGTAATATGAAAGAAGAGTAGGTACATATTGAGTCGACCCTAAGTAAAGAGGCTAAGAGCAAGATGATGACGAATAGGTATTATATTAAAATATTTTACTAAAAAGAGAGCCAAATGTTTTACGTAATAAAGGCACTAACCCAGACCAATTGAATCAGTATTTTATTTTTAGTGTCCAAATTGATTGCTTTTAATAACTTGAATGATATAACATATTTGAAATACTAAAGAGAAAAAATACCAAAAGTTCGTCTAGACGCTCGTAGATAAATGATTTATTGAGATGTATTAAATAGCGTAAATATTTTCTAGAATATATTCTTGGGCGATTCAATCAGAAGCGTCCGAATTTAAGTCAGTTAATAAAACTATTAATTGACTGACCGTTTGGCGTGATCCCTTTGTACTCTGTTTTAGTGATTTAAAGTACACAAATTTAATATAAGTCTGACTATCAAAAATGTGTTTAGTGTTGAAAGCGTAGCGGGATTATGTTAAATCCAGCAATTACTGATTAAAAATTGCCCGTAATAGTCGACTTTATTGTATTTTACTAGTGTGTTATACATAGATCAAAGCTATTCCTATTCTAAGAGTGCTACATTGCTCAAATATTGAGTAGCATTTTTACCTCTTGGCGCTACTTTACCTAGTAATGCTTTTTATCTGTATAGTAAGTATTAATTTGATCCTATCTTGAAATGCCGAGCATAGCACGCTGAGCGACATTAAACTTTTTTTTTTCACGCTGTGGAAATGCATTTACGCACTATCCCCCGCCGGTTACAGACAGGGGAGTGTGTGTGGGACTCGCCGGCCACAGAAGTGATCGATATACCCACTAAAACCACAGCGGCCCTTTCCGCGCTTTTACGAGGTGCCGGAGAGATCGTCTGATAACATTCTATCCCCGACACCGCAACGCTTGGCCGTCTAGCCACGTTCTGTCATCATTCAAAGCGGTGGGTGGAGGAGCGCATAGCGGTGCCTCCTCCTCCCTGGTCGTCGCCGGCGGAGCGAGTCAGCTGACGCAAGCGCCTCGCGTGCCCGCTCCGCGGCCTCCTTCCTTGTCATGACAGCCTCACAGAAGGAGGCTGAGCGACATTAAACTTGATTGTGAGGTTTACATTTAGGAACCACATTTCCGTGTCGTAAGTCATCACTGGTTATGACCGACCTGTGATTTCAAACACTTGTGTATGGATGAGTTGGGTTCGTCTATTGATTTCTTTCTTGCAATTGAATCGTATCTATAAAAATACTTCAGCTCTTCAATATTACGCCCAACTTTCGACAGAGTCAAAGGCTTTCTCGTAGTCCACAAACGCTACAAAGAGAAGTGCCTAGTATCCCTCGGTCTTCTGGATAATGACCGGATTGTTTATAATCAGGGAGAGAAAATAACCCCTTAAAATATATGAACTCCTCCTAAACGTCTGGATCGATGTTGATGAAATTTGTTTGGATGGTTTAGATTTACAATTGGACCCGGTAGGTGGAGTCATTTTACTTGAACAGAACAAAGTCTGTTGGGTCAGCTAGTATATATTTATATATATATATATATATATAAAATAACACTTTTTCTGTATATAATTCACGACCCCCATTCTTGCCCGAGAGTATTGTAGAAGACAACTAAGGCTTAAACGTAAAAGGAAATGAAATATTATACCAACACGGCTGACCAACATGGCGTAGTAGGTGAATTTACCTTCTATTGTGGAGGAGGCTTGAGCCCAACAGTGGGACATATATGAGCTGCAATGAAGGAAAATATGATGATGATAAAATAACACATGCATTTATTTTTGCATGTGTTTTTAAATACTTGTTTACATTAACAAGATTGATTATTAACTGTCTCTCGACTGACACTGCTTTCTTATCGATGCCGCTGTTAACTATAGTAACCATTGTAACGTGAACTGATTTACTCCCCCTGACTTACTGTAGCTAAGACATACACGGGGACCCTGATCAGGCTGTCATAGGCCTTAGTTAATTGGACATTTTATGTGTGTGCATTCATGTGAAGTCGAACCGGTTTCTAGTGGCTCTGTACTTTCTACGTCAAAGATATATAAGTATTTATATGTGTAAGAATACGCTTATGATACTTATGTTGTTTGTGTGATGATTAAGTAAAAATACTTTGCCAATCTGTCTGGCTAGCATAGTATACTAGACTAATTTCACTCATTTTAAATAAAACTACTTTACGGATTTTATCGCGTTTTACACTTACACTTTGCAGCATTCATGGTCACGGGCGAACCATGAATCCGCCCGTGACCATGAATGCTGTAAAGTGTTCGAAACATCGGGCAATTAAAAATCAAATACAAACACGATAAAATCCGTAAAGTAGTTTTATTTAATTTCACTCAGCTGGAAAGTATAGGAACTGTATAAAAGGTTTAGCAAATTACAGTTTATCATAATCACAGTTCATATAAATCCCACTTTTGGCCTTGAGTTTCCTTCCTAATAGAAAGACCAATGACCTACTATACCATGGTCAGACGGGGTGCTATAGGGTTTTATTTCGAGTTTTCTTTCTCCTCTCGAGAGAGGGTGGTTAATTGTATTTTTACTCCGTCACCACACCGAAAATTGAATCTTTAATTAATTTCTATTTCCGTTTTAGTACAAGCCATTATGTACTCTAAGTAGTAAGATTGAGGATTGCGAATAACGAGTTCTTAAATTGCAATCAAAGGCTATGCACCGTTTTACAAAATTATGTTCGCATTTATTTGTGAAATAGCACTTATTTTTCATACTTCGGAGGACACGTGAAGCTTTTATATGAATACATCGGACAGCTATGTCTTCGAATTATGAGAGTTAAGAAACAGGGTCTATTTGTGCTAATATGTATATATATATAATAGGTATATATATCCTATAATGTATCTTGCGTCGTTACCTGATGTTTCCTAATACTAAGACGCTATGGCCGATATGCGATTTGAAAGATTTAATATTAGTAATTTGTGCGTCTAAAACTTTTCAATCGCTCTTTACCTACTTCTTTGTCGTCCATGTGCATCATATTTATATAATATACTTAAATGTTAAAATAGTTTATGAAATATGTCAAATAATTCTTAAACGCCATTAAACAAACTTAAAATACAAAATAAAGCTAACCAAATAAAAATAACCCTTACAGAGTAATTTATGTGTATAGATTATTCAAATTAGCTAAATCGAATGCATGGAATTTTAATCTGAATGCTCAAAAAATTATAGTGTGTTTATGTATGTTGTACATTGCACTGGCGAGGCGTAACGATTAAATGTATAACGAGATTTAAGATTCTAAAGATTTATTGTAGAATTATAGTTGCCGTTTTGCCTGCAGGTGTTTTAAGCAACGCGATAATTATATTTTGAACCATCTTACTAGCCCTAAAAGCAGTTTAACTCACTAAAAGACATGTGCTTAAATATAATTGAAAGAGTTGTGTACTGCTTCGAGACACAAAAATATTAAATTTTCTTTATTATCTGTGATCAAGCCTACAGATTCTTATTTCTTACAAATACCTATATATTTTGATCGCTATAGCTTTTCAAACGATATTACTCCAAGTACCTGTCACAAAACTTACGCCTCCGCGACGTTTCTTTGCGAAATTGATTTCCCGATGGTATCTAAAGTCCCGAGGGAACGCTGGATAAATAAATACTTTACGATAATCTTTAGAGATCTGAGACAGGCCAGAATTACTGTATGGTCAAGATATTATTGCATTTTAATTCTGTTCCCGACACACCTCCGTCCCATTAAGTTCTGATATGATTTAATGTCTTATTGTATGAGCATGGATGACCAGACCCACATCGTATAAGTCAAATAAATTTTGGAACGTCTGAAATAAGCGTAGTCTGCTGATCTCGATATCACGTTCATATATATTACCTACTAAATTACAATTAAGAGTATCATTTTAATCTATGTAAAGTATAAAATTAGGTGGGATTTTTCACTGTAGATATTTTGCCATATTGTACGTATTTTATTCTGGCATATTTATGCTTTATTATCGTTTCATTATCATTACAGCTCATATACGTCCCACTGGTGGGCTCGAGCCTTCTCTGCAAAAGGAGGGAAATTGACCTACTATGCCATTCTGGTGAGACAGGTTGGTATAGGATTTTATTTCGATGTTTCTCTTGGATAGATGTTACATGCATATTATAATACCTTAGTCGTCTACTACTCCAACCACGGGCAAAACAAGAGGTTATTACTTTTTTAGCTAATTTTAGTTTACTTGTTAAAGCGTTAAATATTTATTAATCCATATTCTCATGCTTAAAATGTTATTAAAATTTAAACTTAAGAATTACATGTTTATGTCATAACAAAAACTGTGATGGCTCATCAGAGAATCACTTGTTTGGCAATTTTCATAAACACTTAATCCGTCTAATACTAAGAGAATTATATCATCATAATATCTCAGCAACACAAGTCGTAGAAAACTATGAAAATAAAACGCTAATAGTGAACAAAATAATTACATTCTAACAAATGACTACAGGGACTTAATCCTTTTGACGCCTTCACACATACGATAAAATGTAAGCAATATTGGAAGACGCACTGATTCTCGCCTTCCACCGCAGAATCTCGTTTAGTACATCGATAAAAGTTGTAAAATGCAAATGGGGCTAGTGAAATGTTAAGAATCTTACGCCCACGCCCAAGCTTAGAACCGTTACTTTATTCACGTATATATTTTCACACATTATGTTAACTTTTCGTATTCAACAATAAACATATAGATAATAATACTTTTTATGTTAAAAGTTTACATATTTAACACATCTTAGGGCATCGCATCAGCTTATAGAATAAACGGTTTATTCAGCTATAAACGTAATATATGCGTTTCGGTTTGAATTTTAATCCATTTGTTTGTTGGCTATATTGATACCTATAATTCTCAAGTAAAATTAACTCAACCTTTTTTTCTTTAAATTAACCTGGAGAATTTCTTTATAAATATAAGTTTCTTCTAGCAATACTAATAATAATTATATCACGAAATTCTATTTATACCTACTCTGTATAGTATACACAATATCACAAGACATTTTTTTGATTTCATTTAATTTCACATCATCAAAACATTTTCAAGACATTTCATGCTACTAGCATGTTGAAAAGTATTTTAAAACTCGGACCAATAAAAATCAAATACAAACGGGATAAAATCCTCAAAATTAGTGCTATTGCAAATGTTTAATATTAGCGTAAAACTGTGTAACCATTATTGCAAAAAAAAAAAATATAACAACAATATTATATCAAAAATGTTTTTATAATAAAACGAAATTATGTCTTTGTTGGGCATAAATTACGAAACGAGATGAAATTATACTAATTAAATTCAAGATATAAATAGATAAGCTCACTGTATTGAATACGAATATTATGTCGAGCATAATGTCGAGCATAATGTAGTGTCGTTGGTTATTGCTAAGACGAAGGAATGAGATACCTAACTAAAAAAAAATATCAATTAGTGAATGCAGAGATGTTTTGTTGTATAACTAAATACAATTATCGTTATTTAAATTTTAATACGCCTTAAATTTAGAACTGCGTTCCGCAATAGTTATTTCACTACATTCCTTAATTTGTTAAGCATAACATAAGGTGTACTTATTAGCTGAAAAAAATCTATAAAATAGTCTCAAATTTTGTTTAAGTTTGAATAAATAATATAAGCTATTCCCACGCGTCCAAAAAGTTGTTGTATTAGTAACTTTGTAAAGTTTTTCGAAGTATTCACAAATAAGAATTAACGGTTTTTCTAGTTCTAATAGAATACACTACTCTGATAGTTTTAATGCTACATATAGATAAACGACGCTTGTATATAACTGCTGCTCGAAACCAGTTTCCAAAATGAACTCGAACATAACTTACGAAAATATATATTATTGGTATGTACCAATTTGAATGTGATGAGAGACTGGAGTGTGTAGTAAATATCTAGATGGGCAAGACAATAGACTATAGCAGTGACTACATTTCATTCGATAATTGCAGAGGGCGCGTGAGTCGATCGTCGATGCGCAGCGCCCCGAACGGCAGCTAAACGCTATTTTAAATTAGGGATGCGATTCATCGATAACGTTCTGAGTTATTTATTGTGCTGACGTTTAAACTAGTGTGTGTCGTTTTATTTTATTAAATAAATAATAATAATAATTATACTTAACTATCAAATGAACAAAATTATATATATTTCTTTTCAACAATTTAATGGACATAATGAAACATAGTAGTACATAATGAAACATAGATTAAGAATTAAAATGTTTTGAATTTTATAATGAGGAAGAGAGTATGTGTCTTTGCATTAGTTCACCTTGGATCATCAATATCCGTTGTTAGCTGATAGGCGATGGTATTTTGGATAAAAGTAGGTTCATACCATCATTAGTGTCTACTATTCCAATCTGGTGGTTGCAAATTTTTCCTTTTATATAGAGTTGATGAGCAAAAATTTCGATTATGTCTTCCTACATTAATCATAGAGGCATAAATATTGGCATACTGTTTCAGTAATTTTCATAGATTGTCAATGATTCGAAACATTCAAGTTCTAAAAGATGAGATCTTTGATATGACTAAAAACTTGAATTATTTCACACACAACAGATGTAAAAAAAAAAACTTATTTAATAAACAGAATATCACATCACTATACCAAGCGAACGGGCCGTTAAAAATATTTAATCTGGTTGGTGCGTAACCCGTAATTACCTGTTGTATACGTATGTCAGGATATACCAGCTTGAAGTGAAACCACACTTCAATGGTTTGCAAATGTTTACAGAAATGAACCGGCTGCTTGTTGCTCTGTTTGTCAATTATAACAACTGGGTTATTTAAACTAATTACGGCTACGCGTGTCAAACGAAAGCACCTTTTGTTTTATATTTGCTGTTAATTTTACGCCATCTATAACGTACATTTGAATATTATTTTTGTACAGTTGTACATTAAAATGAAATTATTATATAAATTATTTATTTATTCGTTCTTTTTATACAGTTCTTCTGTAAAGTGAATAATATATTTTTATATCAGCAACTTTTGTATTTAGATAATTATATAAGTATACATTCATCATCATGATGATGAGCATCATAAAAATCTATATTAGCAAGAATAATGGCATTAGATTACCAACTGTTTCGAACGCATAACTAAATTTTGGGCCTAGCTGCTCGTGTTTATATGTACCAGTAAATTGTTTGGAACATTTTATGGTTGTTCTAAGTATTGTTTATAAAAATTAGCATTTCTCTACCCTGGTTGAATCCGGCGTTGTGAAATGCTAATTTTTCGCATTCCTATTCCATTATAACGATATGGCAAAGATAATAATAAAAATATTTAGTTTAACTCATCGGCTAAATACATTAACAACTTTTAAAAATTACAACTTGATACGTTAACAAATATTTAGCCATAAAAAGTTCACAAGAGTTAGATAATATTAGCAGTCTCAATATTCTAAAAGGTTTTGCCGCTAATAGCAATTCAATCACAGTGCATTTTTTGCACTGCAACCAATAAATCGATTTTATTAATTATATAATTGGTACAATACAGAAATATCTTTGTAGAAGAGTTTTACATATGTTATTTTATTAGAATTTATTGTTTATGAAAAAGCAATTAGGAATATGAAACCTGTTTCAAGGTTTAAGACAAGTGTGAGAACCTGAGTTGTTCTACCAGAAAACATGGAGCCCCTTGTTCTTTAGTAATAAGCCTATTCAATAATATAATTCGCTTAAATGAAGGGGCTGAGGTTTTTGTTCAATTTAATGGGAACACTTGAAGTCTGAAAGAATTAACGATATTACCTATTATATATTGACCTTGCAATGCCATAGTGGTTAATGACCTTAGAGTAAAAAATATGTTCAATATTGCATTTATTTTTATTAAATTTGTGTTAAGCTACATTAATATGCGTTTGAATATATTTTGCTAATAAATTATTTTTGAGTTACCTTGTGAAAATAATCTTATATCTTTAAACGAGCAATTCTTGTATATATATATATATTCAGGATCTTGGAAACGACTCCAACGATTTTGTTGAAACTTGGCATACTAGAAGTTTCGGGTCCAAAAAATCGATCTAGCTAGGTTTTATTTATAGAAAATATTGTTTTAGCCGTGTTTTTAGCAAAACAATACAATTACATTAAATTCTAAAAGAATATGATTTCAAATTTCGTTGTCAACGTCATGAGTTACGATAGCTCAGTTGGGAAGTTGACCGGTTCTAATTTTGGTTTTTTTGGCATTCAAATAGCGTCGGTTCGAATCTCGGTGTTATTATTATTCTCTTTTTGTAATTTTTTATATATTTTACATTACTTATTTTTTATTAATATATATCTAAATAAATTTGACAAAAATATTCCGAGCGAAGCTCGGTCAACCTGACATTGATGATATAAGACTAACTAAAAAAAGAGAATAGCTTTCTTCGTTTGGAGACGGAGTAAGAATTATAGTTCACCACCTTGTTTCTTGTTAGTAGATGTCGTAAAAGAGTATTAGGTATGGGATATATTACTGCGCCTGATGCCTAGCAGAGGCTGCGGATGACCTGATCGGGGATTTAGTCAGGCACCCGCGGGGATGTTAGCCTCGCGACGACGATCGACGTCCCGGGGGGACGTCGATGGGAGAGGGTACTCCCTCGGGGTATTTCGTCGGGGCGACCACTGAAAGAACTCTGCACTGGTGGTCGGCCCAACGACGAAGGGTGACGTGCTATATGGGTGGGTTACGGGGCCGCACGCTGCCCCTCTGTCACTGACCCTAGCGCACCCAAAAAAAAAAAATAAGATATACATATTACGATGTTAATATGAATGCAATAAAAGAAAAGTTCGGAATAGAACCAACCCGTCGGCCTACCGTGATAGAGTAAGTGCATTTGCCTTTTCCAGGAGGTGTCTCGAACCCAGAGACGTAAGCTTTTCAAAGCTTGAGCATTCCAAAATTGTGATTTGATAAATACGTTATAATATAGTATGCTATATATATATATATATATAGCATATTATTGAAAACTCACATTTTATACTATTTTGTAATTCACTTTCGTCTAAATTCACGACGAGTGAGCTGAAGGTTCATTATCATCATTTCAGCCTATTGCTGTCCACTGCTGGACGTAGGCCTCCCTCATGTTACGCCACAATGTGCGGTCCTGTGCCGCCTGCATCCAACGACGCCCAGCAACTTTCACTAGGTCATCGGTCCACCTAGTTCATCCTACA
Source organism: Lymantria dispar (assembly GCA_032191425.1). Lineage (NCBI taxonomy): Eukaryota > Metazoa > Arthropoda > Insecta > Lepidoptera > Erebidae > Lymantria > Lymantria dispar. The sequence continues at coordinate 18,998,993 of CM063447.1, read as the reverse complement.
CTGCGTCGTCCGATACGTGGTCGCCACTCGAGAACCTTTCTTCCCCAGCGGTTGTCGGTTCGTCGAGTGATGTGGCCTGCCCATTGCCACTTCAGCGTGCTAATTCTTCGTACTATGTCGGTTACACCCGTTCTTCTGCGGATTTCCGTATTCCGGATTCTATTTCGCAGAGAAATCCCGAGCATAGCCCGCTCCATAGCACGCTGAGTGACTTTGAGCCTTGTTATGAGGCCTACATGAAGAGACTTGTTATGAGAGCTGAAGGTTAGCGGTGCATAAATAAAAGAAAAATATTTTAGCGTAAAGTAAGGCATTTTATCTTTTCATAGTTAAATAATTCTTAGTTAATTTTCAAATGTGGTATTTTATATTTTAGTATTCTATAATGTCATTTTTTTTTTACTAAGAATTATGAATTTTGGATTTTGTTCTCTCTCTCTTTTATGTAATCGAAGACAGTGAGACGACTGCCAAACATGGCGTAATTATAGTGTAGTATTATATTGTTTATTTACCCAGTCCAGCTATATTTTATCTAAAGCCCCCAAATAGATTAATTAATTTCAAATCATCTTCTCAATAGAATCGATCAAAGTCCGTTTGGCGGTTCCAGTGTTTATATCGAAGATGACTTACACCGATATGCGCTAGTTTGCTTTATTCTCTACCTCAATTAGAATCTCATTCTCAGGTTGAAAAGCCCGATGATGTAATTTTCGTCGTCGTTTTAGGATCTAGCCAGATTCACCCGGTTTGATAATAAGTTTAGGCAATGTAATTTTTTATATCTTCATAAATCCTAAACATGCTATATATGTATTTACCATAAGTGTGGTTTCTTAGTACATATAGTACTGCATTAATTTTCGTTAGCCATTTTTTTTTATCCAATGCAAAAAAACAATTTAACATAGGTAGATACCGTTGCTAAATTATAGTTCATCATCATCATCGCAGCTCATATGCGTCCCACTGTTGGGCTCGGGCTTCCTCCACAATGGTAGGGGATTTGACCTACTAAACCATGCTGGTCAGACATGTTGGTATAGAGTTTCATTTCAAGTTTTCCTTCTCTTGCACAAATGTTATGTGCATATTATAGCCCATAGTCGTCTTTTACGACATCCTCGGCCAAGATAGGGAGTGGTGAATTGTATTCTTACTCCGTCACCGCACGGAAAATAAAAAAATACAGTTAACTACTCAATATATCCTCTACAAATGGTGTGAAATATTCGCACAGGTCTTCTTATTATATTTTTCATATTTGTATTATATAAATTTATGTAATTAATTTACTGCTTTGATTATTAATATTGACATAAGTCAGTACAATAAAGAATATAAGAGAATGGAAAGCTTATTATTTTCTTGTATGTGACAACTCAACGCCCAAACATAGAGGTTTGATGTGATCATTTCGAACTATGGACGCTAGCAACAGAAAAAAAATCCCAAGTTAACAAAAAGTTAAGAAATGACTGTATCTTTTTAACATTTAGCTCACCATTGGAAACCGTTACCTGAGACAGGTAAAATTTATTTCAAAAATAAGGTAATACCTGTTCAAATATAACTCTATTTGAAATAGAGTTACGTATAACGTCTATTTGGAAAAGAAATCAAGCCATTGCAAATTCTGCAGAAATTATAGCAGATAATATAATTAATAGATTAATAAAAATACTTGATTTTCCTTAAATTTGATTCAGATATTGAACTAAGTCCTTAATCTGACGTCTTAAATTTGAATCCATGGTGAAATAATGCATTTAACAAATTCCCTTTTGAATCTACTTTGACTTCTCCATAATTCAACAAGTCACCGGGATAGCGTCAAATTCTCTCCCGGCGAACTAATTTGCAGTCTCGGATTGAGTGAGGGGATATTAATGGTTAATACAGTATAATCTATGTACTATGATTTGTCTGGTATAGATAAATTAGTCATCGTTTTTATGTATTCAAATAGTTGATGGTATAAGTAAATTATAAGAGATTATTAAAAGTTATTCATTTGATATAATTGTATTGTAATCTACATTCAACATCGTTATCATCATTTTAGCTCATATATATCACACTGCTGGGCTTGAGCCTCCTCCACAATAGGAGGGGAATTGACCTACTATATCACGCTAGTCAGACGTGTTGGTTTAGGGTCTTATTTTTCGGGTGACATGACCGGGGAATTAGTCCGTCACCCGCCGAGTGGCCGACCGCGTGAGGAAAGGCCGACAGTGAGAGACAAGACTGCTCCGGTGGTCGGCCCAACGACGAAGGCGACGTGCATCGTGGGTGAGTCGAGAGAGTGCGTCTTATTTCTAGTTTTTCTTCTCTTAAATAGATGTTATATGCATATTTAATCCCTTAGTGACATAATCTACTTAATCTAGATCACAGAAAAAAGGAATCTACATTAAATGCATAGACTATTGCTGATTATATTTATAAAAACATCCATGGGAAGTAATGAGTGGGGCATATTGTGTTCTCCATCCGTTACGATGTGGAGAAATAATTTAATAATGTATACTAAAAATGGTTATTGTTAATGATGTGTACAATTATTTTAAATCTATGTTGTGTAGAGCAAACTATAACTACAAAAACATATATTATTATTCGCTAATCTCTTAGGTAATTGTTACGCAAATAAGCTCAAATATTCTCAACTCAATATCTTAAAACATACTACGCTTGCTTACCTATAAACGTATCAAACTGGTTTGATGCTCGCCAACAGAAATCAATTTAAAATGCTCGTAAAATTAAAAATATTTTGCCAAAGATATATAATATGCAATGTTACAGATCAGTGGTCCTGATTCTGGTGTCAACTAAAGTAAGTTCATTTAAAATTAAGAAAGGTAAAAATAATAAACAAAATGTGAATTTTTCGATGGGGCATAAGTTGTTATTGATTGCCTTATATTGGTATTATTTAAATAGGAGTATAATAAAGTTTTAATTTTTATAGTAAGTACACATCTATGTACCTACTCATGAAAATACTTATTTAACAGATATATATCTTATAGGGTAAATATATGAGGCGGCGGATCGCCTGCGCGAGGAGCGTAGCCTCGATGAGACGATCCGCCGCCGGTGACTGGGGCGGCGCAGGCGCGACTACCTGCGCCTCATGCCACCCTAGCCGAGGCCGCGGGTGCCGTGACCGGGGATTAGTCCGTCACCCGCCGAGAGGCCAACCGCGTGAGGAATGACCGACGTCCTCCCCGAGGGGGGGACGTCGGTCGATGGGAGGGTACCCCAAGTAGGGGGTATTCTGTCGGGCCGACCACTGATGTCAAGTAATCCTCCTCCGGTGGTCGGCCCAACGACGAAGGCGACGTGCATCGTGGGTGGGTTGCGGGAGTTGCGTGCTTACGCCCCTCTGTCGCCCCGGACGGAGTGGTGCGAGGAGCGCGCCGACCGCAACCCACCCCAAAAAAAAAAATAGGGTAAATATATACTATAATAGAATATATATACTTGAAAATATGGATCAACAGATATTTTTTATTGTTCTTAGTGGCACACGAACAAACAGCACACCTGATGATAAGTGATGCTGCCGCTTATGGACCTTTAGGCCATTGCCTACAGTGAAGAAAGTGAAGGAACTGTGAATTCGTAACATAAGGTTCGGTAATACTAAAGGCACTAATAATGAGTAAACACCCTCAGAAAGATGGGCTGCTAGCTTTCTCGCTCACCGAACGATGTGCAATAACAAGCTACTACTACTAAGACGTCGATTTTCTGCAAGAAGGTGGTATTACCTCGAGCAGATCGGCCCGCGGCTGTAGATGAACGATTGTCGACAGTTTAATTTTACCACATAATTAATTCATACTTTTATTCCATGAAAGTACCTATTCCTTAGTTATATACATATATGTACTTATTATATTGAAAATATACGTTACTTGAAAATATGAAACAGTAGATTAATTGTAAATAAAACTACTTTTACGGATTATATCGCGTTTGTATTTGATTTATGATTGCCCGACGTTTCGAACACTTTGCAGCATTCATGGTCACGCTGCAAAGTGTTCGAAACGTCGGGCAATCATAAATCAAATACAAACGCGATATAATCCGTAAAAGTAGTTTTATTTACAATGTGTAGTGCTCGCGTAAACATCAGATATCATTACAGTAGATTAATATTAAGATCTGTATTATGTTTTGATAATCAGTCATTCTAAGTGGCAATGAATCGTCAATCTAGATCCACTGCTGAGAGGGTACCCCCAAGTAGGGGGTATTCCGTCGGGCCGACCACTGATGACAAGTAACCCTGCTCTGGTGGTCGGCCCAACGACGAAGGCGACGTGGTGTTCGGGTGGGTTGCGGGTGCGTGCTTACGCTCCTCTGTCGCCCCGGACGGAGTGGTGCGAGGAGCGGGACGACCGCAACCCACCCCCCCAAAAAAAAATCTAGATCCACTGTTGAATATAGGCTTACTGAAGTAGGATTATCGTACTTGTTATGGCCGTTCTTAGCGTTCGGGTTGGCGATCGCAGTTGATGCTAAAATTTTACATAATACCGAATGGATAGAAGAATGGTCCATCCACCATTCTTCTATCCTTCTCTTGGTGATCCCTCAGTCGGTTTTTATGATTCCCAAGCTAAAGTAAGAGGCGGTGGCAATAAACATTAGTGGTTATCAAAGTAAATTTTTGAGTTAGATTGACATCTGCCAATCTGGTTTACCTAATGATTTATGATGCTTACGCGTAGGTATATTACTAATTTAAAATAAAGCTATTTCTACGGTTTTTATCGCATTTATATTCGATATATAATTTTCTGACCATTCAAGTACTTTATAGCGTTCAGGTTATGGAGGGCTAAGGTGTAGCACGTCTAACAAGTCATCGTTATTACAGAGATTCTCAGAAGTCTCATCAGAAATTCCTTATACCTCCTGTGACCATGAATGTTGCGAAGTATTCCATACGTTGAGAAATCAAAAAACAAATATAAACGGGCCAAATTTCGTAAAATAACTTTATTTCAAAGGCTTCGTTCATTTTTTATTTTCATTATTAGATAACAATCGCCAGAAAAAAACAGGATTTGTAAGCCATATTTTATTATAGTGCAGCAATATTTTAATTCTTGTTTAGACCGACGTGCTGTATAATTAGAACCTCTAACATATACTACAAAATGATTTGAAATTAAAGTATGCCGTGATAACTTCGGTTCGAAAATAAATTACGGCGACGTTTACGATATGACTTCATTTGAACTATAAATTCATAATTACGACTTCAAGTGCCAGCAAACGCTAAATCAGATCAGTAATTTATGTATTGGATGTTTCTAACTTATATAGCTATGAAACAATACCATTAAAATGGTCGAGTTTAAATCATCATTTAAATATTCAAATGATTGTCTTGATTTAATAACTGAATGAGCATGCCTTTAAAACATATACACGAAGTGATTTCGTTTTTCTATAGCTACTAAGAGGAAGTGAAGTATTACAATCACTTTAGAATAGCTTTGTGCAAAGTTGCTATTCATTAAAGAATTTCATGTGACAAAAGGTTTTACACAAAAAGCATACCTAAGAATTCTAAGGTGACCGTCCGTATTACTCAGCTTTATAAAATGCAGGTATACTTTATCCCATCGAACAATGTTTGTGCCAACATTAGAGCCAAGCCCGCGTGGCATCCGCCACTCATCCATACGTAGCTCGCGGCTATAAAGGTGCGCCATAAAACGGGTCTCATTTTATGACCATTTGACGAAGTTATATACGTTTTTGAAGTCATTTCTTAGCCAAGTCGACTATTGTGGCTACGTGACCACTTCGTTGAGGCTTTGCGTATTTTCTTATTACACTATAATATTACACTATATTTAAGTTATCAATTTTATTCAAAAGTCTTTGAGTTAAGTTTTCTAGAATATTTATTTTGATGATTAGTTTTATATCTGAAACCGATATAAGGCAATCAATTTAAGTTAATTCGTTTAGGAATCGTGCTAGCAGAGAGTAAGGGCCTAGGCTATCGCTAAGGAAATCTGTAATCTCGACAATGCTGTATCAATATTCATGCTTACGGTCGCGACCCTTACTATTTGCATAACTGCGCAATGCATTCTCTCGGTTGCAACTGTTCTATTGTTTTATGATCTAAATGACCACGCGATATAGAGCTGGTCACGATAATCATATATGCTAATATCTACAGATATAATATTTGTGATTTCATTATACCTTAAAATCTGCAAGATACTATGTATATGATTTATAAACTGAAAGAGATTCAATATGTTAGATAAAATGATCTGAAAAGTAACTTACAGCTACTATTTACTTTAATTAAATTGAATTTATTTATAATCAGGAAATTTGACTACTAAATAAGGTGTAGTGGTTAAGGTGTCAACCTACTGCCGGACAATACTTAGTAGGTACGATTCACAAATTGGTGTTCTGAGCCTAGGTGTAATTATTAGTTGTTGTTTATCTGTTTGTAAAGCCTTCTGCAATACAAGGAATATTTCCTTAGTGCTGATGACATCATCAAAGTCATAGGGAACCGTTGGATGTGAGTGACTCAGTACCTATCGTTTCGACTGGCATTCTCATAGGGATTTCTATGTCGACCACTGAAGTCAAGGAACTCTGCGCCGCTGGTCGACCCAACGACGAAAGCGACGTGCTATACGGGTGGGTTACGGGTGTGCGTGTTTACGCCCCTCTGTCGCCCCGGACGGAGTGGTGCGAGGAGTGCGCCGACCGTAAAAAAAAAAAGGTATTTCTATGTCCAACAGTGGACGTGTACGGGCTGATGCATAATGACTGTTGTTTGTTATCTATTAATAAACATAGGGTAAACCGCAGTACACCTATATGGACATTTTTATGTACAAACATAGACTAATAATAAGTTTTGAAAATAAAACATATATTAAGAATATCTTCGTAGCAAGCCGAGCTTCGTAGCAAGCAATTTTTTAATATTCCGTAAGCATAAATTAAAGAAAAAAAATCTTTTTTAAAAATAGCTTTTATTATTTGTTAATAAAATGAATTAAAAAGTTTAAAATCCAGGTCCATCAATCAGACCTTGGTTACCATATAGTATCAAAGTACTCGTCAAGACGAATCAAATGAGCCCAAATTAAATGGGGTTGCGTCGTTTAATTACGGAGTTCCTATGGCCAGCTTCCGGGTTCAGAGCAGCTCTATGTCACAATAATATTGCATTGTCATCCGATTTATACATGCATGCAAAGTTTGAGGTCAATCAGAAACTGGGAAGTGGATCAAATTTAACTTGCAAGATTTGATTACAGACAACGGGACAGGTGAATAAAAGCTTGTAAAAATCCATTTGCATTTCTCTGCACAAGTGTGATAATAAAAATGACCTGTATATCTTGCTACAAATATTCAAGGACGGGTTATTTTTTAGTTTATTCAATGTGAAACGGAAGATTACGAGATAAAAATATTGATTGTCTTGCTATTGACAATTATAACAATTAATAATTGTGCACGCTCTATCCAATTTGTGAATGGTAGGCAGGTAAAATGGAATCTGTGTTGTATGAAACACTATTAAAATAAAACCGGTTTAAAAAGTGAATTTACCGCTTAAATAAGTCATATAGAAACACTTTCTTAGATTATTGCTTTAGTCTACTCCATTGTGATATAATTCTCCGTTACCTCAGAAATAGTTATCAGTTACCTATAGCAAACTAGTGAGATTGAAACATTAATCTCTGTACCAAAGTAGAATAGAGACCGGTCCTCATTTACTATTTTAATATATATTCTGGAATTATTACATCATCAACGGTCTCCCTCTTTTATGACAAGGAATTTGACCTATAATGTCATGCTGTTCAGACGTGTAGGCATAGTGTTTTATTTCGAGTTTTCTTTTGGTTTGCATTGATGTTATATCCTTATTACATCCCTTTGTCGTTTTTTACAACACTTACATGCAAGAGAGAGCTTAATGAATTGTATGCTTATTTCATCACCACACGGAAAAAGGTAGATCATATTTAATCAAAGCAAATTCATAAGAACCCTAATAATTCATTGTAATGAAATGAGACTTAGGGATTTTATGTACACATTTAGTAGTTTGAATCATTATATAAACCCACATTAGAATGAATTATTCATTCATAATGAAGGAATTTATTATAATATTATATTGAATAATTATAATAGCACTCTTTATTAATAACTCAATACATTTTCACTGAAAGGTCGTCGTAAGACCTAAATGTCGTAGGACTGATTTTCAAGCTGAATAATACTTTGTGGGATCCATATTATTTACGGCACAGAAACGTGGTCCCCAAATGTAGTCCTAATAACCAAGCTCAAAGTCGCTTAGCGTGCAATGATGATGGCTATGCTCGGGATTTCACTGCGAGATAGAATCCGAAATACAGAAATCTGCAGAAGAACGGGTGTAATCAACACAGCACGATGAATTAGTACGGTGAGGAGTAATGGACAGACCACATTGCTCGACGAACTGATAACCGCTGGGGAAGTAAGGTTATCAGACGACGCAGTGTAGGACGCCCCCCCACTAGGTAAATGAGTTGCTTAGCGTCGTTGGTTGCAGGTGACACAGGACCGCACTCTGTAGCTTAGCATGAGGCAGGCCTTCATCCTGCAGTGGACGGCGACAGGCTGAAATGATGATGATGATGAATGACGAATTAAAGACAACACCTTGCACTAGAGAAATAGTCCTTGTGTTGCAGGGGACTTTACAAATATATAATTAACGAACACAAATTGCATCCAGGCTCAGAACAACATTTTGTGGATCGCCCAAAGTCTTGTCCTGCGTGGGTTTCGAACTACGACACTGGCACAGTCGGTATCTTAACCACTGCGCCATCTGCGCAGTCTTATTCATTTCTATTTTTGAAACATATTTTACGCAAAACTATTTACAGCAAACTTTTTAAATCTATCTATTGGCTGAATTCCATCTTGTTCGACCTGGTTTATGAGACGTAGTTATAACAGTGCTACGGCAATTGTAAACTTTTAAGTTTAACACTAATGTGTTATGACTTTGAGTAACTAAATACATATTTAGATTATAATATATTTTTACGGGTGATGAAAGAGTAACAATACAATTCCCTAAACCCTTTTTTGCCTGTAGATGTCGTAAAAGACGACTAAGGGATATAATACGAGTATCCATATAACCACTATGCAAGAGAAAGAAATCAATACAATACACTCTGTATAATTTATCGTATTATATTGGAATAATTAATCTGTGTAGATGGTCCCATTAGATTTCTAAATGGTAGTAAAAGAATAAATATGCGCTTCATGAGGAATATGAGATTGTTACTTGCCATCAGGTGGATTGTAGTCAAGTATGTACTTATTTTATAAGTCCTCATTCATTCCTCAGCCTATTAAAGCCATTTTATACATTTCCCTGTAGGGATATCGCTATAATTGTCGAGATTAGTAGGCGGTTTGGCTATCGCATATAGTCATGAGTTTCCGAGGAGTGCTGCTGCTGACTCCCACGAGAAATTGAAAGGTGGTATTCTTTTCTTAATTGGTATTATATTCTTAACCAACTGGTTATGTTAAAATGTGAAATAGAAACTTTACTTATTTAAGTTTTTTTCGACACGTATTTGTCGTCTCGCGCGCCCATAGCCTCACTTCATGTTGAAGCGAGCTGTCGAAGCGAGCCTATTGGCTCCAATCGAATATTTCCTTGTCATGCAGAATTTCCTTGTTTACTATTATGTACTGCGGTATTTCAGAAAAAAATAGACTTAGTAGTCATCAGTCAATATTTTCTCCAAATATTTATATGCCAGCTAAATCATTATATATATCAAATCTCAGTAGTATGCTTATACTATCGGACTGTTAGGACACATTTTTTACTCATCGCTAAGTTAATATTACAATTAATACTGTAACTAAATGCTTCTTTATAGAATTCCCCCAGTTTTAAGGTAAACTGTTATTTAACCCAGAAACTACCGTTACCTAAATACCTCAACAAGTTTTTTGTATTTTTTGTCTTTTTTTAGTTTTGTCCGTCTATTGAGGAACAAAGAAATAAGAATTCAATATATCATCAACAGAAAAGAAACAAGAATTTCGTGTCTCTACTTTTATGTAACCATTTTCCCTCTAGCAGGTTAGATACAAGTTGACGAAAGGTCTTTTTGATGTTGGTTAACTTCAGCTATATTAAGTTACCAATAATTTATTAAGATATAGCTTTTAACTTTAGTTTGTATTGTTATATAGGGCTGTGATATTTAGGTAAATAAACTTCAGGGAGATTAGTTAATAGCAGTGCTTTTGTTATTTTTTATCATCATCACTATTTCAGCACATACACGTCCCACTTTTGGGATTGAGCCTCCGCCGCAATAGGAGGAATATTGACCTTCTACATAACGCAATAGGAGGAATATTGACCTTCTACATGGTATTTTTTTTTTATGGGTGGGCTATGGTAAGCGCACGCGCGGTCCAGTCCGTCCGGGGCGATGAAAGGACGGCGCGCGGGCCCATAACCCACCCGTACCCACGTCACCTCGTTGTTGGGCCGACCACTGGAGCAGATGTGACTTGTCGTCAGTGGTCGGCCTGACAGAATACCCTTTCGGGTAACCTCACCTCTCGACGTCCTGGGACGTCGGTCGCCGTCGCGCGGTTAGCCTCCCTGTCAGACGTGATGGTATAGGGTTTCATTTCAAGTTTTCCTTACCTTGCAAAGATGTTATAAGCATATTGATTTCCTTACTTGTATTTTACGACACCCACAGGTAAGAGAGGGGTGGTGAATTCTATTCTAACTCTGGCACCACACGAAAATGAATCAAATTTATCTACCTAAATTGTTGTGCACCAGAGCACCAGTTGAAATAATGGTAAACACTAACGTTTCCAGTTTAAAGCTTCATTTCAGTTTCATATTAATAAACGTATTTTAATTATGATCTTCTCGTTCACGGGCTCTTCCTAGGGAAGATACCCGGTCCTTTGAAAGGCTTACACGGGGGATATGGATCCAAGACGAAGAGGCCTTTGGAGAAATTTAATTTAAAATTGGGATGGGACGTCTACCGATCACACTCCACGCCTGCACATAACATTCGTGGACAGCCGATGGTACGTGTAAAACTATTGTATGATAATGGTATCTAAAATCGGATTATGGGGTTGGAGGTTCGGTGGACTGGTTAACTTAAGACTATTGATTTAAAAACTGTCGTCTGCCTTCAATACCTTTATTGTCTTGAACTTTGGCAGACGGTGACTCGCCAACTCACTGAATGGGCCTCCCTAACTATTGATTTAAAAACTGTCATCTGCCTTCAATACCTTTACTGTCTTGAACTTTGGCAGACGGTGACTCGCCAACTCACTGAATGGGCCTCCCTAAACGATCGCCACAGACACGCAGGCCATATGGGCAACAGTGGGCAACATTGGTGCAAGTGGCTTGGGGTGTCGAGCGGAGCGGCGCCGGTTTCACCATTGCAAGTCCCCGATCAACGGCGATCCGCAGTGGTTTCCTCGTAGTTATGCCCTTGAAAATGACACTTCCACTCCCGAACATATAGCTATAGCGACCCCCTCTCTGACCAGCCGTTTAAGTCAAGCCAGGGTTGAGAATCCTGCGGGCAATCTTTGGTTTCCACTCCAGCCAGCTAGTAAAGACGAGCTGGATACGAGGCCCAGGCCGCCTCTCTGGGGCATTCAGGACCGCAGTGTCGACACTAACATTCATATTTTTAATTATGATTATAGTTAGTCTATTACTGTCCTAAATAGGTACTGGCATTCTTCCCTGTGGACGGATTCTTTCTGTGGTGACGGAGTAAGAATACAAATCACCACCCCTTATCTTACCCGTGGGTGATCGTACGAGACGACTAAGGGATATAAAACGCATATAACATCTATGCGAGAGAAGGAAAACTCGAAATAAAACCCTATACCAACACGTCTGACCAGCGTGGTATAGTAGGTCAATTACCCTTCCATTATAGAGGAGGCCCGAGTCCAACAGTGGGACGTATATGGGCTGAGATGATGATGATGATGATTCTTCCCTTTAGGCCTTAGTTGTCACTATTAGCCATGGAAGGCCATAGCCTTCCTTCACGATGAAATATCAATGTTACCAATCATAATTCTTGTCAATTGTTTCAATTTAGGGATACTTTAAGATTTTCTACTAAGCATGGAATTTTAACAAATTATAGAAAACATTTAATGTGCAAACGACTTATATTTTTACAGAATCTTTTTTTATAGCTTTGTCATTAGTGTCGTAAATATGCAATGGTGTAGACTCGAATTCCAAGTCTCGCAATAAATAATATTAGAATTTTCTGTGCGTAATTTTGCGGCATATTCAGTAACAAGTAAGAATTTTGGAATGATATTATGTGGATTGCTCTCTTATATTAAGTTCTACTAAGATTTATATAGGTTGTATGTGAATGTATGTTACACCCCTACTTTACCTTTTCTGGTGCAACGATGAAACTATAAAAGATAAAAATAATATATATATTTTTTATTTTGTTTCAGGTAAATATGAAAAACTTCGTGTATGTTTTGTCTTGATAACTTATATCATGCCAAACTTTTAAGCAAACTTGGAATAGTTGAGTTTTTAATCGAACGTAAGTTCCTTATAACTAATAGTATCTATACCGAAAAATAAAATTGCAGTGTCAAAATAATAGGCTTTTTTCATGCTCACACGGTTATTTGCACTATACATATGCCTAAAAATCACTTTATATTTTTTTGTCTGTCTGTATGTTTGCTCCGGGTAATCTTCAAAACGGCTGGACCGATTTAAAAAATTCTTTCACCAATGTGAAGTTATAATATCGGGAAGTAAAGTAGGCTATATTTTATCCCGGTATTCCCACGGGAACAGGAACTACGGGGATAAGGCGACAGAAACCGAAGCGAAGCGAGGGCGGGTTGCTAGTCTATAATATAAACGTAAATATAAATGTCACATATGACAATACAAATCATTTATTGGTTTATAATTGTACTAGCAACCCGCCCTCGCTTCGCTTCGGTTTCAGTCGCTTTACCCGCGTGGTTCCGGTTCCTATGCGAATATCGGGATAAAATATGGCATATGTTACTCCCTGATATTATAGCTTCCTAATGGTGAAAGAAGTTTTGAAATCTGTTCTTTAGCTTAAGCGTGAAAGCGTAATAAACAAACAAATAAACAAACAAACAAACTTACTTTTGCATTTATAATATTAGTAAGGAGAAATTTAATATAGAGTTCTCACAGTCGTAGCCTACTCGTAATTTTCCTAAGGCTTTTATCCAACAGAAAGGTATGCATAGATATAAATAAAATATTATCTTAAATATTTTTTAAGGGCCCACAATTCACCGCCACCAATCTTGCCCGTGAGTATTGTAGAAGACGGCTAAGGGATATAATATGCATATAAAAAGCAAAAGAAGAAAAGTTGAAATACTTACCCGTCTGATCAGCATAGTATAGTAGGTCAATCTCATTTCGAGTTTGGAGGAGGCTCAGGTGTTGGGACGTATATAAGGTGAAATGATCATGACTTGATGCTACTAGATATTAGTATAAATTTGGATAACGTTTTACGTTTCAGTTCTACTTAAAAAATTTCTACAAAAAAAAAATGCATAGATAAGCTCTTTCGCTTTAGTACTTAATCAATATATATTAGTATGTCATCATGACGAATCCAGCACTTGAGTAGTGGCATTTAAACTATTAAAAATAGTAACAATAATTTAAAAATGATTTGTAAAATAACAACAAGTATTACGTTTACATTTATTATGTCAATAATTAGTATGTTATGTCTTTTATGTTTCTTTAGGACTGCAGTGCATATGAAAAATAACTTTTATTACCTCGAGACCAGGTCGTAAGTGTGTTTAGATCAATAAAAATGACAAGTATAAGCGAAACTATAGATAACTTCCACTGAGTCTTTTAATAGCGGCCTGGGAGCAATAAATTATGTTTAATGACCACTAAAATAAAATAAATTGGAAAATACGACGCTCTAGACTTCAAACACAAGAACGTTTCCCTTTACAACGAATATTTCCCTCATATATTAACTGTGATAGAGATATTAAAAGTTATTAACAAATTTTATAAGCACTTGCGTGAGACTAACTTTGCTTCTCATCAAAATGCGAAGAAACTGTTAATTTGTTTATTTAAATAAATTTGCCAAGTAATTATTTATGGGTTTAAATAATTCATCAATGTTAATCACACGCAATAATGATGAATATTTCAATAAATTTTGTAGCAGAAAAGGCAGTCTGTTAATTGGGCGTATCTTAGAATGTTAAGATTGTGATAAACTAGAATAGTACGTTGTCTAAAATTGGATATTCTCAAGTCATATAATATTTTGTTGTTTTACATTGGTAATAATAAAGGTTGTTTCTCTTTTATAGTTGACAGATATCTAGAAAGATTTGATCAAATAATTTTTTGATTAATATTATTGTTTGCTGTTCTATTAAGTTTGTGATGCCGTTTCCTGACTTTATATGATCGCCTTTTCCTCTAATTTTTGCCATGATAGGCGGCATGATACTCCATAATTAAATAGCAGCATATAATTTTATAACGAAGTCTTGTATATAGTTTTTTATAACGCATAAACGTTGATAAATAGCACTGTGAAGTGCGGCAAATTACCTAATTTTATACGCTGTTTTCGAGATTTTTACGATTAAATGTTAAAACAGCAAGTATATATTAATACTACTGGCATATAAACTCTGAACACATTCATCAACCAAAAATCTCATAAAAAGAGCTATTAATGTGGCCATTATTATCACTTTATACAAACAATAAAACTTAAATCACTCTTTGGTTAAAAGTGTAAGTTTTTGTTTATACAGAACAATGTTTGTAAGTTATTTCAGTGGCAAATATACTGAAAGTACAGAAGTCGTTTGATTCAACAGTGAACTTAAACTAATGTCGTCATTCAGCCCTTTTTTGCCCGTTATTGTTGTAAAAGATGGCTAAGGGATCTAATATGTGTGTAACCCCTATGCAGGAGAAGGAAAACTCGAAATAAAATTCTGTACCAACACGTCTGACCAGCGTGGTACAGTAGGTCAATTTCCCTCCCACTGTGGAGAAGGCTTGAGCTCAACAGTGGGACGTATATGAGTCGTCATACATGTCTTACTGATGGATTCGAGCCTCCTCGCAATTGGAGGAAAGTTGACCTACTATACCATGCTGGTCAAATATGTTGGTATAGGGTTTTATTTTGAGTTTTCTTTCTCTTGCACAGATGTTATATCCCTCAGTCATCTTTTATGACATCCACAAAATAGAGAGTGGTGAATTGTATTCATACTCTGTAACCACACGGAAAATAACATTTGTCAATATAATACAAGCAAATACAATACAATACAAGCAAAAGATGTAACTGCATCGCATAAAAAGTTTATGTAAATATGTATACACAAGTTTATACAGCGTTTTTATGTATGCTGTTCATTAATTTTAAGAATTTTGCTGCCTGCTACCTGCTGCTGTGTTTCCCGAGCGCTATGACATGTCCTTCTTTAAACGAGGTTTAAGAAAAGCATTTACTTCACGGTAGGCAACGGCCCCTGGTATTGCAAAGATCCATGTGCAGCAGGATCACTTACCATCAGGTGTGCTGCTTGCTCGTTTGCCACCATCGGCAAAAAAATAAAAAATAAAATTTAGATATTTTGCATTTATTGGAACATAGAAGGGTGGATGGGAGAGTATATATAAGAGATTTTCTGTAATCCCAATTCTAATACGCTATAAAAACGTGATGAAATCCATGAAAATTGATTAACTCTCATACCTATCTAGGTACTAACTAGTAAATACTACCTGTACTCAGATTCGGTATGATTTAATTTAATATTATTGCTTAGGTTTTTAATTACGGGATAATCTAAATTTACGCGAAAGCATAAGCAACCAGGTTCTTATGCTAAATATTTACGGAGCCAGTAAGTCTGTAAAAAAGCGGTAATTATAATTCAATTTGAGCAAGTGCTAAGAATTGCCTACAAATATTAATATTCACTGCAAATAATAATATTTTCTTGAACAGACGATAATGTTATGCCGTTTTAGACAACGAATACTTATGAGGACATTGACAAGGATCGGAGGCGTAACTGCACCGATAACCCGACGACCCAACTCAACAGCTTGCAATGAAACCGTAAGCCTTAATATATGGCAACAGGTATATCTGTACGGGCCTTAACTGTAGTATTAAATAATTACATTATCTAACTCACATAATCCTTTGTAATCTTTAAAATCAAGCACGCTTGGGAAATAAAATACACATTGTTTTTACAATGGTCTCATAATATTGTATTAATTTATACAGATGTACCGAAATACTATCCGTGCCTGCAATTTATCATGCATTAGTTGCCTATTAGTTATGCTGAAGGTATTCTACGCGAAGCCGTTGTTCTGCCTACTCTTTGTCAGATTTTTGTGCCAACTACTACGCACATATAGACATAACCTTAAAGGTACAAACTATAATTAATTTTTCTTATGGAGACGGAGTAATAATAATTGACGGAGAATTGTAAATTCATCACTTTCGTTCACTGTGAAGGTCACAATAGGGGACAAAATGATATAAACAGAAAACATCACTGTAATAGAAGATAAATTCAACAGAACTTAGTTAATTATCATAGTTTTGGAGTTCTTTTTAGGTATGTCATTTTACCTTTTATTGTGGAGGAGAAATTTATATGGTCTGAAAAAAAGAAGTATAATTCTACTCAAAAGTAATGCAATTTAATTTGGCAGCAGTATTTGTAACATTTTTCACGTGTAGTGACGGAATATGAATACAATTCACCACTTTGCCCGTGGATGTCGTAAAAGACGACTGATGGATATAATACGCATATAATATCTATGAAAGAAGAGAAAAACTCGAAACAAAACCCTATACTAACTATTTCTGACCAGCACGGTCTATTGTGGAGGAGGCTCAAGCCCAGCAGTGGGACGTATAGGAGGCAAGATGATGATGTTGATTTGTGAATATTTAAATAAACTATCTCTTCAGATTCATTATACTAATATGAATGCTGTATGTAGCTGCACTGTATTTTATGTTGTGAACGCCACCGTACTTTCTGGTGTTGGTGGTCTTTTCGTTCATTTGTTCATTATTCTCGTCTTGAAGTGATTTGTATTTTTCATTTTTATACGGCCGAAAAGTCAGATCTAAAAATTTCAAGACTGAAAATGTATTTATTAAGAAACAAGAAAATTAAGAGTTTTAAATTAATGAAAATTCATTGAAATATTACATAAATTATTTTATTTTCTTTCTTCAATCAAGGTAAGATTGGAATAATATGTCATAGTACCTTTCATTCCGTCTGTCACACAACTCGACTAGAGGAATGGGTCCTTGACCCCGTGCACGTGCATTTGATATCACTTACCTTGGTGTGTCAAGCTAATTATGCTATATGTTATATTCCCCATAACCTACCGTATTATTTGTCGGCAGCAATTAAGCAGACCATCGTAACCAATCCCTTAAATTTGGTAGCATGTAGTACTAGGTAGTATTTCAGATACTTCCTTTATCGACGTTCGGATAAGAAACCCGCCGGAAACCCTCTCGAACAAAAATATATTAGCTCCTTGTACAAAATAAATATAATTTACTGGGATAATAAAAGTATAAACTTTATTGAGATATAATTTATGAGGTAACGTGTCATAATCATGAGTATCAATTTGCAAATTTACGACACTTGTATACTTGTATTTGTGAGGATGAAAATGTATTGACAAATAAAAAATATCTATTTAGTTATTTTAATGATACGGTCTTAAAATTTTTTTTACTAAATGGAATTTATTATTCATTTATTATTTTTCAATGCCTATAACTATACAGTAACTATAAAGTATTTCAATTTTTATAATATATACATAATTTTTTTCATAGTTATAATTACTATGTAGTTCCACATTATAAACAATGATTTTTATTTATTAATTTACAGTTTTGTTTAGGTTTTATTGTTGGCATTGTGAAAATAATTGGCTATGAATGTATTAGTATAAGATCTAATAGAAAATAATAACACCATTGCCCATAATGTAAATATTACTTTGAAACTTTTATATCACTTAATCGAATAAATGCGGGAAGCAAATGAATAAATAAATACGAAATAATTTTATACACACGTTTTACTTTAATTTTATTTTTTTACACGTATTTTATAACTACTAGGTATTATTTGCACTCTTCACTCTCTTCACTTAATTCATTGGCTTTTTTTGCGGTGGGTTACGGTTGACGCACTCCTCGTCCGACTCCGTCCGGGGTGACGGAGGGGCGTAGGCACGCACACCCGTAACCCACCCGTGACACGTCGCCTTCGTCGTTGAGCCGACCACCGGAGCAGGGTGACTTGTCGTCAGTGGTCGGCCCGACGGAATAACCCGTGAGGAGAACCCTCTCCTCGACCGACGTCCCCCCCTCGGGGAGGAGGTCGGAATGTCCTCGCGCAGTCGGCCTCTCGGCGGGTGACGGACTAACTCCCCGGTCCAGTCACCCGCGGTCTCGGCTAGGGTGGCAGGAGGTATTCGCGCCTGCGCCGCCCCGCTTTATTCATAATTAATTCATTTGCCTACTTTTGATTTAATAAGTAAATATTTGTGCACATATACATATATATATATATATATATTCAAACATTTCGTTTTAAAATATAGTACGAAACTAAAACTTGACATATCCATTAAACTATTGTGAATATGTATACCTAAAGAAAACGATAACATCAGATTGTACAAGTTTTACTAGTTTTGTAGCAATTTATTCTATTTTTTATTTGCGGATCCTTTTATCTTTTTTTTGCAAAGCTCGAAGGATGTTGGGAACTTGACGGATGCTCTTTATTGTGTGTGAGCGATCGTGTGACGTACAACAGCTTAAATATTTAAATTTTGTATGTAGTGGCAATATTTGAGAGTCTAAAAATAAATTAATGTTTTTTAAATGAAGCATTTTAATCTTAATGTATCGTTTAAATTAACAACTTAAAATTTTTGATACAATTTTGAACACATTTTTTTATTACAATTCTCTAAGATAATTTATTCGATGATTTTGTGTAAAAGATTCTACGTAAAGAAACTATATTGTGCTCATATTTTATACATTAATGTATTAAGTGGTAGGACCATACTGTTAACAGTCGCCTATCTACTGCCACAGGCCAATCCGTTAGGGGTAGTATCACACTCCCGCAGAAAATCGACGTCCGAGTAGTAGTAATTTTTTACTGTACTTCGTTCGGTGAGCCAGAGAGCCGGAAGCTCAGCTTTCTGAGGGTGTTAGCTTATAGTATGTTTTGGTGATGCTTTTAATATCACCGACCCTTATTACACGCAGTCACGCAGGAGTGCTATTAACTCAATTGGCAACCAAAAACAATAAAAAAAAATTAAAAAGCAAGAAACCAGGCGGTGATCGATGATTTATATTTAGTCATTTTATTTTTAACACTGAAAAAAATAATGAGAAGACAAATACTACTAATTGAGTTTGTTTGAGGTCTCATATTGAAGGTAAGGACCACGTTTCATACTAATCTGCATTTGCAAATCACAGAAGAGTGAATTCTTTATTAGATAACTCACTTGTGCGCTGTACTATTTAAACAGATGATAGATGACTGTCCGTTGGCCGTGGTCGAAATAATTAAATGTATGGTTCAGGAAAATTTTTTAGTATCGATTTGAATTTTGTAGATAGATGAAATAGAATACACCTGTTTTAAAATGCTATATCAACAAAACTTAATTCAAATGATCATAGTGTAAATGGTCTCTTAATTTTAATATGTAGTAATCATAAAAATGTTTAAATACAGCTTAAGTCATTTTAATTATAGCCAATTAACTATGTTAATTAAAGTACAAAGAATGCTTCATATTTTTAAATGTATTCATTAATTTATTCAAAGGATTCGACCAATTATATTACAAGACCGCTGGCTAACAGCGATGATATTTTTATATCACATATCTCAGCCAAAGAATAGTTATGCGTAAGTACCGATGAGGCATAATAATATTGTCATTATAAATCAAATGCATATATCCATCGTAAATAAAATTGCGATTCATGACATAAGAGAAATATCGTGGCGGTTGGTATTAGACCGATACCATTGCTCGTGTATTGCCTTATAGATATAGTTGATATAAATACACAGCAATAGCAAAAGATGTTTTCTTTTAATAAAAATGTCAGCTTAAAACTAATTTCATAAGTAAGTTCTAAGTAGAACAATAACTTTAGTGCTATATCTTTATTTACTATTATAAAGATGAAGAGCTTGTTTTTTTTTTGTTTGAACGCGCTAAGCTCAGGTACTGTAATTTGAATTCTAAATATCTTATTGTGTAAAATAGTCTATTTATGATAATTTTAGGGTATAACAGGAGCGGAATGGTGTCTATATGCGTTGCCAAATCTAGCGAAACTTAATAACAATAGGACATCAGGCAGTAAGATGATATATTAAGTTTATATCATCTATGTAAAACACAAAATATATTGTTACGATCGTTACAGACATTGAAATCATGCAAATGATGTGCCCCAAACCATTTTTATTGGAGGCAATAATTTAGATCACCAACAATGATGCGTTACGACCCTGTAGGTGACGCTGCGACTGATTTCAAGGAATTCCATTCGTTTTATTTCTTTAATTTGTACAAAAGTCAACTAGTATACTATATATTTTGTAGCATCTTTAGATCCATAAATGACTAAGAAACTCCCGCAGTTTCAACCGCGTAGTTCTTGTTCCCGTAGGTATACGGGGATAAAATACAGACTATGTTTCTCGCTGGTAGCCTTCCATTAGTGAAGTAATTTAAAAAATCGGTTTAAGGTTAGATGGGCAAGGGTAACAAACAAACTTCCTTTCGTCTTTATTATAATAGATTTAGGGTTAATCCCATTATCCTTACTAATATTATAAATGCGAAAGTAAGGATGTTTGTTTATTAGTTACGCTTTCATGCTTAAACCACCGAACCGATTTCAAAAATTCGAAAGCTATAATATCAGGGAGTAACATAGGCTATATTTGATCCCGGTATTCCCACGGGAACGGGCACTACGCGGGTAAGGCGACTGAAACCGACGCGAAGCGAGGGTGGGTTGCTACTTTGCTAGTCTATACCAATAAATAAAATTGGAGTGTCTGTTTGTAATGTCAAAATAATAGGCTTTTTTCATGCTCACACGATTATTTGCACGACACCTATGCCTAAAATAGCAATTAAAAAATTTTTGTCTGTCTGTCTGTCTGTTTGTTCCGGGTAATCTTCAAAACGGCTGGACCGATTTCAAAAATTTTTTCACCAATGGAAAGCTATAATATCAGGGCGTAAACTTGGCTATATTTTATCCCTGTATTCCCACGGGAACGGGAACTACGCGGGTAAAACGACTATAACCTATAACCGAAGCGAAGCGAGGGCGGGTTGCTAGTATATAATATGTTTGTATGTCACTATGTTTTCGACTAGAGAGAGGCTCTACTATCTATAAGTTCTAATTAGGAAGCAACGTGTTAAGATTACGTCACCAATTGACCTTATTATACAGGTTCATCATCATCATTATCATTTCAGCTGAGAATACATCCCACTGTTGGGCTCGAGGCTCCTCGACATTAAGAGGGAAATTGACCTACTATACCACGCTGACGGGTTGGTATAAGGTTTTATTTCGAGTTTTCCTTGTCTTACATAGATGTTATATGCATGATTAATCCCTTAGTCGTCTTTTACGACACCCACGGATAAGAGAGAGGGTGGTGAACTGTATTTTTACTTCGTCACCACACGGAAAGTAGTTATATACATGTATATACCTATACTAAATAGATATTAGATTCATTTAACTCCTAAAACATCTATTATATACAATGTCACTACGATTAATATGTAAATAAATAACATGGTCGATAGTATTCGCTTTTAAATCACATATATGGATATGAAGATATGTTTAATACTCACTTTAATTGATATGTTGCGTGCTGAGTTATGTATCTGATCGCCAGCGAAGCGTGTTCCCCGGGCAATCCTATTGGGCAATTTATTTATATTGATTTCTACTATTTCCTATCTAGCTTTGGATAACTTCGGACTACTTTATAAGTTACGACTAAATGCTACATTAATCCGATTGATTATTTCTTTAGATTGCTATAACATTAATGAATTATAATGTGAATGATTAATTGAATTATGTTAATGAATATTTGGATAGCGTCATCGTGAGAAATAAATCTGTTATTTCAGAAAAATAGTGCTTATTCTGTGTGGTGATGGAGTAAGAATACAATTGCCTCTATTGCCTGTGGGTGTCGTAAAAGGCGACTAGATGATATATCATGCGTGTAACAATGATGCCAACACATCTGATTAGCGTGGTATAGTAGGTCCAATTCTCTCCTACAACTGGGAAAGCCGGAGCTCAACATTGGGAC
This sequence comes from Lymantria dispar, assembly GCA_032191425.1. Taxonomy (NCBI): domain Eukaryota; kingdom Metazoa; phylum Arthropoda; class Insecta; order Lepidoptera; family Erebidae; genus Lymantria; species Lymantria dispar. Next base: position 18,976,325 of record CM063447.1, on the reverse strand, counting down.
GTATATCAGTTGAGACGAGACGAGTGCAAAGGAATTTACGTTTTACCTAAATATTCTTCATATTTACTGCTAATCACCTAAAAACTACGGGTAACCTGATATAATAAATACCCAAGTTTAAGCGTGCTGCTGATCTTTGCGTACACTACAAAGCACGAATGTAATAATTGTAGGTGTTCTTTTATGCACTTTTTTGACGTCCTTAATTGAGATGGAAAATGATGAAATATTTTTAACTTATTCAACTTCGGATAAAATTTAAGTGTTGAATGAAAGTTTTAAAATTATTCATGCAATTTTTGGACGACTATGATTTGGCTAATCTATAGTATAAAGAAGGGGAACGTAGGGCTTCGTTATCCATAGTATTTCCCCTCTTGCTCTACTGAACAAGTCACCGATAACGATTCCTTGATTTGTTCAGTACTTGCCTGTTTCTGCTTATTTTTCTTTAGTATACAGAGGATGAACATGTAAAAAATTTAAATTATTATTGAAGACGAAGAAGAGTGGTGATGGAATTTCATTTGTATAGTATACATTTATGCAAATACAAATTATTATAACAAGCAACAAATAATATTATACCCAAAACTGTCGACATTATAACGGTAGCGAACAGCTGCCTTTTGAAGACATCTTACCGAAGAATATAATTAAAGCATCAGGTTTAAAAATTTGATAGGATGGCTTTGAAGAAGAAGAAGATTACGAAGGGAATATTAGATTCTATATTCAATAGCACCTATGTTTGAGTATGTTGGTGCTATAAATTAATAGATAAAAGATAAATCTTCTATATAAATGCCTAAACTAAAAGTTCGGTGCAAATACTTCGCACCAATCAAAATTGAAATACTCATTTTACAATTACTATTTTAGACTTTCTAAAAACCATATTATTCATTTGAATTCATGATTTGTGATGTGTATGCGAGTATTATAATTTGTAAATAAAATTACTTTACGTGACCATGAACAGTGCAAAGTGTTCGAAACTTTGGGCAATCAAAATCAAATACACAATCAAACACAATCAAAATCATAAAATAGTTTTCTTTGAATTTATTAAGTTTATAACTATTTTTCGTGTGGTGACGGCAGAATATTTAAGGAATAAGAATTCGCTATATCTCTGCCTTACTTACTGACTGTAAAAAAAAATTACAGTTCAGTTTGAAAATTTATGCTCACGAATAGGTTGTAGTAAACATATTAGACGGTAACTGTTAAAGATTTACTATTGTTATCGAGTATCTAAAAACTTCCAAATTAAATTGTACTAGAGATCACAATTTGATTTGCTCTTGAAAAAGTTTTTAAAATTACCTGTCTCAGCTATCTCATCGACACATAAAATCAGACAAATAAATAATATATTAATTGATACCTATATTAATATTTAAATAATTAGTCACATATATATTCGTATCGAATTTCTAGAAAAAAAAACTGGGTATTAATTAACAAAGTACATTTATTGAATTAAATACCGTATTTGAACGGCCATTTTATTTATCATAAAAGCAAGAACGTAAAACTTTGATCGTTTGGGTACCGTGAGGTCATAATAAACTACAAACGTGTTTTTTTAACTCGTAGATAATTTATTCAGAACATTGTCCGCTGGATAAGCGACCAATTTGTCATGGACAAATTCTCTGTTTAGTTTTACCCACCGTGGGTACCTACCCGCTGTGTTGGTGTGTTCTTGAATAATTGTGTACATACCCGCTGAACACTTGTTGGTTTAGACGCCACTACATCATTTTGATGTTTAGTCTAAATTACTTTCATAAAGTGACCGATTAAAGTTTATTAATATACAATTTATTGAATAGGGCTACGTAAGCGAGGTCGAATGGTATTTATGTCCAATTAAAAAGAGCGATGATGGTGATGCCATATTCCTATCGTTAGCGTTTTAGTTATATGTGCTATGTATGTCTATTCGCTTAGTCCATTCGTTCAATTATATTAAATTTATTTATTTGTGATTTGATTAAAGGCGTTGCTTTATCCAAACCATACCACACAAATATAAATCGAACTTAAAAAAGCACCCGTTTTCTGTATATAAAGCTACTTGATATACGTAAAATAAGTTTTCAAATTAAACGCTTTATTTTAAAGATTTGTGGCTATAATAAATCATTTGTTAATAACATTTAATAATTTATTTGGTTTGAATAAGTAATAAAATAATAACCTCATTTAATAAACAGCAATACCTATACTTTTTATTATTTTTTTTTTCATTTCAATTCAAACGATTATTGTAGTTAAGCAAATGTCACGGTTTTGCGAGTTTGAATATGTGTGTTCCAAAATGGATTAACAAAAAGAAGCATAAAATATATTGCCACATTATACACGGGCATATGAATAGGTCTTATCTACCACGTAAGAATGCCAATAGCGTGAGAACTGCTCGTGTCCACTTCCAAATTATTCTGAATACGTTCGATCCACGTCCTTGATGCGTGACTGGTTATTAAATCAGCAAACAATACAGTAGACGTATGTATTATTTTACTTTGTAAGTCTTCAATATGCCTGTTATATATAAAAATTCTTCATTATGATTTGGCCATGGAAGGCCTGGCCTATTGCTCTCTTAAATATTAGTTAATTTTATTTGACGTTACACCTTGATACAATTTATAATAGGTATATTGAATTTATTTTGATCAAGTTCACTTTGTACTGTTATTTGACTAGGTATACAGATGGCATAGTGGGTAAGAGGGCAACTTACCATGCCAGGTGTTATGGGTTCGATTACTACCGAGTCTGGGGGTAAATTGTGTCCGTTAAATATGTTTGTTACGTACCTCGTAGTAGAAGAATGATGTCCTTAGTATTCGATAAGGTGTTATCTTCAAAAAATAATACTTTCCTTATCGAAATATAATAGAGGTAAAATTAAAAGAACAAACTGATACAGCACGCGTTTCGTAGTTAAACGATTAAAACGAATAAGCCGTATCGAATCCGATTACAGCTTGGTACGGTGGCGGCACGGTTAGGTCAGTTCTTGATGACAGAATCAAGAATGCGATTAAAGATTTTGTGAGGACTATGTGTACGTGTATAGTAATTAGCGGTACGGAAGCCCAGTAGTTATATCGAGGGGCGGGCTGTCCTCGTAACGATAAATCATAAGTGCGCAGGAGTCACTGGGCGGAGGATGGGCGGAGCGAGTAATTTTTAAACGGTTTTTTTGAGTTTTGCGACGGCCAATGCACGAGTAATTCGGGCATCCTTTTCTGGCGCCTGGATATGGCGACACTTTTTCGTTAATTAGGAAAGCCATGATTACGACAAATTTTTCGGACGATGACCCTTACAGCAAAAAGTAGTATTCAATTAAAACTATATTACCTGCCCAAAATTAACCCTGTTAAAGACCGGTGACAAGTTTGTATTGTACATGCATTTCCTCTAGAAAGACTTTTTCTAATAAAAAAATGTATACCGCCATCGCATTGAGATGACTTCCCGATTTTTTGATATAAGATTGTCACCCTATGGTTACTAATTAATACTCCGACGTCAGTCGCGAGCACAGGTACGCTTCAGTCTGCATTTGTGCTCGCAACTTAGTTTTTACATCGCATCGTCTCTATTGTTCTCTGTCGAATCACATGATGTCGTTCTTAATTCCTTCTCACTGCCTCATGAGCTCTGAATACTGATTAAAGGGCCTGTGTCATATATAGCTTGTACATATAACTTTGAAATCTTCAGATATGTCCGCTCTGCAAACAAAAAAGAAATCCCTGTCCTTATTTTGAACGTATTAATAGTCTTCATAAGAAATTAATACATATAAACTTGAATAAATCGTTACAATGTTATACAGGATAAGACAACATGAAATATATAAGACATTAATATGCTTAGTTACACTTGAGAATATTTATAGAGTACAAATTGTAAGCATTCTAAAAATAAAAATGTGAATATTAGTATAAATAGCAGCTTACTTATTGTGTCAGCTTACTTATGTCGCAAATACAATTATTGACAGATTAGAAGAGCAAATCGAACTAAATGTTCTTATCCCCGATAGAGATACAAAATATCATATTTTTGAGAAGCTAGGCAGTATTTAAAACGCTTCATAACAACTAGTGGTCACCTCGGGGGCGTTACTATCTACATATTTATACCAGATACAATTCAAAACCAGTTTCATCTTGCCACTCGATTCTAACAAGAATTCGGACTCGTACAAAAATAAATACTGTCCACGAAACATGAGAAAGGTAGTATCATAATATTGTAAAGTTTGTTAACTCAATTTTAAGCTAAACGGAAAGAAATACGACATATTTTTGGTTGATTGGCTGTTCATGTAGTTAGATCAAAATAAAGTTGAAATGAAAGCTATATAGTTGTATTTATTATGACATTCGACAGTAAAGTACAAAATTGATTTTATCGAGCCTCACCAACATGCATAGTTTAAATTTCTCCATAAGCCTGTTAAACCATGTTGTAGCAGGGCAATTACTTCCATACTATTAATTAAAAATTAATTTAGGTAACCGTATTTGAATAACGATATTGTAGGTGATACTTATACCCACGTATAAATTTTCATTAAGAATTATCCTTTTAAAGATTCAATTTTAGAATTATAGTAATTTTCGAACTAACTTTCTCGTTAGTTTCAACATATTATTGACTGAAAACTATTTCTGTGTGGTGACGGAGTAAGAATACAATTCACCACTCCCTATCTTGCCCGTGGATGTCGTAAAAGACGACTAAGGGATATAATATGCACATAAGACATGTGCAAGAGAAGGAAAACTCATAGAAGTAAAATATATAGGTAGGTACCTATATTTTAGTATATACATTATCGAATACAGAAATCCGATAATAGGTATTATTTCAAATGTATCCATGTACATCTAGATAATTCTATATATCTTTTTCATATACTATATTAACTAAATTATTAATAGATGGTATTCAAAAATCTTTAATTACCTTCAAATATTGGCTAGGTTACCTGTATAGAAAAGGAATGGCTTTAAAATCCAATTTGACAGTAAGCAATAAGCTAATATTGTATCGATTTTTATATCGATTTTTATATGTATATATCCTTACTTCATATTATCAATATAACGTTTATAATTTAATTAATTTATTAGCTTCACGTAGACTTGTTCTGTGTAGAAAAAATTAAGGCTTAGATGCTGTAAATGAATATAGTACCTACTATTAAATTGTAAATTAACATTCAGGATAGCGTAACACAAAGTATTATACTGTGGTAAGGTTTACGACAATGGCCTTAAACACAAGATAGGAGACGCTTTTATTCGTCCTATGTCAACGTGAATAATCATCCCGATAGTAGGTATCAATTCTTGTAAATTGTTGTAGTTTTTAAACTTCCCATAGAGCATTACCTCGCCGTTATTGTCTAAGATAACCAATCAGGCAATATACGATATATTTGTTTATTATTTTCATTGTGTATGAATTGCAGGGTTTTAGAGAGTGTTTTCAAATATAAAATTAATTTGTATAGATTTATTATCGTATAAACTATCTGTATGTGGTGTTGAGATTAAAATACAACGTATTATTCGTTTGAGTGGGAATTGTAAAAATTGAGTGTTGAATGACCAGAAGCAAGAGAAGTTTTGAACAGAATATTAGGGTAGAATTTGTCTTTTATAGACATATAATAGGATATTTAAATAGTGTTGCTTTTAAGAGCTTAAGCGTTCTCCAGATCATTTAAATAATTCTCGACGGGCATGTTTGGTTCCGGGAGCATCTCCATCGACTTGTTCCCCGGCTTGTCGGCGCGGCGTCCGCCCTTTCGCGGCTGATGCCGAATGTGAACGGACCCAGTGCTACGTGCCGACAGCTGTACGTGGGGGTGATTCGGTCGATGGCCCTGTATGGCGCACCTGTGTGGGCGGGGTCCCTGACCGTCTGTCTTAGGGCCCTCCTGTGGCGACCACAGAGGGTCATGGCGATCAGGGCCATACGGGGTTACCGCACGGTGGCGACGGAGGCAGCGTGCCTCCTGGCCGGAACTCCCCCGTGGGACCTGGAGGCGGAGATGCTCGCCTACATTTATCAGTGGGTGTCGGAGACGCGCGCCCGCGGCGGCATGGTCTCCATCAAAGAGATCACCGCCTGGCGGGTCGACGCCCGCCAAGAAGTCATTGCCCGTTGGGCAGTCCGGCTGGAGTATCCTCGGTACGGTGTCAGGACCGTCGAGGCCCTCCGGCCGGTGCTGATGGAGTGGTTGGAGCGGACGCACGGGGTGTTTTCCTTCCGACTGGTGCAGGTGCTGACGGGGCACGGTTGCTTCGGGAAGTACCTGCACAAGATTGTCAGGAGGGAGAGCACACCATCCTGCCACCACTGCAGTTGCGACGAGGACACGGGGCAGCACACGCTCGAGGAGTGTGCTGCATGAGAGGGGGATCGCCGTGAACTCGTCGCAATTATCGGTGCCGTCCTGGCGCTGCCGACCATCGCCAGGGAGATGCTCGTCAGCGTCAGGAACTGGGACGCGGTCGCCGCCTTCTGTGAGGCCGTAATCTCACGGAAGGAGGCGGCGGATCGTGTGCGAGTAGAGCTCCTATTCGGCGACACGTTCCGCCGCCGGCGACTCGGGCGGCGCAGGCGCGAGTATCTGCGCCTAATGCCGCCCTAGCCGAGGCCGCGGGTGATCGGACCGGGGAATTGTCCATCACCCGCAGAGAGGCTGACCGCGCGACGGCGGCCGACGTCCCAAGACGTCGAGAGGTGAGGTTACCCGAAAGGGTATTCCGTCAGGCCGACCACTGACGACAAGTCATATCTGCTCCGGTGGACGGCCGAACAACGAGGTGATGTGGGTACGGGTGGGTTATGGGCCCGCGCGCCGTCCTTTCATCGCCCTGGACGGACTGGACCGCGCGTGCGCTTACCATAGCCCACCCATAAAAAAAAAGATCATTTAAATAATTGATCGATTTAATTAGTGTTTGGATTTGTTTAACAATTGATTAATTTTAGTGTATACATTAAGAGTGATAGTTAACAATGGGTAGTGCGAATTTTTTGAGTATTCAAATAAAGATGATGCAAAAAAAAAGATGGAAAGATTTGAATCTTTGTTATCAAATGTTTTTTTTTTGTTGCCAATGGTGGCAAACGAGCAAGCAGCACACCTGCTGGTAAGCGTTACTGCCGCACATGGACCTTTGCAATACCAGGGGCACAGCTAGAGAAAAGAAAATGCTCTTCTTAAACCTCGTTTAAAGAAGGACATGTCATATGTAGAAACGGTGAGATAATAGGGGATGTATATTGTTATACTTCGATACAGCTTAAGAATTTTTGTCATGTCTATTATAAGACCAAGGGGATACGATACAACATCATATGTGCATACAATAATCATACAACTTTTTATCGACTAAACAGTTTATAATATTCGCTCTAAATGTGCCCAAAGGTACGAGCTCGTTAGAAAAACAAAAAGCTATCGATTAGTTTTTGATTAAAAAGTTGGGCAGTTATCGATCAAACGTTCTTCCTCTTCTTTAGTAGTTAGTGAAACGGTGAATCTTTACCATCATCCTGTAAAACAAAGAACATACTAGAACGTTCTTGGTGATTGACTTTGTTTATAGCACCTTGACTTGCGTGCTGTCAAAAACTTGTTGATAGTTAATTTGGAAAACTCGACGATTATCTGAATAAATTGTACTCGCGTTTACAGCGACTAAATGCTTTAGTTGTGTGGAATTTACAAGAAATTCAAAATTCTACTAAACAGTTTAGTCTATACAAAAGATGCATGTAAGTTTTAGTATTCATTTTTTTTATTTAATTTACATATTATGTTGAATGTAAAGTCGTGCATATATTAAATAAAATATTTACATTTCTTGCAATTAAGTTAAAAAGTTCTACGTTTCCCAATATGGTTATATTATTAACTATAGTCCTAATTATTAAGATTAAAAGTTATAAGATAATTACAATATTTCTTAGCTACGAAATTATATCCAATCATGTTAATTTATGGTAATCCAAACTTGGACATGTTTTCTATTTATATTCTTCTATATAATTCTTTTTCTTATATTCCATTACACTAATACTTTGACTACTGAAGTACGCTTTAATAGTAATAAATTACTAAGTCTTACTCACACGTACACTATAAATTATAAGTTTCATTTTCATCATTTTGCCGTGGTAGTAAAATGCGGGCTATTTTAGTGCACAGTGGACAATAGCCCCATAGCAGGATATGGGGTGAGACAGCAGACCGCGATGTGCGTATGCAGAAAAAAGAAAAGTTCAATAGTACTCGACGGCCCACACGCCAACCTATGGCCACTCAATTGTTCATATTTTTCTAGACATAAAAATACGCAGAGTATATCAATACAAATAAAATTATTACAAATTCTATAATCTTTTATCTCTGCACAAAATGAGAGATATTGATCCATCATAACATATTGATCAGATAGACGGGTTAATATAGGGTTTCATTTTGAGTTTTCCTTTATTAGATGTTAAATGAATATTATATGTCTTAGTCGTCTTTAGCGACACCCATGGGTAAGAGAGGGGTGGTAAATCGTATTCTTACTACCTCATCCCACAGAAAATTAAAGACACGAAGAGGTAATGTTTCATCAGTACAAAATATTTATTAGCACGTTGAACTGGCAATTCCTATTGCCTACCTAGACACCTAGCCTATCTAGGCACTTAGACTACCTAGGCCACATCGCTGGTCGAATCGATAATTGTTTGGGAAGAAGGGTTCTCGAGTGGCGACAACGGCAGGGACGTCGCCACGTGGGATAACCCGCTACTAGATGGATTAACGACATTCTGAAAGACGCTGGAACCATTGGATGCAAGTTTGACAGGACCGTTCTGCGTGGCATTCTCGTGGGGAACCCTCTCCAGTACTTGACGTTTACAGGCTCATGAATGGATAGATGAAAGATTTCCCTGAATCAGTAATATAAAATATCACTAATAAATTTCAACAACAATTATAGTGCTAAAATTAATTATGTATAAGATTATAAAAAATCTAATTATGTCTACTTTAAGACGGCTCTGTTCCTTTGGGCGTATGGAATGATGCAGCATTAATTCTCAAGAGATACTTCGTGTCTTTAAGAGTAAGAGCTAGGCCCCAGCTAACGAGTGACGTTTGACTGAAGTATTCTCAAGTGCATACCACTGTCTTTTTAATATAAAAAAATATATAAACGTTGAAACAATAAATAATATAGTATAAAAAATTAGATTTTCATTGCGATATTAGAAAGAGGTCAAAATCGGAATGATTATATTACGAGTCATAAAATTATTTAAAAAATATGCGATGTTTAATTTATTTTACGGATTTTATCACGTTTGTATTTAATTTTTGATTGCCCAACGTTTCGAACACTTTACGAGTGATCAGTCCAGTTAGTCAAAATCAAATACAAACGCGATAAAAACCGTAATACAGTTTTATTTACAATGTGTAATACTCGTGTACACATCAGCTCATTAGATATTTAATCTCACAAAAAAAATGCAATAGTTTTTTCTATAATATGTATATCTTATACATATTATAGAAATTCATATATATTTTTAAGTATCAATAATAAACAAACAAGGTGCACTAATTTAAATATTTTTGAATTGTTTTCAATCACAGTTTGCAAGTCATGCGTGTACTGGGTTTAATTATTCTAAGTCACTCAGTTCGTCAAATACAAACATTGATATTTGGACCAAGAGCCGGTGCGACACACCTACACGTCTTGTAGTCAATGATTTTCCACATTCAATTCAAATCAGCTAACAAGAACTCTTTGTGTTGATGTCAAAATTTTAAAAATAGTTTTGGTATGCGTGCCTAGTAGGACTTTGCTTCCTTTAAACATTTCACCGTTTTCCTTATTTTTACGAATCTTTATTTTTTTTAATTATTAAATTCATTCACATTATTTTTGCCTTTTCTTTATTAGTTTTAATTATGTAATTTTCGAAATAATATAGTGATTTTTGAGATTTAGTGTGAAAATTAATCAGGAATAATAAATTAACGAAATACTCTCGGGGATCCAAAACTCAATTCGGTTTAAAAAATGCATCTATATTTATTTCATTTCATTTTTTTCATACTTGATTATTGAAAAGTTTACAGGTTTATGAAACTTGCACCATACGAGAAGATTAGTGAAGTATAGAATTTATAGCTTCGAGCTTCTCAGTTTGTATTGCTTGGTGTACTTATGGTATGGTCAATTGGAATAGTATTTGAAACTGTAGAATAAAAGTGCCTTTTATTTACTTAATTATAATTATAAGACATTGTATATTAAAGGCTTTTAATAAACATTTTAAAAGCTTTTATTTAACTTGCCCTGTTAGTATGGGACAAATCTTGCGAGTTAAATTAGAACCACTTCCAGTCGTTAGATTAAGTTGAAATTTGGTTTACTTACGTAACTTTGGTGATAATGCAACAATATGGTACTATGAAGCTAGTCTCAAGATGGCGTCGGAAGGTGGCCATAGGAACTCCTAAACTAAACAAGATAAAACCGTTGAGCTTAGACTCGTTTGAATAGTCTTGACAAGCACTTTTTCTTCGTTTTAGAGCATTTAAATAAAAGTTTGTATTTAATTTTTTTTAAATTTACATTTTATTTACCAATTTTATCACGTTTGTTTTTGATTTCCCGATATTTCATGCACCACAGCGTTCTTCAATGCTCGCAAAAATCAAATGTAACGCGATAAAATCCGTAAAAATAGTTTATATTTACAATGTGTAATGCTCTCGTTAACATCAGAAATAATTATAGAGCTTGGATTGTTTTATTAAGATGATATTCTATTAAGTAGTCTACTAATGCACTTTTAAAATACCTTCATTGTACACTTTTGTTCATTTTGGTATTATTTTATTTTCACATAATAATAGTTGGAACTAAGATAACGTCAAAGAAGGATTATCTAGGCTTACCAAACTTTATGCAAAAATCATCCTTATTCATAAATGATATAAGGACTCGGTAATATTTAAACCTCTAAAGAATTGTTTGAACAATGCATTGGCTGCGCGACGTACGTCTCAATGCCTTTCAAGTCAGATTAAGTTAGGAAAGGCACATTATTAATAACAGCCAATAAGTTAACTGCCGCTTGAAATATCGAAGTTACTTTTGCTTAAGTGACACGCATACATTATTTGAACTAAGAATATGTTTCCGGATCGAGAAGATCTTTGTCATTGCTTCACAAGTGGGATTACTTTATTTTGTACCTGTGAATTGTTAGATACACAATTATTTATTTATGGCTGTGTTATTTACTAAGATATTTCTTTGTTCATTGATTAGGTTTATTCTTATGTGCATATATTTATCAAATGCTTAATAATCAAACTGTACTAAGGCTTTTCATGTGGTGATGGAGTAAGAATAGAATTCACCACTCCCTAACTTGCCCGTGTCGTAAAACACAACAAAAAAGGGTCACGCTAGTAATCACGCCAAATTTGCGTTTAAAAATTTAAGGCAACTGCTTAAACTGGATTAAATGAAGAGTCATCTAATGTATAACAACGCTTCAGTGATACAAATTAATATTTAAATTATGGAAATGATAAATATTAGTAGTATCCATTCAACTATTAGCCTATAGAAGACTGGTGTTTATGGACTTCTCCAGCGATAATATCATAATCGCCGTGATTAGCGATTATTAGGTTGGCTATGGTAGTTGCTGCTGTAAGTATTTTAGACTAGTGCTGCTGCTGCTTGTTCTGGTGATACCTCGGCTGATTTTAACAACTCCTAGGAGAGAGTCGAAGCTATAGACACATAGTATTTTGAATATATTAACTCGTAATGCGCACAAAGAAGACGGACAGGAAAAATAATAAGGCGTTGTTTTGCTTCTATTACTCTAATAAAGATCACGCTTTTCTTCAATATCTACATATATTGTACAGATATTGACCTGTTACAGATTTTTTATTAGTGTCGATAAAGAGGAGCAATGTAGTAAGTAATAGTGATATTTAATAAGTGTTATAAAATAAATGTAAGGATTTGACATCAAAGTCAAGGTATAATAATGATATTTTTGATGAGAAATGCAGTGCGTGGAAATTGTACTAAATATCCACCAATATATTAGTAGATAGTTCGTCAGAAGAATTGATAAATGGGTTACAGAATAAGTTATACATAATGTATAAATAAATAAAAACACAATCAATGAAAATGTAACTACGAACCTTTTCACTTCATTTATCTTTCAAATAAAGAATACAAAATCCTTAGAATAATAACGTATAGAAGGTAAGTTCGCGCACAAAAAGTGAAGCATTTCAATTGGAGGCTAATGGAGCTTACGCCGGAACCGTTCCGTAATGTACAAGTCATTGTACTGCACGTACGTATGCAATTCTTAAAAAATAAATAGGTAATTATGACGGTTTGTGCATTCAAATGGTGTCATAACACATTTGAAAAACTTAAAAAGGTTTTTAACATTATGTTAATAAACGACATATATGTTAATAAAAACAAAATTTGATTTCATAATTTGTATAGTGGTGTGCATGTACGTGTGTAATCGTCTGCGCGCCATTAGTATTTTGAGATTCATATTTCGAACGTTCGAAGTATTGACACTATCCTTCTATACGTTATTATTCTAAGACAAAATCTTTTACGATTCATTCACTTGGAAGTTAATTAGGTACAGACAAATGGGTATACTAAATTTGCGACCAGTCCGTATTTGTTGATGACAAAACAGTTCATAACCTAAAATTTCGAAGATGACGACTTTTAAAAGCAGAACAGTACTGATAAAAAAAGCAAATTCATACAGAATAGAAGTAGATATGTAGAATCTAATTTCCTTTAAAGCTTTAGATGTTTTATTAACGAATATATTAAAAATTCAATACAAGAAAGAGAGTATAAAAATGGAAAGGAATACAAATAGTACCTGTGCATATATTATATTCTTTAAGAAAATAATTTCCATGTGGTGAAGAAGTAAAGTACCATCTGCCTCTTATAGTTACTATTTCAGTGGGTGTCGTAAAAATATCTAAGTAATCTAAGCAGATGACCTCATTAGAAATGAAAGAAAACTGAAAATGAATACCAAACTACCAGCATGGCATAGCGTAAATTAAGACAATTTGCCTCCTATTCCTGTATCAAATACTGACATGTATGTAAATAGAAGAAGATAAACAAGGGATAAATAGACATTTGAATGCATTGATACAGCTACCTGTAATGTGCCGATGCGCTGTTTAGAGGGGTAGGGTGAAATATCGAGGTTGAATACTGACCACACTATTAGTGGCGCAAGTCCAAAGCAGAAGCAGGCATGCTGACCTACTGTCATCTTAGCCAGCTGAGTAAGTTCTGGGCAATAAAAAAACAGCGAATATTCAGAGTGAACGCTTTTGATGTGAAATAAATAATTCAAAATATTTTTTATAATCGCAATGTTAAACATCAACAATTAATTCTTAACCAGCTTGAATAATAAATGGAATGCTGCCTAAAAAAAATATGTTGTTTTTATAATGGCTCACATAAAGTTACGTTTGGACAAATGTGTAGGAACAACTGACAAGGGTCTTAATGTATTGTGATACAACATTAAAACATGCACCCAAATTATGTTATAATATGAGGAAAAAGCGTACAACATAATATTTTGCATACAATACGTTAAACAAGGCCCAAAGTAAAATATGTTTCTTTAAATATTTGGTTTGGTTTATTTTAAAATATGCATAAATTGGAAGAACATTTTTAAATTAAAATTTGTTTTCATACATGAAACATAATTTAGAGTAATGTATGAAAATTTTGCTTGAAATATGGAAACCGTGAATGATATTGATAGTAGTTAGTTCTTTTGTATATTTTCATTCATCTATCGATCAGTCCATAGACGTCTACTATTGAAAATATTTATTACATAAGATTGCCACTCGGAACGGTCTTGTGTCCTTGTATCCAATGGTTTCCTGCTACATCCAAGATGTCGTCAGGCCGCCTACTAGGGGGTCGTCTTACGCTGCGTCATCCGATTCGTGGTTGCCACTGGAGAATCCAACGATTGCCTAACGGTTGTCAGTTTGACGAGCGATGTGGACTGTGGCCTGCCCCATACCCTGCATTTAATGTGCCAATTCTTCGGGTTACATCGGTTATACCCATTCTTCTACGGATTTCCGTATTTTTTCACCTTGAACGACTATGAGTCTATTCATGAGGTTGACATTTGGAGACCACGTTTCAGTGCCGTATGTCGTCACTGGTAACACACATTGGTTATACACCTTTGTTTCCAGACACTGCTGGATATTAGAGGAGAAGATCCTCTTAGGTTATCCTAAGGGATATCAGAGGCATGTATGTATCTATATATTTCTATATATAGATACATATATGCCAGATACATATAAAACTCGAAATAAAACCCTATACCTATCTGTCTAACCAGCGTGGTATAGTAGGTATCACTCGTAACCGGAGGAGGCGCGAGTCCAGCGGTGAGATTTATATGAGCTAAAATGATGAATCAACATTCATATATAGGATATAGGATACCTCCTCGTTTGTTTAACTATTTGACTGATCATTATAATATTTCGGGTTCGGGAAACTTTCTTAAGTTTGAAGATCCTCTAGGATCTTCTCGTCCAACATGCCTCAGTGTCTGAAAACACAGGTCTACGACCAGTATATGTTACCAGTGATGACTTACGGCATAGAATGGTTTGTGGCCTACTACATAGATGGTTTGTGGTTAGATATCGACCTACCATAGCAGTCTCGTGGGTTCGATTGCTACACAAGACAGTCATCATCATTTCAGCTCATGTATGTCCCACTGTTGGGCTCGAGCCTCCTCCACAATAGGAGGGAAATTGACATTACTTATACCACGCTGGTCAGACTGGTTGGCATAGCGTTTTATTTCGAATTTTCTTTCGCATAAATGTTATATGCGTATGATATCCCTTAGTCGTCTTTTACGACACCCACTGGCAAGATAGGGAGCGGTGAATTCTTACTCTGTCACCACACGGTAAAGAAAAGACAATACATTGACGATCTACAAATTGTTATTTTGAGTCTGTGTGTAATTTGTGTCCGTTAAATTATATGTTTGTAAAGATCCTCACAATACAAGGACTATTTCCTTAGAGCAGCGTCTTTCTTTAAAAAAAATATTAACCGGGCAACAAATTTAATTATTAGACTAGTGGTATTTTTATTCTATAACAATAAATAATTTATTCATATTTAATTATATCCATAAAATATTATAAACTATACTTGACTACTAAATTATTGTTTAGCGCATTCCAATTACTATTTCCATATAAGTGTTCGTAATGAAACTCGTATATTACATGGTGTTAAACTAATGGCAAGAATGCTTGAATAAGCGTGCTAAAACCTAAACAACGGCTGTAGAACCAGGTAGACAAAGTGGTAACACTTTATATATTTCAATCTGGCAACGATGCACTAGTCAAACGAGCCGATTTATCTTGCCAACAAAAGCAAAGTAGATAGAATATATTTATGGTACCCGCAACATATCGTCCGGAGGTTGTTACCAAGTTTATCTTCACTTTGGCTTAATGCCCTGAACGACTTCGGAAAAGCTTTTAAAACGTTCGCTCATCCCTCGAGCGACGAATGCTCATATTGTGATACAAGCCTTCACATGTTATATTTTTTTATTTCAAGTTTTTAAATTTGTGAATGTTTTTGCATTCCTCTATGTGAATGGCAAGCATTTTTGTGTTATGATATCGCGTAAATATAGCTGGTGCTCTATGCAGTCGTATGTTCGATCATGACCATAGCATAATTTCCTCATTATGGGTGAGTGAGAAGGTAAATTACGTAGGAATTTAACGATGAACCTCTTTGCATAGAGTAGGTAGATATTTTTAACTGACGGGAGTTAATAGGTGCTTGTACTTTTATAGTTTTCTGTATTAACAGCTTTAGAACTCAGATTATATTAATACATCCATACTAATATTATAAATGCGAAAGTAAGGATGTTTGTTTGTTTGTTTATTTGTAACGCTTTCACGCTTCACCACCGAACCGATTTCAAAAATTCTTTCACAATGGAAAGCTATGATATCAGGGAGTAATTTAGGCTATATTTTATCCCGATATTCCCACAGGAACGGAAACTACGCCGCGGGTAAAGCGACTGAAACCGAAGCGAAGCGAGGGCGGGTTGCTAGTATATAATATTTATACGTTTTAATTTTCTAAATAGACTCGTATTATTTTATTCACGCTAAGAAGCCATTAAACTTAACCTCTTAAAGTTAAATAAATAATTTAAATAATTTTGACATTTTGAAAACTATTAACTCTTTAAATAATACAAAATCGACTGGTTACGACTATATTGGAACTGAAATTTTAAAATTATGTGCTGAATTAGTATCTAATCCTTTATGTCACATTATTAATTTATCTCTTATGCAAGAGCACTTTCCTGCTAGATTAAAATTTTCGGTAGTCAAACCTCTGCATAAGAAGGGTAATGCTAATGACATGAGCAATTATAGGCCAATTACGTTAATACCAATATTATCAAAAATATTTGAAAGAATAATGCACGACAAAATTTATAATTTCTTGGAAAAAATTAAATTTTAACACCTGATCAAACCGGTTTCAGAAAAAATTGTTCAACCACCTTGGCTGGTTTAAACCTGACTAAAATAATTACTGAGGGTATAAACGAAAAAAAAACAATATAAGTTCTATATTCCTGGATATGACTAAAGCATTTGACTTTGTAAATCACAAACTTTTATTATTTAAACTTGAAAAATATGGCATTCGCGGTAAAGCACTTGATTGGCTCGGTAGCTATTTGGAGGATCGTTATAAATATGTAGAAATTAATATTATGATACGTAAATACAATTCATCTGTACGTTCAAACTTTGAATTAACGAGTGGCACTGGAGTGCCTCAGGGGAGTATTCTTGGCCCGTTGTTATTTTTAATTTATATCAATGACTTGCCCAGGATAACAGAGCATAACTGTGTACTTTATGATGAAGACATTACCCTTATAATAAAAGATCGCAATAAAAGTAATGTAGAATATCAAATAAACGAAGCACTAGACAAGATTATTAAATGGTTAGATCATAACTATTTAAAAATTAATATAGCTAAAACGAAAATTATACATTTTCAGACCTATAATAGTAAATCAATCGAATGCAATATAGAATATAATGATACAATTGTGGAGGAGGTAGATGCGACGTCCTTTTTAGGCATCGTAATAGATAAATATATTAACTGGAAGCCACACATTGAGCACCTTTGTTCAAGTCTAGACAGATTTGTTTATGCGTTATATAACTTGAGGCGAATATCAACAATAGAAACATCTTTAAATGCATATCATGAGTATGTTTCCTCAAAATTAAGATACGCTATTATATTATAGGGTAACTCAGTAGACATAAATAGAGCTTTTATATTACAAAAAAAATGCATACGAGCTCTGTTTGAACTACAGCAAATGGAAAGCTGTAAATAATATTTTAAGAAATATGATATTTTGCCCCTGCTGAGTTTGTACATTTATGAAATTTGTATCTTCGTACGCAAACATCTTTATTAATTTTGTAAGCACAACGATGCTGTCACCAGACCAAGTAGACATACACACAAACTGTTAGTACCCAAGCAAAGATTGAGTGTCTTCAGCAAAAATGTATACTGCATGGCATTACTCATATATAATAAGTTACCAAATAGATTTAAGACAATTAATACATTAAGGACTTATAAATTACAATTATTCAGACTGTTATTAGACAAATGCTATTATTGTATAAAGGATTTTTTAAATGACAAGGAATTATAATGTGCAAAGAGATATAAACTAAATTACATTATAAAATGACTAACTCACTAATTTTACTAATCTATAAAATGACTACATGCTAATGTTACTAAAACCTTTGTAAACTAAATAAATATTTTGTACACCAGTAAATGGTAGAATATGGCTAGTGCTTAAATGTAAGGAACTGTCTACTTTATGTACCCGTATTCTTACAAATAAAACAAAAAAAAAATCGAATTGATGTTCTATTAAATGTATCTATTGTCTATGAACAGATTATATTTTTTAATTACGGTGGATAGACAGATATAATTTTATATTAAACTAGCTGACCTAACAGACATTCTGTTCAAATTAAATAAAAGGAATGCTCCTTCAAATCGACAGCAGCGCCACCTTCCGGGTTCAATTGTGAACCTAAACTATTTTCGAATCCCCTTGAACGCACACAAAAATTTCATCAACACCGTTCCCTCCGTTTAGGAGGAGTTCAGTGATATACACACGTACACAAGAAATTTATATATAAAGATAATTACAAAAACTATTAAAAATATAAAAAGTTGTTATAATTATTAATTAAAATATGTGTATTAGATCGTGCCTATTAGGAATCCAATGTATTATTACATGTCTCAGCGTTGGAACCGTATATGGGCTCAAAAAAAGGAAAAATGTATAGATACGTAGTACTCTTAAAATAGAAATATTATTTATAATTTTTATTCTTTTATACAACGTGTACCAATTAATCCTATGAAATAAGAGCAAGCCTATTACTATCTACCGAACATTTATACCGACATCGTGTTTAATATTGAAAAATTTAGGACGAAAAAATTTAATACAATTTGCTTGCTGAGATTTCGAAGCTTGGGACTGCGTGTTTAGCAGTCGAGTACTTATACAACTTTTATATATTTTTTTAAATATTACACTGCGCATTAAGAATTAAATGCCAAAAATTACATCACGGGAGACTATGTGTATATATTCAACGGACAAAAATTAAAACTTGGCCCAAAACAAAATTTGTCAATCGCACAAATAATTGTCCTTTTTTTTTGGGTGGGTTACGGTCGGCGTACTCCTCGCTCCACTCCATCCGGGGCGACAGAGGGGCGTAAGCACGCATACCCGTAATCCAACCAGCACCACAGTTCTGCCAGGTGGCACAAACCTCCAGCGTATGCTGCGCCGTGTCCTCGTCGCAATCGCAGTGGTGGCAGGACGGTGTATTCTTCCTCCTAACGACCGTGTGCAGGTAGTTGGCGAAGCTATCGTGCCCCGTCAAAACCTGCACCAGTCGGAAAGAGAGTACCCTGTGCCCCTGCTCTAACCACTGCATCAGCACCGGCCGGAAGGCCTCGATGGTCCGAACACCGAACCGAGGCCTCTCCAGCTGGACTGCCCAACGGGCAACGACGTCTCACAAATAATAGTCCATGGTAAGGATCGAAATAATAAAATTTGCACAAGAGGTCGATACTTAGATCACTCCGTCATCTATGAAGTCACTGGTCCAATAATGCATGTTATTCTGGATCATCATTAACCTGCTCTTGTCCCAATAGGCATGATGACAGTAACCAAAAATCACTAAAACAATGTGTTTATCTACTGTAACACAAAGAATATATCTTGAAATATTTTTTTTCTTTTATAAGATGAGATTATTAATTTATTTAATAAAATAAAACTACAAATTACGCAAGTCCGCCATGCTCAGCTAAACACCAATCAAGTTGAGTTACGTCACTCCTATGTACACTTGTCATTATCATCGCAAGTTCTGTACGAAACTCTACGATCGTTACACTTATTGTTTTAACTTGCATTTAAAGAGTATTTCGTGATTTTTATCGATCTCTTGCTTACTTTTGTGTTCTTACTAAAAATGTAAGTCATGGAAGAAGGATTCACCGAGGCAAACAGCTCTAATTTGCCTAGAGTTGATTTGTTAATGCTGGGGGAGTACCTAGCATCAAACAAAGACTTCTGTTCAGCAGAATTTAGAAATGTCAAAACTACGATGTAAATACAATATCTATACCAATAAATAAAATTGGAGTGTCTGTTTGTAATGTCAAAATAATAGGCTTTTCATGCTCACACGGTTATTTGCACGACACCTATGCCTAAAATAGCAATTAAAACATTTTTGTCTGTCTGTATGTCTGTTTGTTCCGGGTAATCTTCAAAACGGCTGGACCGATTTCAAAAATTCTTTCACCAATGGAAAGCTATAATATCAGGGCGTAAACTAGGCTATATTTTATCCCGGTATTCCCACGGGAACGGGTACTACGCGGGTAAAACAACTATAACCTATAACCGAAGCGAAGCGAGGGTGGATTGCTAGTTGATTAATATAATAATCTTCTAACACCAATAATTTAAACTATATTTAAAAATATGTTATATATATATATATATATATATCTTATTTAAATATTGGTTATGTTATTAAAATAATGCTTTTGTAAACTTGATATTTAACTGCAGTTAAATGAAGTCACACACCAAATAAAATATACGATATAAAGTAATTACTTACGTCAAAATGATCTTCACAGAAATAAATAGTCTCCTATTTATTTTTTTATATTTATTTATTTAAATTTATGGCTTTTGGATTTCGTCATGCAAGATTAAGCCACTTATATCTTATTGTTTTATTGTGTGGCACATAAACAAACAGTTTATTAGGCGTTTTTATTGATGTATTAACACATTGAGGAACCGCATACCACTTATAGACTTTCGAATTCATGTCTAAATAAAATATATCAGATTTTTTGCTTTAACTCTCTTACGTTTACAACTCAAGTGAATAGATGTGACGTCACAAGCAGATGCCACGACACAAGGCACCGTTTTGGCGCTAATTTATATGTTCTAAAGAAACCGTATTTATTGCAAAAACAATAAATTTTTTGATAATAGTAGTTATTTAAGAATATTATAAAACAGTTTTCAAAATTAGTCATCATGCCTATTATAGATTGATACAATATAACCTCTTTTTCACACAACCTTATTAGACAACATCTCTAGGTTCATTCCCTGTCTATCCGTGTTATACTTTATGTGATTTTTTCTTCGATCTTCCTCTGCGCCTAAAGCCAACATGTACTTAAAACTTTTTTCATTACATTGATTTCGTCTCTCATCACATGTTCATACCACATCAGGCGTTCACTTTTCATTTATAATTATTATGAATCCTCTATTTGTCCGTGTGATGACGGAGTAAGAATACAATTCACCAAGCCCTCTCTTACACGTAGGTGTCGTAAGACTAAGGGATATAATATGCCTATAACACCTGTAAATGAGAAGGAAAACTTAAAAGAAAACCCCACATCAACATGTTTGACCAAAATGTGCAGTAGGTCAATTGCCCACCTAATGGGATGAAGACTCGATCCCAGCAGTGGGACTGATATGAGCTGAGATGATATTTTATTATCATGCACTTTGGAAAATAATGGTATCATTGAAACATTTTCACCTTCGTGTTATATACACAACTATATATTTAAATACAATTTAACTAATAAAACAAATTAACTTGTAAATAACTAAATACCTGAACGTGTTTCATACTTCGTTTACATTATATTTCTAGTGAACACGATTGCTCGGTTCATAACAATCTATTTCGAACACTTTTTTCGGTAACTATAAAGATACGCTTCTCGCGTTTCTAATGCCCTGGTACCTTGGACCGATCTTTACTTTTAAAACTTTTTTTAACTGTCACTCAGATTTATTGAGCCAAATATTAAACCGGAAATAACCGCTTAGATAATGATGGCGGTATACTTTTTAACCTGTTTGTATGGATTTATAGATTGAGATAAGACAACTGACTGTTGAATATACCTACAGCTTGTTACGTTTAATAGTAGCTGTAACATTTTTCTTCTAACTTGGCAAATCAGGTAAAACATTTGAGCGTGATTGATGATAGGAACATTATTAATGAAAACATTCTTTTTTTATACTGATTTAAAAATTAATTGGTACGGCCATTTTAAACTTGTTTTTTATTTTTGTTTAATTACTGTGAATTAATTGTATGGATCTATATTACTTGATGACATAATCAATTATTATCCTACTAATATTATTGCCAATGTCTGTGAAAATATACCTAAATCAAGGATGTCCAATGTCACAGATTAATTTTTTTTTTCTTAGAAAAACAATACTTAGTATAAAATAACTGATTGTTGTAGCGCGGGGCACTTTACGAACATGTAATTAATCGACACAAATAACACCCAGACTTACTAAAATAAATTTCGGTCAACGAAAACATGGCATCGGTGCCGGTGGTCCGCTCAATTGTCAGTAAGGGGTAATACATGTTATGGGTCGCGCCTTTTCTCGTCGCCCCGGATGGTATAAAAGGGGTGTGGCTGCCATAAAAAGGACTTTAAGTACACATTACACATATGTATTCAAAATTTACTGCACAGATGGCGTAGTGGTTAAAATTTCTATCATATAGTAGTATCTCGGATTCAAATCCCACGTAGGGCAACTTTTGTTCCGGGCTAGCCATGGACATCAAGGACTCGGTATCACTGGGTCGGTCCAATAGCGAACGGGAGGTTAAGAGGTTACAGCACTGCGTGCGTAGCCCTTTCGTCACCCCGGATGGAATGGACGGAGTGCGGCCAGACCATAGTCCGCCCACAAAAAAAAAGAATAACGTTTTGTGCGATTTATAGTGGTAGGACTACACTGTCCACAGTTATCTGTCTACAGCCGCGGGCCGGTCCGTCCGGGGCAGTACCACGTTCTCGCAGAAAATCGACGTCTGAGTAGTAGCAATCTGTTACTGCGCTTCGTTCGGTGAGCGAGAGAGCCGGAAGCCCTACTTTCTGAGGGTGTTTGCGTATGGAGGGTTTTGGTGGTGCTTTTGGTATCACCGAGCCTCAATGCACGCATTGACACTCCCTTCACTTTCGCAGCAACACTTACCATCAGGTGTACTGTTTGCTCGTTTGCCACTACTTGCAATAAAAAAAAAATCTACAAATTGTTGTTTTGATTCTGAGTGTATTTTGTGTCCGTTAATTATATATTTGAAAAGTGCCCCTGCAGTACAAGTATTACTTTCTTAGTGCAGTGCGCTGTCTTCAAAAATAAATGCTTACAATTTTCAATAAAAATTTGTAGTAAATTAGCTTACATTTCTAATATATTTCCTTGTGGTGACGGAGTAAGTATACAATTCACCACACCCTTTCTTGATCATGGGTGTTGTGAAAGACGATTAAGGGATAAAATGTATATAAAATCTATGCAAGAGAAGGAAAACTCTAAACAAAACCCTATTCCAAACCGTCTGACCAGCATGGTATTATAGTTGGTCAATTGCCCTTCTATAGTGGAGTAGGCCCGAGCTCAATAGTAGGATGTACATATATGGGTTGAGATAATCAGACACCAGTATGTGTTACCAGTGATGACTTACGGCATGGAGACGTGGAGGCTGAAATGATGATGATGATAAAATCAGACATATGCTATGATTTATAAAGACATTACCAGATAGTAAACTTATAACAATATTGAAGAAATAAGTAAATACAATTCCTGTAACGATTCTTTTCAAATTGAAAATGCACTGCGCGTATTTGTTATAAATCCTGGGCAACCTGATAAATGTCGTGACAAATTCTTCGGTTTTATTTAAAGAGAATCATTGACGATTACAATAAAAGCTAACCCCAAAACCATTAACAGTTAATAGTATCTATTAAAAGTTTGTAAACTGTTAATGGTTTAAAAGCATTCGGCATTAAATAACACATAATTAAATCCTTATATGGCGGCCGTGTGGTGACGGATTAAGAATACAATTCACCACTCCCTACTTGCCCGTGGATATCGTAAAGGATGACTAAGGGATATAATACACCTGCGCATGATGCCGCCCTAGCTGAGGCCGCGGGTGACTGGATCGGGAATTTTAGTCCGTCACCCGCAAAGAGGGTGACCGCGCGATGGCGACCGACGTCCCGGACAGGGACGTCAAGAGGTAAGGGTACCTGAATGCGTATTCCGTCGGGCCGACCACTGACAACAAGTCACCCTGCTCCGGTGGTCGGCCCAACGATGAAGGCGACGTGGGTACGGGTGGGTTATGGGCCCGCGCGCCGTCCTTTCGTCACCCCGGATGGAATGGACCGCGCGTGCGCTTACCATAGCCCATCCATAAAAAAGGGATATAATACAGATATAACACCTATGCAAGAGGAGGAAAGTCGAAAACCCTATACCAACCTGTCCGACCAGCATGGTAAAGTAAAGTCAATATTCCTCCTATTGTGGAGGAGGCTCGAGCCCACCAGTAGGACGTATAAGAGCTGAAATGATGATGATTGTGGCGAACTTTACAAATATAAATAAATTAAGAAACACAGATCACACCCATATTCAGAACAGTAATTTAGGGATCGCAAAAAGAACTATCCTACTACTTACCCGCTGGCTATTACTGTGTGGTAGCGCCTACGAATACTAACAACCAGAGAAAAATTAATATTTTTGTGTTAACAACTTTTACATTGTTCGTGGGGGTCGGCTAATACGACTAAGAGCTTTATGTACACCTGTACCTTCTCCATCAGATGCCATCTAATTAACCTTTTTTTATTGCAAACGGCGGCAAGCGAGCAAACAGTATATACCTGATGGTAAGTGTTGCTGCCACTCATAGACCTTTACAATACCGGGGCATAGTTAAGCCGCTGCCTATGCGAAGAAAGTGAAGGGAGTATGAATGCGTGCAATGAGGATTGGTGATACTAAAGGCATCATGATAACCCACCACACGTAAACACTCTCAGAAAGTTGAGCTGCCGGTTCTCTCGCTCACCAAACGGAGCGCAATAACAAATTGCTACCACTCGGAAGTCGATTTTCTGCGAGAGTGTGGTACTACCCCGGACGGACCGGCCCGCAGCTTTTGACTACTGTCAACAGTGTACTCTTACCACCTCCTTCCCGAAGAGGATTGACGTCAGACAGTTGGGTCAGAATGTATATTGCGTCGACTCCCGAATAAAAGGAACATGAGCAGGATGATAATGATGAGAAATCCATACTAATATTATAAATGCGAAAGTAAGGATGTTTGTTTGTTTGTTTGTAACGCTTTCACGCTTAAACCACCGCACCGATTTAAAAAATTCTTTCACCAATGGAAAGCTATAATATCAGAGAGTAACATAGGCTATATTTTATCCCGGTATTCCCACAGGAACGGTAACTACGCCGCGGGTAAAGCGACTGAAACCGAAGCGTAGCGAGGGCGGGTTGCTAGTAATTCTATATTGGGAATTGAGCCCACGACAGTCAATACGAAACGTCAACACTTAGATTACTGTCATCTGTGCAATCGTAGAAATTGTCGTTGAATCGAAATTCACATCAAAATTGTCTTTGGAATATGTACGGCAATTCTCTTAAATTATATTTTTTTTACTTTGGAACGCTTGATAATGAGAGAAGGGCCACCGAAATCAAGGAATAGGTACCAGTGGCTAATCCAATAGCAATGGAGAGAGAATAAGGGTACAGGGTTACGCGTCGTACTTCCCCGTCTCGCACGGAATGAGTTTCCAGACATAATCTGCTAACAATATAGAAAAAATAAGTAGTTAAAAGTATTATGGTTTTCTAATTAGAGTTATAAGAGTACAATGTAGTCTTCAATCATAAAGTCTTCAATTAACAACATCTAGAGATCTACTCAGAATTTTATTATTACATTTTTTTTACAAAGAAAACATCCTGCACTAATGAAATAATCCTTGTCTTGCGGGGGATTTCAGAAACACATAACTAAGGGACACAAATTACATCCAGACTCAGAACGACAATTTGTGAATCGCACAAAGAGTTGTCCTGCGTGTGATTCGAACCCATGACACTGGCACGATAGGTCGGTATTTTAACCACTACGCCATCCATGCAGTCAAAGTATAGCCAGCAGTTAAAGTATAGCCAAAATAAGCTATAAATAATATGCTTAACATTGTGTAAATTGATTGAATTAATTTTGATTCGAATTCAAATGATATGCCTCTTACAAATTTTTGGATAAAGATTGAATTGAATCAAATAAAAACCGTTATTATGTTATGCAATCGTCATAATCCTGAACAAATTTAATCTTATGTGATTATTATAATTATGAAATTTAATTTCAAGGTTTTCAACTAAGCCACACATTTGCTTAATTTATTAAACCGGTTTCTTATTTTGAGTATAAATGGTGGTTAAAACGGTAGTCGTATTTGAAACGTAAGATATGCGCTAAGGTATGAAGGTCAATCAGTTTATCATTAAGCGAGAGGGCTGACACAAACATTAACTTTATTTGACTTTACAAATGGCGTAGTGATTTATATGGCGGACCTTTCTTGCCATGGACTTATATTTCCATGTCGATATCGAATCATTTTTTTTTAATTACTGATGGTGGCAAACGAAGAAGCAGTACCTGATGGTAAATGATGCTGTCGCACATGGAATTTTGTAATACCAGAGGCATAGTTAGACCGCTGCCTACCGTAAAGAAAGTTTTCTTCTTAAAACTCGATTAAAGAAGGACATGTCATAGCGCTCGTGGAATACAGCAGAAGATAGCTCATTCCAGATTCTGCACGTGCGTTGGAAAAAGGATCACTGCAAACGCACAGTTGAAGACCAAACGTTTCCAGGTGAAATGGACTAACCCTTCCACGATGTCGAGTGGTACGTTGGTACAATGGTGACGCTGGTACCAAGTCAAACAATTCCTCAGAGCACTCCCCAGGAAAGTGCCAGTACAGTACACAGAGTGACCTAAAGTCTCTTCAGTGACAACCTGTGATTGTACTAAGTCTGGGTATGATTTATAAAGTCCTCCATGATACAAAAAATTATTCAGCAGTGGTGTCTTTGTGAGAAAAATAATGTATAATATGTTTAATAAATAATTCTCAAGTAATTCTTATTTATTACTTTATACACTTGATGTCCTACTAAATATAAGATATGCCACTACTTCTGTATTGTTGTAGTCAATACAGAAGTAATGTAATAATTAAGGACGAAAGCAGGTAACAGATATTACCAGAGAAGGAAGACACGAAATAAAATCATGCAACTATCTATCTAGTCAGCGTGGTTATAATTTGCCAATTCGTTCGCGGGGAGCAGTTTTGAATCCAACAATAGGATATACGTATAAGATCTGAGAAGGCGAAAAAGAAAATTTAAGCTCAAGACATTTTTTCGGATTATATTTAACATATTTCATTTTTGATTGCCCGATGTTTCGAACACTTTACAGCGTTCATGGTCACATTTGTTTGTAACAAATGTTTACTATTAATCAATCTCAATAAACCTTTGTAGGTTATGTACATATTGACATGCATGATCTTACGTACTCCGTTGCTTGAAACTGCTTTGCAAGATCGATTTATCAGTATAAATAGATTAATGCGAGGTATTAGTACAAGGGTATTTGCCAATATTATTTAATAGCACAGTTGCTCATAATTTGCCTTATGTATTTCTATAGATTTATAGGTAGCAGGATCGGCGCCGGCGCGATTTAAATGGCGGCTTCTGATTGGCAGATGCCGGGTGCGCGGGCACATTTATTTAGGTCAAAGAGCCGCGTGGGTCTAGTCTAGTAACTGCTATTAAAACATGTTAGCTTACAACCTTTATGGACCTTTTGTTAGTAATTATGTTAATAGAAACTATAGACAAATATGTAACAATATTGATATTGATTAGTCGATGAATTTTATGTATTCAATTAAAAGAAATTTAGTTTATCCGTTATTATAACAATTAAACAATTAAGCCCAAAGCCTAGATGTAAATTCTTTAACTACTCCATTTGTGAAATCTATTAGTGGAAACGACTAAGATCTCTATTGTGTCTCTCTAGTGTGTAAAATCCTAAAATAAAAAATGTCTTCTAAGTACATATTTTTTTTCTTTATTTACCATAAGGTAGGGTTTGATCACAAAGTGATCATGTCACCCTAATAAATTAACATGCAATAATAAGTATAACTAAATAATTATGAGCTAAATATTTCTATGTTTTAAACCTATGTTTACAATATAGTATAATAATTTTGCTTCCTTAGATAAAGGCGAAGATAGAATGCTGTTACAGACTCCAATCGTTCTTAAACAGATATCTTTTTCATGTTCAAACTCTTTTCTTTCAGCTTCGTTCTGTACACACTCCTCTAGGATGTGATAGACGTCTTCCCTAAAAGCGCAAACACTACAGTCAGGTGAAGAACGCCTCTTCATTAGGTAAACAAGAGCATGTGTCCGGAACGAAGTCTAAGGGCCGTTACGACATCCTGTCTAGAAAGACTGGAGTCTGCAAACCATAAAAAACTTGAAGGATATGGTTGTAAGGTTTTATACCATATCCCTACTGAACGAGATCTTTCGTCAAAATACTCTCTTCACATTTGAGTACACTTCTTTTTGACTAAGTATAGCAAATCTGTAAAGTAAGGTAAGCGTGGTAGTGGGATGCTCGTCGAAGGGGCTTGTTTTGCCAATTGATCCACTCGAGAATTGCCCCGCAAACCAGTGTGTGCAGCGATCCATTGCAATATCGTGTATTTCTTGTCCTTATGTAGTTTTCTCATACAGTTTACTATGTCATAAGCAATAGGGATACAGCGAATATTCGACGTGCACCGGATTAAATGCTGCAATGCGCTTTTAGAATCTGTTAATACAAATGAATCTATATAAGAAATGGCTTCAAAAATAGCAATCAGTTCTGTATGCATTATAGAGATGTTAGAATTTTGGATATTGAGCATAATATAACTCTCTATTTGAGGATCAAAAAAGGCTGCACCAGCCCTGTCATTGCATTTTGAACCATCTGTGTAAATATAATAATAATTAGGATATTGATTTTTTATATAGTCCAAACAAATAGTTTTGAGATTGGATAAATGATAACACTATTTAGGCTTATTGATAGTTGGAATGGTAGGTCTTACAAAGTTGGATAGTCTAAAATGGCTGAGCCAAATATCCGATGAAAATAATTCAAACTGCTTATTAACGTGCATAGGTGTTTTAAAATTCTCTAAACAAAACAGAAGCGATGGTTTTGTTTTGCGCCTCCAGTTCTGACTCTGCTCTTTGAGTTCATTAATTAAGCATACTGTTTCGTCACCTTAAATTGAACTAATCTTGAGCCAGAATTTCATTGATAAATAAAATCTTCGCACATGTAAAGGTTGTACGTAAAGCTCACTTTCCATTATGTGAACAGGGGTACTTTTTACAAATCCACCAATCACTCTTAAAAATTGGTTTTGCAACCGCTCCAATTTCTTCAAATGTGAAGGACAACTAGTACCATACAATTGGCAGCCATAATCCAATCTGCTACGTACTAAACTAATGTATAATCGTCTCAAATGGATTGGATGCACACCCCAACTAGAACCCGACAATACTTTGAATACATTAATGTAAGATGAAATTTTTTGTTTAATATCATTTATATGTTTCGCCCACCTAAGACCCTTGTCGAACCATACTCCTAGATATTAAAGTACATATTCAATATTACGGCTAATATAATAGGATATGACAATAATATATTGCATCGCACTATACATACCAGTTTTCGGTGTAGTAACGGAGTAAGAATACAATTCACTACCCCCTCTCTTGCCCATAGGTGTCGTAAAAGACGACTAAGGTATTGAATATGCTTATAACATCTACGCAAGAGAAGGAAAACTCGAAATAAAACCCTATATCAATCGTCTGATCAGCGTGGTATAGCAGGTCCATTTCTCTTTCACCGTGGAGGAGGCTCGAGCCCAACAGTGGGATGTATGTATATGAACTAAAATGACGATGATAATATAAATCTGTATCTAACATGAAAATAATTTGGTTCATGTTTTTTTTTAACTATATATTTTAAATTTACTTATTAATATTTTCAAGAAAAAGAAGCTATTAATAGTCACTTATTAATATTAAATTCATAGCGTTCATATTTAAAAAAGGACACTATTTCAAAGAAGTGAAAGCCCTTTATATGACTAATCAGTATTACTATTATTAACCAAAAGTATCACGCCAATTTTACTAAATACTAGCAACCCGCCCTCACTTCGCTTCCTTCGGTTTTAGTCGTTTTAGTCGTTTTACCCGCGTAGTCCCCGTTCCCGTGAGAATACCGGGATAAAATATAGCCTAGTTTACTCCCTGGTATTATAGCTTTCCATTGGTGAAAGAATCTTTGAAATCGGTCCAGCCATTTTGAAGATTACCCGGAACAACAGACAGACAGACAAAAAAATTTTAATCTGTATTTTAGGCATAGGTGTCGTTCGTGCAAGTAACCGTGTGAGCATGAAAAAAGCCTATTATTTTGACATTATAAACAGACACTCCAATTTTATTTATTGGTATAGATTAAAGGTTCATTTCCGTGCATCGCGGCTGACGCGACAGTCGTAAGCGATCGACCGCGCGCGGCCGATGCGACAATAGTCAAAGTATGAAAATGTATGGCGCCGTTTCCGAGGTATGCGACAGCCGCGCGCGGCCAACGACAGAAACCGCGCCATAAATTTTCATACTTTGACTATTGTCGCATCAGCTGCACGCCACAGTCGCAAGCGATTAAACGCGCGCGGCTGCGATCGGCCGCGATACACGGAAATTAACCTTAAGAACAGTTTTTTTTTTTATTGCCGATGGTGGCAAACGAGCAGGCAGCACACCTGATGGTAAGTGATACTGCTGCACATGGACCTTTGCAATACCAGGGGCACAGCTAGGCCGTTGCCTACCGTGAAGAAAATACTCTTCTTAAACCTCGTTTAAAGAAGGACATGTCATAGCGCTCGGGAAACACAGCAGCAGGTAGTTCATTCCAGAGCCAGGTTATAATAAGTATAAAATAATAATCACTATTGTTGAGTATTTGTGGACTAATAACGCGAATACTGTAAAAGAGCATACGACCGGATTTGACTTTAAACTCCTATGTAATGAATAATTGGGTAGAGCGTAAATGAGGTTTATGGAGTAGCTCATTCATTGCCGCCTGAAAGCTATAAACTTTGATCTTAAAAAAGGGATTTCTGGAAAAGTGGAAGAGACTGAAATAATCATAGGAGGTCTGAGTACAATAGGGCTAGCTGGTCTCAATGCGGAGGGCACGTATGCTCGTAAATATGACGTTCCTTATTATTAGCTGCCATTGTTCAGAATTGTTCGGGTACAGTCGTGGACGGTAGTGTTTAGTTGTTTAGCTGTCGTTGGCCTAAAATTGAAAATGTATGTGACACCTCATTTATTTTTTTAATACGATATTTTTATTTATTTAAACTTTCTAATGTAAAATGTATAATATCTTAAACATAATGATAAATTATTTCGAAGTATATCGTCATCATCTTTAATATCTCAGCCTATATATGTCCCACTATTGGGTCCTGGCCTTCCCGATATAAGAGGGAGATTGACATACTATATACCATACTGTTCAGACGTGTTGGTATAGGGTTTCGAGTTTTCCTTCTCTACCACAGATGTTACATATCTAATATATCCCTTAGTCGTCATTTACAACACCCACAGGCTAGAAAGGGGGTGGTGAATTGTATCCTTACTGCGTTACTACACGGATAATCTACTAGAACGTTTTGTTAAAGTCAAACACTGATTAACTGCACGGATGGCGTAGTGGTTAAAATACCGCAATTACCGTGTCAGTGTCGCTGGTTCAAATCTCACGCAGGACGATCCACAAACTGTTGTTCTGAATCTGGTTATAATTTGCATCCGTTAATTATATATTTGTGAAATCCCCCGCAACACAAGGATTATTTCATTAGTGCAGGGTGTTTTCTCTGTTAAAAAATATTAATAAAATTGATTTTATGGTTGAACATTGTATTCTTATATTTTCCGTGTGGTGACGGAGTAAGAATGCAATTCACCACTCCATCTTGCCCGTGGATGTCGTAAGAGACGATTAAGGGATATAATATGTACATAACATCTGTGTAAGATAAGAAAGACTCGAAACAAAACCCTATACCAACATGTCTGTCCAGCATGGTATGGTAGGTCAAATTCTCTCCTATCGTGGTGGAGGCCCGAGCCCAACAGTGGGACGTATGTGGGCTGAGATGATGATGATTGTATTCTTATAACTCAAATTAGAAAACCATAACACTTTTTACTACGCATAATACAGCAATTATGTCCTTAGTGCAGGGCGTCGCCGTGTCGTCTATTTAAAAAAAATATATTAAAAGTTGAAGATGTCTAAACGTTGATTGTAATCGATTGTACTTTTAGTTCAACGTCGGATATCCGACACTTGCAGCTTTAATATGCAGTCCTGGTTCGCGCGGCCATTACATAATTTAATCCTAAACAAAAGCAATCCCTAATTAGCTACGAAACAGACGAATTGCCCCACCGCCAACGTAAATTCTGAATACATTTAATTAAAAGTTATTTTTATTAAATGTATTTTGACTTCAAAACAAGCTAGACGTTTAATGATTTCCCATGAACGCGACTATTACACATTATAAACAAAGTATTTTTGTGGATTTTATCGTTTCTATTTGATTTTTGATTGCCCGACATTTTGAACACTTCTCAGCGATTATAATCATGTTCGTCACCCGCCGAGAGACCGACCGCGCGACAACGATCGACGTTCTCGAACAGCGGGGAACGTCGCTCGAGGGGAGGGTACTTCTCAAGGGGTATTCCGTTAGGCCGACCACTGACGATAAGTCACCCTGCACTGGTGGTCGGCCCAACGACGAAGGCGACGTGTCGCGGGTGGGTTACGGGGCCGCGCACCGCTCCGGATGGAGCCGGGCGAAGGAAGCGCTAACCGTAGCCTATCCCTCCAAAATAAAAAAGTGTTTATAATCATGGGCCAACCATGAAGGACAAGGAACTCTGTACCGGTGGTCGGCCCAACGACGAAGGCGACGTGCTACGATAGGTTATGGGGCCGCGCGCCGCCCTTCTGTCGCCCCGGATGGAGCCGGGCGGTGGGTAAACTGACTATAGCCCACCCAAAAAAAAGCGTTTAAAATCACGGGCAGATCATGAATGAAATGAACGAATGAATTTTTTTTTGTATTAAATGTATTTCGACTTCAAAACATGTCAGAAGTATAATAATTTCTGATGTTTACTCGAGTATTACACATAAAAAAAATATTGGTTGCCTGTAAAGTCGGTATACGGGCGAAAGTTTTACGTGACAACGACTTTGAGTGGTAAAATAATTTTAATGTGAATATTCATTCGTATAGTAGGAAGAAGGATGAAATAATAGTAACAATTTAAAACATTATACAAAGAATTATATTTAAAACATTAATTTATACAAAGAATCTCGCACTGAATTTCATATTAACAAAATTTTATTTTTACCTTTACACATACATACGTATTTATATACAAATATACAATTTTTATGTCTGTCTCTCTCGCTCTTAGGCGGGCTAACCATGCCCGAGTGGAAGGGACGCGTGCCTCTCACTCGCTCTCATTGTGAGCGCATAACGTGAGCGGAGCGTAACGCAGTTTCTTGAAGTGTCACCCGGCAAACCAATTTATAAGACGTTGTCACGTCAAAAAAAAACTTTTTACGGCTTTTATCGCGTTTGCATTTGTTTCTGATTGCCTGAAGTTTCGAACACAGGCGGTATGTATGACCCGTACAACTGGTCCACCTGTGACTATGGACGCTGAAAAGTGTTTGAAACGTCGGCCAATCAAAAATCAAATCCAAACGCGAATCCGTAAAAACAGTTTTATTTATAATGTTAGAAGTATGATATAGGTACATAAGAATAGATGTTTTATCTCAGGTAGAGACGGCATTGCAGGCTGAGTTCGTGGGACGCCAAATTGGAATCATTCATCTTTTGATTTGACGGGTTCTATTGTAGTCAACCGCTGTTACGGGTGTAGTGGGAGGCCAGTCAGTGGTACTATGAAAATTTATTATTGTACAACATATGGTTTCGATGGTTGTAAAAAATGACCATTTACCTGCATGATTTTTGTGTTTGCTGGGCGTCCTATTATCTTATTGATATCAAAATATTAAAACAACTATACTTTAAAAAGTATTGTTTTATAAAGTTGATATTGTTTTTTAAAGATTCAGCTGCTTCTATACATTTAATTACAGACTTAGTCTCCAAAAGGGCAGACAGAAGTGTATCACTCACGTATTGTCATTTGCATTTTGAGGTCAGTGATATAAAATAGATCCTATTGAAGGACTAGTTTTAGATGTTGTTGACATTGTCGAGAATTCCCCATTCATCTCAGCCTATATATGTCCCACTGTTGGGCTCAGCTTCCTCCATAGTGGGAGGGGAATTGACGTACTATTCCACGCTGGTCAGACATGTTGGAATAGGGTTTTGTTTCGAGTTTTTCTTCTCTTACACAGGTGATATACCTATGCTTATTATATCCCTTAGTCGAATTTTAGGACATCCATGGGAAAGAACAGACGGAGTGGTGAATTGTATTCTTACTCCGTTACCACAGGGATATCGAGAATATATGACGGAAAATAGCATTTTTTTGCCTTGTGAATGCCATTACTGTTTATGATGCACGAAAAGGCACCAGCGAAGTAGCCATTAACATTTAAACAAAGTGACCTGTTATTTATGAACTTCTTAAATGAAATGTATTTTTTGTCCTACATTAAGGGTAATCGATTGGAGGTTCCGTATTATCGAGGATTTTTGACAGCGATTTATCGGGCATTGAGCAGTGATAAGAATATGCACATTTTAAAAAATAAATTGAATCCAAATATCAAAACTTGTTCAACTGCTTAGATAGGGCAATGATCAATTTTTTTTACCTCTAATGTATTCTCCAATCGGTTACTTCTAACCTGATGATATTTAATATGCGGCAAAATATGTAAAATAATAGCTTGACTTATGCAGTTTATTTTATAAATTATGTTATGTGTTGTATTTTAAGAGGTACCATTTTATTTTTATGTATAAAACCATTCTTGAAATAAAACAAATATTTCTACGTGATTCGTTGTTAATATAGATAGTTGCTTAGTTAGATCAATTTACATTAAAAGTTAGCCAAACCTAACCTTGTTGTTTATTATATACAATTTTTTAAACACTAAAACTGTGTAATCTTAAATGTGAAAATAATAATTCCACAATTTACATTTCTTAATGTCTAAAAATCAATAATTTCTGAAGACGAACCATAAATTGCTAGTAGTTAAACATCAGCTAATAACACATATGATTTGAATAACTACCTGTCGTCATTTCGTGCCAAAATCATTCTTATGTTATTATTATGTTCATTGTCATATAAGAAATTTAAAATAATAGCGATAAATAAAAGGCAGCGTATTAATAACATTGTATTTCTAAAAATAAAACGGTGTACTTATTAACTGTCATAGCGGACCGGTTTGTGGCACCTTTTGAATTCACCTGAGTCAGTAGATTCCCGCGGTGTAGTCGTTACATTTCTTTGTAAATTCCTCACTTATCTTCACGATAATTTCCTTAACGGGTTAGGCAGAAATATATGTGGCCGAAGCATAATGCTATTAATCACAATCGTTTGCTACGATTTGTTGTGACAATCTACAATTTAAAAAGTTTGATGGTCATTATTTTATTTCTCTTACAGAAGAATTTTGAGGCATGTAGATAATAATATATGTGTATGCGTAGAGTAATGAAAAACTGGAAATGAAACTCTAAACACGTCTGACCAGTATAGTATTCGTGGATTTCCTTCCTATTGTGAAGGAGGTTCGAGCCCAGCAAACGTATAGAAGCTGTGATAAAGATGATGATCATTGTGTGACTACTACTTGTCTTTATATTCGCCCTCACTGGGTATATACAGAGGGCTGGGCTCCTTTTTGAAGTTACTGGTGACTGACACCCCCCTTGGTGTAGTTGAGATGGAGGAGATTGAGTGTTGGTACTCTCATGATTGTTAAAGATGAGCTTGATATATAACTAAAGAAGGTAGTAATCGGCTTTTATTCTTAGGTTATAAAAGCATAGATTTAATACTAAAACTTTAATTGTAACTAACAATCGCAAGGTAATAGGTGTTATAAATTGTGCCGCCAGAGATTCTCAATAGTGAATACCAAATTTAGATCTATTCCTTTAATAAAAATAAAAAATAAATGCATAATCTTTTAAAGACCAAATGACGCATTGACACATAACAATTGTTGGACTAAAAGTAAGACGCAAGCACAAGCGTTGCGCAAAACAGAGACTTGTAGAATTCTAGATATTTTATACCAAGGTACAATATCTTTACAAAATACGATGATAGAATTTTCAATACAACGAATACGTACATTTTAGTACTAATAAAGCGTCGGTATTAACTGCATCTAAGATTTCGTACAAACTTCACTAGAATAAAGTTACACAATATTTTACTTAAGATGTCAGCCCAATATATTAACAAGAGTAATTGGAGCGGCTCATTCAAGTAGTTGCTCCCACTTGTCAGTTACAACATTTATCTGGCTGCATGTATCAGCTTCATACCTTAGTTGCTACAGCTTTGTACCAGAGATGCGTATCTGCCAAGAGGGTTTAGGTCAGTTATTTCAAAGCTTATAAAAATGCTTTTGTATTTGTTTTACGACTTGATAGTTGACATGGTTAAGTATATATCTTTGTATAAAAAAACTATTTACTTACTGTTACCTATATAAAATATTGATAGAACTATTTGAACGAACAAATCTTAGGTATTACCAGTTTAATACACAGAAATGTTTATCATCATCATCATTTAGACTTTTATGGCCCTGCTGAACGTAGGCCTTCCCTGTATAATCAGTACGCTTTGCAAGGTGTTGGCAAAAACGCACTTAAGTGTTATATGTTTGCTAGGAGAGAGCTGGTGAGATACTTAGTCAAATTATACGACTCTGAAGGGTACGTAAGGAGTTAACGAATAATTGTATTCTTATCTCGGCATCACGCAATCATAAAAAAGTATTTTAAAAATACTTTAGGAGGATATTGGATATTAAAATTAGCGCTTAATATCAAATTGATTTCTAATTTCATAGTTGTAAACTTAAGGTTGAATTTAGAGAAACATGTGCTTTAATTAGTATTAAATAAGTGAAAGCCTGCGATTTTATAGATAAAAAATTAATACGTAATGAAATAATTTATATGTTTTTTTAGATAAAGGTTATAGATATTGATTATTTATATATAACGTAATGTTGAGATACATAGAGTCAGAACAGGACCATAAATGTCGATATAGAAAACTGGAGATACCCTTACTGGGTGGCTAATGGAAGGCTTATTGCATGTAAGTTCCGTACGAGTGAGAAGGAAGTTCCCAAGAATAAGTTAAATTATGCCAATATTAGCCGCAAATTAGAAATTTATAACAATAACGGCGAATGCAATTACTATTTTAAGTATAATCTTCGTTATCAGACTATATCTAATCATTTAATCATTAATTGGCAAGAAATTCTAGAACAAATTGGCATGTAATCCTGAAGAAAGTCGTATTTATGTTTATATTGTGATTAGCATCTATACTAAGGTGAAACCTGAATTGTGATGCGAAGAAATCTGAGTCCGGTGTAGGTTTCATATAAATTATTTATTTTATTTTCAAATTTTATTTTTTTATACGAGTACCTATATAAATTTCTTGTGTACGTGTGTATGTCACTGAACTCCTTCTAAACGGCTGGACCGATGTTGACGAATTTTTTTGTGCTTGTTCAAGGGGATTCGAGAATGATTTAGATTTACGATTAGACCCAGTAGGTGGCGCTGCTGTAGTCTATATTTAAACAAAACAACGTCTGTTGGGTCAGCTAGTCTTTATATGTAAACTTCTTGTGTACGTGTGTATGTCACTGAACTCCTCCTAAACGGCTGGATCGATGTTGACGAAATTCTTTGTGTGGGTTTAAGGGGATTTGAGGATGGTTTAGATTCAAATTGGACCCGGTAGGTGGCCCTGCTTTTTTTTTATTTGAAGGTTGGGTCAGCTAGTTTAATATAAATTAATAGAATAATTTAATAGACACGAAACCAAACTCAGAACAATGATTTGTGAATCGCACTAAGGATTGTTATACTTTTTTTTATGTAGGCTATGGTCGCCACATATCCTACCCAATTTGTCCGAGGCCTTGTATGTGTGGGATGCGTCCCATAACCTACCGTATCATCTCCCCATCGTCATTGGGCCAACTACTGGTACTGGTATTCCTTGATATCCGTGGCCGACTAGACAGATAATCCTTGCGGGTACTTTTCTCTTCGACGCTCCAGCTACAACAATACACTATTGCTGGGGAGTTGTCTTCTCCCGGTCGGCCTCTACGGTTGGCGGACTGGGGATTACTCCAGAATACTTGGCAAGTGAGGTCGTTCCGCCGTCTCTGTAGTCTGTAAGCACAATATACCATTCTTTCGAGTTTTCTCACAATGTCCTATATTGTGGTGTGTCGTCGCCGTCATCACACCCTTTCCTGTGGTGACGGAGTATGAATACAATGCACCATCCCCTATCTTACCCGTGGGTGATCGTACGAGACGACTAAGGGATAGGAAACGTATATAACATCTATGCGAGGGAAGGAAAACTCGAAATAAAACCCTATACTAACACGTCTGACTAGCGTGATATAGTAGGTCAATTACCCTTCCATTATGGAGGAGGCCCGAGCCCAACAGTGGGACGCATATGGGCTGCAATGATGATGATGATGATCCTATATTCCTTACATTATTACCTTAAGGAGATCCAAATTTATTACTACGATCAAAATAATACAAGAAATAACAGTTTCGCAATTTAATTTTACTGCACTGAGGGAATTCAATATCTATGCTCGTAAATTTGAAATTACTTAATGAATGACCCTGAATTAAATTCAATGATGGCTTACATGTCGAATTGAACATAAAAATTTTATATTAATAGTATAATTATTATAAATTATTATTAAACGTGCCATATTAATGTCTCGCTTAATAGTAAAGGTAATGATATTAATATTACTGCTGCTGTAATTGTTGCATTTACTTTTTTTAAATGCACATACGTCACACTATTACCGTTTAGAAGAATAGGTAATACGAATATTTCTTGTTAGACACCTTAAATATGTTAATTTTTTTTTTTGGATGGGTCGCGGTTGGCGCGCTCCTTGCACCACTCCATCCGGGGCGACAGAGGGGCGTAAGCACGCACACCCGCAACCCACCCACGATGCACGTCGCCTTCGTCGTTGGGCCGACCACCGGAGCAGGGTTACTTGTCATCAGTGGTCGGTCCGACGGAATACCCCCTACTTGGGGTACCCCCCATCGACCGACGTTCCCTCCCTCGGGGAGGACGTCGGCCTTTCCTCACGCGGTCGGCCTCTCGGCGAGTGATGGACTAATTCCCCGGTCATGTCACCCGCTGCCTCGGCTAGGGCGGCATGAGGCGCAGGTATTCGCGCCTACGCCGCCCCAGTCGCCGGCGGCGGATCGCCTCATTGCGGCTGCGCTCCTCGCAGGCGCAGGCGATCCGCCGCCTCCTTCTGCGAGATCACTGCCTCGCAGAAGGCTGCGACCGCGTTCCAGTTCACGACGCTTCCTACAATCGCCCTGGCGATAGTCGGCAGCGTCAGGTCGGCACCGATGATTGCGACGAGTTCACGGCACTGCACTGCCCAAGCGGCGCAGGCCTCTAGCGTATGCTGCGCCGTGTCCTCGTCGCAATCGCAGTGGTAGCAGGACGGTGTACTGTCTCTCCTAACGACCTTGTGCAGGTATTTGGCGAAGCACCCATGCCCCGTCAACACCTGCACTAGTCGGAAGGAGAGCACCCCGTGCCGCCTTTCCAACCACTGCATCAGCACCGGCCGGAAGGCCTCTACGATTCGCACCCCGAACCGAGGCCTCTCCAGCTGGACTGCCCAACGGGCAATGACGTCTCGGCGGGTGTCGAAACGCCAGGCGGTGAGCTCCCTCAGTGAGACCACATCGCCCTCCGTTCGCACCCCCGTCACCTTAAATATGTTCATAATAGTAAGTTCAATTGAAACATACCTATATGAATCTTATATCTACGAGCAATTCTTGTATATATATATATATATATACATCTATATAGGATCTCAGGATATCTCAGGATCTCGGAAACGGCTCCAACGATTTTGTTGAAACTTGGTTTCGGGTCCAAAAAATCGATTTAGCTAGGTTTTATTTATAAAAA
Source organism: Lymantria dispar (assembly GCA_032191425.1). Taxonomy (NCBI): domain Eukaryota; kingdom Metazoa; phylum Arthropoda; class Insecta; order Lepidoptera; family Erebidae; genus Lymantria; species Lymantria dispar. The sequence goes on along the minus strand of CM063447.1, from coordinate 18,935,972 downwards.
ATGTTGTTTTGTCAGTGTTTTTAACAAAACAATATAATGACATTAAATTTTAAAGGAATATGAATTCAAATTTTGCCGTCAACATCATGAGTTACGATAGCTCAGTTGGGAAGTAGTGTAGTTTCCTTTTAGTATTGTTTTGGCATTCAAACGGCGTCGGATCGAATCTCAGTGTTATTATTATTCTCTTTTTGTATTTTTTTATATGTTTTTCATTATTTAAATTTTTTTTTTAATATATATCTAAATAAATTCGACAAAAATACAACAAAAATATTCCGAGCGAAGCTCGGTCAACCAGATATTATTTACTACATAACATAATCTATAATATAATCTACTAGTGCATTATTTTGAGTGTCATTTCAAGTCTTAAACCCAAGTTCAGGTTATTATAGTTATTCAAATATAATTAAATTTAATAGTCCACAACTTTTATAATACAAAAGTATTTTATGAATTCTTTTTTGGCTATGAATTTTGAAATAATAATCTTTTCTAATATTATAAATGCGAAAATAATTTTGTTTGTTAGTTACGCTTTCACGCTTAAACTATCGAACTAATTTCAAAAATTTTTCAGCAATGGAAGTAACATAGGCTATATTTTATCCTGGTATTCCCATGGGAACGTGAAGTACGCGGGTAAGGCGATTAAAACCGAAGCGAAGCGAGGGCGGAGTAATAAATAAATAAACTGTTGGGCCTAGTCTCCTCAATATTGGATAAATAGATGTGTACACTAAATAGAATTGGCTAATTTTTGAATTTTTCTTTTCTGCTATTTCTACTGTGATATCTATTTTAATTCCTAAACCATAATTTATTAGACGCTGATATACAATGGGAAAAGCAAACTTAATGCGACTTGTATCCACTTTATTTCTGTTATTACGTCTAAAATATAGATTAGGTTAGTATTGTGATCATCGATATAACGTTGATAAATTATCATCCATCCATCCATCCGTCTGCCCATAGACATCAAATGTGAATATATGTAGGCCTTCTCATGAGAATGCTACTCGGTACAGTCCCGTGCCTTGCATTCTACGTCTGCGTCATTTCCTGCTTCTTTCAAGATGTCGTCAGTCCACCCTATGGGGGGGTCGTCATACACTACGTTATTCGACTCGTGGTCACTGAGAACTTTCAAACTAGGATAGCAAACTCATATTAGGAATGTCTATATAAGCCACATTGTACTTATTTTTTATAATTCGTTATTAACCATTTTGCTTTTGTTTTTACCAGCGTGGTACATTAAAGTTTCACTGTATCACGGCAGCGAATATATATCGGGTATTTCATGAAATATCGAGTCTAAGCCGTGGGCAACACGGCACGAATGCGTCGCCGCCCTTATCTTTCCGATGCGATATTATACGATATTCAATTTTTCTTTTTTGACGTATGTGAATTGGCTGTTCGCGGTGTATCGATAATTTCAAATCAACCTTTTATGTTATAATTATAACTATACAGGTAAAGTGGTGATTAATTATTGTGTTTACCTTCTAATGGTACCTAATTTAATAAACTTCATTCGCTGTATGTAATAACTTTACCATTAATTGTATATTTTCAAGTATTTGAGAAATGGCTCGAGTTACGATCGATCCTTTTAGCTATAAAAAGCGTTAAGCCATATAAACCGGTCTTGAACCATGTTCTCACAACGTACGGCTGCTTCATAACTGGCTACTTTATGCTATTGTAATGATCTAGGAGCTAGGTGCTGCTGTTCACAAAAACACTCGCATTGTCTCTAGACTTGTTACCGTATACAGCCATGTATTTTATCACTTCGCGCGTCGGTTCAGACACTTCCGAGAAAATATAAAAAGTCTGTGCATTTTTTCTACTTTTTCTCGAGTATCGAGCTAGCTTACGTAAATAGTGAGAGAATTGTGACAGTTTTCGTACCTTTATGTTATTTGTTTAGGTACTGTTGGTACGTTCGGGTACCACAGGCATGACACGATTAAGTTTGTACCAAGCATTGACTATTTCACGGTGTGGTCGATTAATCATCGCAAAAATTAAGGTTATCGCTTATAAATTCCTGTTGTGTATACACAGTTTGCGAAAAAGTTTCGCAGACGAATTATTCATAATGAGCATCGATGTATAAAATTATTTCAATGAATTTTATGACTTACGTACGTGTTATTACGACGCTTTTCTGATTGGTGATTGTCGCGCCCATGTTTGGAATTTATATGATGTATCTCTTTTACATTTTTTAAGAACACCGCATTTGTTGCTCAAGGGTTATATGTACGACCGATTGAGTTTATGATGGCTATTTTTATCATATGTTATGTTAATGTACTAAATATATAGTAGACACGGTCATTTTTGCAGAAATTCGTAAAATATTATATGTAACAAGAAACTATTTATCTTTAACTGGTTTTATTATTTTAAATAAAATAATAATGATCATCTCAGCTCATGTATGCCCCACTATTGGGGTCGGGATTAGTCCATAATGGAAGGGAAATAGACCCACTATACCGCGCTGGCCAGACGTATAGGGTTTGTATGTCAAGTTTTCCTACTCTTGCATAGATATTACTTGCATATTATATCCCTTAACCGTCTTTTACAACACCCACCAGCAAAAGAGGGGATGGTGAGGGTGGTGTGGATTCTTACTCGAAAAAAAAGCAATAATAGTGACATACTCGTTACTTGCGTTTTGTCTTTATTTCGAATCCTTAGATGAGGAATAATTGTAAACAAGAAAATCCGTTGTCACTTATTTTGCAATTGGATTAATAAAATATTTTGTACTAGCAACCTGCCCTAGCTTCACTTGAGTTTCAGTCGTCTTACCCGCGTAGTTCCCGTTCCCGTGGGAATACCGGTATAAAATATAGCCTATGTTACTCCCTGATATTATAGCTTTCCATTGGCGAGAAAATTTTTAAAATCGGTCCAGTAGTTTTGGGGCCTATTCAATACAAACAAACAAATAAATATTTCTTCTTTATAATATTAATATAGATTACTGCAGGAATTAGCCAAATTATATGGTATATTTTACCAGTAGAATAAAAAAAAACTCATTATTGTTAAAAGCGGCTCTAAAAGTAGAATAAACGAACATACATATTTCATTCAAAAATATGGACTTCCTGGGAATATCTTGATCTCAGGTTGGAATATTTATCAAAAATGTTTTACCAGGAGTCTGTGTCAAAAATAAAATTAAAATCATTATCACGGGCAGTGTCGGCGTTTGTTGTCGTGTCATAACTTGTCGCAACGAGGTTCGATACACGCGGGTAACGTTACCCGACAAGCAACCGGACACTTCGTTGCGTGTTGCTTGCGTGAGGTGGGCGGCCCTCCCTCTATTCTCAAGACAAAACACAACACTAAACCAACATTGCTACCTTTTATCGTTATAATATTAGCAACAAGAGATTCGCTCTACGCAGCAGGGAATAGCGGAACAATCTGTGTAAATAACTGAGGTCAGCAGGGTTGCTGGCTTTTAAATTAAATACATTCCACATTGCACTATTAGAGAAATAATATAAGAAAGCCATATAATGACTTACGCTTGTTATGGAAAGTAATATAATTTCATTCATTTCGGCTTATATATGTCCCACTACTGGGCCTAAGCCTCCTCCGCAATAGGAGGGTATTGATCTACTATACCGCGCTGGTCAGACGAGTTCGTATAGAGTTTTATTTCGAGTTTTCCTTCTCTTGCACAGGTGTTATATGCCAGTATGTTTTAATGCCAGCAGTACAAGTATAGCCGAGGCCGCGGGTGATGTGACCGGGGAATTAGACCGTCATCTGCCGAGAGGCCGACCGCGTGAGGTAAGACTGACGTCCTCCCCTCAGGGAAGAGAGGGTACTCCTCCGGGGGTATTCCGTCAGGCTGACCACTGACGTCAAGTCACCTGCTCCGGTGGTCGGCCCAACGACGAGGGCGACGGGTCTTACGGGTGGGTTACGGGTGTGTGTGCTTACGTCCCTCTGTCGCCCCGGACGGAGCGGACGAGGGGTGCACCGGCCGTAGCCCACGCCAAAAAAACAAAAAAAGCAGTACAAGTATATAAAATTCTTCACTTAATGCAGGATGCTTTTCTTTATATAAATATGTTATAAAATATCATTTCTTAATGATGATAAAAAAAAGTGTGACTGACAATACAAACGCCGTTTTTTTTAAATAAAGATATTTTTAGATTATTAAAGGAGAAAGACAAAATGCCGAGTTTGCCAAACTAATGTCCGTTTTCATTAACGGATCTTAAAATTTAAGTAAATATAAATAGCATATAATATTGATATAATATAACATTTATATCGTGTTAGGAGTTTCATATATATTATTTAACACTAGTTACTAAAAAAAATAATTAAAATCTCAATATTATGTGTTATTTATATTGTTTTAATTATTATCTAACAGTTAGGAGTTGTTAATGAAAATGACCATTGTTGTAATAGACGATAAAAGGATAAACAGTCAACCTAACTGCAAACAGAATACGAAACACCATCTATACTTCTATACTAATTTTATAAAGAGGAAAGTTTTGTATGTATGTTTGTAACGAATAGACTCCGAAACTACTGGACCGATTTCAAAAATTCTTTCACCAATGGAAAGCTATAATATCAGGTAGTAACATAGGCTATATTTTATCCCGGTATTCTCACGGGAACGGGAGCTACGAGGCGCGTTGCTAGTAGAAAATATTTAAAATAGTTACATTGCACGTTGTTTCGCTCGAAAAGTATTTCATCTAAATGTATGTTCTTATTTATAGTCCCTTTTATTAGAACACATCTAAGTTACACATTGATTTCCATCAAAAATATAATACGATTAGTAATTGTTTCCCTCATTTGAAGGATGTTTTACGCGAAGTCCTTTTTTTTTATAAAAGTATCATAAATTACTAGCAGCTATCTGCTAGTAAGTGTCGTGTCAAAATGGATTTAGACGCTTCGAAAATTACTTAGCACAAACGGGCAGACAAATATTTATTAATGGTTAATTATAAGTAACATAATGCGTTCAGTAAAAACTATTATTTTGGTAGTGTTTTTACTCGTGCTAACTGAAATTTATATAATTTTTTTAATATTGTATTTTCATTTAGTAAATATTGTTACTGATTGGCTAACTTTGTGGCGAAAGTCTGCGTACTTGAACTTCTTCTCTTTATACATTACACTATTCATAAATATATAATATATAAAATCAATTACATATACTATAAATCGTACTATAAAATCTCATATCTATAATAATACTATAAAATCGTAAATTGTGCGTGGAAGACGGAAATACTTGCTCCTATTTATATGGACTTAAAAACTTACATAGACATATGCATTTTGTGCCGAAAAAATTATATTACTTTAGAAATAGAAGTGTCAATTCTCTTTAAAATATCATAATAAAAATAGTTACTAGGAACTAAATTTGGAGGATTAAATATTCACCAAGCCTAAATATTTCATGTAACGTGTATAAGTAATTCATACTTTGCCTTATATTCAAGGATTAACTTCGTCGACTTTCAAATCACCAGAAAAACACTTTTAATGGATAGAAATGGTTATAGCCTAAATTGATACTTACAAATATTATAAAGAATGAGTGAATGAATAGATGGTCCGATAGTTCCAAGAAGCGGCGCTAATATAATGACTTGTCTTAAGAAATACGCAATTTCAATATTCTTCTGGCAGAGAAATAAGTAATTTTATTCTATAAATATATCCATAAGCTTATTTAATCGATATCATAATCATAGATTGTAGATAGTGAATAAATAGCTACATTATGTCAAACGACGATATTTACAAGAGAACAGGATACAAAGTCGCACAGAAACAGCTCATTTTGTTTGATATCAGTAAAGCCAACTTGTCATAATCTATTATATTATTTGCATAATAAGGCTATATATTGGGATTAATTGGGATGTATTGTATAAATTTTATTAAAGTTAAATGCTTATAAATATTATAATACATTTTTTAAACTTTTAAGTAATTTGCTTTAATGTATAAACTGTCGAGAATAGTTTATAATACGTATTGGATATTTTGTAAGCTTATTAGGCACATTCAGCACAAAATAACTGTAAAAAAAGATAAGTTCTATAATATTCTATTAGAAAGAACTCTTTAAACATGCAAATTATTTTGTCAGAGAGAAATATGTTATTTACATTTAAGCCACAAATATTTTTATGGTGGTTTTAGAAATACAGGTTTATTTGAATTGAAGACATCGAATTAGAAGTCACACCACTATAGTGGAGGTAAATTTTATTTTTAAAGTTTTATTTACTTTTGCTTGGCAATGGTTATTCTTTGTGGTTAGTGAATTACTATTATTGATTTAAGTACTTAATATATAATTTAAGCTAACTCTTCAGGTATTATTTTAATAATATGTATAAAAAAAATCACCATAACCATAAACAAAGCAAAGGTTATAATTCTAAAATCAGGTATGAACAGATCACTTTAGAAGAGATCGATAATACTATTAATTTAGTTGTCAATATAACAAATCGACTTTATTTCAAACTGGCAAAACATAGAGTATCTGCCAAAGCTCGCACATGTCATAAATAACTTTTAATAACAGTCCTCATAGTTACTTTTAACTCCAGGCTATAATTTTTCATTTGTTTATTGATATCTAATTACTTAAACTATCCTTAAAAATAATACAACATAACCTTCTAATCGTATCGTTCTGCCCCCGTTCCTAAATCTACCATGCTGCGGAATGTCGGAGAACGAGTTTTGTATCCGTCCCGCTCATTTCTACGTTATGGCTATTTCCGTCCTTGTCGGCCGCTTGTCATTTTCTATAAGTTTTTCTAACATTCTCCGCTTGTACCGCCCCCTCTATTTCGGCCAAACGCCTGAGCGATAACTTATGTTTGTTCAACAGTTATGACTATTGTTTGACACACCGATGCTTGTTACGCTTGCTTTAAGTGTTTGCTCTCTAATGAACCTGAGTTACCTTATCCTTCTAATGACTCTTTATTTGTTCCATATATGTATTTACTTAGTATTGCGTAGAGCTCTGGTATTTTATTAATACCTATGTATTAATAAAATACCAGAGCTCTATGTCTCATCTTAGGTTGTCATGAGTAGTATTTGATTTTATTTTGGATATTTTTTAGGTTGTAGAACTGACTTATTACATTTTAGTTATTATCTTGGATAATTTTAAGCAAATGCAGTGCTTTTGTTAAAGACAAATGCTCAAAGTAAGGAATAAATTAGCCTAGCCTTAGCATACTTCCTGTTATTAGGACCGTCTCCATTATATGAATGAAAATGACGTACTATGTATATCATATTGTTCTAATAGTTTGGTTTTATTATTTTTTTTTCATTTGCAGTGATCTGCTTGCATTCCTCAGTAGCCTTTTGCAATATCTATGGGAAAACAAAGGTGTAGTTATAATTTGTGTATGTGAGATTGTACTTTTATTTTTTCATCGCACGGAAATGTGTGAAAAATATGGTCTTTAGAAATATACTATTTAATTAATTTAAATTTCAAATATAAAACCATTATGTTTGGGTCGCATTACGTGGGAATCGATTCCGTGACCCCCTGCTTCGAGCACCACAGTGCTTGTATAGTTTTAAAATTTAAATTTTAATTGAATTATTGAGGAGATTTTGAAGAAATCTTGATCTAAGTATGTGGCGCAAGCGCACACTGACTGCAGCGCTTACTGCTAACGAGTTACAAATTAAAAGGGACCGAGACGTGTGCCAAAGGTAACTTTATGGGCTTCGCATGTCTTATATCAATAAATTATTAACTACGCTTCTTGTTTGATTCCACATTCATACTTATTATTACATTAAAATAGACTTTAGGCCCTTTGTTTATAGTTTAAAATTGTTTAAATAATATTTGACTAACGACTTTGGATCTTAAATCTTACGACACCGTATTAATGTTCAGTTTGTCCTGACATAGGATGAGATGAGTATGTACACGTAGTAGCAAGAAAGTAGGTACTTGAGCGAACGAGAGGCGAGAACCTTTAGTTTAATTAATACGCTGAATCTGGGTACTGCGTATTCGCTATTTTCAATTAGTCTTCGGCGCCAGTAGCATGTTTTGAACTATGTGATTTAATAGGATCCTTGTTTCCCATATAATTTATAATGGAAGTGTAAGTTTGTCTCAGCCTGAGATCAATACTTTGCATGGTCATATTAACGTCGAAGTAACAATCGCGGAACGGTCATGCGATCGTTTATAATGATTTTCATTATAAGACGATGTTCTTTTACAGCGGTTTACCGCTAACATTTTGGGCGAACAGTGTATACTTATTAAAATTAATAGTTTTCAGATGTAAACCTCAACTTTCATTACTAATTATGCTGACCGTTAACCAGTATGTGTAGTTTACTGTTTAAATTATCAAGAAAGGGGCAATATTATGCTCATTTATTGCCTCACACTCGTAGAAAATCTAAAGGCAGTTGTAAGGCAGTTTTTAAAGCTATAGCTGTCTTGAAGTTTCCAAATAGTTGTAAAGTTTGACAGCAAGCGAGTAGGAAACCGTGACAGCCATGCTCATAAAGGACACTTACTTACTCTCCGTTCGATACCGATACTTTTGTCTACATTATTTACGTAAAGAATAACATCAACTATTATTATAATTCCTAACATGAAATATCAGTCAACCATTTTCTATGCGATAAATAGGCACTGTTATAATATATATATTCATCATCATCATCATCATCATCATTTCAGCCTATCGCCGTCCACTGCTGGACGTAGGCCTCCCTCATGTTGCGCCACAATGAGCGGTCCTGTGCCGCCTGCATCCAACGATGCCCAGCCGCCTTCACTAGGTCATCGGTCCACCTAGTGGGGGGGCGTCTTACACTGCGTCGTCCGATACGTAGTCGCCACTCGAGAACCTTTCTTCCTCAGCGGTTGTCGGTTCGTCGAGCGATGTGGCCTGCCCATTGCCACTTCAGCGTGCTAATTCTTCATGCTATGTCGGTTACACCCGTTCTTCTGCGGATTTCCGTATTCCGGATTCTATCTCGCAGAAAAATCCCGAGCATAGCCCGCTCCATAGCACGCTGAGCGACTTTGAGCCTTGATATGAGGCCTACATTTAGGGACCACGTTTCCGTGCCGTAAGTATATATGTATTATTTTTTTAATAATATTTGGTTTTAATAATTATGGTTTCCAGACATATACAGAATTTTCCAATTACGTATTCGCCCATTAGCACATTCTAATAGACTTCATAAGTATAAGTAATTAAAAATATTTTAATGCGACTTGGAGCCATTAATATTTAAAGTAAATTAATTGATTGTTCAATTGACAACTGTATTTCATATCGCAAATTATATTTTTGTAAAGTGTCCTCACGAATTTTATCTTGAGTGAATGAATAAATTTTTACTCGCTCATAATTACTTTTGCCTTGATACTTTATCAATAAGAGTTATTTTATTCGATCCTATTCATAAGTATAATATCGATAACTTTGATTCGATACCACGTATTCATTTGTCGCGCGTCGCATCGTCACGAGTTCACGTTCACTTGATGTTATTCTCACGACTTTTCTCACTATTTGACACCAAATAATAATTATCATGTCGCTTTTCAAATATATCATGTTAAACAAATCGCGTACACTCACTGAATAAACTAAAATATCCAATGTCAGATTAGTTTAGTTAACGGAATGAGAATTCTCTATAATAACTTCATCGTGTGAATTCGTTAGGATCTAACTCTGTCTAATCCTAGTTGATGGTTGTCTGTGTTATGTAAACTTATTTATTAAGGACCTTTATTACTACTATAACAGAAGATATTTCATCACAGCTCATATACGTCCCACGGCTGGGCTCGAGCCTCTTCCGCAAAGGGGAGGGAAAATGACGTACTAGGAAATTTCCATTCAGCGGCGACATGTAAATTTATTGGGACTATACGAGGTGTCTCTCAGCCCACATAAGTCCCACATTTGGGCTCTGGCCACTTCCACAATATGAGGGAAATTGACTTACTATACCGTGTTGTCTGAGGGGTTGGCATAGGGTTTTCTTTCATGATTTCCTTCTTTTGCATAGATGTTATGTATCCCTTAATGGTCTTATACGATACCCACGGGCAACATAGGGAATGGTGAATTGTATTCTTACTTCGTCATCATACGGAAAGAATAGGCATATTACTATTTTCTGAAATTGTGTTTTGTTGGCCAATACAGTTATTATCAGATTACTTACGGCAAAGCCAAAGGAGGTTTATTAGATAACCTTCAATGCAAATACTTAGTAACTATGGCTATCATTAAATTTATGGGTAGCAAACTTCCATGGACAAGAGAAGGGGTGGGTATCGTAAAAGACGACTGACGGATTATAATATGCATACAACATCTATGCAAGAAAAGGAAAACTTGAAATAAAACCGTATATCAATTCGTATGACCAGCGTGATATAGTAGGTCAATTTCCCTCCTACCCTGGAGGAGGCTGAAGCCCAAGAGTGAGTATATGAGCTATGATGATGATGAAACTTTCATGCTGAGTGTCATGAGTATCATTCTCACGCAGGTAACGTTTTTGTATTAGTTGTATATTTGTAGTCTACCGCGATAGAGGGATTTATCCTTTATACTTCGTATGGTGAGTGAGAGTGAGTGGCGGGAGAATACAATTCATCAATGCCTTTTTTGCTCGTGGGTGTCGTAAAAGACGACTAAGATATTATAATTAGTGAACGATCGAAGATTCGGTTTCAGTAAAGTTTCGGCAGGAAACCGTATATATTTTAAACTAGCAACTCGCCCTCGCTTCGCTTCGGTTATAGTCGTTTTACCCGCGTAGTTCCCATTCCCGTGGGAATACCGGGATAAAATATAGCCTAGTTTACGCCCTGATATTATAGCTTTCCATTGGTGAAAGAATTTTTGAAATCGGGTCAGCCGTTTTGAAGATTACCCGGAACAAACAGACGGACAAAAATTTTTTAATCGCTATTTTAGGCATAGGTGTCGTGGAAATAACCGTGTGAGCATGAAAAAAGCCTATTATTTTGACATTACAAACAGACACTCCAATTTTATTTATTGGTATAGATAAAACCACTTTACGGATTTTATCGCGTTTGTATTTGATTTTTGATTGATGGTCATTCATGGTCACGGGCGGACGCTGCAAAGTGTTCGAAACGTCGGGCAATTAAAAATCAAATACAAACGCGATAAAATCCGTAAGGTAGTTTTATTTAAAATGTGTAATACTCGCGTAAACATCGAAAATCATTATGTAAACCGTATATAATTAATTGTTTGTGAAAAATATTTATAATATATCAATTGATACTCCGGAATAAGTGATCTCATTTTATAAACATTGTCGCAAAAGCGTATATCCGATATCATAATTGATAAATAAAAAGAAAGTGAAGTTGTGTGGGAAACGAAAGTTCAATGCTGGTTTCTTGTACTGTCACATATTATAAGCAATACATACAGCGGTAATTGCGGAAGTAAGGAATATAGGATTAGAATTATTATTTACGATGTTCGTCTTATTATAATTTCATGTCTTTTTCCAAAGGGATAGTCAGAGGTGTATCACATCGATATATTATCTTTACTAACATTATAAATTCACATTCCGTGTGGTGACGGAGTAAGAATACAATTCACCACCCCCTATCTTACCCGTGGGTGATCGTACGAGACGACTAAGGGATATAAAACGCATATAACATCTATGCGAGAGAAGGAAAACTCAATTACCAATTACCCTTCCATTACGGAGGAGGCCCGAGCCCAATAGTGGGACGTATATGGGCTGAGATGATGAATATTATAAATGCAAAAGTAAGTTTGCTTGTTACGCTTAAACCACCGAACTGATTTCAAAAATTCTTTTACCAATGGAAAGCTATAATGTCAGGGAGTAACATAGGCTATATTTTATCCCGGTATTCCCATGGAAACGGGACCTAAGTGTTTAACGCAACTGAAACGGAAACGAAGCGAGGGTGGGTTGCTAGTAATTATATAATCTCTTCATTTAACTTCTATTCCACGTAATAGGTTATTACCATGTACTTGGATATATTGTCAACCATAGCGGTGTCATTGCAAGTATTTTAGCAAAAAAAAAATAGTCCACTCAGAATTCTATACTGAGATATTATTATGATTTTTAATCGTATGTATTAGTCGATGGACCAATGAGACGGTTGAATCGATTTCTTTTACATATTTTTTTTTAGATTTTATACTCATGCCTTACTATTGGCCACGAGCATCTTTCGCAATAGGAGGTAAATTAATTAGGCACTGTCCAACATATAGCGTTTATTTTGCTGTATGCTGGGTAAGAGTAGGCATAGTTCATCACTCCTTCCACCACACCTACGGAGAGAATCCCTGGGTGTCGTAAAGGACCACTAAGAATTATGATAAGCAAATAATATCTATGCAAGAGGAGGTAAACTCGACATGAAACTCTATGACGTGTTGCGTCTGACCAGTATAGCGAATCAATTTTCCTTCTATGATTGTGGGCTGCGATTATGACATGAGATGACATAGCGTCTATGCTAAACGGATTGGCATAAAGTTTACTCGTAATAATTCTCTTTCAGGGTTTTTATCTGCTTACATTTCAGTAAATTTTTTAGGGTACTGCTATTTGTACAAATGACGGAATTTAGATAGATAGTAGTAAAAAATAAAATGTACTACCATTATTGATCAAATGCCTTTACACTAAACTATAGGAACCATACTGTGCCTTATTCTTTTAACATTTTGTGACAGAAGTATAATTCATAAAGTACAGTTTTAGTTTATTTTGCTTCAGGCTGTCCGCCGGATGCTTAATACTTTCAAGTAGCTATAACATTAAAATGCTTAATCAGAAATACAATTACAGATTTTTAGTTGGCCTATGTGTATCGATTAGAAGATGATAATATATGTACATATTGAGATATATTTTAAAATTTATCTGAAATATATACATATTATAATACCAACGAACCAATAGTGAAGTGGGAAGAAACGCAATAAACACTTTTATAGCCCAACCAACGTATTCCTTCGGATTTGTTTTACGATATTCCTACTAATGCGTAACGAATATCAAGCGTTTGACTGTTGATTATGGTGTTTATAAATTTGTTTGTTTATATGTATCCAGTTCTATCGACATTCTTTAAGAGCTTACAGTGATTGAAATTAAATTTTATTAAGAGTTTTTTCCGTGTGGTGACCGATTAAGAATACAATTCATCACTTCCTATCTTGCCCGTGGATGTCGTAAAAGACGGTTAAGGGATATAATATGCACATAAGATCTGTGCAAGAGAAGGAAAACTCGAAATGAAACCCTATGCCAACATGTTTGAACAGCACGGTGTAGTGGGTTAAATTTCTTCCCATTGTGGAGGAGGCCCGAGCCCAACAGTGGGACGTATGTGCGCTGCGATGATGCGACAATGAAGAGTTTTTAGCAAGAGTAGTTCAAGTCCTTTCCACAATAAGAGCAAAATTCTACAACCATGTGGGTCAGACGGGTTGGTATAAAGTGTTATTTCGAGATTTCCTTCTTTTGTATAGCTATTATACGCTTTTAGTCTTATAGGATATCCCTAGGCAAATTAAGGGGTGGTGTTTTGTATTTCTTAATCCATCACCACACGGTTAATACATTTGATACTAAACTATTTAAATTTACGACACTTAAATTTGACCAATAGATTAAAGGATTACTACAGCTACATAAAGTTCTTTATAGATAAGAGGTATTTGTCCGTCGTCGTCAAGATAAAAGTCTAGTACTCAAACAGCCGCAGGCTGTTGAAAGACTTGTTGCGACCACACAGAAGTTTATTTTCATCAAAATGTTGTCGTATTTTAAAAATTATTAAATTATATAAAACATCGCTTTTACTTATCTATTAAATTTAATGATTGCATACAAAAACTGGTAGTTTATGTCACATCCTCAAATGCCGAGTATGATGGGTACCATTTCTAGAAACGGCGAATATTTGTGCTATCAATAAATAGTTATTTCCAGTTGTAGTCACTAATTTTAAGATGGAACGTTCAAGATTATATATAATTTAGAGCGAGAAACGATATTTCAAAGAATATCAGCATGGTCTTATTTCAATCAGAGGTAGACACAATACGTATTCTTATTTCATCATATATGTTGTAAAATTTTGCCCATAGTTGTATGACCGGCCGACTGCCTGACATCAGCCTTGAACATGTAATTGTTGACCCGACGGTATCAATTGGAGTTGGCTTAGATTTATGTAAAACTCTTGGACGTCTTTGGCGACACTTTTTTTTTATTGAAAACGGTGGCAAACGAGCAAACAGTACACCTGATGGTAAGTGTTGCTGCCGCTCATGGACCTTTACAAGGCCGTTGCCTACCGCGAAGAAAGCGAAGGGTGTGTGAATGCGTGCATTGAGGTTCGGTGATACCAAGGGCACCACCAAAACCCTACAGTCTGCCATTCAGCTGCATCAGGGAGGGGCTGAGATATCACGGGGTGCCCGTGTACCTCAGGCGGCTGGTGGCAGACTACTTGGAGGGGCGCAGCGTCCTCTACGTTGACCGAGTAGGGGACGTTGTGCGAACGCCCATGACGTGCGGTGTCCAACAGGGGTCGGTTCTGGGTCCGACCCTGTGGAACATCGGCTACGACTGGGCGTTGAGAGGAAGCCTCCCAACCGGGCTGGGCGTAATTTGCTACGCCGACGATACACTCGTCACAGCCCGGGGTGGGACGCTAGAGGAGGCGGCACGTCTGGCAACTCTCGGCACCGAGGAGATTGTCAGGCGGATCGAAGCGCTGGGGTTGAGGGTAGCCCTGGAAAAGACGGAGGCCCTTTTATTCCATGGCCTCCGTACCGCCGGGCCTCCCGCCGGCGCTTCGATCACCGTGAAGTCGGTCACCATCAGCATCCAGGCCCACATGAAGTACTTGGGCCTGGTGCTCGACGGGCATTTTTGGTTCCGGGAGCATCTCCATCGACTTGTTCCCCGGCTTGTCGGCGCGGCGTCCGCCCTTTCGCGGCTGATGCCGAATGTGGGCGGACCCAGCTCTACGTGCCGACAGCTGTACACGGGGGTGATCCGGTCGATGGCTCTGTACGGCGCACCGGTGTGGGCGGGGTCCCTGACCGTCCGGCTGAGGGCCCTCTTGAGGCGACCACAGAGGGTCATGGCGGTCAGGGCCATACGCGGTTACCGCACGGTGTCGACGGAGGCAGCGTGCCTCCTGGCCGGAACTCCCCCTTGGGACCTGGAGGCGGAGATGCTCGGCGAGATTTATCGGCGGGTGTCTGAGACGCGCACCCGCGGCGGCATGGTCTCCCTGCAGGAGATCACCGCCTGGCGGGTCGACGCCCGCCGAGGAGTCATTGCCCGTTGGGCAGTCCGGCTGGAGAGTCCTCGGTACGGTGTCAGGACCGTCGAGGCCTTCCGGCCGATGCTGATGGAGTGGTTGGAGCGGACGCACGGGGTGCTTTCCTTCCGACTGGTGCAGGTGCTTACAGGGCACGGGTGTTTTGGGAAGTACCTGCACAAGATTGTCAGGAGGGAGAGCACACCGTCCTGCCACCACTACAGTTGCGACGAGGACACGGCGCAGCACACGCTCGAGGAGTGTGCTGCATGGGAGGGAGAGCGCCGTGAACTCGTCGCGATTATCGGTGCCGACCTGGCGCTGCCGACCATCGCCAGGGAGATGCTCGACAGCGTCAGGAACTGGGACGCAGTCGCCGCCTTCTGTGAGGCCGTAATCTCACGGAAGGAGGCGGCGAATCGTGTGCGAGTAGAGCTCCTATTCGGCGACACGTTCCGCCGCCGGCGACTCGGGCGGCGCAGGCGCGAGTATCTGCGCCTAATGCCGCCCTAGCCGAGGCCGCGGGTGATCGGACCGTGGAATTGTCCGTCACCCGCAGAGAGGCTGACCGCGCGATGGCGACCGAAGTCCCAGTACGTCGAGAGGTGAGGTTACCCGAAAGGGTATTCCGTCGGGCCGACCACTGATGACAAGTCACATCTGCTCCGGTGGTCGGCCCAACAACGAGGTGACGTGGGTACGGGTGGGTTATGGGCCTGCGCGCCGTCCTTTCATCGCCCCGGAGGGACAGGATCGCGCGTGCGCTTACCATAGCCCACCCATTAAAAAAAAAAAAAAACCACCAAAACCCTCCACACGCAATCACCCTCAGAAAGTTGGGCTTCCGGCTCTCTCGCTCACTGAACGAAGCGCAGTAACAAATTGCTACTACTCAGACGTCGATTTTCTGCGAGAGCATGGTACTGCCCCGGACGGATCGGCCCGCGGCTGTAGACAGATAACTGTCGACAGTGTGGTCCTACCACTCCTAAACTTACACTTACGAACAATGTAAGGATTGGTATCCGTAATAGATACTGCACAACAAGCCGATGTTTCAAAAACAAATAAAAACGATGAATTTCTTTCATCCATTAAAGTATTAAAAAAGTGATACATCTATTGCGTATGACTAAATAAACACTGAAAGTCCTATTAAACATTAAATTGTAGAAATAAGGACTTATGTTATACTGAAATCAGATTTCCATATAGAATGCCGCGACCGTTTTTGTAATTTATAGGACGATTTATACATTAGAATTTGTTTCCTCTAACGTGAGCAGGTAACATCAGATAACATGACTTTTAATCGGCGGGGGGTGTCTGGGTTGAAAGTAAAGGAGGCACTCGAATAATCCTGCCAGATATCAGTTATTGTTATACTTTTTAAATTTTAAACGCAATAGAGACGTTGTATTTTGGTTTTTTTTTATTTAATATACAATTTATTTCACTAATATATTACTTTACCTTTCCGTGTGGTGATGGAGTAAGAATATAATTCACCACACTCTCTCTTGCTTGTGGTTCTCGTAAAGGAAAAATAAGGGATATGATATGCATATAATATATATGCAAGAGAAGGCAAACTCGTAACAAGACCCTATACCAACACGTCTGACCAGCGTGGGGTACAGAAGGTCAATTTCACTCCCATAGTAGCTCCTCTACTCGGCTCGAGCACAATGATGATACATTACCTCAATTACCGATCAAATTAAATTGTAAATAAAATCATATGACATGGACAATCGGGCGTAATAGAAAAAGTAATGTTTTTCTCTATCAAGATAAATAATTATCCTAATAAAATAAAATTAAGTCATTTTCAAGTGCTTTATCAATTAAGTCACAGTACTGGTTAGGTACAGTAACTAATTTCTCGTTCACTTTTCTCCTTTATGCCTGAAGCTCAAGGTCTATGTATAATGTAGTAATGTCCTTTTACTTCACAAATATAGTTAATAGAGAATTAGAGAGCTCATCATGGCAAGCATTCAATAAAAAGAAAAAGGATAATATTTAGAAAAAGTGAGCCAGCGCTTAAGACGCCTGGCATATATGAAACACTGAAATTATTTTCTAAAAGTATATATGCATAAAAGAAGAAATTACAACAGGAACTAATATGGCATAATATATAAATAAAATATTACGATTTATATTATTATTTAAAATATTACACAACAATCATAATTAATTCCCCACACAATCGCTTACGCACAACATCGCGTCGCTCTGTCTCACTCACACACTACTACGTATAGTACCTATATATATTTCATCATATAACGTGGCGTTACGTCGCCGGCCTGTTTATGCCACGCCAACGATCAGGTTTACCCTTGCCTATAGACGTTGCACATCAAAAATAAGGCAGTAAGATATAGTCTTTTGTTCAAAACAAGACTTGACCTTTGCTAAAACTTAACAGATAGCCTAATATAAATCATCGCGGGCTACGCACTTTACATTCACCGCGTCCTTAAATGCATATCCTCTTATGTATTATCTCTTGCAATAAATTGCTTATAGGATTCCTTACAATAGCTATTTATTTATGTTTTATGCAGTAAATGCTCAATGGTATTAACATAAATATAGGCAGTTTATTGTTGTTAATAAAATTCTGTATCTACTTTTCATGTCCCTGTTTTTATAGGGCACCTTTGTCAATGATGTTAGAGCAGGCCTACCTGAATCTCTCGGTGGAATCGATTAAGCGCGCTTCAGACATATTTTTGTTGAAGTTCCATTCGATGACTCGCCCTAACTTTTGTCGCTTGATTACTTTTTGATGTGGCGATAAACGTGACTTATGTGGTTTTGGGTTAATGGCGAATGCATTTGAGTAATGATGTGTCTTTGTGCACTATGAACGGAAACTGCTTAACGTGTGAACATTATTATTATTAAATCTGGTAACAGTAATTAGTCGATCGTTTAAATATTTTATAGTCAAATTCATATGTCACTAATAGCTTTGTTTGTAGCTTCGCTTGATAGTCATCATCATCATCATCTCAGCTCATATACGTACCATTGTTAGGCCCGAGTCTCCTCCATTAGGAGGGCAATTGACCTAATACACCACGTCGGTCAGAAAAGTTGGTATAGGGCTTTATTTCGAGTATTCCTTCTCTTGCGTAAATGTTGTCTGCTTATAATACTCCCCTGGCCGTCTTTTACGATACCCAAGGACAAGAAAGAGAATGGTGAATTGTATTCTTACACCATCACCGCACCGAAAAGATATATATAGTTATTTAGTTGTTACTATAAATATATATTTATTTTCTTTATTAAATTACATATTTTTAAATGTTAAGATTGACAAATAGTTATATAGACATATTAAGCTTTATTAAGACAATTTAATAAATGAATTTGACATGGTAATAATTTAGAATATCGGTGGTGTCATAAAAATTCGCAATTTTGAAATATTATTTTAATAATTGTTTAAATAATAATTCTGTATTAATTAAATAAATAATGTTAATATGTATACAAAAATAACACGTTTTTATTTTTCAGGTATATTCTTAGCATTACAACGCTTAAGGTACAGTATTAAGTTTAATAAACAATTCACGTCTTAATGACACGTCTTGCACGGTTGTATTACATTCAACATACGAGATAATCACAAGAATACTTATCAAACAAAAAGTATTTTAATTTACCGAGAGGCAAGATTTTCATTCCTGCGTGCCAGCATGCCCTCAGATAGATCGACTCAACCTAGATCGCCTTTGGCAAAGAAGCATTCAGCTACTAGTCAATCTTGGACAGGCATGTGGCGGCCATGTTGAATCCGTGGAGAGACAGACGGATGAGAAGACGCTCTGACTGTAATTGCAGCGCTATTCGCCTCCAGCCGTTTTTCTAAAATAGTAATCCTGCAAGTTGCCTTTAATACCTTCATGTGTTTACATGACTGTAACTAAAAAAGTAAAACTTAATTTGTACAAACATTAACCTAAACGACAACATAAATCTTTTTAATTTATTAGTTAACGATATTTTTTTATGAATAAATAAACAAGTCACATAAAATTAATCGCATTGAAACTAAATTATCTTGGCAGTTAAATACCTGTACGCGCAATTATCATAAGAAGATACTGTGACATTTTTATTAAATTTCAACTCGCTACAATCTTTTTCAAAGACATGTGTAGAAAATGGTGTAAAAGTATTTATCTAAGTCTCAGTTTGTTCACTTACTGTCGATAAATTCTCTAGATAAGATTTCTTTATAGAAAATACTTAGATTTTAACTATTATGTAAGGCACGTTGCCAGCCGTAAATGGTTGGTAATTGTAGGTGCTTGTGGTGACGTTTTTGCACCTGTCTTTACTGTAGCAATGATCCAACACCAAGGTTTTGCTTCTGAATGATATATGTGTCTATGATGTGAGCTGTACACTGTAACAAATAAAAAACGGTTTTAATAATCTTGATATTAAAGCTGTTTTATTAAAAGAAAGTGAAATACAGTATGAAATTTAAGTTTCAATAAATTTGAAACTCAAACCAAACGTCTATTTTTCAAAAAGATGTTTGAGTATTATTAGTTCGGTTTAGTTTACAGTTTCTTTAATCACCCAATGATGATCATTAGGTACAGCTCATATAGGTCCCAGTGCTGGGACGTATATGGACTAGTATATGACACCCACGGGCAAGGGAGGTGAATTATATTCTGGCTGCGTCACTACACCGAAAAATTTCTTTAGTAGAATTGATTATTTATTTCCAGTTTTCATCAATAAGCTGAGATCAGCTTATTTACTTCCCACTGTTGGGCTTGATCCTTCTCTACAATAGGAGGGAAATCGACTTACTATACCACGCTGACCAGACTGGTTGGTTGATTTAATTTCGTGTTTTTCTTCTCTTGCATAACATATTCGCAGTCCACTTTTACGAAATCCACGGGCAAGAAAGGGAGTGGTGAATTATATTCTTACTTCGTCACCACACGGAAAATTCTCAGTCCTAATCCTAGATATTGTTAATTAATATTGGTTGTGTAACTGCTGTTATTACTATTACACGGATAAAATTGATAAAATCTAAATATTTGCCAATTAAAGCGCTTAATAACAAGCTGTTGTTAATGCAACAAGATTTTAGAGATTTACAAACATAGACCGGTACAGTCTACTTTTACCAATAGCATAACTTAAATTAAGAACACAAATACATTTATCATTCGCCTTTCGGAACAATGAGAATAATTTATGTGTTGTGCTTTTCTAGCCCACACGAGATTCGTGTTCGTTGTGTGTGCGACATAGATTTTGAATCTTTGACATTTGTAGATTGTCTTTACATATGTCTGTTCTCTTTGCATCTTATTTCATATCCTGAGATTTATTTGTTGCTTTATTCATAATCATAAGTTATGTTATTTATTTCTTATCAATATTCATTTATGTCCCATTGCTAGGCTCGGGCCTAGGTCCTCCAGAATAGGAGGGGAATTTACTTACTATACCACGCTAATCAGACGTGAGTCAGTGTTTTGAGTTTTCTTGTATTGTATGGATGTTATATGCATCTTTAATCCCTTAGTCATCTTTCACAACATCCACCACGGGCAAGAAGGGATGATCTCGTATTTTAATTTCTCGATGTTATCCTAAATTCTAGTTCAAATTGCTTGCACTTTGTTATTCTCAGTTAATTAAGTTACTAAAAAAATAAAATGTTACAAAATAATAATTAAATTTAATCCTAATAGTTTTGTGATATAAAACCATTTATTTTCGGTATAAACTTTCATTTTCTAAATGATTTTGAAACTACACTAATACTAATTTAAGCGCACACTCAAATTCATTAATTAAGCGAGTAATTTAAAAGCTTTTTAATGTGATTTCATTACTCAACAACCACTCGAGTCTGTTTGATTTAATGTGAAAGAAAAGCTGTTGTTTTATTTAGAACAGAGAAACTAGAATTTACGTAGATTGATTGTGATGGTATAAATGTCTCAATTTCTATTCGAGATTATCCCCGTGTGCGGAAGTACTGAGCTAGTTTCTACATAGCGTGTGTAAGCTCGACAAACGCGCACTCTGAACACAAATATGTATTCATTATACTATTAATGAGAGGTCTATTTTTAAATTAATGATACGGTTAAATTTAGACATCCTTATCTGTAGTGCCAATGTTAGTATAGTTATCATTTTTCATCATTTGGGCTGATACCTATACCGCCTATACGTCCTACTGCTAGGCGCGAGCGTCCTCCATAATAGAAGGGACATGGCCCACGTTGGTCAGTTTCGGTTTCCTTCTCTTGCATAGACGTTATATGCATATCATATCCCTCAGTCGACTTTTACGACATTCACGGATAAGGTAGTGTATAATATTCTTTCTCCGCCACCACACGGATAATCATTAGCAAAACAATATACCGTGAATTAAAAGAGAATGCCATGAAGAACATGGATATGTGTATTTTTATTTATTTTAATTACTAGTAACCCGCCCTTGCTTCGCTTCGGTTTCAGTCGCCTTACACGCGTACTTCCCGTTTCTGTGCGAATACTGGAATGACATATAGTCTATGTTACTCCCTGATATTATAGCCTTCCATTGGTGAAAGAATTTTTGAAATCGATTCGGTGGTTTAAGCGTGAAAGCGTAACAAACAAACAAACAAACAAACTTACTTTCACATTTATAATATTAGTAAGGATCTGAAACGATGGTGGAAAACGAGTTTTGTGGTTTTAGAAATTATTGCAGTGTAATTATTTTAAATAAAAAAGGATTATATTCTGATGAGTAACTGCATTTTATTTTGTGCATTCAAAAGAAATATTTGAGATAGTAACCTGAAACTCTTTTGTATATTTTACGCGGGACTCACGAGTGATAATTTTGATACAAACCCGGCCGCCTGGCAGGCCTAACGTGGCATTTATGATTTATAATCCGGCCCCCGTCGGGTCCCCACTTCTGAGAGACTTAAAATAATTTTTATTTTAAATTGGAAGCGTCTTATTAAACTTGGGTTTTATGTGATAGGATGTTATAAATAATTGGCGCTGCAA
This sequence comes from Lymantria dispar, assembly GCA_032191425.1. Taxonomy (NCBI): domain Eukaryota; kingdom Metazoa; phylum Arthropoda; class Insecta; order Lepidoptera; family Erebidae; genus Lymantria; species Lymantria dispar. Next base: position 18,913,405 of record CM063447.1, on the reverse strand, counting down.
TTGTAATGGAATTTCATAAATATTGACACTAATTTGAATATCATCACTAACAAGTTATTCTTTGATTAAACAGCGGTGAAGGTGATAACTACCATCAGAAAAACATTAACGGTCTTTTAACATAAGTGCTCAAAGATAATTTAGTTTATATAATTGTTGTAATTTGCATACACGCAGCATCGAAAATAAAAACAGAACATGCAATAACATGACATGACAGTTAGTCGAAGATGAAAAACGATCTATGATTTCACATTTTAATATGGTAACTTAGTTCAAATGCGTCACGCATGTACCATGTCATAAAGCATGCAAGTTATATACACATAAACATCATCATCTCAGCTCACATAAGCCCCACTATTGGGCTCGGTCCTCGTCCAGTTTTATTTTGAGTTTTCTTTCTCTTGCATAAATGTTATATGCCTATTTAATCCCTTAGACGTCCTTTGCGACACTCTCGGGTACGATAGGGGTGATTTTTTATCATAAGTTATTGATATTGTCATAAAATAACGCTGGTCAGACATATTTGCATAGCCTATTCCTTCTCTTGCATAGATTTTATGTGCGTATTACATCCCTTAGTCGTCTTTTACGACATCCACGTGCAAGATAGGGGCTGGTGAATTGAATTCTTAGACGAGTGACGTAGACTATCTTGCATACTCTAATAAGTATGTCTTACTTTATATATTCTGACCTAATACTGATGATTATTGTATTATATATAGCAGTGAACGATAACACGAGCCGAATTCTCTTGCCACCTAATTACGACAGTCACGCTTCAACTAAGAAAATCTTTTGTGCTCTTTTTCCGAGCGTTGAGAAATGTAACAAAACGGGTTGAAGAATTTTTTTAGTCGGAATGACTTTTAGTGTCATGGCTTTGACCGGTGACGGTTTAATGAGAAAGCTTTGTGATCGCTGAGCCAGTCGAGTCTGTGTCGAATTGTCGTTGTGATGCTCTTTCATGTTTTATTTTACAAGGATCGGGACCGATGCCCACGTAATCCTCGTATTTAGTATTCACCAAGTGAGTACGGTGCTATTATTGGTCTCGTCCGATACGCTAAATATTTGCAATTTAATTCGATATAATTATATAAACTCTCTAAATCGCTCTCTTATAACGGTAACATGATTGATGTAAAGTATTCTTTGCGATCAATAATTTACGAAAATGTTTTGCGATATAAAAAAAGGAACTAAAGCGAACATGCAAATTTGGTAAAATATTGCGGTAATAATTTATTGAGGGATGAATGAAGCGTTGGGGAGGTATCGTTGTAATCGTGAGTTGGATGTTTTGCGGGGCGCAATGAGACATCTTAGAATGACGAATTGACTTCACATCAATTTGATGTACAGATACGTCAACTCTTAAGAATGCTGTGTAACTTCCCGTTAATGAATATTTATCTAATGTGACCCTATACCAACACATCTGGCCAGCTTGGTGTAGTATGTAAATTTCCTTCCCATTTTAAAGGAGACTCGAGCCCAACAGTGGGACATGTATGAGCTGAAATGATGCTGATCTAACGTCATAATTTTGCTTGAACATTTGTTTGTCCTATGATCCATCTATCTATCTGTCCTACGATATTAGTCTTAATATTCAGAGTTTATTCACATTCATTAATCACAATTTGTGTTATCTTAGCAGTTGCCATGAAAACGGTGTTATTGTTGCCATTTTTTTTTTTGGGTGTTGGTTGCGGTCGGCGCGCTCCTCGCACCACTCCGTCCGGGGCAACAGAGGGGCGTAAGCATGCACACCCGCAGCCCACCCACGTGCACGTCGCCTTCGTCGTTGGGCCGACCACCGGAGCAGGGTTACTGGTCATCAGTGGTCGGCCCGACGGAATACCCCCTATTTGGGGTACCCTCCCATTGAGCGACGTCCCCCCCTCGGGGAGGACGTCGGTCCTTCCTCACGCGGTCGGCCTCTCGGCGAATGACGGACTAATTCCCCGATCACGTCACTTGCGGCCTCGGCTAGGGCGGCATGAGGCGCAAGTACTCGCGCCTACGCCGCCCCAGTCGCCGCGGCGGATCGCCTCATCGAGGCTGCATTATTGTTGCCATGCTAAATGTACTATTCAGAAGGTTGACAGTCATTTTTACTATATTTTATGCGATTTACTAACATTTATAGACTCTGCTTTGCTTGCCTAACTACACCACACTGTAATGAATACGTATTCATACGATGCAGTCAGACATATACAGTACTAGTTTACTATATAATATGTATGCTGATTTTGTTTATTAAAATATTGGTTGAATCAACAAGTGTGGTGACAAAGTAAGGATACAATTCACCACTCCCTTTCTTTGCCTGTGGGTGTCGTAAAAGACGACTAAGGGATTACAATATGCATACAACATTTATGCAAAAGAAGGAAAAATCGAAATAAAACTCTGCTCCAGGATGGTATAGTAGGTCCATTTCCCTTCTATTATGGAAGAGGCTCGAGCCCAACAGTGGGATGTAAACAAGCTGTGATGATAATGATGATGATATGATACAAGTATCTTTGAGAACTAGTATGACTTAAATGTCTTGCAATCACTTTAGAAGTAGCAAATCCATATAAAATGAATTCACTCGGTGTTGATGAGTTAACTACTTATATTTTACAAATGTAAATCTTCTTACTCTTTATTTTCTATGGAGTGTCGTCGAGTTTAGAATACAATATATTCTTACTTATAACGTAGGAGTTGTAAAGCCGTCTGAAGAATGGAAAGATAATGGTTAGCAACGCTTGGAAAGCACACTTGGAAAATTATAATACACTAACCCATCTACCAAACCTAACTCAGACAGGCCCTTATTTAACAGTAGTTATCAATAGGCTAACGAACGGAGAACAAAATCTTCTTTCAATGAGTAGGCATTTATTCAAGTAGATTTATATTTTTATTGCTGATGAAAGATGAGCAATCAGCACATCTGATTGGTAAATGGTACTGCCAAATGATAATGTGCAATACCAGAGGCACAGCTAGGCCGCCGTCTACCGTAAAGAAAGTATTTTTTTTTTGTGAGAAAACTGTGTATGTCTATTTATAATGAAAATTGTAATTATTGTTCGATATATTGAAAATAATAGGATGATATTTTTTCAGTATTGCTCATTCCATATTACGGGATAAATTTCGACCAAAAAAAAATATATAAATCCTTGGTTTTGTTGCCTTAAACAAAATTGTTATATTATGTAAAACGATTACAAAAACTCAATATTGTTCCAAGTTGTAGTATCCATCAAAGTATATTCTATGAAATTGGCCATTATGTCGACTAAGTCCATAAACATAAAGTAGTTTATAAGGATCGCTCTTTAACCCCTGCTTGCTTCGTGATGTCGCCTCGACCCTGGTAAATCTATTGCGCTCATAGGAATCATTATTTTCAATTTACGGTGGCTATACCATCATTGATATATATCATCGTATAATCAGTTATTTTCTCTATTACTTTTAACCGTTAATAACATAACCTCTTAAATAATTCAGAATATAAATAACGTAATAGAATATAAATAACGTATTATCTTCACTCATACTAAATGTGTATACATTTAATATGTTATATGAACACTATACAGAAATAGGAATTACATTAAATAAACTCAGAAGCATTCCGATACACACGGGAAGTATGGAAACCTTATCAATAAGGCAACGGGGCGTCCGATCATATCGCTCGATGTTCAAAGGAATAAGTATACAGAGACCAAAGCTTATACTCACACATTGCGTTATTTCGAAATCGTGACTGGAAAAAAATATGAAATTACCCATTCATACATGTTATGTTAATAACTATTAGTTATTACTCGAATATATGACATATGTAGTTTGAATTTATGATTGAATATTTTTTTATTACTTCACTTGATTTTCATTTGTTCAGGTTGGAACTAATGAGCAATAAAGTCTCAATGGGAGATTTGGAGAAATTTTTTCACATCATTTATTACGTTTTTACGGAACAATTCAAGTATCAACTATAAAATCTTTAAAAAACTGTTCGATTGGTATTATTAATGTTAATATCAGGTTGACCGAACTTCGCTCGGAGTATTTTTGTAGCATTTATTCAGATATATATTAATAAAAAATAAAAAAATAAATAATGAAAATTATATAAAAGATGTAATTTGTGTCCGTTAATTATATGTGTATGTATTTCTCGCGGAAACGCAATGAGTTTCAAAAATTAAAAAAAAAAAAAAAAAAAAAAAAAAAAAACTGTACGAATGGCGGCGATGTGGCTCGCGACACGTCACGTCTCGTTTCCGTCGGGGGCGAAAAGTGGCCCACAGAGAACCGCTTTGCTACGCTGAATATGTCAAAGATCGTAGCAGGTGGAGGGCAGTGGACTCTGCCTACCCCTATGGGAAAAAGGCGTGAATATATAAAAAAAAAAAAAAAAAAAAAAAAAATATAAAAGATTACAAAAAGAGAATAATAATAACACCGAGATTCGATCCGACGCCGTTTGTCGCCGATGTCAAAAATAAAATGAAACCGGACTACTTCGCCACTGAGCTATCGTAACTCATGACATTAACGGCAAAATTTGAATTCATATTCTTTTAAAATTTAATGTTATTATATTGTCTGCCAAAAACACTGACAAAACAACATTTTCTATACATAAAACCTAGCTAGATCGATTTTTTGGGCCCGAATCCTCTAGTATGCCAAGTTTCAACAAAATCGTTGGAGCCGTTTCCGAGATCCTGAATATATATATATACAAGAATTGCTCGTTTAAAGATATAAGATATTATATTTACAGTGATTTGAGCATTAATTAGGAGAACACAATGGTTTGAAGCGAGAATAACTGTGTATTATTTTAATAACTGTGTATTATCTTTATATATAAATTGCTTGTGTACGTGTGTTTGTCAGTGGACTCCTTCTAGACGGCTGGACCGATGTTGATGAAATTTTGTACATGTTCAAGGGGATTCCAGAATGGTTTAGATTCACAATTGGGCCCGATAGGTGGCGCTTATTTCAACAGAATAACGTCTGTTGGGTCAGCTAGTATAGGTATATATATTTTATTTAAAATATTTTTTATCTTTCTGTGTAGTGACGTGATAAGAATACGATTGATCATCCTATAAAAATATGGGGCAAGAGCCTATGGGTGTCATAAAGATCATTAAGAGAAATGATATGCCTACAACATTCGTGCAAGAGAAGGAAACATTAAAATAAAACTCTATACCAACTTGTTTGATTAGTGTGGTGTCACTATACCACATTAGTCAGACGAGTTGGTATACGAGAGTAGTAGGCTCGAGCCCAGCTGTATATGAGCTGGTATGATGATATTGATGCAGTGGCGTAGCGTGTCTTAGAGGGGCTCCATATCAAAATTAGTTGAGTGTCAAAATGAATGGTAAAGATTTCTCATGCATTGCATCTCATTGCATGAAAATGATTGTAAGTTATCACCTCTTCCTAGGAATTGAGCTAAAAAAGGTCATTACCGAAATCCTGCAAGAGATTAAGCGACATTATGGATTAAGTTTTACTAATTTCTCTTTACACACATTAATCATGAATACAGCTGATACGGCATTAACTACGCCCCTGTATTGAAGATTGGTGACTTAATGTCTAAAAAAATTTTTTGCATTTGGCTGCCTGGGTAACCGTTGAATTAATACATTTATTATTACTATTGCTAGTGTCACGGTCTCTATTCAAGTTAGGACAATTTTTACTGAAATCTACAGATGGATGATCTAAGTCTATGTAAAATTTATATCTGTTAATTATATGTTTGTGAATTCCACCGCTATACAAGGCGATTCCTCATTATGGTGTATTAAAAAAAAAATACAATTTTCTGAAACACGGAAAATACCGGGTCCGGACAGTTGTAATTTGTAATGGTTAAACCAGACGGCTTCACGGGCGTCGCCATTTGGCTTGAATGTGATTCATCAATTTTTGTTAGTACGCCACCATTTGGAGATTTTTCTTCGAGATACTGTTGTTGTTACTCGCAACACTCGTAACTCATGTTTTCATTGTCTATTTGCATGTCAGTCAAGGTGAACATTCAACGTTTGTGGAATGTACACCATAAAATATCTTTCAAAACATTATGTACCGCTCGATGTATGTTTATATATAGACTGCACAGATGACGTAATGGTTAAGATAACGGACCTGCCAGTATCGTGGGCTCGATTTCCACGCTGGACAATATTTTGAATTGTTACCACTTTGTTATCACAAATTGTTGTTCTGAGTCTAGATGTAATTTGTGCCTGTTAATTATATTTTTGTAAAAGTGTCTTAAGTACCTTAGTGCAGGATAGATAGATAGATAGGATATTAACTAAAAATGTTTTATTTAACATTTGAAATGGATCTTCACATTTCATTTGTAACCGTTATCCTATTAAGTTTACATAATATCTTTTTTCTGACAATTTTTTATTTAAGGGCGTAATTTGCCGAAGTAATGTATTGACAACATTTATTTATCATTTCAGCTCATATACTTTCCATTGCTGGGCTCCAACATCCTCCAAAATAGGAGAGCAATTAACCTTTTTTTTTCACGCTGTGGAAATGCATTTACGCACCGTCCCCTGCCGGTGACAAACAGAGGAGTGTGTGGGGCTCGCCGGCCGCTACCGTGTGACCGGAATACCCACTAAAACCACAGCAGCCCCTTCGTCTGATGACATTCAATCCCCGACACCCCAACGCATGGCCGTCTAGCCACGTCCTATCGTCATTTAAGGCGGTGGAAGGAGTTGCGCATATTGCCGCCTTCTCCTCCCGGGTCGCCGCCGTCGGAGCGAGTCAGCGGAGGCAAGCACCTCGCGTTCTCACTCCGCAGCCTCCTTCCTTGAAACGACTCCCTCACAAAATGAGGCCATCGACGACCAGCACCTGTCGCTATCGAGCATCTGTGAGATGATGGTCGGCAACGACAGGTCTATTCCAAATTCCGAGAGAAATAAACCTACTAGATCATGCTGGTCAGACGTGTCTGTATACTTCGAGTTTTCCATCTCTTGCATATCATATTCCTTAGCCGTCTTTTTCGTTACCCACGGGTAAGATAGTGAATTGTAATATAACTCCGTCACTATACGGTACACATTACATATATTTATATATGAAATACTAACTGCTCGCAAAGTCACTAGCATTAGTTACTAACATTATAATCATCATCCTATCTTGATTACTTGGGAGGGCCAAAATACGTACCTACTGTTATTTCATAGAACAAATTGCAAAAATATTGGCCATAGTTTTTGACTGGCAGCCTGATGTAAACCCTTTTTGGTAATAAATTGATCAAACAGCATCAGATCGGATTGGCCCAGGTCGATGTAAAGCTCTTAGGGGTCTAACTATATGCATGGGCAAAGTAAGTATTGATAGTATACTTAGTCGACATCACACATTAGCAGCTTAAGTATCAATTGTAATTATATGATACAGTGACGTATTTCGAATTTCACATTCACTCATGTATTTATTTCAGCTCATATATCTACGTCGTACTGTTGAGCCCGTCCTCCTTCCCTATGGAGGAGACCTGGACCTACTACACCACGCTGATCAGACGGGTAGGTATAGGGTTTAATTTCGCGCGCCGACCGTAACCCACCCCTAAAAAAAAAAATTAAAAAAAAAAAGGGTTTTATTTCGAGTTTTCGTCTTTCTTCATAGATTGTTATCTGTATGTTATATCCCTTAGAAGAAAGATGGGATGGTTAACAATCGCATAATCATAACCAATATATCATATCCAATTACTAGCAATACAATAACGCAGCCTCGTATTTATTAATATTACCATTTAATTATATATTTTATACCTTATTGTACATCAGTATTAAATACAAAAAGCAACATTTACTAACTTTTATAATCATAATTTAGTTCCTATATGTTGTAACATTATGTATTAAAGCCTATCTTCCTTGATAAATAAGTTATCTACTACAAAAAGGATTTTTCAAATCCGCCTCATATTTTTTGAGATTAAGGTATTTAATGTTATTAACGAACTCTACGGCTTTATTACAGCAATATAATCTATATCACTATAATAAAGCTAAAGGGGTTGCCTGTTTGTTTGAATGCACTACTCTTAGATACTAGGTTGCTTGTTGCTTAGGTATTTAGGTTGAATTTGAAAAAAAAACTATAAATTTTTTTGAAAAAAGTTTTATGCTATATAGCGTAACAAGATGAGTTGTGATCATATATATTAGGAAATCGGCAGAAAATGTAACGAGACAAAGTTTATCATCATCAACATAGCTGGTATACGTCCTACTATTGGGCTCGAGCCTCCTCCGCAATGGGAGGACCTACTCTACGTATTACAGTAGGTCATTTTACAGTTATTATTATACAGTAGGTCTGCTCAGATGTCATATACATATTGTATGTTGTTATATATATATTGTACACATTAGCCGTCTTTGTACCTAACACCCACGAGTAGAATATGGTACCCATGGGGAGGTTTAAAAAACTTTAAACAATTATATTAAACAGTAAAGAATATATTTAATAGCATGTTAACTTCAAAGTTTACGACCAATTTTTAACGGTAAATGTGAGATAACACAAATAGACGCAACATTACCTAGAATCGAATACTTCACCGAGGCCTGACTGACTACAATGAATAAATAAAGCGGTCACATATCTCACACGCTACTCAGAATTAATATTATACAGCTGACAATGTACGTGTTAACATTATACTAACTTGATTAATACGAATGGTTGAAATGTTTCTAAGTGTCACAAATTTTCATTGAAATCAAATTAGTGGTAACGTCGATGAGGGAACACAGTGGGCTGTGGAGGAAGCAATTCCGTTTTAGTTTGGGCAATAATACTTTTTTGTATATCCGGATGTACTCTTCTGCAAGCCGCATTTCTCAAACGTTTCTCGTTTTCGGATTCGCAACATTTTTAAAAATGGTTGAGGTACAGGAGAAATCTTTCAAATATGTCACCTTTTTTGTTATTCTTATTAAGATGCAACTTTTTTATCCATACAACTTTTGATGATCGCAAATTAATTGAACTCAGAAGGTCTATCTATACCAATAAATAAAATTGGAGTGTCTGTTTGTAATGTCAAAATAATAGGCTTTTTTCATGCTCACACGGTTATTTGCACGATACCTATGCCTAAAATAGCAATTAAAAAATTTTTGTCTGTCTGTCTGTCTGCCTGTTTGTTCCGGGTAATCTTCAAAACGGCTGGACCGATTTCAAAAATTCTTTCACCAATGGAAAGCTATAATATCAGGGCGTAAACTAGGCTATATTTTATCCCGGTATTCCCACGGGAACGGGAACTACGCGGGTAAAACGACTATAACCTATAACCGAAGCGAAGCGAGGGCGGGTTGCTAGTAGCTTATAAAGCTCTATTACAAATAACTAATGTTTTACATTTTTGTATGCTGTGTGGTCGCGGCTACGAAATCCTTCCAATTCTTATATTGCTGGTGAGTATTGTAAAAATCCTGGAGTTTTACCTACGTAAAACCAGGTCTATAGCTGGCCCAACTACATTTAATACTGTCTGGTCAACAATTGTATTCTTAAGGAGGGTTGACTTTAAACCGGTCATAAAACTATAGCCAAAACTTTTGCAATGCTGAAAGATGAGTAAATATTACATTGACCCCAAATAATTGCTATAAATATAGGACGACGATGAATAACATTCATAATTATTAATTATTATGTTGTACAGTTAAGAATATGGCATTCTATTTAAAATCGTAGATATTATAGAATCAGAAACAGAGATATGAGTCATATTCAAATTACTCTTTATTCTATTTTTATTGAACAAACATAAAATAAGCCGAAAGTTCGTTAGTTAGAAAGTTATAAGAATTGTATAAGAATAATAGCCATTAACTTATCATTAACTAAGTAATTTTAAAAATAATATGATTTTACTATCAAACTAGTGATATCATATTTTAATTCACATAATATTTTTTTATTATTAGACTCATCACTAATATTATTTGGCACATAACAATCTGTGAAAATACTACCTGTGTGATGGATCCATGGATGGATTCATTGTATTCTATAAAATTTGCCATAACTCCTCGTGGTAACTGTAAAACTGGTTAAGGGATCGCCAGGCAGCAACTATTTTGTGGAAAACTCATAACAACTACTCCGATCAACAAGGAGTCTGTCAAGCATGGCGATTATGGAATTATCCCTCTTTCGATGCTGATAATGGCAAACGAGCTAGTATACCTGATAGTAAGTGATACTGCCGCATAGGGATCTTTGCAATACCAGAGAAACAACTAAGACACTGCATACTGTAAAGACAGTGCTCCTATTAAATCTCGTGTAAAGGAGGACATATAACGCTGAGGAAACACAGCAGTAGGTAGGTCATTCCAGATCCTGCACATGATAAAAATTATCGCTGAAAAAGTAAAGTTGAAAACCATACCGTTTCTAGGTGAAATGGGTGAACCCTGCTACGGTGGTTCTCTAATGAGAAAACTTTTATTGAATAATATATAATGATAGATTGATCAAGATTATCAAAACAGGATCAATATCAATAGTTTTTCTTTAAGAATAGAATAATAATCTGGGAGCCTTAATGCCCATAAAAACCTGAACATATTAATTGATATTGACTACGATATACGTAGGTACGTTATTATTTGTGTAAATGGGATTTACTAAAGCTGTATTTCAAGGAAATTCACTTCAATTCTACTCATCTAATGTTCTATTTTAATAAAACTAGCATTGCTAAATTCTAAGCACATCTCGACTGATTTTTTTTGCTTAAGAAGTGATTATTGCTGTTAATAGTCATAGCAATACTAGTGTAGTAGACTATATAACGTATAATGAAATTGCATCCCGTAATAAATAATTATGTACATGCAGAGAAGAAACTGGTCAAATGTATGGAGCTGTAATGACTTTCTATTATTTTTCTTTTAAATTGAGTATAGTAATGTTTTGATAGCGAGAATTGGATTAATAAATATCTATACCAATAAATAAAATTGGAGTGTCTGTTTGTAATGTCAAAATAATAGGCATTTTTCATGCTCACACTATACATACTGCACATCTGCACTATACATATGCCTAAAATACACTTTATATTTTTTGTCTGTCTGTCTGTTTGTTCCGGGTAATCTTCAAAACGGCTGGACCGATTTCAAAAATTATTTCATCAATGGAAAGCTATAATACCAGGGAGTAACCTAGGCTATATTTTATCCCGGTATTCCCACGGGAACAGGAACTACGTAGGAAAGACGACTGAAACCGAAGCGAAGCGAGGGCGGGTTGCTAGTTATGTAATATAGCGCTATATAACATTCTTAGGTTGATCTTAAACTTGATATGCAAAAGTTGCATACAAAGCCTTAGATTGGCTGTAGTGGCAGAGTTCACACGCGGCCCGCTCTGCTATCACGAAAAGCTATTTACTACCGACACACTTCTGTCCATCTGCGCAGATAATGGTGTTGTGTTGTTAGTGTGCAGTTTGAATTATTACGCCATATTTACACGGAACATCAAGGCAAACCATTTTTGTTATGGATCATTATTATAGTGTAGCTATATTCCAATTATTTTCTATAGTTTGCTATAAGGTTCACATTTGAATGTAGTGTATGGCTTTATAAATGACGTTATGATACTTTGACAATGATAGAATAGTAGAAGGACCCTATAGGGCATGTTTAAAAATACTCGCTGATATTAATAAGATATCAATAATTTATAATTAACCATTCATTTTTAGATTTATTATATCAATATTGCTTAATTTAATATCTCTTTCGAATCAGTCTAAATTCTGCGAGCATGGCACATTAATAATGTAATTTTTTATGATTCCAACAGTTATTTTTTTAATTTATAAATAAATTTTTTTCTTAACCTTTTAAAAACAGTTGCTAACCAGTTATTTTATTAAGGTATTAATAAATTCCAAATAAACTATTTCCATTTATAAAATTGTTATCTCCGTTCATTCGTAGGTTAAGCCCGTGGCCGCGGGCGTACAGTGCGCTGTCGGTACGACTATGCCCGTGGCTAAATACGGGAATTAATCACGCTTTATTAGTAAAGCTTCCTTATATGTGAATCACATTAAGATACGTCTAACCTTCTATATGAATAATTTAGTATATAAATCATTATTCTCATTTCGCGCAAGTGGTCTCAGCAAAATTTAAGTATTGGAAGTCCTTTTTTTTTAATTTATTAATGAGATAATGTTTTATAATAGCTCATCTTGTAAGTGGAAACTAGTCATATAATCTTAAAGGATTATATATAATCTTGAAGGATTATAAATAGAATAGAATACTTAATAGAATAAAAAACTAATTAATGTTTGTAGTCAACAATTATTATAATAATATGGCGTCGAAATTAAGTTAATTTATATATTATAATAAGAACCGATATACTTATGGAGTATAAACAATAAATAAATTAAATGCAGTCGTTTCCCTAATAACTATTAACGTCAAAACATTCTCGTGTAAATAAACCATTTTTGCATGTTTAGTTTTTACTATTTTACTGCCAGCGATGATTATAAACATAAAATCGCTAACCGCAGGCCTTGTTGTAAGCGTTTTTTGACTTTTTTGCGGCGTGACAGCGGCCATTGCGTGAGCGCATTTATTGGGAACATTGAAAGACGCCATAAATCGACCTGCATCGTGTAAAAATACCATTTAATACAATAACTCCGAGTCACAGATAAGTAACCGCGTTCATAATTGATATATTACTTGGGCGTTTTAATAAAAGTGTTTCGATAAAAGTATCTTGTAAAAATTTAAGTTAGATTTTTAATGATTAATTAATGTTAGCATATCCGTGTGGTGACGGAGTAAGTATACAATTCACGACACTCTCTTATACCCGCGGGTACAGTAAAAGTCGACTAAGGGATATAATATGCAGACAATATCTATGTAAGAGAAGGAAAACTCGAAATAAAACCCTATGAGAACACGTCTGACCAACGCGGCATAGTAGCTCAATTTTCCTCTTATTATAGAGAAGGCCAATAGAAAGAGTCATGTGGGCTGAGATGATGATGATGATGATAACACATAGAAAAAATATATAATAAGAAAATTTAAAAAATGGGTAGATAATCTAGACTTAGAAGACTGTAAGGACTGAATTCAAAAATAATTTCCTTTATTCTTTTTAATATTTTCACTATTCAAGTCTTTTGGTCAATGGTTTGGTTTACTTATGACGTTCTTATGGCATTGTTTGATACCTATATCATATATCCAACCGATAACTTAATTAAGCTCAGATAAGGAAATTTGTTGTTGAAGTGTTATTAAAGGTGCATAAATATTTATAATTAAACAATTGGACAGCATTTGTCACAAGAATTAACAAGGCACATCCGTTGTTTAACTAGTTCGTAACGTAAACGTTATTTGACCTTATTAGAAAGTCGTTATCTGCGATTGAGATGAAGATACCGTGCGACTTTTAAGTTTTTATATACTTAATTATAATATTCACGGGAACAGACGGGATCTTGATAAAACAATTTTGTTAATTCAATGTCGAAAATCTGTTTTAAATGTGAATATATTTTAAAGTTACTTTATATGCAAAATAATAGTTTCGACATATAAGTATTGATGACATTGGTCAATCTTTATACATTATTTATCAGAAGGCAAAATTACGTAGTGTAATTCTTTATCTTCATCATCATTTCAGCTCATATAAATCCCACTACTGGACGCAATGGGAGGCAAATTGATCTACTATGGTTCACCACGCTGGTCTGACATAAGGTTTTATTTCCTGTTTTTTTTTCTGGCATAGATGTTATACGCATATTGTATCCCTTAGTCGTCTTTTACGTCAACCACGGGGAAGAACGAGAGTGATGAATCGTATTCTTAATTCATCACCACACGGATAAGTAATGTGATAAATAATAAAATCTGAAATTTCATGTTTTATATTATTACTAGCTGACCCAACAGACGTTGTTCTGTTCAAATAAAGCGCCACCTACCGAGTCCAATGGTGAATCTAATCCATTCTCGAATCCCCTTGAGCACACACAAATTACTTACTCAATCCAGTCAACAGATATCGCCATCTGTTAAAATCATTTGTAGTTAACAGATAATTGTGAATGTCAAATTATAGACAAATAATTTGCAATAAAATAATATTGCGACTATAAATTAAGATGTAAGGTATCCTATCTTTCAAGTTGGATCAAACTGCACACGGTGTGCAAATTTGATTAAAATCGGTTAAGTAGTTTAGGAGTCTATCGCGGACAAACAACGTGAGATTAGGAAATTCGTAGGCAACTAATAGTTTTTCATTACGGTATAGTTTACTTCGAATCTTTCAATCAGTGTAGATTTTCTTATAATTTTTCCTTTATCTTTAAATTTATAGACCTTATTAAATCAATTAATAAGCCATTACCTTGCAGATCGGAAACACGTTCATGTTAATCTAATTTAGTTGCCCAACGGACTTATACTTTTATTTGCTAGTCCATAAATACTAACATTTTTATTGCTTTTTAGAGTAGTACTTATTAATATGTTAATAAGTTAAAGAGATCATTGAACTAAAGATCTAATTATTATCTAAAAAATCTTGTAAAGTTTTTGTTTATTTTATAGTGAGAATACGCGTTTGAACATTTTGCCGTTTTGCCTATTTTAGTAGACCTATTTTAAAGTGACTATAAAAATAAATGGACATAAGTCAATAAACCAGCAAAAGAGTTCGTATTTGATGTGGATTACCTACTCATGAATGAGTTCTGTATATTTTACTTAGGAAAGATTAGGCATGGTTGTCATCATAATAAATTAATCATTAAATTGTGAAATCAAGAGGCTTTCAGTTAAAATATGTTTATAAATATGTGATACGGTCAATAAAGCCAAATAAGAAGAAGTTTTTTAATAACCATTAGATTGATTCACTCAATCTATGGTCTGAATTCACACCAGTTCCGGTATGATAGCAAGGTGACGTAGGACGTACTTGTAAAACCAAATTTCTGCATAATAAAGTAAAAGTCGCATTACGAGCGTAACGATTTCTGATGTTTACATGAGTATTAGACATTTGAAATAAAACTATTTTAAAGGATTTTGTTTTGTATTTGAATTTGCCGATGTTTCGAACACTTTTTAGCGTTTAATGTCATATCATGAGAAGGCTCTCCGGAAAAATTGTTTTATTAAGAGCAGTCATATACGTAAGTCGCAAGATAGCCTTTAAAAAAGTTTATAAAGATATTAAACACAATTCTCGTGTTGAATAATGATATCTTTATTATTTTCCGAGTATTTCACGAGTTGAATTACTGTAACTGTCACATGTGCTCTTGTTACTTGAAGTTTTCACACGAACTGGACTGAAGGTGAATGTCATAAGCGAGTAGCCATAACAAAAGTAATAAAAATCTTTATCTGATATGCCCACACGATTTATGTGTTTCGTAAATCTCAATGTAACTATTGAATAAGGCAATTACATAGGCAAAATACATCTCATTTTCATAGTGCTAGATAACTGAAGAACTAGTTGGTTTAAAAAAAAAAGTAATGTGAATTTAAATTGGCGCGAATACTTGCGCCTGATGCCGCCCTAGCCGAGGCCGCGGGTGACTGGACCGGGGAATTAGTTCGTCACCCGCTGAGAGGCCGACCACGTGAAGAAAGACCGAGGTTGAGGAGAGGGTACTCCTCAAGGGGTATTCCGTCGGACCGACCACTGACGTCAAATCGCTTTGCTCCGGTGGTCGGTCCAAAGACGAAGGCGACGTGTCACGGGTGGGTTACGGGTGTGCGTGCTTACGCCCCTCTGTCGCCCTGGACGGAATGGAGGCGAGGAGTGCGCCGACCGTAAACCACCCCTTCAAAAAAAAAATATGAATTTAAATTGAAATAATTCACACAATCCATCTATCCTTCAGTTCATTAACGTCCACCGTGTCCAACATGAGCCTCTCCATTATATTTTATATTGCCTTTGTAGCTATTCACGATCTAGGTATTAACCATTTGCATCAAGTGCACTCGATAGATGGCGTGATCGTCGAGTTAGATCGCTCTAAGGTTTCACTGTAATGTTTGCTACAGATAAAATATTTTCGTATTAATTGATGAGAATGGACCCTCCGCCTGCACTCGCTAAACTTAAATCAACGATAGTTCAAAATACAATGTTTTTTTAGTACATTCTCTTTGTATTCCTTGAACCGGCTTAGTATCATCTAAATCAACAACTGCCTATTAGGTCATCTCAGCCCATATATGTCCCACTGTAGAGCTCAAGCCTGCTCCATTATAGGCGGGAATTTGACCTACAATGTCACGGTGCTCAGACGTGTTTGTTTCATTTCGAGTTTACCTTCTCTTGCTCAGATAACATCGATTTATCTGCTTATTTTATCCCTTAGTCGTCTTTTACAACACCCACGAGCAAGAAAGGGGCTGGCGAATTATATTCGTATTCTCTAACCACACGGAAAGCCTATTAGTTCGGTAGTAATCAACAGCTACGCTTGGCAGGCAGTTAAGTGATCGCAGTTCGTTTGCTAGAAGTATACGGTAGTTTATTTTCTCGTCGAGTTTTACGATTTCCACTGGCAATTAAAGAGTTAGTATATTTAACTTATCACCGTATGGCATCATTACTAATTTCATACGCATCTATTCAGTTTTAGCATGATTAAAGACAAGCTTCCATCCCTCAAGTTTGAAATTTTTAAATAAAAATATAGTATGAAAAGGCACAGTCAAAATACAAGAAGAAGATTACAAGAAATCATTGCCGCAACTATAAATTACATTAACAGTTCTTAAGTGAATATTCAGGCGTAGAAGTTTGTCACATCACTAGCTTATGCTACGAGTATATAGTCGTAAGTGCCTTAGCCTATAATTAACGCTGCGTCTTGATTTGTGGCGTTATCATGATGTCTTAGTGCCAATTTATAGACGCATTTAAAACGTACCTCCAGTACGGTCATCGTCAGACTTATTGCAGGTACTATAAAATGATCTCACAGATTAAAACTTGCTTAGGGATTTATAGTTAAATTTAAAGTTTGATTAAATGCATTATTTTGTATATTTAACTATAATTGTGGCACTTATAACGCACTTGCTAGTGTGAATTTAGAGCAATATATGCTTTAATTAACACAATTATTTTTAAAAATTTGAAATATTTAATTTATTTTTATGCATATATAATATGGTGACGATGGTGACAGAGTAAGAATATGATTTATCACCACCTCTCTTGCCCATGGGCGTGACATGTTGGTATTGGGTTTTGTTTCGAGTTTTCCTTCTCTTTCATAGATATTATATGCATATTACATCCCTTAGTCGTCTTTTACGATACCCACTGGCAGGAGAGGGGTAGATATGTACATTAGTTTAATATACGTTGAAATTGCTTATGCTCTGTTATACTCGGATATAAAGGAAGATGACATGCTGTGATAACTACATACGTAATGTTCGGGATTTTTTTTTTTTTTTTTTTTTTTTTTTTGTGGGTGGGCCGCGGTCGGCGCGCCTCCGCACCACTCCGTCCGGGGCGACAGAGGGGCTTAAGCACGCAACTCCCGCGACCCACCCGAAAACCACGTCGCCTTCGTCGTTGGGCCGACCACTGGAGCAGCGTTAACTTGTCGTCAGTGGTCGGCCCGACGGAATACCCCCTATTGGGGTACCCTCCCATCGACCGACGTCCCCCCCTCGAGGAGGACGTCGGTCTTTCCTCACGCGGTCGGCCTCTCGGCGGGTGACGGACTAATCCCCGGTCACGTCACCCGCGGCCTCGGCTAGGGCGGCATGAGGCGCAGATAGTTGCGCCTGCGCCGCCCCAGTCGCCGGCGGCGGATCTCCTCATCGAGGCTGCGCTCCACGCGCAAACGATCCGCCGCCTCCTTCTGCGAGATCACTGTCTCGCAGAAGGCTGCGACCGCGTCCCAGTTCCTGACGCTGTCGACCATCGCCCTAGCGATGGCCGGCAGCGTCAGGTCGGCACCGATGATTGCGACGAGTTCACGGCGCTGCACTGCCCAGGCCGCGCAGGCCTCGAGCGTGTGGCGCGCCGTGTCCTCGTCGCAATCGCAGTGGTGGCAGGACGGTGTACTCTCCCTCCTTACGACCCTGTGCAGGTATTTGGCGAAGCTCCCGTGCCCCGTCAACACCTGCACTAGTCGGAAGGAGAGCACCCCGTGCCGCCTCTCCAACCACTGCATCAGCACCGGCCGGAAGGCCTCCACGGTTCGCACCCCGAACCGAGGCCTCTCCAGCCGGACTGCCCAACGGGCAATGACGTCTCGGCGGGCGTCGACGCGCCAGGCGGTGAGATCCCTTAACGAGATCACACCGCCCTCCCCGCGCACCCCCGACACCCGCCGATACAACTCGGCGAGCATTTCCGCCTCCAGGTCCCACGGGGGAGTCCCGGCCAATAGGCACGCTGCCTCCGTCGCAACCGTGCGGTATCCGCGGATGGCCCTGACCGCCATGACCCTCTGTGGTCGCCACAGAAGGGCCCTAAGTCGGACGGTCAAGGACCCCGCCCACACCGGTGCGCCGTACAGGGCCATCGACCGGATGACCCCCGTGTACAGCCGTCGGCACGTAGCGCTCGGTCCGCCCACGTTCGGCATTAGCCACGATAGGGCGGACGCCGCGCCGACGAGCCGCGGAGCGAGCCTGCGGAAATGCTCCCGGAACCACCATTGCCCGTCGAGCACCAGGCCCAAGTACCTCATATGGGCCCGGATGCTGATGTCAACCGATCGGACGGTGATCGAGACGCCGATGGGAGGGCTCATAAGGCGCCCATGGAACAAGAGGGCCTCCGTCTTGTCCAGGGCGACCCTCAACCCCAGCGCCTCGATCCGCCTGACGACCTCTTCGGTGCCATAGGTCGCCAGGCTTACCGCCTCTTCTAGCGTCCCACCGCGGGCTGTGACGAGCGTGTCGTCGGCGTAACAAATCACGCCCAGCCCGGGCGGGAGGCTCCCCCGCAACGCCCAGTCGTAGCCGATGTTCCACAGGGTGGGTCCGAGGACCGACCCCTGTGGGACACCGCACGTCATGGGCGTTCGCACAACGTCCCCTGCTCGGTTGGTACAGAGGACGCTGCGCCCCACCAAATAGTCTGCCACTAGCCGCCTCAGGTAAGCTGGCACTCCGTGATACTGGAGCGCCTCCCTGATGCAGCTGAATGGCAGACTATTGAATGCGTTGGCGATGTCTAGGGACACCGCCAACAGCACTCCCCCACCGGTGACGGCCTCAGTCGCCACGGCCCTCAGGCGCAACAGAGCCGCGATCGTCGAACGACCCCTCCTAAACCCAAACTGGGCGTCCGACAGATCGGGCCCCGTGCCGACGAGGTGCCGCTCGATGCGGGCAGCTACCACCCTCTCCAGTAGCTTGCCCGTGTCATCGAGCAGCACGATAGGCCTGTAGGCCGAAGGCGACCCCGGAGACCGTCCCGGCTTCGGCAGGAGCACCAGCCTTCCCTCCTTCCAGCACCCAGGGAACCGTCCGGACGCTAAACACGCGTCGAACAGCTCCCTGAGGCGGGGACCCAGGTGGTCGAGGACCAGGCCCAACACGCGGTTTGGAACACCGTCGGGCCCGGGGGCGGTGGACTTTGCGCACATGCGCGCCACCGCCACTCCCATCTCGGGTTCCGTGATGGGCGGAACACTGTCGTCGTCGGCCTCCCGGTCAGTGTCTGGCGGAGCCATGACCGGGGGCGTGTGTTCCGCCCGACGCGGGAACAGGTCCTCGACGACCCGGGTGAGAAGGCTGGGCTGGAGAGTCTCGGTGAGGGGAAGGCCCCGCGCGCGGAGCTTATTCAGCACCGCGCGATAGGGGCGTCCCCAGGGGTCACGATCGAGACCGTCCAGCATCTCCTGCCGACTGACGTCCTTGGCGGAGCGGACGGCCAGCCTGAAGGCCGACCGCGCATTGCGGTAGCCCTCATACAGCAAGGCCTCCCGCTCCGCGTCGCGTTGCCGCCGCCGGCTGCGGGTGTAGGCCCTCCGGGCGCGAATGCACGCGGCCCGGAGATCCGCCAGCTCCCGGGACCACCAGTGAACCGCCCTCCTCGGGGGCGGACGCCGTACCCGGGGCATGGCCGCATCGCAGATCTGCGTCAACGCACTGCGGATGCGGCCAGCCTCGGCGTCCACCCCGTCCGACTGGTTGGCAGAGGACAGCCACGAGTAAACGATGGCTGTCTCCGCCAGCTGGTCCCGGTCTAAGCGACCCACAGCCCATCGCGGGAACGCAGGACGTCCATCCGCCCCGTGACCCCTGCTGGGCGTCGGGATTACCGGGGAGACCTCCATCCGGATATACCGGTGGTCCGACAAGGTCTCCACCTCCTCCACGACGCGCCAGCTCCCCACGCGTGCGGCGACCTCGGGGCTAGCGAACGAAAGGTCCACTATCGACCCGCCCCGTTGTCGCACGCACGTATGCACCGAGCCCCTGTTCAGCAAACAGAGGCCCAGTGCCGCCGCCCACTCCTCGATCGCCCGTCCTCGGTCGTTCGTCCGGGGAGACCCCCACGCCACGGACTTGGCGTTGAAGTCCCCCAAGACGAAGACCTGGCGCGATGCCATTCGCCGTAACGAGGCCTCCATGATGGTGAGGGAGGCCTCGAAATCGGTCACACTCCAGTTAGGGGAGAGATAGACTCCGAGGAGCGTAATCTCCCCCCAGTCCGCCGCGACGTATCCGACGCCCCTGTCCCTAAGGGTCAGAGGCGACGAAGGCCACGACGTGGAGGCGACGATTGCCACGGTGCCATCGGTGCTACCCAACCAGTTAGGCCGGTCGGGCACCACGTACGGCTCCGCGGCTACGGCTACTCCTATCAACCACTCCGCCATGGCTTGCAGGAACACGTCCTGCGCACCGGCGGTGTGGTTGAGGTTGGCCTGGAGGAGACGAATGGATACGGGGTCCATTAACGGTCCGTATCCATCGTCACCTCCTCCGCGCTGACGGGCGATCGGGCCGCGCTCGGAGCGGGGACTGGCCCGGTCGATGGGCCGTCCCGCCCCTTCGGGGCCGATGCCGGGGGTCTGCAGTCCCCAGAGCCCATGCGGTGTTTGGCAGGCCTATTGCCTGCCGCACACGCGGGGCAGTGGGGCACCGCAGAGCACGATGCCGCCTGGTGTCCGGTCTGACCGCAACGGAAACATAGCCCGCTGCAGTCAAAGCAGTTTTTGCATGTCGGTCGGGTATGCCCGACCGCCATGCATTTGTAACACCTCGCGGGCCGGGGCTCTAGCACGGTTACCCGCGCCGAGCTCCAGCCCACGAGGAGCCTGCCTGAGTCGGCCAATTGCTTGACCGACTCCACCGGACACTGCACCCAGGCAGCACCGACGCCGCCCGGACCAGTGCGGATGGTGCCAATCCGGACGGTGTCCGAGGCACATCCGGTACGCGCCATAATGGCCTCCCGGACGTCCTCCACCGTCACGGAATCGTCCAAGCCCGTCAGGCGCATCTCTGCGCACTTGACAGGCCTGGCGATTCGGACACCATCCTCCGGCCCGAACAGCCCCCTCAACATCGTGGCCAAACTATCGGCCGTCTTCGCGCCCTCGGCCCCAGGGAACTCGAGTATTCGAGCCCCTGTCCGGGCCTTGCGGGTCCTCGCCTCGACGCCCCCGATACCGGAGACGTCCAGCTCCCGCCGGGCGCGTTTTAGGACGGCCTCATAGTTGAGGCCCCTCTCAGCCGCCTCAGGCAGCACGGTGATGACCACCGCGGCCGTCTTCGGCGACTTGAGGCCCCTGCGCGACCTTTTCTTCCCCTTTCTGCCGGCTCCCGCCTGGGGAGCGGCGGCCACGGCGGCACTCTTGGCCGCCGCTCTCCGCTTCTGGCCGCGTGCCTTCCTGCTCCGCTCAGCCACCTGCCAGCCCTGTTCGAGCCTGGCAGCAGCGCTGAGCGCAGCAGGAGCGGTCGCGGGTGCGCTGGCCGGCGCCTGCGGTGCAGCCGCTGGCGCCGGCCGCGGCCCGGCCTTGGCGGGAGCCGGCACCTTGCCGGCCTTCTTGGCCCCCTTGGGCCCGGCCGCGGCCGCAGCGTAGCTCACCACGCGGCCACCCTGACAGGGCAGCGGGGTGGGAGCTGACGCTTGCGGCCGCCTCGCCTTGTCCGCGGCGAGCGGCGGTCGGAGGGGCGGCTCAGGCGGGAGCCTGGCCGCTACGGCGGCGATACGCGCATCCACCATCACCCCTACTCGGGCCAGGATCACGCGTACCGCCGACTCCGACACGCCGTGCACCTCGTCGGGCGGCGGCTCCTCCCCCCTCCGAGGTCTCCCGCGGCCACGAGCCGGCGGAGGGACCACGACGAGGGGAGGAAGCGCCGAAGCCGCGACGGGCGCAGCTGGCGCAGCAGCCGCGACGGGCGCAGCCGGCGCCACGGGCGCAGACGACGGGCCCGCCCTCCCCGGCGCAGCCCGTTTCGGTGGCGAGGCTGGCACAGGCGGCGCGGCCGGCGCCAGGCGCGCGAACTGGGCCCGCAGGTCGGCCATCTCCTTGGCCAACCCGCGGTTCTCCCGTCGCACCGCCGATAGCTCCGTCTCCAGCTTGCGGTTGCGTTCCCGCAAGCCGGAGACCTCCTCACTAAGGCGGGCGTTCGCGGCCTGGAGGGCCGCCACCTCGCCACCGTGGCCGGCCGGACCCGGTGTCCCAGGCCACGCCGCCACCACCGATCCTCGGCCTCTGCGCCCCCGGCGCATGGTCGGGACCTTGGGAGGAGGCATGATGATGGAACTCCCCTCCGAGTCGGTGTTGGAGCGGCCACCCTCTTGCAGGGGGCGCTTCCAGGGTCTCGGGGGGAGGGCCTCCTCCCTCTTCCTTGCACTTGGGGCTGGAGCTGGCGCCTTTGCAGCTCTCTCCGTCCTCTTCTTCGGCGACGACGACGGCGACGACGGCGACGAAGACGGCCTAACTGAACCCCCTACCGACGGCGCGCCTAACATCTGCCTATCTGCGGCGCATCCACCGCCCTCGTCCCTACTCCGGCCGACTTGCACCCAAGGGGTGCTGCTCTCCCCGGCGGACGGCTCTGCGGCACTTCCGCCCACGTCCGTCAGCTCCATCTCCGATGCCTCGGATGGCCCTGCGGCACTGCCGCCCTCATCCTGCGACGGCTCTGCGGCAGTGCCGCCCTCATCGCTCGGCAGCTCAGAGCTTTCGCCTGCAACCCTTATGCACGGCTCTGCGGCAATGCCGCCCTCGTGCTCGGACCCGCTGCTGCTGCCGCTCTCCTCACGCGGCGGCCCTGCAGTGGTCTCCATCCTCTCCTCTTCCGACGGCTGGGTAGCAACGCCACCCCCGTCCCGCGACGGCCCTGCAGCAGCAATGCTGCCGCCCTCGTCGCGTGCGGCAATGGCTTCAGCCTTCATCCGCGCCCGCCACGCCTTGGATGCAGTGGCGCTAATGCGGGCTCGTGCAGCGGCGGAACGCCTCGGCTTCGTCCTCCGGGTCTTCTTCCGCACCTGCACCTCCTCCTCGTTTCCCCTCCCCCCCTGAGCCACTTGATGTTGAGCCGGGCTCTCGGCTTCTGAGGCAGTAGTTGTCCCCCACCCATACGATTGGGGACTGACTGTGCCGGGACTTGGGCGCGACTCCAAATGGACGTCGCGCGCAAGCACCGGCACAGCAAGGGATTCCCCGGCCTGGCCGGGACCCTCTGGTGAAGTTACACGTGTATTGACTTCTGCCATATCTTGTTGGACGTTTTTAAGTCTTGCCTTGACTACCACTCTAACGACTGGACGCTCGCGCGCTTCTTAACCCACCAGTCATACATCTCCTCGCCGAGTGGCCAAACTTAAGATTGGGGTGATTTTTTATAGGGGTTTTCTTCCCCGCGGTCCGAAGACCCCCGGTCCTGACCCCCCTGCTCAGGATTACGGTTTGGGCCTTCCGGGTCTGGCCGCTCGCGAGCGACCGACCCGTCACGCCCCGGGCCGTGACGCAACCGTCCCTGGCGACGGAGTGCCATGAGGCACATCCGCCCCATTGGCCCCGGGTCAGATCCGCCGTGCGCTCTGCCACCAGAGCCGCACGCGGAGACCCCCCCCTGCCGGAATCTTGGCCGTCCAAATGGACGCCTGACGTCCAAATGGACGTTACCAGGGAGCACCACGAGGAGGTGCTCCGGCCGCGCCCCCCACGTAATGTTCGGGATAAGGATGATACAACAGCTGTCTACTGATTTAGTTTTATAATTTAATATTAATGAGTAGGATTTCCGCTATGCTGGTAATCGCTGCTAGAATTATGAGTTGTCGAGAACAATACCTGCCTATTCTCCTGGTTATCCTGCTATCCCATCCGGTTTCTGTGATCATCGGTTTTTATAAGTCACTACATAACTATGCATACTTGAATAATTACTTAGATAATCATTATTATTTTGTATCAAATATTTCATGTAGGTACTCAAGTTGTGATCGAAATATTACGTATTATTTTTATAGGTATATTCTGATGAATGACGATTTTAGTTTATCTAAGAAACTTGCTAATACTAGCAATCTTTGTAGATTTATTATATTTATTTATTTTATTATTGTACTTTTATTAATAGTAACCGACACAACCCATTTCTCATTGAAATATGACTATTTTTATAGATTTAATCTTGTCTTCTTTTTAACTGCCCGACGTTTCGAACACTTTAAAGAGTTCACGGTCACGGAAGGACTATTCTCTGCGAAACGCGATAAAATCTTTAAAATAGAGTTTTATTTCAATAAGTAATACTCATGTAAACATATTACTATACCAATGTCTTTTAATTTCATGAGCTAATTATTATATCAGTCAAAGGAATATCCTTTATTATAACAAATATTCACATAATTGAGTTTTCTAGAGGGATTGGTAAAAGCAAAAAATATCCATTTGGTTGTTAACATATTTCTTTCCGTCATTCACATTCTTGGTATAAAATGGTTTAAATTACTTTTGAACTCGTATTTCATTTGTTTTAAATTTAAAATAAATTTCACTATAATCTATCTATAATCAGGTGTAGGTTTATAAAAAGGTAAAATAAAGCAAATATTAGTTGCCTAAACGCTTTGTCTAATCTATTCTTTGGGAAATAAATAACGAATAGTAAACAGATGATATCTAGTCAGATTGCAGGTATGTTGTGTGAGTTTGAATGCATAACGGACGCGTCTGGCTAGACTTGGTAATACTGTGTGACGGGCGAACCCTAGGTCTGTCTTGTCACTCAACCCTTGAGCCGATTATAAGCCAAGTTAACAAATAACTGTACTGATACTGCGACATTTAACAAATGCGCTTCTGTGGTCTCTAAGTATGTATTTTACTATAGACAAAAGCTATAGAATGATTTAAAAAGTATTTTAAAACAATGCAGTTATAAATTGTGTGTATAAATCTAAGTTTTACGGAGCTTTAAGTATATATGCAAGGCGTCTAATTACCACCTCCTTCATAAAGCTTAGTATATGTTTCTATAACTTGGATTTTCACTTTATATAGTCTTGTCTTTATTTCTTAAGTACCGTAAAACACAATTTTAAGTTTGAAAATTTGACTTGTCTTCAGAAGTACAGATATTGGAGTTTGAAATTGTTTTGAAAATTTTCTTCACAATTACGTTAAAGCACAAATACTAAATTTTGAATTTAAAAGTTAATATAAATATTTGTCTTAATCGACATCAAAAAATGCGATTACTACGAAGAAAACATGACAACTTTTTAGTTTTCAACTAATGCAAGAAGCTGTGCATAATTTGTTCACTATCGAAAACTAGTTACGATAGTAAGTAACGATATACATGAAAGTCAAAGTGAATAATATTTGGACGTATATGTTAAAATTGATGCTATTTATGTAATACCTGCGAGAGATATTTTGATAATTTGTTTATAATTATGAAATTGGACGAGGGTTAAAATGGGATTTTGATTTTATAACAATTAAACAGCAAAGGCTGATTACTCACTGATCAATTATTTATAGTTATTATTTCGTGTGGTGACGTAGTAAGAATACAATTCACTACCCTTACCTGTGGGTGTCGTAAAAGACGACTAGGAGATAAAATTTTTATGCAATATCTATACAAGAGAAGGAAAATTCCAAATCCTATGTCAACACGTCGGCGTCTGATGCCGGCCTAGCCAAGGCCGCGGGTGACCGGACCGGGGATTTTAGTCCGTCACCCGCAGAGAGGACGACCGTGCGACGGCGATCGACGTCCCGAGACAGGGACGTCGAGAGGTGAGGCTACCCGAAAGGGTATTCCGTCAGGCCAACCACTGACGACAAGGAACTCTGCACTGGTGGTCGGCCCAACGACGAAGGTGACGTGGGTACGGGTGGGTTATGGCCCCGTGCGCCGTCCTTTCGTCGCCCCGGACGGAATGGATTGCGTGTGCGCTTACCATAGCCCACCCAAAAAAAAAAAAAAATGTCATCACGTCTGATCAATCTCCTTCAATTGTCAATTTCCCTCCTTTTATGGAAAAGAGTCGAAACCAACAGTGGGACATGTATGGGCCGAGATGATGATGAGAGTAATACGATATGATCTAAAATAAAGAGAATGTTTTCTTAATATCGTCTTGCATTCATGTTTCAATAAATTTTCTTAGGCCAAATCAACTCAAGTAAAGTACAACAATTTTATGAGAATATAAACATCTAGGTTTCAAAAATTATATCTACCCTTAGATGTACTTAACAGATTTATGTGAATTAGTATGACCAATAAAGTAGGAGATGTCTCGTAAATCGTGGTTACATCGGGATGGATGACCGGCGCGAGCGCACTCAGGCGACACCTAGAGTGGGCGCATCCACCGTTAGATGTTAGGCCCGGGGCACACACACTTTAGGGTACACCTATAAGCCTATATTACCTACCTACACCCTCCTATTTATTCCCGTTTCGAAACACGTTATTGTTTCACGGTAAATTCTGCTTTAGATCTTACATCATTTTCATACAAAATATCCTAAGTATCGATATTCTATGACCGTCTAACAATTTACTCACCTTTCACAATAAGCCATTACAGCGCTTATTTATCGCTTCCGCCATATTTGAACATTTTTAAGAAATAAAATAATATTTAAATTAAATATTGGATAGGTAGTTTAAAGTTATATTCCGTGTGGTGACGAAGTATGTACACAATTCACCCCCTCTTTTGTCTGTGGGTGTCGTAAAAGACGACTAAGGAATTATACATGCATATAACATTTATCCAAGAGAAAGAAAACTTGATATGAAACCCTATGCCTATAGATTTGAACGGTGTGGTCAATTTCCCTCCTATTGTAGAAGAGGCTCGAGTCTTACGGTGGAACGTATATGAGCTGAAATGATGATGAATGATGATTGATGATGAGTTGAAAATTGTGGTATCTATTTACACTAATATTATAAACGAGTTTTAGAGTTTATTTGAGGTTTAGAGTTTGTTAGGTTTTCACTAACTACTCAAACTTTTGTTCTTAATCTATCCAACCTTGTCTTAAATGTTCGCGTACACATGGTCAGGGATAAAAAAAGGGTGGCATAAGTACCATTCTGGAGAGATAACAAAACTAATCGAAAAATCTACATTAAGGTGACCGCACCGCATTCTTTACTCATTTCTTCTTCTTACATATTATTATTTTTTATTCTTGTTTTTAGCAACTGTAAAATTGAGATAAAATATCATTCAATGACATGGTATTATGTATTATGTAGTAATAACACATGAATATAGTTACTTAGTCGAATTCCTGAATACCACAAGTATTCAATCAAAGCAATAAAACATATATATCCTAGTCAATTGCAGACATGTGTTCTAGATAATATACTTCATCATCATCATCATCTCAGCCCATATATGTCCCACTGTTGGGCTCGGGCCTCCTCCATAATGGAAGGGTAATTGACCTACTATACCACGCTGGTCAGACGTGTTGATATAGGGTTTTATTTCAAGTTTTCCTTCTCTCGCATAGATGTTATATGCGTTTTATATCCCTTAGTCGTCTCGTACGATCACCCACGGGTAAGATGCGATCACCACGGGTGGTGAATTGTATTCTTACTCCGTCACCACACGGAAAATATACTTAAATACACTATATACTTAATAATAAAATACTTAAATACACTTATATAATAATATACTTAAATACACTATATGTCAATGCTTATATTATTCACGTATTTTGCATCTTATGTTAATAAATGTGTGAAAATCACCGCTGTATTACGAGTATGTATTCATCATTGAACTTAACACCTGCAAGCAAATACCTTTAGTCAATAGTTTAACAGTCTGTTTAGTTTTGCAAATGTCAATGTATTAATATTACATAGTTATAGTAACCAAATTGTAGAGAACAAAATTAAATCTATATATATTTTTTATTCATTGCCATTTATAAAGAAATTCAAGAACAATATATAAGAATTATGAATTTTATTAATAAACAATTTTATATAATTAATAACACTGGTCAACAGTGGTTATGTTGCCCTTAATGTAAGAATGGTTTTAATTAGCTCGATACCAACTATTTCCACAATAATAAATGTTTTTTGGAGGTCGGCTCTAGTTTATTTTTATTTTCATTTTTGCATTGTATGAAAACCTAATAAGAATGGTAAAGAAGTAGCAATTGTATTTTCAGAATATTGTTACTAGCTGTTTCATTTTAATACATAGGTAACTAGCTGACCCAACAGAAGTTGTTCTGTTTAAGTCTAAAAAAATAGTAGAGGAATTCGGTCGAAGCGCCACCTAACGGGTCCAATTGTGAATCTAAACCATCCTCGAATCCCCTTAAACACATACAAAAAATTTCATCGACATCGGTCCAGCCGTTTAGGATGAGTTCAGTGACATACACACGTACACAAGAAATTTATATATAAAGATTATTATACCAAGAAGATAAAAAGCGGAATAATTTATATTAACCTCAAAAAAAGGACTTCTATTAGCTCTCCCTTATATTTTTAGGGAAAATTCTCTTTTTAAAGACCAGCAAAGTAATCTGTCGTCATGTGACGGTCCCATCTAACCTGATATCATTCTTCTATCACTTTAAGATCTTGGTGGAAGCACTATAAGCGTTTTATTTTTCGCTATAATATCTCAGATTTCCATAAAATGTATCCAGATAACTGTGGAGGAAATGTAGCTTTACGCTTATAGGCGAGCCAAAACCTTTAAGTTCTTCGTCACAATTTAATTCTAATTTGATGATTTTAGTTAGCTGTAGTTCATTACTAAATAATATCTAATGTTGATAGTCATTAAATTTTTCCATGCTCAGCTCAGGAAATGTCTTATAAATGTATCTAAAGTATTTGCCTTTCCTGTACAATATTTCACAAATTATTTTATCATACCTCACTTGATATGTTGTGGCAGTGATATAATTTTTCTCTACTTAACAAAAGCTTACTTATAATGACGAATTTATCAACAAGCAACGATTCTCAAGAAGGTAATACATGTTATTCCCAGTGAACATACTTCACTCTACTATCCGACTTACAAATAAGGCAAGAATATTTTGTATATCCATTTTACTGACCAAATAAAAAGTTCAGTAATCACGTTATTTTATTATCAGTATTACATGATACATCGATGCGCAAAACCAGAGTGCAGGCCTAACCGAATGTTAATTATGGTACTAAAGGATAAAATGTCATCAACATCATTTTTGCTAATGTGTGTTCCGATTTTTTTCTTTTGCGTGATACTATGTGTATATTATAGAACCTAATTGTATTTTACTATTACCACAGGTAACATATATAGGGGCGGTAAATCATATTCTTATTCCGTCACGATATGGAAATTTCAAATTAAGTTAAATCAATAAGTTAGCGTAAATTATTAAAAACTAGCAGGGTCCTGCGGTTATACCAGCATAATTCCACTTCCTGTGGGAATATCGGAATAAATTATAACCTATGTATTATTCTGATATGTAAGCTATATTATTATGAAATTTCATCACAATCCATTCAGTAGTTTTTGTATGAAAGAGCAACAAACATCCCCAAAGACATATTCACAAACTTTTGCGTTTATAATATTAGTAGGATATAAAATACATAAATGGTATATTCTATACCATATAAATAATCATAAAAACCAGAGCCAATTCAGATCTTTCATTAATATATTCTAAAACTGGGAACTTAAAAGCATATAAATCTGTAGAGATATCCAGGGCAACAAAAAAAAATATTATTTTTGTTGACCATTGTAATATAGGAATTATATACTTTTGTTTTTCATTTAATAAGTGACTTTTCGTGTGGTGTAAGAATACAATTCATCACCCTCTATCTTGTTCGTGGTTGTCATAAAAGACTATTAAGAGATATACCTTATTATCCCTTATTAATACGCATATAACATCTACACAAGAGAAAGAAAATTCTAAATAAAACTCTATACCACCAACCCGTCTGACCAGCGAAATATAATAGGTCAATATCCCTCCTATTGAATAGCCCAGCAGTGGGACATTTGTGAGCCGAGTTAATAAAATAATAATGACTGGAGTAATTATAGTAACTTTCATTTCCTTCATCATTTCAGATCATACACGTCCCACTTTTGGGTTTGAGTCTCCTCCACAATAGGAGAGAAAATGAGTTTACTATACCATGCTAGTCAGACAGGTTAGTAGAGGGTTTTATTTACAGTTTTCCTTCTCCTGCATAGATGTTATATGCGTATTATATCCCTTAGTCATATTTTACGACATCGATAGGGAGTGTTGAATTGAATTCTTCCGTCACCATATGGATAAAGTAACTTAGGTAATACGCAGTTGAATATGTGTTATTACATGACAAAGTTTATACGAAATATTATTATTTCCTGATTTCATGCGAGCAAAACTGCGTTTACGATAAGTGTAAAAATACTAAGGCAATGATAGAATAATGCATCGTTTTTGTATTATAAATGCGAATATCATTGTCCTACATAACAGAGTATCATTTATCTAGTATTGGATTAACACGCATGTAACCTTAACTGGAGTCTTGAACGGTACAAATAGTTTGCACCGCGAATAGGCATCTAGTAGACGACCTAGTAACAGCGGGTATCGGGTAGCCAAGTTCATTGAGGTCGATTCAATATCTAATGTGAAAAATAGATATTATGGCAGCAACTCACTGCTTATATATTGTTGAATTAAAAGTATGGTTATAATATTGTCGGAATAATTCGTTCATATTTGGTTCTTCATGTGGGGGTTCAGTAGGAATAGAAATCATCACCCCTTTTTTGCTCGTGGGAGTCGTAAAAGCCAGCTAAAATAATATGCATGCAACATCTATGCAAGAGAAAACTCGGAATAAAACCTTACATCAACCTGTTTGACCAGCGCTGCAGCGTGGTATAATAGGTCAATTTCTTTCCTTTATTGAGGAGAATCCCAAATCCCGTATATGAGCTGAGATGATTATTTGAATTCAAAGAATTTCCATGACTTTTAGTGCTTTACTTTTAGTTTACTTTTAATTTACAGTTATTTAGCTATTATTATGTATAATGTATAATTATGTAACGGTTATTATCGGTGACTCAACTGATAACGGTTGTTATCGGTGATTCAACTGACAATGCTTGTTATCGGTGACTCAACTGATAACAGTTGTTATCGGTGACTCAACTGATAACGGTTGTTATCGGTGACTCCTATGATAACGATTGTTATCGGTGACTAAACTGATAACGGTTGTTATCGGTGATTCAACTGATAACGGTTGTTATCGGTGACTCAACTTATAATGGTTGTTATCGGTGACTCAACTGATAATGGTTGTTATAGATGACTCAACTGATAACGATTGTTATCGGTAACTCAACCGATAACGGTTATTATCGGTAACTCAACCGATAACTTTTCTTTTATATCAGCCAAGTTCTAAGAAGAAAAGGTTACCGGCTACCAAAACCGTCTAATAGATATTTAAACATGAATTATTTCCATTATGGATGGATATTATCAGTCAAAAGCTTTTAGTTGTGTTTCTAATTTGGTATGCCTTTTAAAGCTCCCACCATTGTATCCCTAGATCTCTAGATTGCCTGCCTTTCATTGTTTTAAAAAATTTTTTTTCGAGTCTTTTGAAGCACAAAATAATTAATAATTTGTAAGTAAATGTGGACATAACTTAGAATGGCTTGCTCTGAATTCAAAGTCAAAGCTCAGATTAGTTAAATTTATTACGCTTAAGTTTTTGCCAAGTTTTTAGCTTACAAGTAAAATCCTTAAAGCATATTGTTTAAAAACATTTAAGAACATCAATCTTTCGTAAAATATTATTTTCTCTCATCATTAATGCAAATAATATAATTTGCTTAAATTGAATGATAATCAACCGTTTCCCCTTACTCTTCAATTTAAAATTTTGAACGCGATAAAAAACAACGGAATAAGTTATCAAAGATCTAGGCTTATTTTAATGCATTTTTTGCAAGTTAAACCATGAAAAATAAGATTCGATGCAGCTGTTAAATTTGAATTTGTGAAAAATGAGGTTAAGATACGTTCGTGAAAGGTTTTTGCACTTTTATTAGAGATTGATATACAATGTGCGTGTTTAAAATAATAGAGTAAGCATTTTTAAAATATATAGAACTAAAAAGTAACTGAGAAATATTACTACATTTATTTTTCCCAATACAAAAATTGTATAGTTGTTTTTAATATTGCTCTAAGGAGTAAGTATTGTATTATATATTGTAAATGAAACTACTTTACGGATTTTATCGCGTTTGTATTTGATTCTTTATTGTCCGACGTTTCGAATACTTTACAGCATTCATGGTCACGGGCAGACTAAGATGTCTCACGTCCAATAAGCTATCGTTATTACAGAGATTTATATTGACCCGCAACAGACATTTGTTATTAAATTTTTAACCCACATTTTGGTACAAATTTATTGCCAGTACAAGAAGAAAATGATTCTATATGAAAAAATTGTATTGTATATTACTACCCTGTTTAATAACAAAGATTTGTCATAAGTAAATTCTTGTATCTATTACACAAACAGTCATGGAAATGTTCCAGCTGATACTTGTAAAACAAAACCAGTTCGATGTATATACATTTACGGCAAAGACCGTGCCGATAGTGACACTTGCTTTGATAGTCATGACCTGATAGTGTTTTATCATTGTACCCCCTTAAGTACTAGCATCTGGTAATGTAATATGTATTTTATTTAACGTGTTAGATCTCAGAACTTGTTTAATATAAATCTACGAAGTTATTTCTAAATTAACTTACGTTTAAATTCGAGATAAATAACCTTTTTTTCCTACACAAGTTTAAATCAAAACTTACAACAATATACATTACATGTTAAATCAAATCAAATCATTTATTCTGCATAGGCCCCTTAAGGGCACTTATATATTGTCAAATTTCACAACGTTTGACACAGTACGATAAGCTACCACCAGATCGGAACGCGGCCACAAACTGAGAAGATCCGGTAAGAAACTCAGCGGGCAGTCATTTTTCTCTTTAATCTTTTAAATATACATAATTTTATGCTTCGTACAACATACATGGTATTAGCTCCAGTGTGATGCCCTTTGAAATTGTATATGTGTAAATGTATTTTATTTCATTAATAAACCACATAAAATGTATTGCCCATTCAAATAAATAAATTAGAACTTAATTAATAAATTTATTAAAAAAGACTCAGTACCTATGTTATTTTCTTTCCTCTCAAACTTTTAAATATATTTAATTTTTATCATTGATAGTGACTCTATTTCAACTATGCTAAAATTATTACTCTGAGGTCTATTATGTATGATTTCATAGCCTACATATTCGAACATTCGAAAAAATACAGTTTCCTAGCGAAATAAAGTCAAGAAAACTAAGTGGGCATTTTTCTGAGTATCATGGTACATTTTGAACTCAAAATTTTGATTAGCTTATTTCAGTTTCATTTTAAGTTTATGTTATTATTATCATAATATTATATTTTTATAAAGGCATACTATGTATTTAATATGTCAATTCCATAACGGTTAGTGGTTGTCTTCGGATCCTTTATTCAACAAAACATCAACTAAACTATTATTTCTATAAACGTGTTAGAGACTACATGTAACTCAACGAAGTAAATCCATCCCACACAAAATCTATCCAATAAATATCCAAAAAGCTTGTTCTGCAAGCATTCCCCGTCCATTGTGTTCCTTGCAGATATATCTTGCGTAAGGAGCATGCGATTCTTGCGAGCTTTGCTTTCTCTGCGGCCCACGCTCGACAATCCTCGTCACTATTGATTGACAAACTATCCATTACCGCATTGAAACTAACTTTTATAAGAATCGCTGTAACATAAGAAGCAACTAAAGCTGGGAATCGTTTGCAGAATTTAAGTTGACTCTTGTGACCGCTTACATAATGCAATAGTTGACAAATCGCTCAATTGTTCTAACGTGGTGGTTTGTTGGGACCAACTGGTTGAGTAGCAAGTTGCAACAACTAGAAGTTGTTTGAATTTCTTTGATGAATGCCGGAAAATATTCTATCACATTATGCTTCATTACAATTGTTACGGGGTCCAATAATATTGTAAAGAATACGTTCGCTTATATTCTCTTCATTTCTTATGTTAGAAATGATATAAACAGGTGGAAAAAAATATATATAATTCTGTACCTGGATCGCTACAGCTAAGATAAGATACAGTGATAAGAAAGTTATTTATCAGTACTTAGTCATTTATTTTGTATTGTTATTCTTAACATTTTTTGGTTGGATAAGGTTGGATATTAATCAATGGGTTTTCAATTTAATTTTCTCGAACTGATTTTACGGATAACCATCTGAAGAGTAAAAAAAAACTACTAAAGTTTACCTATATATATTAAACTTTTATTAAAGTTTACCTATATATTTAATAATATAGCAACACATTTTTCCGTAATCAGATATTTACATTTATTTGTGGAATAATGGTAAATATTTTACATGGTTAGAGAAAATTCTCTATGATGTAAAAAACAACAACAATGGAGTCAGAGTACAATTCACCACTACTTTTCTTAACCGTACGTGTCTTCGCACATCACATCCCTTCGCAATCCGCATATCACATCCTAAGGGATAACATCTATGCAAGAGAAAGAAAACTCGATATAAACTCCATGCTAATATGTCTGACCAGCGCGGCATAGTACTTAGGTAAATTTTATACTTCAGGTCCGAGCTTAATCGTGGAACTTATATGACGATGATGATGATAGTATAATTTACAAGATTCTTATAGCATTGTTAGTAAATGACTAAGCTTTTTTCCTATACGCACTAACGTAAGGTTCACAAATAGACGTCTTTGAAATCTGTAACTGTGGTGTTTGTATCCTCCTTAACGGTTGGACTGATATTGATGTTTTTTTTTTGCGTAGCTTCTAGTGGATTCGAGAATGATTAATAATTAAACCCGCATAGGTGGCGCAGCGACCGTTTTTAAGGAGAATTCCTTTTATATTTTAGATTTGAATAGAACAGCGGCTGTTGGATCAACCAGTACTAGTTTTTTACAATGACGTTACATAGAATCTTAGCATAAATATGAGTAATTCTTATAGCTTTTTACACTTTTGTGTAAACTTTACACTTTGCTTCAAAATGCAGTTTGTATATAATGTTGCGTGTACTTTCGGAGTAAAAATACAACCACCCCATCGCTTGCCTGTGTATGTTGTAAAAGACGACTAAGAGATATAACACCGATACAAGAGATGGAAAGCTCGATATAAAATTCCATTCTAACACGTCTGACCAGAGTGAAATAGTCAGTCAATGTCCCTGCCATTTTAGAGAAGACCTGAGCTGGAACTGGGCCTTATACAGGCTGAGATGATGATGATATAAAGCTCATAAAAATAAAATAATAGTAGATTATAAAATAGAAAATATAAGATAATCTTATATAAGGACTGATTTGGATTGAAAGCTATAAAATTAAAAGCTTTTTTAAGTGTGAATGTATTTTAAAAAAAGTCATAGTATCTTTATATAGTATAGTTTATAGACATGTATTAATTTTAATGAGCTGTCACAAAATTCATAATAGTTCAAGAAACACCTTATTTGTATATGAAATAAAAAAATAGGAATAAATCGGTTGGTTACAATGTTAAAAATGTATTTGTTTACGATATTTGCATATATTTCTTGCTAGTATCACACAAGACGCTAACTAAGCAGAAAACGAAATGCTAATGAAGTGTGGTTGGTTATCTGAGTTGAGGCCTTTTATTTGTTGGATAACCCGTAATGTGTTTTAAAGATATGTTCACCTTCCAGTTTTGATGTTGTCTTGTTTTTAGCTCTCGAAATACTCGTACATATTTTTGAAATAGCAATTTAACGTTCTTTTTACTCAAGTGATCCGTGGCTTCTTTGTCTAGTGTCTAATATTTGAATGGAGATTGAAATAGAGGTATCATGTAAGCAGATTTAAATACGAACAATTAACTTAGATTTATGACGTTTAATCGTGGGATTTATTTCTTTATGGTTATTTTATACAATGGCCGACCAATTTACAATTTCTTGTGGTAGTTTATATTATTGGACTCCTAGTGAGTTTAACTTTACGTTTACTCCACAGTAAATACTTTATTAATGTAGTTGCCACTAAGTTTATGTCGATAAGTTCCACCATACTTATTCATCTATCATTCAATTCAGTAATTCATTTGCGATCGATTCTGACATCATACC
Organism: Lymantria dispar; assembly: GCA_032191425.1. Classification (NCBI taxonomy): domain Eukaryota; kingdom Metazoa; phylum Arthropoda; class Insecta; order Lepidoptera; family Erebidae; genus Lymantria; species Lymantria dispar. The sequence continues at coordinate 18,876,420 of CM063447.1, read as the reverse complement.
CTTGATTTATAAGCACTGGAATGCATTGAACCCAATAAATTGTACATAATTTGTATAAATTAGTCTTACTCTAGGAAGAGAATGCTGTGTATATTCAATTGTATCTAAATATACCGTATTAGATACTATTGTTGTTTCATGAAGGGAAAAGGTCAAACATTGTCGCTATTTTCAAACAGAATGCAACCACCATTCTTATTAATGTAACGAGTCCAATATTTCCATACAATAATACATTGTAATGTCTCGAGTTAATTGAAATAATATTCAATTTAGGGATCCTGTCACACGATATAGTTAATTAATTGAATAAGTTTCTCAAAAATTGTTAAAAAGCTATATTAACTATTCACTCCGTATTTCCCTGAATGCATGAATGAGATATATAAATGTATATATGATTTCTAAACTATAGTAAACCTACTACTGTTTGTAAGTTATATAAAGAAAATGACCTGTATGCTTACTCTTGAATCTTGATTCCAATCCTAAATCCAATCGCAGCTCGAATTTGAGTAATTTGGTAGGTACTCTGGAATGCAACACTAGCGCACGATTAGAATCATACAAGGTGGAATTTTTTTAAACTAAATAAATTCGACTCTCGTCGATTAAGTCAAATATTTGCTACTCCCGACGTGATTTTGACGTAATTTAAAATCGTGAATTTTTTACAATTTCAAGAAAACGTCTTTGTGGTGATCATGTTTGGTAATATTATTAATTTAAAGTAATTAAATATGACACATTTGGTAAAAATAACAACGACAAACGCGAAGTATTCATTCTCAATTTTTTTTAAGATTACCAAATATAAGTTTGGTGAGATTGAAATTGAATCGGATTTGAAGTTAGAATTGATTTCAAGGGTAAGCCCACTGATCTTGTTGTTCTCAAGCCTCCTCTACAACCTGACAAAAATTAATATATGTATTATATACTTTGTTTATCAGACTGTTTGATTTTATTTCAAGTCTTGCCATTGTTATTGTTTACATAGATCTCTTCTGTCTTTAAAATCCAAATAGTAAATTCTTACTTCATCTCCGAAGTAGAGTAAGAGAATAATAAACGACGTTTCAAAACCTGCCCATAAGTGTTGCATTCTTTGACTATTTTTTTTCAATCTCAGCCCACATAGGACCCACCGTTTGGCTCAGGCTTCCTCTACAATGGGAGAGATTTGACCTAATATACAGCGCTGGTCAGACGTGTTGGCATAGGGTTTTATGTCAAGTTCCCTTGCGTAGATGCTATCTTCGTATCATATCCCTTAGTGTTCTTTTACGATACCTACGGGCTACTTTTTTGAAATACCTAACTGTTATTGGTTTTATTACCATTTTTATAGCAAAAAAGTTGAGTCGAGTGAGTAACACTAATATGTAATATCTATTCTAATAACTGTTATAATATATTTTATTTGATATGACATCAATCAAGCATTGTTATGTATGGATTGCCAAAGGTGTCATTTAAAATTTAAGTGTCGTTTGTTAAAACGAGCATAAGTAAAAATAATCTTGTGTTATACGGAAGTTTTTTAATTTGTCCCTTATACTTGTACCTCTTCTCTAGAGACGGATTAATCTGTTTGTACTCCACATTGATCAACCTTTATATAGGTTTTTGACGTACTGATTAAAGATTTAGCATCGCCGAAGCAGCTACATATTTATTCATCTATCACGGGAAGGCAATAAATTCTATTGGACTCTTATAGATGCTTGAAATAACAAATATTTGCATACCTGGATTAGTTTATAATAAAAATTTGTATGTGTTTTTGTAAGGTGTCTGTTAAGTAAGCTTACGAGAGAGACTACAACTGCTTATAACAGCTCATAGTCTTGATACGTACGGCTATGTCGGTAATTTTTTTAAGAGTGTGTTTATTTTCTTAAAAAAAAACAGCATTACTATAATCCTGTTTCACGCTTCTGTTCTTTCATCGGTACTGAAGTAGGCAACCTCATCCATTTATGTTATTTAATTTAATAGATAAACCTGATGTAAATAATTATGAAAGAAAAATGATACGCGATAACACATACTTCTATATCAGGGTGCAATGGATCGTGTGAACCACAAAGAAATGTACTTGTGTTTGTCCGAGTGGCCAGCACGCCGGGCAAGGAGGCTATACTTCGCAAAATATTTCCCAAGATACATCGGCTCGAGTGCGATGTGCCGATATCTTAGGTGCGCGCCAGTTCGAATCGTCTATCGACTCTATGATCGGCTCTGTCGAGGGGTCACGCGCGTTAAACGTAAATCAACATATCTCGCGACGGGAGATCTAGCCGAGCATGCGCCCGACCAACAAAAACTGAATTTTATAGCCGTAACACTACACCTGGGAAAAAAGTAAATAAATTGGATGAGATCGAGTGAACGACCCGCGCTCGCTATCGTCCTACCAAACACCCTAAAACAAAAATATTTGTTCAACTTCTAATAATTTTTGATTATATTACCCATTTTATTCTATTTCTTAGAATAATAACATATAGAAGGTAAGTTCACGCACAAAAAGTGAGGCATTTCATTTGGAGCCTAATGGAGCTTACGCCGGAACCGTTCCGTAATGTACAAGTCATTGTACTGCACGAACGTAGGCAACTGTTAAAAAATAAATAGGTAATTATGACGGTTGGTGCATTCAAATGGTGTCACAACACATTTGAAAAACTTAAAAAGGTTTTTAACATTACTTTTAAAATTATTTCGACGATTTATGTTAATAAAAACAAAATTTGATTTCATAATTTGTATAGTGGTGTGCGTGTGTACGTGTGTAATCGTCTGCGCGCCATTAGTGTTTTTAGATTCAAATTTCGAACCTTCAAAGTATTGACACTATCCTTCTATACGTTATTATTCCAAGTTCTATTTATATAAATGAATCTTACATTTAAATTTGTCAGTGCTTATACAAAAGAGTTATAATTATTGTTATGTCCCAAATTCTTATATTTAAATAAAGGACATATTTATCTTAATTTTTTCATATAATAAGCAAATAAGTCTTATACTGACACCCTACGGTAATTATTTATACGTCATATGGCGCATAATTAAATGCAGCTTTTATAACGTTACCATAGGCATGGACTCTTCGGGTGGCTGGACCGGGAATTAGTCCGTCACACGTAGAGAGGCTGACCGCGGACGAGCGACCGACGTCCCGAGACAAGGACGTCGAGAGGAGCGGGTACCCGAAAGGGTAATCCGACGAGTCGACCACAACGAACTCGACAGCGGTGGTCGGCTCAATGGCGAAGGACAGGAATTACGGTGGGTTGTGCGCCCGCGCGCCTTCCTTTCGTTGCCACTGACGGAATGGGCGGCGTGCGCGCTGACCATAGCCCACCAATAAAAGGCATGGACTCTTATTTTTAAATATAATTAAATAATTATTTGAAACAACTATCGTTTCAAAGAATTATGAAGTAGAGGAATACATAGTGTACCTGTAATTGTATGAGCAATTATATCTATGTTTAACGCAGATATCCTACTTTCATTGACAGTCATTATGATAGAAATAATTTCAGGATGATATTACTCTGTTAACCTCTATTATCGGCTATTTAATGATAATGGTTTAATGATAAGAAATCTCCTTTTTTAATATCGATTATAGTTTGGGTACATCCCGTTCAGCCGTTCATAGTGAGACAAGGACAGCATTGGTTGGCGGACTAACCATACGCTTTGGCTAGGGCTAGGGGTACTATGCCGCCGCCGGCGACTCGGGCGGTGCAGGCGCGAGTATCTGCGCCTAATACCACCCTAGCCGAGGCCGTGGGTGATCGGACCGGGGAATTGTCCGTCACCCGCAGAGAGCCTGACCGCGCGACAGCGACAGACGTCCCAGGACGTCGAGAGGTGAGGGTACCCGAAAGGGTATTCCGTCGGGCCGACCACTGACGACAAGTCACCCTGCTCCGGTGATCGGCCCAACAACGAGGTGACGTGGGTACGGGTGGATTATGGACCCGCGCGCCGTCCTTTCATCGTCCCGGACGGAATGGACCGCGCGTGCGCTTACCATAACCCACCCATAAAAAAAAGGGCTAAATTAGTTAAAAAGACATACCAAAATATATCTAGTGAATGGCATTAGTTATTCTATTTACAAGTTGCGTGTATTAATATGCATTAGACCAACCAATAAATAATTTTATTAATTAATACACTAAGCTCTCATTATGCCTGAGTTTCTGATTATACTGTATGAAAGGATAGGCAGTTTAATTATTTTATATTAAATGAACTACTATAACTGCGGCTTATTCGATAAATATCCGGTTTATGTCACATCTATTAAGGTCTGAAGTACCAATAGGGACTAATCGGTGTACTTTCTCTGGAATGTCGGGCAACTGTCGTACGAGTCGAGTCAAGTACCGCTTGAAAGAGTCGATCCGTATCTTTGCGATTGATTCTTATCATGACAGTTTTACGCGTCAACTCGCGATCTTACTTCCCATACATCTAATGTATTAAAAATTACATTCGCATCCCATCATTTTAATTTATTATAGAATAAAAATAACATCTAGAATTCCAACTAATTAGATGTATTGTATCACGTTTAATTGGGTTTTTATCCTCACGCTTCGAATATCACTGAATAAGGTCACGAAAAATACAAGATGTTAAATATTTAAACTATGATTCTTATTGTCGACATAATATTTATTTATTTGAGGAGGTTTCGACTAACTTTTTTATAGTTATATAAAGTTGTTTTCTCTTGAAGAGAGTAAGAACTGGACAAGTAGTACTCTTAACGTGTTAACACACAGGGCCCTCATCATCATCTCAGCCCATATATATCCTACTGTTGGGCTCGGGCCTCCTCCATAATGGAAGGGTAATTGACTTACTATACCACGCTGGTCAGACGTGTTGGTATAGGGTTTTATTTCGAGTTTTCCTTCTCTTGCATAGATGTTATATGCGTTTTATATCCCTTAGTCGTCTCGTACGGTCACCCACAGGTAAGATGGGGGGTGGTGAATTGTATTCTTACTCCGTCACCACACGGATACAGGGCCCTATGTTTGTTGTAATTTTGTCGCAATTTCACATACCGTAGAAGTATATATCACAGTACCCGGCAATAAATATTGCACATCGACTCTTATAAAGAGATAATAGACTAATTTCGGCTTCGTGGAGCACTGTCTTGGGCAATCTTGCATGTAATAGGTACGTTAGTAGCTATTAAAATAATTATAATTTTTTGTTGTTTAATATAATACACCGATTTTACAAGGTTTTTCTAAATTACTGTGGTTTTAAGAACTCTATATACATATATTTGATTAAGCACAATTGTATTCTTTTGCACTTATATATCAGCTAATAAATATCTTAAAGTTAGTGTACGACAGGGACAAAGCTCTAAGAAGCCGCTATTAAGTAATTGCCTTTTTCCAAAGATCGATGTATAATATTTATTGTTGCGTACTGTAGTTAACATAAATTGTCAAGATAAATGCATATAATTATTTACATTAAAATATCTTATTATATTGCAATGTTCGTAGCTTGTCAACGTCTTGTCAAAGCCTCTCATGTTTGACTTGTTACATTTGAATAACAAATTGTTAGCTCAAGTCATCTGGTGATTGGACACTATCGTTATGCAATACTATGCTCTTTGAATAATGTCATTAAAGTAGCTATTCACTTAATTCCTTTAAGTTGTTTTATCTATAACCTATTAATAAAATATCCATAGTTATGTAAACGATTCAAATAGGCAAATTAACGTAGAAAATCGATTATTTTGCTACTTCTTGCGCTATTTATTGACTTAGTCCTTTAAATAAAAGTCATCAATTATCTTGATTCTACGACAGAAGTGGGATAAGGAGAGTTAAGCATTCGTATATAATGTTGCAATTCAAGTTTAAAGAATTCGAAACAGTAATCGGGACGTTAAAAGCATCGCAAGATAACACATTCACATCCTCACAATCTCGAGTACGCAGTGAAGTGATAGCGCTAATGAACCCATGTTGCCGTCACAGAAGTGGCACGGTTTGAACGATGCCACAACCATTAGTGGTAAACTTAAGGCCAGTTGAGGGCGGACAGCTAGTTGTAATTATCTAAAACAAACCAAACTAAAAGGCGGATATATCGCCTGTTGCAACACTTACCGTAATCATGCTTTTACATTCAATGAGCCAGCAAAAGATTTAGTTTTTATAAAACTATGCAAAGAAATACTAACGTTTTACCCTCTTAAAATAAAACAGCAAATAATTAAATATATCCCAATCTTTTTAATGAAGATATTTAGATAAACTCTACACATAAAGCTACTAAACTATCTCCTTTTAAAATTCACAAAATTAGTCTTAAAAAGAAGACAAATCATCATATTTAACTTTTATGAGTACCGTAAAAGGCGACTAAGGGTAATATTACTTGCAAAAGAAGGGAAGCTCTATATGAAATGTTATAACAATCGATCTAGGATTCAATTCTCATTTAAGTAGTTCACAATACCATAGTATACAATAGTAGGATAAATATACGTAGAATTTCTATTTTTAATTAAGTTTATTAATTCTCGAGTGGCGACCACAAATTGGACGACGCCGCGTAGGACAAGCCTAGGTGGACTGACGACATTATGAAAGTCGCAGGGAACCGTTGGATGCAATTGGCACAGGACCGTTCTGCGTGACCTTCTCCTATGTCCAACAGTGGACGTTTATGGCTTGATAGATGAATGGATCGATAAATTAATACACAATTTATAAAAAATACTAATATTTTTAAAAATTATTTATAGTGATTTTATACACCTTGTAAGTTCAGTGAAAAGTCGGTACTCATCGGGACGTAGTCTTTCAGAGTATAGTAAGAAAAATCAACTATACTTTTCGTCTAATAAATACATGAACTTTCTAGAGAAATACCTAAAACGGGATTTTTTGTTTTTGTCAAGTATCTTTGATAGGACGTAAGCAATAAATGGAAAACCCATAATTTAATTGAGCATACCGTCTTATAATAATAATAAAGACGTTTTAATTTTTTCCCAATAAGATATATTTTAAAATTTTAGACTGATTAATAAATGCTTGCATTGCAAGTTATCTTACAAACAATTAAACGACACAAATTACGACAAGACTTAGAACAATTATTTGTGGCCCGCATGAAGTAATATCTTGCGTGGGAAACCATGAAATTTGTAGGGGATGCCGGATATTAAGAATTTTACGCCATTCGTTGAGTTAAATTAAAAAAATAAAGTTATTTTAAATATGGAGTATTTGGTAATGTTTATAGGACTAATAAATTATCAACAAAGCTCATATTTGTCGTATTGCTGGATGAACCTTCAGCATATTAGGAGCAAATTTGCGCGCTGGTCATGTTGGTATAGGGTTTTATTTCGAGTTCTCCTTATCTTACACAGATATTTTACGTATTTATTACCCTAAGTCGTCTTTTATGACACCTACAGGCAAGATAGGGGTGGTTCTTACTCCATCACCACGCGGATGAACCAACAAATGGAAGTCTATTCAAGTCGATTCTAATGTTTATTATGCATAATCTATATATATATATAAATATATATATATAAATATATATATATATATATATATATATATATATATATATATATATATATATATATATATATAAATTTCTTGTGTACGCGTGTATGTCACTAAACTCCTCCTAAACGGCTGGACCAATTTTGATGAAATTTTTTGTGTATGTTCAAGGTGATTCGAGAATGGTTTAAATTTACAATTGGACCCGGTAGCATTTTGTGCAAATAATTGTTTAGTACACTAAGTTATACAGAACTTAATTGAGGTTTACTTAGTAAGCATTTTGCAAACAGTGTGAAGTTATTAATACTCTTAGTCGTGGGTGCACTGGCCCTAGCTAGGTGGCCCGTGGGTGTGTACTTTACTGTTTGTAATCTTTGTTTGGGGATGTCAAACTATATATCTCAAATGTCACTTTTTGCTTTGACAGCTACTAATAGATAATATTAGTTGTACAATTTTAAGTAGACATTTGATTGACTTACATTAACTTGTATACTAATGTATGATATCATCTTGGTTTTAATTGATGTGTTTGTTTTCGGGTATTATACAAGGATTAATTAATGTAAACTGTGGAATAATTTACGTTTTAATTATTATTAAGATTTATTAAACAATATTAAAAAAAAAAAAAAAAAACTGTGGTGATCCAGATTACAATTCACCTATTCCTCTCTTGCCTATGGGTGTCGTAAAAGACGACTAAGGGATGTAATGTGCAGATAACATCAATGCAAGAGAAGCAAAACTCGAAATGAATCCCTCTACCAACACGTCTGACCAGCGTGGTATAGGCTCGAGTCAAATAGTGGGACAAATATGGACTGAGATGCTGATGATGATTAAAAAATGTATCCCTTCGTTATTCATCGACTAAGTGATGACATTAAAATCGCTCTACGCTTGATGATCGCATTTACTTTAGGCTTTTAAAAAGAACGTTGTTGTCCAGTTCACTATTGCTCTCTTAATCGATTTTAAGTACTGACACGGGTGTGAACTGACGACAAGAGTCTGCATTTATTATTTACTAGCAACCCGCCCTCGCTTCGCTTCGGTTATAGGTTATAGTCGTTTTACCCGCGTAGTTCCCGTTCCCGTGGGAATACCGGGATAAAATATAGCCTAGTTTACGCCCTGATATTATAGCTTTCCATAGGTGAAAGAATTTTTGAAATCGGTTCAGCCGTTTTGAAGATTACCCGGAACAAACAGACAGACAGACAGACAAAAAAATTTTAATTGCTATTTTAGGCATAGGTGTCGTGCAAATAACCGTGTGAGCATGAAAAAAGCCTATTATTTTGACATTACAAACAGACACTCAAATTTTATTTATTGGTATAGATTTTAATATACAAGAAGAGTATATATATATATTATTTGTTTTTTTTTTTATAATGTAAACATTAGTATCTCAAAAGAGGTAAGCAAAGAGACACCATATACACACCTATATTTTTTCATATCATTTCTAGTTAAAGGTAAAAGAGGCTTAGCTTATTTTAATTTACTTGTTAAGAGTTTCAAATGTTCAAAGACAAGCTTGATTTTCTTAAATATCTTTGGAAAACGAAAGAATTAATCAAAATCTGTAGAATATGGCAACGATGCTTTCTCTACGCAATTTATTTTTGAGGATAAATATAAATACTTCTGTATTACTTGTTTATTATTGTACTATTTTCCGTGATAACGAAGTAAGAATAAAATTCACCACACTCTACTGTACTCGCGGGTGTCATAAAAGACGACTAAGCGATATAGAATGCGTATAATATTTATGCAAGAGATACTCGAAATGAAACCCTATACCAACACGTTTGAGCAGGACATTATAGTAGGTAAATTTTCCTCCCTATGTGGCTATATACCTACCATTCCCTGGCTTAAGCCAAGCAATGGTACTATTGCACAATGTACACCTAGGCCTTTTCATATCGATTATTGTATCAAATTCATTTTATATAAATTTTATCTATACAAAAGTTAAACAAATAATTAAAAATGATTGAAATGTCGCTTTTTGTTTTGACAGCTACCAATACATAATATTAGTTATAGCAATTTAGATATACATTTGATTGACTTCAATAAACTTGTGTTATATTAATTAAGATCTCGTTTTGGTTTTAATAAATTGTAAAAATGATTTATTTTCGAGTATTATGAATGTAATATAATTGAAATACGGAATAAATCAATATAAAATTCGCTGAATTTATGTTTATTTTTCTGTGAGAGTCGTAAAAACTGGCTGAGGGATTATCAGGTAGATGAACAGCAGGCTTCTCCTGAGAATCATATAACACCAATTTCGGTCGCAAGCACCCCTGTCAAGCGTGAGATTAAGGCATTATCCTTTATCGTTGAGAGGCTTATGTTCAACAGTAGACATCAATACAATGATAAATAGATGATCAGAGCTTAGTAACAATTATGTTCATCATCATCATCGTCATAGCTCATATAAATCCCGCTGCTGCTCGAGCATCCTCCACAATAGGAGAGAAATTGACCTATTATACCACGCTTTATGCGCTATGACTTAATCCTTACTTTAAAAAAAAACTTAGATAATAAACAATAAAACTAACCAACTAATTTATCAGTTGGTAAATGGATACTATATTTGCTTCTTTAAGACTGGTTAAACCACATCAAAACATCGTCGCATGTCGTTAATTAATGAATGGATATCATATTAATTTGCAGTGATTAGCTGATGGTATCTGGTACAAGAAGTGCACATAAGCACGCGTCACGGTTCGTTATAAATGCGTTTGCGATAATGCTTCACTTCGCTGAACTACGCAACGAGCGTAAAAATCGTCAAAAATTTTAAAATAGATATATGTATATATATTTTTTTCTCTATATAACTATGAAATAAGAAGTGAACATCACGTTGATTTAATAAAATATAAGGGCTTTTATTCTTATCGTGATTAATTATTGCATCTAAATCATTTTGCTATTTGAAATTAAAATCAATTGAAATTGGACTGTCAATTGTTTTGATACCAGTCTTAATGTCTCTTCTCCAACTGCCGAAAATAATTAGATAATGAGTTAATCTATACTGCATTGCTGTTGTGATAACAATTTTTATGTTACCCTATATACGTTTTTTCTACTACAAAATTGGATTTTAGTCGGTTTTTCAACTCTTTAGGCATGTTGTCACTTTTGGCTGTTCTCACGGGGTTACAGGGGGTTTACAAATATGGTATGCAAAAAGTAACAAACAAATAAAACATACCTACATAAAATAAAACAAGAATACCATTAAATTTTATTTTTTTAACAAGTAAAACTTATCTTTTTTTAGTTGAAAATCTTTTTTGATAAAGTAATCTAAATTGCGGACACTGTATTGAAATTCACGCTAGTGCTACGAAAAGTCAATTAATAACTAAAATGACTTTATGTTATACACAAAAAAAATCCGTGCTACCATATCATATTAATTATAATACAAATCATGCATATAATTATTATTTATGCATTATGTGAAAAAAAAAACTGAATCTGGTGGATTATATATGGTTTCATATAGAGGGTTAAGAGTTGAATTAAATGAAATTCTCTAAATCACAAACAAAATTCGATAAAACCTTTCTACCTAAGTGATTGTAACAGCTCTCGAAGCTATAGTAAAAGAGAAAAACGAAAAAGCGGTATATTTAAGTAACAACACTACCATGAGGCCGTTCGTTAGCCTTATTATATCCGAACAAGAATCAAACCTAGGTTAGCGAAAATAGTAGCTAGGTTATGACAAATACAATTTTGCAGCTATTATGTAGTTTGTATTTGTATATTATTTAAAAAAATATATATGTATTAGTTAATATCAACTATAAAGAATTAAACTTTCAGTAAAAACACTTGTTCAGAGATGATAACAATGATCAATAAATAGATGTCTTGGTTTGAAAATAGTGACAATAGATTTAATTATGTTGATGTATGGTTAAATAATATTCACCCTTTTAGCCTATATTACTCATAAATGTAGTGGACATATTTTCTAGTTTAATTAAATTTAAAAAATCTTTTGTACAATGAACGATTGCAATCTGTTAGTGGTAGATCAAAAACTTAACAATTCTCTAGACATTATGTTTTAAATAATGAAGATACATTCGATAAGAATACTGTTTATCTATATAAAATATCATAGATTTACATATAAACTATCGCTATGCCTAGTAAGGCGGATTAAACGAACTCATTCAAAAACAAATTTTATACGAGGCGTATGTGAGAGAAAAAAATACTCGAATTGCGGGTTTACTTCACTAGATGTTAGAATAACCATTCATTTCATTCATTCTACTACTAAGTAGAATGAAAAAATGGTCATTCTTTTAATAATTTTTAATTTATATAATAAAAAAATACTAAATACATGCTTAAAATTATCAACACACCTAAACTTTAAAGTCACAAGTCGCCCCGGACGGAGTGGTGCGAGGAGCGCGCCGACCGCAAAACATCCCCAAAAAAAGAAGGTACCTTTCAATAGCTTTTATTTCGATCGATTCCTAAAAATATTTGTTTTTAATAAAAATAAATAAAACTTGACTAAAATATAGTAAAAACTTGCTATCTAGTTATATATTCCGATAATATAAAATCAAACATTAGCAAATATTGATAGTCAATTGATTCTATATGAATAAATAATAGATACCTATTCATTACGTTAATGGTCGTCTATTGTCGATAGGATTTTTTATGCTGTAATGCTTGACCAGCCATTAGCAACTGTCCAAATAAAAGTTAATGGCTTGCTAAAATATCAAAGGCTGCTATTATAAGAAATTAATTATAAGCAATGTGCTAAAAATCTTTTATTACTTAACATTTTATTTATATGCAAAAGTGTTAAAATTTTAAATATTTGTTGTTATTGTACCTAAACATGGCTTAACAATTGCTACGTATGACTCACTTGCTTACGGTACGGTGGTGATTACATAAAGAAGCCTTTTAAGGGTTAACAGTAGGCTATATAGCTGAATTTATCTATCGGGTTGATATGGTGGCATATTCTCATGATTGTTGCTAGGTTGAGCTATTCATGTACATATTTTGCATATCTAAATATGAACGGTAATAATCATGATAATATTAAAAGTATTCATCATCATCATTATCACAGATCATATACTTACGTTCCATTGCTGGTATCGGCCTCCTCCACAATGTGAATGAAATTGACTTTATACCACGGTGGTCAAACGTTTTATTATTTCGAGGTTTTCTTCTCTTGCATAGATTTTGTGCATATTGTAATCTCTTAGACTTCTTTTATCACACCCAAGGCCAAGAAATGTGGTGCTGAATAGTATTCTACTCCGTCACCACACGGAAGACATTAAAAGTATTATTAGCTTAATTTTGATGAACATTTTAGTTAAAAACAATTAAAAACTAAAGTTATATATTATGGATCATCATGAAATGAAGAAATAAACATAAAAAAGAATTAACCCTTAGTTTATACGATGTCATGTTCTTACAATATGATCCGACTAAAACATAAAAGATAATTATAATCTCAGTTCAGTCTGTTGAGATCGATTTGTAATAATATTTCGCGTTTACATTAATTACGCTTGTTAGAAAGTCGCTGACATTCGAAGACTTAAGTGTGTCACTCATTATTATTGATTACAGAAACTTTTTAAATAACAAACATAACTTTAGTTGTAAGAAATATTTATATATCATTAAGAAATTAAATACTTATTGCAGTTACAGTGTTAAAGCTTTTGTTGTAAGTTTTTGTTCGTTTTTTATCTTTATAAGAACACGTTAATGATTATGATAATACTCTATTTAGCGCGCTGATTAAATATGTCGACAATTTTCATAACATTTGAAATAATATGGTGATGGAGTAAGAATATAATTCATCAGCGTGAATGAATCCTAACCGTGGATGTCGTAAAAGACGACTAAGGGACACAATATGTTGATAATATGAAAGAGAAGGAAAACTCTACATAAAACTCTATACCAACACGTCTGAACGTCTGACCAGCGCGGTCAGACTTTCAGACCTACAGTAAGTCTATTTCTTTCCATTATGGAGGCGGTCCAACAGTGAGACTTATATGGACTGAGATGATGATGATGATGAATCTATAAATCTTCTAACACAATAAGCTAGAATACTTTTCCCAAAAAGCAACATAAGGCCTATGAATGAAGCAAGCAAAACAAACTAGTAGTATCATAATTTAAAAGGCGTCCGCACTAATTGTGAAAAGACGCATGTAAGAAACGGACAGCCTTTAACATAGTACCTATCATAAACGTTGAAAAATATACAGCCAATTATAGAACAAGTTGTCTGTGTAATGAATGTTGGGGTTAAAAACTCAGTAAAATAAATACTTTAAGGACCTCAAGGTAATAACATCGATGTATTAAAATTCTAAAAGTTATGATACATTAAAAAAACTTATACCAAGTCCAATTGAAGTGTATTTTAAAACTGTCCCCATATGTGTGATTCTTATTTCTGTACTAACAGGTTTTATATCATTTCGAGTATCTTTCTTATACTGTAGTTTCAAAGTAAAGATATTTGAAGTGTTTACTTTTCTGTCTCCTTTCTTTTCAACTCATACGCATTCCAGTGTAGTGGCGGTTACGAACAACATCCACCCTTACAGTGCTTGTAGATATTGTAAAAGACAACTAATAACTTTATATAAAACTGGGACAAATGCATCTGATGCCTTCTGATCAAAAATTGCATGCGTAAGTATAATTGATGTCAGGCAAGCAGCCGGTTCATAAAACAGTTGTCAATAACTTTTGCAATATGTTCTATGAAAAAAGAGTACATATTGAGTAATTGGTATAAAAGAAAGAGGTTTTTTTTTGGGTGGGCTATGGTTAACGCACCCACCGTCCGGCTCAGTCCAGGGCGACGAAGGGGCCGTACGTGGCCCATCACCCACCGTAGCTTGTCGCTTTCGTCGTTGGGCCGAACACCGGTACCGAGTTCCTTGTCCTCTGTGGTCAGCCCGTAAAAAAAGCAAGGTTTTAACGATGCGTCCCAATGTTGATCATAAGATTTCTGCAAAATAAGTAAACATTCAAGCACTACATGCTACTACTACACTGCATGCTGGTCGGCCAGTTTCATCAGCACAACTTTTAAATAAAGCGAGCCTAGAAAATATACACATAGGTATCATAAATGCAGAAGATATACTATTAGTATTGGCAAACATAAGCCGACAAGATGACTTGTAACGTATCTGAACACAGATCACAGCGCTAAAGTGAAAAAGAGATTATCATAAAGCAAAGCGGCCACTGTAGCAGATGTTTGATAAACGCACAAACAATGCATCATTAGTATAAACTTAGAAACAATATAAATTATGAAGATACGAAACTTGCAGTTCTTAGACAAAATGTTTGTTTACTATAACGAATAAAGAGATTATCAAACAAATATTGAGATTCATATTTTATACAATTATTATTACAGAAAAGTAAGAGACGAGTTAACTAGAATTATAATGGAGATAAGATTATCGACGTTAAGACTCATAAACTTCATCGGTACACGAGTGAGTGGACGCTCGATAGTTATACTCGCTGCATACAAATAGGCCGTGCAACGAGTAGATCTAGCTAAACTAAACACGAGTAAAAGCAACAATAGTCTCGCTCGACACGGAAAAAGTCGTGACCGAGTCGAGCTCAGGTCAGGCAAGATGCTGCGGGCGTAAATAATGCCGACGTCCGATCTTAATTATCGCTCCATCGTTAGAGATGACCGACGGGCAAACCAAAATCGGCGAGCTGGTTGCGACATCGTTCCTCTGTCGGCCGAAGTGCCCCGTCATTATCAAACGGTTGTATCGCCCACCGATAAATCGCTAGAACCACCTGCGAGACGACCGGTGTTATTGTACAGTTTTGGCAGCAGACATTATAATTCTTTTGTTACTATTGCTATTATTTTCATCGAGATGACTCGTGATTTTTGATATAGTTGAAGATTAGAGATAATAAAGCGTGATTCTAAAAGGATTTGATTAAAAACAAAAGAATGTTTTGTATCTAATTATATCTGTACTTTATTAGAGTTCAGCAATAAGCTGGGTAGGTATTATCTGCAAAGCTAAAGCTGGGACCAATGGTTGTTTCCTCCACAATGTGATGAAAATTGGCCCACTTAACAGCTAAGACGGGTCGCCATTTGGCAGTGTTTCTAGTTTGCATTCTCTGGCAATAATGTTATATGCTTACGGCTATAATTGGCTTTTTATGTGTCTATGAAAAAGGAATAGTTAGCGAGATATGGATTGAGCCACATACGGAAAATACAAAGACATACAATGGCACACATGTATATTTGCATACTAGTTAAGTTTTGATTATTATTTTTAAAATGTATACACCAGGTCTTGGCAGAATACCAGCGTTGTTTCTTTAAGGAGAAGTAGCACGAGCTGAGTTAATAGCCTTATTTGTTCCTCCTTAAAATTTAATTATTTTATGTAAGAAGTTCTTCTTTTTGTTATGTTTGTGTTTTTTTTTATTGGATTTAACGAGAACAAAATAAATATTTTTCTTTGTTTTTCTTCATATTATCATATATTTTAGAATTGAACCACTGACGGTTGTTGCGCCTAAACAAACATACGAATTATCTACATCATCAATATAAAATAAAAATTATGTGCTCTCATTTGATTTCAGTTTGTTATTCGTTAAATGCTTTGTATTTGCCGCTGCGCTTGCGCTGATTTCAATCCGAAGAGCGAGAACGACATTGAAAAATTCGCAACTCGTGATTTTCGTTCGTGTGCTTAATTTATTTTTAAGAACAGCTAATATTGCTTACTGTATCATTCTTAGATTCTTACCGGATTTTCTCTAAATACTTTAGTGAAAACTGAA
The DNA here is from genome assembly GCA_032191425.1 of Lymantria dispar. Taxonomy (NCBI): domain Eukaryota; kingdom Metazoa; phylum Arthropoda; class Insecta; order Lepidoptera; family Erebidae; genus Lymantria; species Lymantria dispar. The sequence continues at coordinate 18,859,876 of CM063447.1, read as the reverse complement.
TAACTTTTTCAGTTTCTACGATCTGAGCATCCTCCATGTAGCGACGGGATAAGAATATAATTGTTTATGTGTTTTGTAATTCGAATTACCTTTCCTTTCTAATGCTTCTAGTTTCTTAATGATCTTTTATGTCATAGCTAGTTTTCATATGCTTCAGAAAAATGGACATTATAACGCATTAGTTAGGTTACTTTTTATACCAAAAAAGTTCTTCTTGTTTGTATAAAAAGTACATTGGGAGTACAATTAGAAGGGAATAAATTGTAAGGGTGATTATTATATATTTATAAATGCGTTGAAAGTTATTCAATATAACATAATGATAAACCATAATAATATCATTTTTACGATAAAATAATATGTGCCATTTTGTTATCCATCTTTTTCCAAAATATTTGCGTCGCGAGTAGTTATTACAAAATTATACTATCGATCAGGCAATAATATAAGGATAGTGCCCTCCGGTGGCGAATTTAGGAGAAATTGAGGGTGCATGCGTGCTCACCCGCAAGCAATTTAGTTCTCGCATGTGTAATAATAATTTTTATTCAGCAACATCATATAGCACGCTCTTAAGAATTTACACAATCTAGGTATTCTCACGATTTATGGTATTACATTTATTGAATTATGAAGAAAGAGAGAATCTGATTTATTTTTTACCAATGTGCAAGTGCTAAACAAGTATAAAATTAAAATAAATGACAACAAGATTACCATTGTAATGTAATAATAGGTCTTATGATGTTAGGACAGTCATCAAAGGTTTTATAAAGGAAATTTATTCCTTATTTTTATTATGAAAGTAAATTACCTTAAAAGCTAACTTTAAACACCATGAAATTCAGCACTTGGAATACTTTTATATTTTGTCTAATTTAGTTCAATTCCAATATAATCATCATAATAATAAAATAATTTCGAGTGTCCTCTATAGCAGGGGGCAAATTGATCTACTATACCAATCTGGTAATTTTTATATCGAGTTTTCCTTTCCAGTATAGATGTTATTTGCATAATATAAGACTTAGTAGGCTTTTATGTCATCCATGAACAAGATAAGGAGTGATGAATTGCATTTTTACTCCGTTACCATACGGAACTCCAATATAATAGTTATTAAAAAAGAAAATACGTGTATTACTTTGCCGTATTTTAAATTTTAACATTATTTTAATAAAATAATTCCTACTAGCAATACTTAATTACAAAATTGCTTTATTTTATGAGAAAATTGTACAAAATTAAAGTACGATTTAATAAAATGTATTCAAAGTACATTCATTATTAGATATATGGTTTAATATCGTTAAATTATTGTGTAGTGGACAATATTTTTGGTAAACATAGGTCCGAGAAAGTTTCGATCGAAGTGCTCTGGGCGATGCAAATTGCGTCGCCTGTTATCGGCGCACTTTATCCGGGATATTTTGTGCATATTTTACATATATTTGTAGGGGATGCGGTATGTCGATAGTCGGTGTGGGTGGAGTCAGCGCCTGCATGCTAATGCATGCGGTAAACGGCGGCGAGCACGCACTGACTTAGCTAAATTAAACATTAACGTGATCTCGCTTTGATCAGAACTTGAACCTATCATTATTTTGTGTTCTTAGTATATAACAGTAAAACTAAATAACAATCTAAACTATTATGCATTTAGAAAACATTGTTTCAAATATTCATCCAAGTTATGAGTTATCAGAACTTGGATGAAGACGAAATTTCGTCCCAGTAATTATTATTCCAAATCATATCAAGTTTGCCTATTAGGTGGCCACCGAAGTCAAGGGTTTGTTACGATGGCCTACTTAATAGATGAAGCTGGGTCGTGTCCCCGTCTACCCTTTCGGGTATTGAACAGTACACGCAGCCTTGGCTAGTGATAATTTTTGCCGAATACTGACGCTAATATTTGCGTCTGAATGACAGCTGGCAGAAAAAAACAGCCTGGATGACAGCTGAGGGCTATGTCACCGTTTCCATTTTCTTCATTTTCATTTTTACCGGGCATATACAAAATAGTAATATCTGAACTTCTTTTTTAAGGGGGTTCACAAGATTTCGACAATAACTCAATTTAGATTAACAATTATAGGAGTTATGAACCTAAATAAAACTTCCTTAACCTAAACTTCTATAGTTATATAAAACGACAAACGTCAAGTATTCAATACATACGTATATGATGAGGTTGCATTTTCCCTTTTTATTACAAGCACAGATTATCTAAGGATATATAGGCATTTAATTATTTGAAAATATTAATCAAACAAGTAAGTAATTTAGTTATAATATAAATAGAAGTAATAAAGATCAATATCGCTTCTCTCAGCAACTAATCTCTGACACCATAACATAATTGTGTAGTCCCGGAGGAATAGCGGCCGCGTTGTGGTCACGAAGCGCTCTAAACATAGAGTCTAGCCCTAAACGATGCCACCATATCCGTCGGCCAACAACATCCACTCATAAGTTCGTGTAGCCAACCTCACGGCTGAAATGTATACGTATATATACATATTCGAGTCTTTATGTCACTATGAATTAAAACAGAATTAAAGTCTCATGTTCTTCAACTTTACCTTCATATTACAAGCCTATTATAATGTTTAGGCTGTTATATGCTGTTAGAATTTTATAACCATACATAAATGGGCAATTCATCATTCGCGGGACATTTATATCTATTCCAATTAATTCGTCTTGATAAAAATTTTATATCTTTAGAAAACTGTTATGTTACTAAATAAGGGTTATAACAAAGAGGTTTTATTAAATATATCTATGTGAAATTAATTAATACGTAAGTCATTTCGCGATTGATATTTTCATTATGAGTAATATTCTCTTAATATAGTTTTGTTTCGGCTTTTATAGTTAATCAATCAAGTCGGACGTTAATTGGTTGAAGTTCAATCGAGGCCCTCCATACTCCTTAAAAATTTGCTACGCCGAAACGAAAAATGGCATAACAAAATATGATTTAAAAGATTCATGTTCAAAATATCTCATTTCAATAAGCTTTTAGTGAAGATAAAAATCAAAGGAGTATTTTATTATAAACACTATTGCTTAGCAAAGTATTATTTAACTAATAAAGATTTAAAAATATATATAAAAAAAACTATTACTTAATTTTTTATCATATATTCTCAGGGGATATTCCATTAGCCAAAGATGCATGTCCTGATGCATGGCCATGTGTCCACACATGCATTTACAGAGAAATAACACTATTATGGTACTATTCCCCTGCTACACTTGACAGGTGGATTAATGATGATTGTTGGTGTTATAATTTTTCCAGAAGAGTTGCAGATTTTTATAACTTCTGAAGGAGAGTGGTGATATATTGTATTCTTATTTCACCACAACGGGAGTGAAATAAACATTTAAATTATTACGAAATCTTAAATATGATATTTATTAAAAAAAATTCATATTTAAATTTTTCATCTTTCATCATCAATATCTCACCTTATACATACGAGTATACGTCACATTCCTAGGCTCTAGTCTCATCCATAATGGGAGGGATATTGTGCTATACCACGCTAGTTAGAAGGGATGTTAGTGTATATCACTTTGAAATTTCCCTGTCTGCTTGATTGCCTTAGTAGTCTTTTACGATTATTCGCGGAGTCCCATCCGTTCACTTCGTCACCACATACGCTCGTGATGAGGCAGATTTTTGCTCCGTTTTAATTTTTTCCTCACATTTCTATACACATATACGCAAAGAATAATTTATTGAATATTGTTATGTGTAGTTATATTTTTTAATATGTGCTTTTCATAAAACATTTGCAATCATATATTTTAAATTAAATGATGTCTATGCTTCTGGTCATTTCATTTATTATAAGTCCAATTTGATCTTGTCAGATAAAATAAAGTTTGTTCATAGTTGATACGAATGTGGTAGTATTGAAATTCCCAACTTTATTGACATAAAGCTGCTTAAGTAGCCCAGCTTCAATAAATGTAACCAGTACATACATTTATAGATTGGCAGTTGACATTTAAATTGGTGATAATATTAAGATACCGTATCTTTTTTCCTGAAAGAGAGAATAACAGCGAAACTACACTTTTTTTTTAGTTTTTATATAGAACATGCAATACAAACTGACTCATTTTATCAGTTGTTTCAATCAAAATGTTTGGATTTTAATTAATGATACTAAAAAATATGGTTATTAAGTTTTATTAAAATTGAATCCTTATCTCGACACAATTATTATCTTACAGTTTAAGCAAGTTTCTTCCGGCAGATTTGCTTTCTAATAATAGCCTGTCAAGGAATCTTTCTTTTACTCATATGTCAAGAAGGAAGAGGTCTCAGTCTCTACTGAAATTCTTTTCATCTTAACTCTCAAGTGTTGTGGTTTTGATTGTCAAGGAATCGGGAGCAGTGATCGGCCTAATGACAATGGAGACGGTATAGAATGGGTTATGTGGCCATGCGCAGCCCCTTCATTGCCCCGGACAGAACGGACACTGTGTGTCACTGTGTGCATGCTAAAATAGGGCAATTCCTTGTACGATCTACAAACGATTATTCTAAGTCTAGGTGTTATTTGTGTCAATTATATGTTTGTAATGTTCCCAGCGACACAAGGATTTATTTATTAGTGCCACTAAAAATATTTTTTTGTGTGTATAATTTCAAAAATAAAACTTTAATACCTTTAAAAAGTTTACGGCTGACCACAAAAACGAGGTTAAAGAAAAGGCCTTATGTAAAAGTAAAACTTCGCACTAAAGACTTAATCCTTACATCAAAGGAGACTTGGCTAACTCACAATTGACGAATAAATACGAAATAACCATATCTGGAATCGAACTTATGATATCTGAAATAGAGGTCCCAACGATTATTTAGATCATAACGCCATCTGTGCAATCTTTTTTCTGCATCCTGCATCTTTTCCTGATCGATAGGGAACAACTTTGGTGTACTCTGGGTGTTGCTAAAAATACTTTAAAATTAAATAAATCAAGAAAGTGACGTAAAATTTTAAGGTAACTGACTCCTGTGATTGATGTTCGCAAAATTACACAGTTTTCAAACGGACGTACCCTTGCATCCAAATTTTGTGTACGTAAGGTCCATAATCGACTGAACTGTTGTAGTAATTACATGAAAAATGTTAAGCTTATAGTTATAATATACCATGTGCTTCGTGAATTTTGGCGCGTAAATTATATTCGTGTGTGATTAAAATTAATGTACGAAGTAATTAGTGTGCGTGTATTTATAATGGTAATGGCTTCTATTTGTTTTTTTTTTTTCATTGGCTTGTATTGTGATGGTAAAAGAATACAAATTAGTATTGCCTGCCCTTTTACTGTGTGGTGATGGACTAAAAACACAATTCACTACTTCTTATCTTATCCAAGTTGTAAAAGATGACTTCTTTGACATATAATCTATAGATAACTGTAGAACTGTTTGACTTGGTACCACCGTCACCATTCTACCAACGTACCACTCGACATCGTAGCAGGGTTCATCCATTTCACCTGGAAACGTTATGGTCTTCAACTGTACGTTTCCAGCGATCATTTCTCCTACGTACGTGCAAGCTCTGGAATGAACTACCTGCTGCTGTGTTTCCCGAGCGCTATGACATGTCCTTCTTTAAACGAGGTTCAAGAAGAGTATTTCCTTCACGGTAGGCAGCGGCCTAGCTGTGCCCCTGGTATTGCAAAGGTCCATGTGCAGCAGTTTCACTTACCATCAGGTGTGCTGCTTGCTCGTTTGCCACCGTTGGCAATAAAAAAAAAAAAAAAGAAGATAACATATATGCAAGTGAAGAGAAACTCGAAAAACACCCTACACCAAATGCGTTTGACCAGCCTGTTATAGTAAATCGTTTTCCCTCTTATTGTGGAGGAGTCTCGAGCTCGTATATGAGCTGGGGGACGTAAATATACGAGTTGAAATGAATGATGCAATGATAAAAGTTATGTGGTTTCTGCACTAAAGAAACTATGAAGGAGGAACATATTTACTTAATGTAAGAAACGGCAGATAGGTGTTGGGGAATGGGAGTAACGTGCTCCCTTATCCGCTTATAGAATACATATTTTTCTTTACAATAACATTAATAAATCAAATAATATGAACGATTGTAAAAAATGGTTGTGATATTATTATGATAGCTCGATGAACAGCTATGAAAAGCTTGAGCCTGGCAGTGCAACGTGTATGAGCGGACATGATGATCCTCCTCAACATATTGGCGTAGAAAATTAGCCTCACTGTGGAAGATACTTGAGTCTAACAGTGCAGCTGACGTGTTCTATAAATATAAAACTATAAATCTATACCAATAAATAAAATTGGAGTGTCTGTTTGTAATGTCAAAATAATAGGCTTTTTCCATGCTCACACGGTTATTTTCATGACACCTATGCCTAAAATAGCGATTAAAAAATTTTTGTCTGTCTCTCTGTCTGTCTGTCTGTTTGTTCTGGGTAATCTTCAAAACGGCTGGACCGATTTCAAAAATTCTTTCACCAATGGAAAGCTATAATATCAGGGCGTAAACTAGGCCATATTTTATCCCGGTATTCCCACGGGAACGGGAACTACGCGGGTAAAACGACTAAAATCGAAGCGAAGCGAGAGCGGGTTGCTAGTATAAAAATAATAGTTTTGAAGGGAAGGGTCTTCATCAAGACTTGACATATATATATATATATATATATATATATATATATCGCTATTTAACGGCAAAATTAACAATAATGTGTAACATTTTTCTAGAATTAAAACAAATAACTTTTTGTAGTAGTTTACGGTCTAGATACACCTCGCCCTTTCCGTTTGATAGATTGATTAATGAATAAAATATTATAAATACCATAAATAAGATTTTAGTAACTACATGTTATTCTGTATTATATACATATCCTTGTTGGATTGAAATTATTAGACATTAAAAAATTCATAATTTACATATTGTCAATTTTCATGTCTATTAAGTACGGATCATTATTTAAGACACGCATGCTACAAGGAAACATCGAATACATCTTATTAATCTTGTAGAGAAGCGCAATCGATTATCAAAACTTGACTAATCGACGATCCCAATAAATAGACGTACTGTCATTTCTCTTCCCTTAATCGATTACTTCAAACATGAACTCTAGGGGGTCCACTAGTGTTCGGTCGGACGAATACTGCGTACCTAACGTTTTTGTCCATAATAAATCTTTTTAGTCTTTTTGTTGTGAAGTATGCTGCGCTTTAGCTCACCCGTGTTTATACTAGCTCACGATTCATCATTTGTGATGATCAAACAAGTGCCGTTATTCGAATTTATATAATAATCGATACAGCAAGTTTTCTTCTTCAATACACGAATGCATAGGTATATAGCAATGGTTTTCGTTACTAGCTACAATCGACCTTTGTTTGACAATAAATTATCATACTGTATAAGGTTTTTTTTTCATTGATTATGCTCCACACATTTCTATCGTGTCTTCTCAGCTATCAAATATCTCATAAACAGTATAGTAATAACATAGAACAAAATATTAGACAATTAAATGTATACATTTTGTCATTTACGTATTATATTACCTTCATTCGAATATTATTAAGCGCGTCGAGAATATGTTTGATAACTGCTATAAAGTACGAGTAAATGCTTACAATCGATGCCTGCCCTTTCTCATGCATTCTTTACTTTGAACAATACAATTTATTAACACGTTTCAATTTATTTCCTTGAATGTTAAGATCACACAATCAACGTTAATTGCTGCTTCTCTTACGTAAACCATCGTAGGTGTCAGTGCTTTTTTTTCTCTATAAAGGCTTCTTTCGACGGCACCCTCGTCCAGTTACAAAGAAAAGATTAAGTCATCATAACAAATGCGCAGCCTATCCTCACTGCGCGAGGGCAGGGAACTCTCTACAATCGGCTGTTCTTATCTGTGACGGCTTCGATCATTGTGTCCCGAATGCTTCGTGCTTCACAGTACCAATGACGAAATACTGGTGGGTTTTAGTCTTTTACTTCTCTCGGCCTTTGTTGACTTGTCGAATGGTTTTTTGTATACATCCACTCGCCACGCTTGTAAAGCTTGCCTCTGATTTCATAAACCTTATCTAATAGTCCATCTCATCAAATGAGATTTAAACACTCCCTTCTTTTTGATATCACTCAGTTATAAACTATTTTGTGACATGTAGGTATGCGTCACAAGCTATAAATTTATATGAAGACTTCGCTAAAAGAATCTATAGTTATTTTATAAAATAATAAAAATTGTTATTTTATAAATAACAATTATAATTGTGCACGCGTTATATTTTTATAATGATGTAATTCAATTAAAAAATAAATAATAATATTAATATTATATAACGATTCTTAGCAAAAAAGTACGTAATAAACATTCGAAAAGCATTAAAACATAGAAAAGGAAATTATAAAAAAAATATTTAATGCAATTATGGAAAACAAAATATCATTAATCATATTGATAAATGCATTTAGCATCATGAATACCAACGTCGGTTGCCATGAATTTTACTCTTAAATTATTTTGAAAATTTATTAGAAATTACGCTTGCCTTTTTTTAGGCGTATTATGGTCGCTTGCCTGAACTATTTTCATAGTTCTATGCATTTAAGTATGAATTATTACTTAGTATTAATTGATAATTCTCATAGTTACGCGTCTGTATGATACAATTAAATATATGTACTTATTTTTGCGTAATAAAATTCATTTCACGTATAACACATTTCTATACTGCAAGTAATATGCAGTGTTTTGACATCGAGGTGCTGAAAATTGTTGATATTATGTTAGAAATCTATATACCTACCAGTATTATAAAATTTGGTTTACATCAAATAAAAGGGCCAGAGGCGCATTTTGTCATCCTGTTTGTCAGCCAGTGAATAGCGGTCAGCGCAGGCCCACATTTGTCGGAGCACTCGCTCACTGACTGCATATTTTAGAATTATTAATTTGGTTCGTATTCTTAAAGCGTGTTAAAATGGCTGATTTGTTGACAAACTTATAAATCAAGCATCACGGGTTTCTTACCTATTTCACATAAGTATATTTTAGCGTACACATAATGTAATTATTTCTTTTCTTTACACAGTTGCGGATTTACCATAAGGCTGAGTAGGCTGCAGGCTAGGGCGGCAGATTTTAGGGGGCAGCAAATTTGCCCCAAAACTTTTTTATTTTACAGAAATAAAAAATAAATAAATACGTTATTAGAATTCACTAACTTTTAACTTAATCCGTCATAGTGGGGAATGTGACATTTTTCAATCTGCTAATACCTTTTTTACCAAGTCTTACTATTCGTAGGCAGTCTCTTTGGATAATTATTTAACCCATTTTTTTTTTGGGGTGGGTTATGATCGGCACACTCCTCGCGACACTCGGTCCGGGGCGACAGAGGGGCGTAAGCACGCACACCTGTAACTCACCCGTGATCCCACGTCGCCTTCGTCGTTAGACCGACCACCAGAGCAGGGTTACTTGTCGTGAGTGGTTGGCTCGACGGAATACCCCCTGAGGAGTACCCTCCCATCGACCGACGTCCGCCCTTCGAGGAGGATGTTGGTCTTTCCTCGCGCGGTCGACCTGCCGGCGGTTTGGGCGGTTGATACCATCCTAGCAGTGGCGGTAGTTGACTGGACTGGGGAGTAGTCTGGTCATTCGCGGAGAGGTCGTTTACGTGAGGGTGACGCCCCAACAGCACTCACAGTAGCACCGTTGGGGCGTCGGCTGGAGACGGTACCCGAAAAGGTAACCCGCCTGGTTAGGCCATTGATGACAAGGTCGGGCACTGGTGGCCCGTCTTTTTAGCGCCTAACGGGTTATGAGCTTATTTGCCGACCCGGACTGATCTGATGGTGAGCAACGCTTCATGGTCTGCCGTCTAAAAAAAAGAGTATTGCAATGCAGAAGTCAAAAGGGGCGGCAAAATTTGAATAGCCTACAGGCGGCAAATGTATTAATCCGCCACTGCCTTTACAGTTCATAAACGTTTGATTATTAGGCAAGAGATCTATATGAGGAGGCAATATTGCTGATACCAAATGCCATTTTCATAGTTGAGCGGCACAAGATTTTATTTCATGTTTACCTTACTGTATAGGGGTGCCTATTATCTTCTTACATCCCTTACTCCCCAGTGTATAGCACATGTGGAAAAAAAAAAGGCAGTGATACATTGTATTCTCAGATCATCACCACAAATAGATGTTAATTAAATTACATAATTAAATATTAGCTTCAAAAACATTTTTGAGACCCATATTATAAATAAAAAGATAATTTTAAGTAAATAATGTTTGTATATATCATATTCAATAAATAATATCTTGTTTTAGGTCGAAATCGTAATCCTGGACAAGAACGACAGCCCTCCAGAATTCAAGAATATCCCAACAGCGTATATGGCGTCAGAGGATTTAACTCCGGGACAGCGAATTGCGAGTATTGTTGCTGAAGATCCGGACACAATCGGAACCATCACTTACAGCATTCAAAATGATGAAATAACCCCATTCTCTTTAGATTCAAAAACTGGTCAGTTAACTCTTAAAGATCCTTTGGATAGAGAAACAATCTCGGAGTATCATGTGATTGTGAGAGCTGACGATGGCATTCAGTACACGGATGTAACAGTCGTTGTTCAGGTTTGTTATTTTAGTTGTTTTTTTTTATGTGTAACTCAAGCTACATACACTCGTAATAAAGATATTTAGATTTTGTAACATAAAATGTACACTCGCCAACAGAACGAAATGTAATAAACAATTTTTGGAGTAAAATTTCTTTACGCGCGCCGTGAGAGAGATAGAGGTAAATCTTTTTTAATCGTTAGTACCTATCTTTATCCTTTTTCGCTGGGTAATTATGTTTCATAAAGTACATGTGTCTGTTTCATGAGAGTAGCTAAAATCATACAAGACTTATTTAATACGGACGAACCGCGTGGTGACGGAGTAATACAATTCACTACCACCTAAACTATCTGTGGGTGTCAAAAGACGATTAAGGAATATATCATGTATATAGCAATATCTGGTTGACCGAGCTTCGCTCGGAATATTTTTGTCAAATTTATTTAGATATATATTAATAAAAAATAAATAATGAAAATATATAAAAAATACAAAAAGAGAATAATAATAACATCGAGATTCGAATCGACGCTGTTTCAATGCCAATAAAACCAAAATTAGAACCGGTCAACTTCCCAACTGAGCTATCGTAACTCATGACGTTGACAATGAAATTTGAAGTCGTATTCTTTTAAAATTTAATGTCACTGTATTGTTTTGCTAAAAACACGGACAAAACAACATTTTCTATAAATAAAACCTAGCTAGATCGATTTTTTGGACCCGAAACCTCTAGTATGCCAAGTTTCAACAAAATCGTTGGAGCCGTTTCCGAGATCCTGAATATATATATACAAGAATTGCTCGTTTAAAGATATAAGATCTATGCAAGAGGACGAAAACTCGTGATAAAACCTATACCAACCTGCTTAATTAAACCCCAACAGTGGGACGTATATAAGCTAAAATGATGATAATGATTAGTTGTTTAAAAGAGGTCATAAGAATACAAATACTTAAATACATACGCATACACATAGTCTCTGTTTGTTTCTTTGACTATATTAAAACGTGTTCTATAGGGTTTGAGATCAATTTTACAACCGGACGCTTTCTTGAAGTCAACTCTAAGTTCATAAAACAATAGAAGAATATATTTAAAAAATATATTCGTAAGCGTTGTTGTCGGCGAGTGTATATAGAATTATAGATACAGACATCTACATCTCCGGTCCATTGCCGCGTCGGCTCAAATCAGTAGGATTCTTATCATAGAGCCTACATCCACTTGTCTAGCCGATGGATGACTGCCGATTAACTAATCATTGAAGCTTTTACATATTTATATTTAGAACATCTTGTATGTCTCTGCATTTTAAAATTATTTTACATAATTGGTAGTTAATTGATTGGATTAATGTTTTTGTATGCACCATCTTTAGTTACAAGATAAATACGTAAATTGCTAATATATTACATTGCAATTTCCGTGTGATGACGGAGTGAGAATACAATTTATCCTTTCTCTTACCCGTGGGTGTCGACTAAGGAATATAATATGCATTTAAGCAAGAGAAGGAAAACTCGATATAAAATCCTATATCAACCCGTCTAACCAGCATGGTGTAGTAGGTCAATTTCCCTGCCGCAGTGGAGGAAGCCAGTGCGACGTACATGGGCTGTGATAATGATGATAATTACCTTGCAAAAGTATTAATTATATACTTTCATAATTTCAGGTAACTGATACCAACGATAATCCACCGGTTTTCAAAGAAAGCGCATATTCTTTCGATATACCTGAAAATGCTGCTAGGGGCTCAGTGGTCGGTACAGTGTCGGCCATTGACCTCGACTCGGGACCTAACGCTCAGCTTACATACACCATCATCTCAGATTGGGCAAATGATGTCTTCTCACTCAACCCTCAAACAGGAGTATTCACATTAACATCTAGATTGGACTACGAGGAGGTAAGCAAAAGTACCAATAACATTTTACCAACTACACATACCTTACAAATTTATTTCATTGCGGTTAATTCTGTTTAAAGTATTCATTAGCAGAATAACGGTGGCTTTTTTTAGAAAACTTCATACAACACAAACAAAAAATATGGTTTCAAGAAGAAGAAACAGATTAAGGTCACGTATACGCTTGGTATGTTTGTGCCTCAACTCTCGACCAATCAAAGCGAATAAAATGACAGTAAATGTTAATTGGACTTTAAAAAGGATTGTACAGTAATTGTATATGGACAAGAAATCACAGTGGGCGTCAGAGTACATAAGAAAAGGCTTTAAAATACTCATAACGTAGTTCGACGATATAGTAAGGCCGATATTTCTTTTTATTAAAATACGTAAGCTAGATGAAGTGATCAATATGAAGATTATTTATAAAATATAAAAATAAAACTGAAACAGAACCAGTTTTGCTATAAACGGACTAGGTTCTCAATGTTTCAGGTTCTACAACGAAAACGAATTTTAATTGTATATTTTTAATATCACAATTTATTGCGATACTATAATCCGATTGAACTCATTTCATTAGTCTACGACGTCCACTGTTGGATTTGGACTTCTTTTAAGGTTAGGATTGTTTCTAGAGGCGTTATACGTGCGACTGGATAAACGGTATTTTTAAGCGAAAGTTTTATTTTTAAGTAGATACTTATTTTTCCTAATTGCAGTTGAAAATAATATTGAAAATAACGTGTAAAAAGGTAATATAATGCAGTGGTTTTTTTTTTGGGGTGGGCATATAATGCAGTGTTGTAGCAGATATCACATAGATACCAACCAAAATAAAACACACAATGTCCGTGTGGTGACGAAGCAAGAATACAATTCATTACCTCCTATCCTGTCCGTGAGTTTCTTAAAAGACGATGAGGATGTGATATGCATTCAATACCCATGCAAGAGATGGAAAACACGACGCCTCACTAGTATGGTATAGTAGGTTAATTTTACACCTAATAGGCTCGAACCCAACAGTGAGACGTAACTGAGCTGATGGTGATGATGAGACAATATAAGAGTAATTTGTAAAAAAGCTTCTTAAATAAGTATTTAATGACTATTTAAAAAAAAAGCCCTACCGTCCGTCGGTATAGAGGGTCAATATCTTATTGTGGAAGGAGGTCGAGCTCAGCAGTGGGACGTATATGAGCTAAGATGATGCTAATAATTACTCAACCTACAGTAATTATAAAGAGGAAACGTTGTATTTTTGTATGTTTGTTAGGAATAAACTCAAAAACTACTAGACGGATTTCGATAATTTTTTCACCATTAGAATGCTACATTATCCCTGAGTAATATAGGCTATATTTTATTTTGGTATTCAGACGGTAACGGGAACTACGCGGATAAGGCAACTGAAACCGAAGCGAAATGAGAACGCACTGCTAGTATTTAATTTTTTTTTCTCTCCTTCCGACTGGTGCAGGTTTTGATGGGGCATGGATGCTTCCCCAAATACCTGTACAAGGTCGTTAGGAGGGAGAGTACACCATCCTGCCACCACTGCGATGGCAACGAGGACACGGCGCAGCATATGCTCGAGGTTTGTGCCGCCTGGGCAGAGCAGCGTCGTTAACTCGTTGCAATCATCGCTGCCGTCAGGAACTGGGACGAGGTCGCAGCCTTCTGCGAGGCAATAGTCTCGCGGAAGGAGGCGACGGATCGGGCGCGCGAGGAGCGTAGCCTCGACGAAGCGATCCGCCGCCGGCGACTGGAGCGGCGCAGGCGCGAATACCTGCGCCTCATGCCGCCCCAGCCGAGGCCGCGGGTGACGTGACTGGGGAATTAGTCCGTCACCCGCCGAGAGGCCGACCGCGTGAGGAAAGACCGACGTCCTGCCCGAGAGGGGGATGTCGTTCGATGGGAGGGTACTCCTCAAGAGGGTATTCCGTCAGGCCGACCACTGACATCAAGTCACCCTGCTCCGGTGGTCGGCCCAACGACGAAGGCGACGTGTCGCGGGTGGGTTACAGGTGTGCGTGCTTACGCCCCTCTGTCACCTCGGACGGAGTGGTGCGAGGAGCGCACCGACCGTAACCCACCCCCCCAAAAAAAAGTATTTAATATTTTTGGCCCTGTTATTTAATAAGGCTTAATACGGTTAATACGGCTCCGTTCGCGGCGACAGAGGGGCGGGCGTGCGGCCCTGTAACCCACGCCTGGCACGTCGTCTTCGTCGTTGGGCCGACCACCGGTGCAGGACGACTTATCGTCAGTAGTCGGCCCGACGGAATACCCCTTGAGGAGTACCTCTCTCCTATCTCCTCGACCGACGTCCCCCTCTCGAGTAGGACGTTGGTCTTCGTCGCACGGTCAGCCTCTCGGCGGGTGACGGACTAACTCCCCGGTCCAGTCACCCGTGGCATTTAATAATGTTTAGAAGAGCCAATGTTACAGTCATTCACTGTATTTTAAAGTATTCCTCAATCGCAGTGAGAGGAATGTATCGTAAAACTCTACAACTAATCCATGACTCACTAAAAGTTTGGTTAAAAACCAGATTTATACAATTCTCACATGCTGAACCAGATTTTTTTAATAACACCACATTTTCTTAACCTGTTTCATTTTTGAATACGTTATCTATGTGTCGCCAGTTTATTTTTTTTTTATTCAATTTGCATGTCTGGGCATGAATTACTCCTACAATTGGCACATAATACTACTATCACTTATTCAATGAATATAATATATAAGTAACGTTTTGAGTTATAAATTAACTAGCAACCCACTCTCGCTTCACTTCGGTTTCAGTCGCCTTACCCGCATAGTTCCCGTTCCCTTGGAAATACCGGGATAAAATAGCCTATATTACTCCCTGATATTATACCCTTCCATTGGTGAAAGAATTTTTGAAATCGGTTCGGTGGTTTAAGCGTGAAAGAGTAACAAACAAACTTACTATAATATTTTAAGGATAAAAAATATTCGACAAAAAGATCGGTCAAGGTCGGTCCTGGTCCGCTCGTAAGCGAACAGAGGTCGAGAATGACAGATGCTGGTTAAGAAAGGATAACAGACAGTCTAGCCTGGCAAAAAAATTTTCCATTTATATTTTTCAGAAAAAAATAATTGGTTGCCTGTAAAGTCGGTTTACAGACGATAATTTTACGTAATAATTTATATATATATAATTTATAATAATTTATATATATATCTTTATGAATTGAATTATTATCATATTACTATCATTGAATTATCATTATTTTGTATAATACAAAAAGTTAATAAAAAATTACAATTTTTTAGATAAATTAAAAATTTATTTGCACTCGTTAATGCAAATATTTTTTTGAAAAGAGAATGATGCGTCACAAGCCTTACGCTTAGGCCGATCGTGCCTCTCTATCCCTTACTCCGCGCTCTCGCCTGCACACTCGGCTTAAGCGGAACGTGACATTTTTTTGCATGTAGCCGGCGTTCATCGATTTGTAAGATGTTATCACGTTAAATATGTAATAGACGTTATCAAGTCAGTAATGCAGCAAGTGTAACACAGTATTTTTATAAGTATGTACTATGGTAAATACCTATACAATGATTTGTTGCGATTCACATAGATACGCACCGCTCTTCACTGTTCGTTGGTTGAAAGAATTATCGTAACATAGATCTTGGGGAGGCCATTGACCGCTGGGTCTCTCAAAGACGACGTCATATTTTTAACTAGTTCTAAATAAGATATTAGTTTAGCTATTGTTAATACAAGATACGTTGATCCAAAGTTAAAAGCTTACGTTCCATGGAACTTGATAAAATGCTAACTGATAATTTTAAAGAGTTTTAAATTTTATAGGGTATCGTTATATTAGGTATGCTAAATTAATTCGTTATAATTGTGATATTTATTATAATTATTTAAATATTAAATGTTTGATACACATATATTTTGTCTTATATCAGTGTGGTGACGGAGTTAGAATACAATTCACCACGCCTTCTTGCCCGTAGGGGTCGTAAAAGGCGATTAAGTGCTATAATATGCATATAACATCTATCGATATATAGCAAAAGACGGCAAGCTCGAAATAAAACCCTATACCAAAACAGTGTCCACTGACGACAAGTCACATCTGCTCCGGTGGTCAGCCCAACAACGAGGTGACGTGGGTACGGGTGGGTTATGGGCCCGCGCGCCGTCCTTTCATCGCCCCGGATGGACTAGACCGCGCGTGCGCTTACCATAGCCCACCCATCAAAAAAAAAAAACAGTGTGGTGTAGTAGGTCAATTTCTCTCCTATTATAGAGAAGGCTCGAGCTCAACAATGGGACCTATATGAAATGGGAAGATAATAATAATATTTCTTCAACTTAATATACTACAGATTGCAAAAACAAAAAATTAAGATGTATTGTTGTTTAACTAGTTAAAAACAGTTTATGCCTCGTTAGTAAATTTGAATGAGTATACGCATGTTCGTATCCATTTTTTTTTTTAAATAGAAATTTTATTCAATATTTTTATTTTAGACTAATATAGCTGTGTGGTAGCGGCTTTGAATACTACCAACCCTTGCTTTGCTCGTGGGTGTCGTAAAAGACGACTAAGAGCCCTAGATTGACCCGGACCAACTCCATCTGGTACCATTTGGGTCTATGATTACGTTCCCAAGGAGAGTTGACGTCAGGCAGGCGGCCGGTCATAAAAGTCATTGCCGAAACTTTTTGCAATATGTCAAAACAGATGACATATTGCGTCGACCCCAAGTAATTGGGATAAGAGCAAGATGATGATGATATATAATTTATAAATAAGTTGTGTAGTGCCGGCTAGGAATACTGCTAACTCTTAAATTGCTTGTGCGTTTCGTAAAAGACGACCTAGAGATTTTCATGGACCTGGGCCATCATCATCTCAGGTTATAAAATAAAACGAGAAAGGTGTATTAGAATTTCGGGGAATGCGGAGTGAGTGTGCAGTGACTACAAAGGTCTGCTTATCTCTCCGAATGAATAAAAATTGTACTCTTAGTATAATGCAAAAATCTTAAACATTTTTATAGAGTAAAAAACCACTATGAAATGAAATGCGTACAGAAGAATTTGCCGTGTACTGGCGAAGTAAGAATACAATTCACCACTCCCTATCTTACCCGTGGATGTCGTAAAAGATGACTATAGGGTATAATAAGCATATACCATCTATGCAAGAGAGGGCAAACTCAAAATAAAAGCCTTTTCCAATACATCTGACCAGCATGGAATAGTAGGTCAATTCCCCTCCCATTATGGAGGAGGCCTGAGCCCAAAAGTGGGACATATATAGACTGAGATGATCACAGAAAATTATTTTGTGAATACATTTTTATTCCTTTAAGATGACAATCACACAAACGAATCAATCTTTGAGTTCTAAGGTGGTTTAAAGATAACGAATAACATACATAAAGATTAGACTGAAAATAAGTATCCTTATCCTTACTAATATTATAAATGCGAAAGTAAGTTTGTTTGTTTGATTGTTTATTTTTTGGTTTGGTACGCTTTCACGCTTAAACCACCGGACCGATTTCAAAAATTCTTTCACCAATGGAAAGCTATAATATCAGGGAGTAACATAGACTATATTTTATCCCGATATTCCCACGGAAACGGGAACTACGTGGATAATACGACTGAAACCGAAGCGAAGTGAGGGCAGGTTGCTAGTTTATTTATATATTGCATAAAATCTGTTCTGTGTGGGAACGAAACCAACTATACTTAATATATGAAGTCATTATATAAATCTTTACGTCAACTCTACATTCAGTCACAACCAACATCTTTAATTACGGGGTGTATATTATTTTCCCCGTGTGCGCTGAGGGATTAAAAATAAACACACAACTCCTGAAAGTGTTAAAATCCGTTAAATTCAGATGAAAATTGTAAAAATAGACAAATGAATGGGTAACAACGCTCTCCTAGGAAATATAATATCAACTGCGATCAGCAATCCTTATCTTGAATGTCCTGTAGTGGACATCGATAGCAAAAAAATAATGGAAAATATATAGCTTATATTGCTTTATCCATCCATCCATCCATCAGCCTCCAGACGTCCACTGCTGGACATAGGCCTCCCCACGAGAATGACACTCGGAACGGTCCTGCGCCACTTGCATCCAACGGTTCCCTGCGACTTTGAGAATGTCGTCAGTCCACCTGGTGGGGGGTCGTCCTACGCTGCGCCGTCCGATTCGTGGTCGCCACTCAAGAACCTTTCTTCCCCAACGGTTGTCCGTTCGACGAGCGATGTGGCCTGCCCATTGCCATTTCAACGTGCTAATTCTGCAGGCTATGTCGGTTATACCCGTTCTTCTACGGATTTCCGTGTTCCGGATTTTATCACGTAGAGCAATACCGAGCGTAGCCCTCTCCATAGCACGTTGAGAGACTTTGAGCTTTTCTATGAGGCCGACATTTAGAGACCACGTTTCAGTGCCATAAGTCATCGCTGGTAACACACACTGGTTATAAACCTTTGTTTTCAGATATTGCTTTATATTTCACTTTTTTATCATCCATTTTTTTCCATCTAGTAACAAAAATTTATTTTAAACTAAATTTTGTTCTTTAGCGTCTAAACATGATTCAAGTTGGTCGTTAAAAGCTTTCGTTCCGGTGATAAAAATTAAAATCCGTGTAACTGTTACACATCATCACCATTTCAGCTCATATACGTCCCACTGTTGGGCTCAAGTCTCCCTCACAATTGGAGGGAAATTGACCTTACCTATGCTGGTCAGACAGGTTGGTATAGGGTTTTATTTCGAGTTTTCTTTCTAAGATCAGATGTTATTTTTAGTATTTTTTATTTTTTTTAGACAATATCCTGCACTAAGAAAACAATCCTTGTACTGCGGGGGATTTTTAAAACATACCACTAACGTACACAAATTGCATCCAGACTCAGAACAACAATTTGTGAATTATACAAAGTGTTGTCTTGCGTGGGATTCGAGCCCCTAACACTGGCATTGTAGGTCGGTATCTTAACTACTACACCATTTGTGCAGTTATATGAGTATTATATCCTTTGGTCTTCTTTTACGATATCCACGGGCAAGATAGGGACTAGGGAGTGAGGAATTATATCCTTACTCCGTCACGACATGGAAGTTACACAGTTACACATTTGAATAAAATTTTCCTTGAGATTATTTGTATAAGAAATTTAAAAATGTACATATACAGAATGTCCCGTAAGTAATGGACCAACGGGCTATGAGGAGTAGCAAGACTTATTATCTAACAAAAATACTGAAATTTATTGTGAGACCTAGTGTCTTGTAGTTTTGAAGTTAGGATTTTTTTGTTAAATGTGATGAAAATGTCATCTATGTATGCTAAATATTAAATTATACAAAAACTGTTTATAATTTATTGTTATTTTTTATTTAAGGTAGTTAAGAATACATAGGTCTTCTTAATTTAAATGATATTTAGGCGTAATTACTAACATGACCAATAAAACATACAACAAATGCAAATTTTAAATTTAAAAAATTTTTGAGTTAAATTTGAACCAAGCTGGTGTAAAAAAAATGTATTACGACCTTCAGGGACTGTATTTTAAAAACAAGCAAAATCAAAGTCCAATTCAAGCATACTTTAACAAACCATAGTAACGGGATCGAGTAAAACACAGGTGTAGTGCCGAGCTATGAGTAACTTACCGAAGGAAGCGTGAGTTGAAGATAGGGAGAGGGGTTCGACTATCGCCTATGATTAGTCTGAAAAAGAATTCTACCGCCATTTTGTGCAATAATTCTCGGAATTACATGATTGACTACCTGAAAACTGCTAGAATTAGCGTCCTGTGCTAATGTAAATTTTCATTTTTAAATACTTTAAACTACTTTATTATACCTTTGTGTAATTGGTATTAGATGCAGACGTTTTTAAAATACAGTCCCTGAAGGCCGTACTACATTTTTTTACACCAGCTTGGTTAAAATTTAACTCAAAATATTTTTAAATTTAAAATTTGCACTTGTTGTATGTTTTAATGGTCATGTAATTTATAATTACGCATGAATATCATTTGAATTAGGAAGACCTATATATTCTTAACTACCTTAAATAAAAAATAACAATAAATTATAAAAAGTTTTTATAACATTTAATATTTAGTATACATAGATGATATTTTGATCACATTTAATAAAAAAATCCTAACTTCAAAACTACAAGACCTAGCACAATAAATTTGAGTATTTTTGATAGATAATAAGTCTCGCAACCCCTTATAGTCCATTGGTCCATTACTTACGGGACACCCTGTATATAAAGTAAACTAAAATATAAAGTCATTAACAAGCTACGTTTCCTTGTCCAACTTATAAGCAGTCAAGTGCATACTGTCACAGAACGCTCTATACATCCACTCCTCTATTCATCCATCAACCTATCTATCCACCTATTAATGCAACCAGCCAAACAAACCAAACAAACCGATCAACCCATCGATTAACCCATCCATTCATTTATGCATCCACTCGCTCATTCAACTATCCATGCATCCACAAATCCATATTTTTTACACCAATTTGGAGAATCAGCATGAGCGTCTCACAATACTATACGTTTGACTGCCGATATTTTTTTATTAATCACTTCCGCCGTAACGCGTTTCTCTAAAGCATTCATGGTAAATGAAGTTAATCTTTAGTCGCATTTAAAGAACATTTATTTCAATAAAATGTATGACATACCGTAAAAATATTGCTCGTAATATCGATAGCGTATGCATTTTAATAATCATTCACAATTTTGCATTTAGGCTATCTGCTATTTTGTAGGCAGCCAGGTTGCTTAATAACAACGATTGGTCTACACTATACATAGAATAATCTTACTACTTACTTTTCCAATAAATAATAATAACTTTCCGTGTGGTGACGGAGTAAGAATAAAATTCACCACCCCCTGTCTTGCCCGTGGGAATATACAGAATTTATTATTATCAGTATCATCGTCTCAGGTATATAAATAACTAGCAACCCGCCCTCCCTTCGCTACGGTTTCAGTCGCCTTACCCGCATAATGCCTGTTCCCGTGGGAATACCGAGATAAAATATAGCCTATATGATATAGCCCTGATATTATAGCTTTCCATTAGTGAAAGAATTTTTGAAATCAATTTGGTGGTTTAAGTGTAACAAACAAGCAAACAAATAAACTTATTTTCGCATTTATAATATTAGTAAGGATATAATATCATTGTGACATCTCATATACGTCCCATTGCTGGGCTAGAAGCTCTTCCATACTAAAAGGCTAATTAACCTATTATATCTGCTAGTCAGACAGTTTGTAATATGGGTTTTATTTCGAGTTTTGCTTCTTTTGCGTAGACATACTAAATTCATTAGTTGTCTTTTACGACACCCATGAGCTAAATAGGGAGTGGTGAATTGTATTTTCTCTCCGTCACCACACGGAAAATATACACATAGATCACATTAAAAACATAAAATTTAAGTATCACAAAGTACCTATTCCATAGATTTAATATTTTTAAATTTATTTATGTATGTATATTATAAAAAATAGTGCGAGTGTGTGAAGATAAAATCTTTGGTTGAAAGTCACGTACTTATAAGTTATATATGCACAAAGCTTTTTTCTTCACAAAGCATATTCCTCCATAAGGCCTATTTAACCTGTTTTTGCGGCTACTCTCCTCGCAACCGTCTTATTGTACTCATCAATACTGTAGTAAAATGACAAACAGGTCGTTAAATTGTCTATGGCAATAAATCAGTAAACATTTTGTAATTTTTTGATATTTGTGGGAGGAGATTTTATATTTATGTGCATTATTTTTTAAATAATTCGTAAGGAACATTTACTATTGCAAGTTGAATCAATATGTCAGTACGTGCTTCATGTGAAACTGACATATAGATTTAACTTGTACATTTAACTTGTTGGCGTAATTAAGCCGTTTCTGCCTCTAAAAAGTGGGACATACATAACATCATTGTTATTATCACAGCTCATATCCATCCCACTGCTGGGCTCGAGCCTCCTCCGCAAAGGGAGGAATAGTTGACGTACGACACCACGCTGGTCAGATGGATTGGTACAAGGGTTTATTTCAAGTTATCCTTCTCTTGCACAGATGTTAAATGTTGTTTAGTCGTCTTTTACGACACCCGAGTACAAAATAGGGGATGGTGAATTGTATTCTAACTCCGTCAGCACGCGGAACATGGACATACATATGCATATAAAAAAATTTGATGATTCTTAGGTCATTAATAATACAAACGTTAAAATCGAAATATTACTTCTAATTTCCCTTGTGTCACCTCTTACATTCGCGTGGGAGTTTTTAAAACTGCCTAAGAGAGCATCGGAACGTGGGCCACAGCACTTTTCTGGAAAACTTATTAACACCGTATGTAATGGCCAAAGATGCCAAGCATGGTGATTATGGCATTATTTATGTTAGCTACATGGGGTAACACATGTCCAACATTGAATGTTGATAGTATGATGGATAGATGAATTCTTTATAATTAATTATTAAATCAGCTTCCATGAGGTGACGGGGTAAGAATACAATTAACCAACCCCTCTCTTACCCGTAGGTATCGTAAGGGATATGATATATAGGTAACATCTATGTAAGAGAAGTAAAACTCAATATAAACCCTATAACCACACGTCTGACCAGCAGGCTACAGTAGGTCAATTACTTTCCTATTGTGGAGGAGACCCGAGCCTAACAGTGAGACTTACGTGGGTTGAGATGAGATGATGGTTAGGTCAGCTCTTGTAAAAATGACTCACAGTAATTAAAAAAACACACACACTGAGTATTCTACTAAGGTTTAGACCAATCCCACTTATATCCTCTTTGGCAATAGACTAGCTAAACTTTTTATATACAGGTTTTTAAGCAATATCATATCTACCTATAAATAAAGTACACGCGATAGTAGATCGTGCCATGCTATATCGACAACATTGCATAAGACACTTTTTCATTGCAGCACAAGAAACTGGTTCCATTGTTTTTAAAAATTATGTTCGGTCAGTGGTTGTTTGAAGGAGCCGGATGCGTCTTTGGCGTGGCGCATAAGATCGCGGTTCGCCAGCTAAGCGCTACGCGGGACTCATCAAGTCGGCCAGCTTCGCTAATTAGTAAAAACAATTCACTGGGTACATTCGTTCTCTCGACCGCCCGCCAATTCCGCGTACCCCGCTAGAGAGCTGCTAATTTCATCCCGGGACAGTTTTTTCGCGTCGCGCATCATATTCGGCATTTGGTCGCTCGATCCACCATCGAAATTAAGGCTCGAACAATGTCAGACAAAGCGGCCGTCCACAAAACATCCCTGAGCCGGATTCCTCGTCCACTACTTGTTTTTTAAAACGCCATCTCGCTTCACAATCCGCGAATGAGGGAGCTTGTCATAGTTGGGAAGTTTCAGTGTCCTATTATATGGAAAATCTGAATACCAGTGTTATTTGTTAAATAACAACTTGTGGCACTTTGTGTTCTATATTATGTTGATGTTATAATTTATCACAACATCATTTAACTGTGCTTATACTCAAATATCTTTTCTCTTTTCAGTCTATTTATGCCATTGTTGGGCACAGTCCTATTCTAGTTGAGAGATATTGGCCTACTATACTACGCTGCTCGGGCGTTTTGTGCCGAGTTTACTTTCTCATACAATGATATTGTCTACTTATGTAAGCAAACAATATCACTATCTTGATCAGTTTTGACGATACCCTCGGGCGAGAAAGATGCGGTGACTGTCATATTATTAACTAGTCACCATACAGTTTTAAGTATCAGAATATCATTTCAGCCCATATCAATACGTCCCACCGTGGGTCATTTGCTTGTCGACAATGTTAGGCAAATTGGCTTAGCATTGGTTTATGATCTTATGTCAAGTTTTGCTTTTCTAGCTATGATATTAGCTGCAAATCATACCTTTATTACGGTTTATGACACCAATGACTAATACAGAGGATATTGAATTAAAATCTTACTCGGTTATTACACAGATAATCTATATATATAAAAGAAAGTCGTGTTGGTTACTATATTTATAACTCAAGAACGGCTGTACAGATTTGGCTGAAAATTGGTGCGGAGGTAGCTTAGAACCAGGAGACGGACATAGGATACTTTTTATCCCGTTCTTCTTCTTCTTAATGGCAATGAGCTACTTTTTATCCCGTTCGATCGCGTTCCCGTGTGTCATGGCATAAAATATCAAATAGATTTTATTTCGTTTCTGTTTGTCCATTCGGACAGGCAAGTGAATCAAAAACCATACAGTCAAGTCTGATACAATTTTCTTCATATTATTTAACATTTCTTTATATAGAATAGCTATAAATAATCATGTCCATCAGTAAGTCAAGTCGTTACCATTAATTAGCCGCTGTAAACCTAATTATTTGATTTCTCTGGGAATTACAGTAGAATATGAAAATACATGTAAACCACTCTTATATCACATTCCTTACATACCTTAACTGTATTATATTACACAAAATATCAGCAAAATTATTCAATGTAACACTATAAAACACTAAAAAAATTAATATAATGCAAGAGCTAAACATGAATTTCCATATTCGCACAAAAATTCATGT
The DNA here is from genome assembly GCA_032191425.1 of Lymantria dispar. Lineage (NCBI taxonomy): Eukaryota > Metazoa > Arthropoda > Insecta > Lepidoptera > Erebidae > Lymantria > Lymantria dispar. Next base: position 18,834,599 of record CM063447.1, on the reverse strand, counting down.
CAAAGAGAATACAAGTCACTATGAAACGTAGGATAACAAAAACGCATTTGATATGTAATAACAAAGTGTAAATGACAGCTAAACGTAATTTTGTTTATAGTTAAGTATGGTTTAAAATTTGATAATTATAATTTACTCAGAAATCAATCATCAGTAATTTGTATTCTCTTTGAATCATCATTATCAATGGCGAGACCACGACGATCGAATCTTTCCCGACAAAGCCGTAATGGTTCCTCCATTAGAGAATATATATGCGGAAATTTAGAAAATTTATTTACGAAAAAAAAAATTATGGCGTTACGAAGTTCGCCGAGTCAGCTAGTAATAACTTAAAATATAAATTGCCTTCACTGATAGCGTAGTGGTTAAAGTACCCATTTATCGTATTAGTGTCGCGAGTTCGAATCCCATGGTCGACAATATTTTGTTGGAGGCGACACGCTTGGCAACTCTCGGCACTGAGGACAGGCAGATCAAAGTGCGGGGTTGAGGTTGGCTCTGGGCAAGGGAGGCTCTGCTCTTTCATGGGCCCCGCATCAGTTCACCTACCGGTTACCGTGAATTCTGAAATTGTACATATCATAGTAATTCACGTTGGAATTAGTGGTTCCTCTTTATCCCACAAACATTCCACTATTGGGCATAGGCTATCATCATCAACAATTAACTACATATTTTGATTAATAAGTAAATATAACGGTGCACTTGAAGTAATTTAATATATTGGCGTACAATTGTCATTATTATACGCGTTCTTATTATTATTATAGAAATAAAGACATTTAATATTGATATGAACACTATAAATTATGATTATTAATTGAATAATCATAATTTATAAGAAATTATTTAAATTCAATTTATAAGAAAGTTGTTGAACCTATTTCTTGCATAGACACTAACCGGCTTGGTTTTAGATAATATTTTACAATTTCGTCAAGGAACAACTGCGTTACGAGATTGTCTATACCAATAAATAAAATTGGAGTGTCTGTTTGTAATGTCAAAATAATAGCCTTTTTTCATGCTCACACGGTTATTTGCACGACTCCTATGCCTAAAATAGCAATTAAAAATTTTTGTCTGTCTGTCTGTCTGTCTGTTTGTTTCGGGTATTCTTCAAAACGGCTGGACCAATTTCAAAAATTCTTTCACCAATGGAAAGCTATAATATCAGGGCGTAAACTAGGCTATATTTTATCCCGGTATTCCCACGGGAATGGGAACTAGGCGGGTAAAACGACTATAACCTATAACCGAAGCGAAGCGAAGGCGGGTTGCTAGTTATTAAATATATATCATACTAGCAACCCGCCCTCGCTTCGCTTCGGTTTAAGTCTTTCCTGCGTAGTTCTCGTTCCCGTGGGAATACCGGGATAAAATATAGCCTGGTTTACTCCCTGATATTATAGCTTTCCATTGGTGAATGAATTTTTGAAATCGGTCCAGCCGTTTTGATGATTACCCGGAACAAACAGACAGACAGACAGACAAAAAAAATATAAAGTGTATTTTAGGCATATGTATAGTGCAAATAATCGTGTGAGCATGAAAAAAGTCTATTATTTTGACATTACAAACAGACACTCCAATTTTATTTATTGTGTGTGGTAGCGGCTTCGAATACTACCAACCCTTGCTTTGCTCGTGGGTGTCGTAAAAGACGACTAAGTGCCCTAGATTGATCCGGACCAACTCCATCTGGTACCATTTGGGTCAACGATTACATTCCCAAGGAGGGTTGACGTCAGGCAGGTGGCCGGTCATAAAAGTCATTGCCGAAACTTTTTGCAATGTGTCAAAACAGATGACATATTGTGTCGACCCCAAGTAATTGGGATAAGAGCAAGATGATCATAACTCCAATTTTATTTATTGGTATAGATTGTAGTTACGTATTTCTGATTAGTTATTGAATAAAGATTATAAATCTTGTTTCAGACACAGCACTACATTTTAGTAGCGCAAACGCAGGACAATGGTCACCCATCTCTTTCTGGAACTGTCACCATATATGTAAATGTCATTGACCTAAATGACAATGCACCGATATTCGACCCAATGAGTTTTTCTAATGAAATTCCAGAGGATGTGCCTATAGGCTCTTCGGTTGTCGCCATAAGTGCAACAGATTTAGATTCAGGTAAAATTTATTCTCTAGCTCCTAAATAACTGTAATTAATAAGTTTGTGTATATATTTACAATCAAGGAATCCCTTTTTATTTATGCCTACAATACATATTAGATACATATGATATCTACCCAACATGTTAATATCTTAAATTTTATAAATATTATTAATCTACTTTTGTGCAGTTCCACAATTTTAGTGGAGACATGTTATAATTATGTAAAATATTTTAATAATAATAATTATGTTTTGCTGCACCTTAAGGATCGACAAAGACAGGGTAACGTATTTAGTCTGTTATAGCAGTTAATGTTTAAAACAAATTGTAAGTTATATTAATATGCACACATAATTTATAGGGTTGAATGGTAAGCTGTCGTATAGTATTTCATCGGGTGATGATGGCCATGACTTTACGATAGCTGACAATGGTACCATATATACCGTGAAGTTGCTAGATAGAGAGACCCTGCCAATCTACAATCTTATTGTGACAGCTAAAGACATGGCTAAGCCACCTGAGCCTCAACTCTCATCGACAGTCCAGGTCAGTCTTAATTATTATGAATTCATGTATTTTAAATAGATTTTAATACTAAATTGTTGTGAATACGATAAAATATGCTGACGTTCTAAAATCGTTTGTTAATTTGATATTGGCGAAATTAAATCTGTTAGTATTTGCTTATTAACATAAAATTCTTTATCATGATACGTATAATCTAAAAGCCCCTTTATTATAAGAGATTGTTCAAATTTATTGTGAATTTATGCAGGATATAAAACTGTTATGATTTTTTCATTACGATATCTTCTTAGACTTACTATTTCAAATCACTTAGATGATTCAAGTCAGATATTTACCACTAATTAAATAAACTTTATGAGAATAATTCAATACGCCTGTAAAAGTAGCGTTCATTAGATGCTATTGTTGACTTTATGTATTGTTGCACTTCACAATGTATCCCTGATGAAGCCAGACGGAAGCACATACCGCTGTTACCTTTGTATTACATTTATTATATGTAAAAAATGATTTACTATGCCATCTTTATTTAGGCTTTAAAATTCATCTATTTAAATAAAGATATTAGGTTCACTTTATAAATTAAATTTTATTGATGCAAGTTACAGACTACGCAACACATGTGTGTAATATTAGTTTTATTATTACAGGTTACAATACAACTAAAGGATGTCAATGATATGGCACCTGAGTTCATTACACCCAATGTAACTGCAATATCAGAAAATATCCCTTTAAATACTGTTGTAATGACTATAAAAGCGGTCGATAAAGATGAAGGAAGGAATGGATATATTGAATATTTCATGACGCCAGATCCGGAGATTAATGGATATTTTTCTTTGGGCAATGTGGACGGCATATTGAGAGCTATAGGCAGGTTAGATAGAGAGTTAAAAGCCAGTCATACTATTATTGTCACAGCCAAAGATAGAGGTGATCCACCAAACGTAACTAAATCAAAAATCAGAATAAATATTCTAGACGAAAATGATAATAGTCCAGTATTTGATCCTAAGCAATACAGTGCCTCAGTCCCCGAAAATGCCAGTATAGGTGCTAGTGTACTGCAGGTTAGTAGGAAATTATTATAATTTGGATAAAATTAATATTCAAAGATAATATTATACAAAAAATTAACAAATACTTTTAATTTGTTACAGGTATCTGCCACTGACATAGATGAAGGCATGAATGGGAGGGTCAGGTATTCAATTTCATCAGGGGATGAAAACCGAGATTTTAGCATAAGTGAAGATACTGGTATAGTAAGAGTTGCTAAAAATCTTAATTTTGAAAGAAAATCTCGCTACACGTTAATAATTAGAGCTGAAGATTGTGCCAAAGATGATATAAGATTCGATACGGCTGAATTATCTATTTCCATTCAAGATATAAACGACAATCCACCCACGTTCTTAGATTCTCCATATTTAGCATACGTAATGGAAAATATTATTCCTCCTAATGGTGGATATATAATAACTATTCACGCTTACGATGCTGATTCGCCACCATTTAACAATCAAGTACGCTATTTCATAAAGGAAGGAGATGCAGACCTATTTAAAATAAATGCTTCATCGGGGCAAATTTCCTTGCTAAGAACATTAGATCGTGAAGCACAAAATGAATATACACTGGCACTTGTTGCTATGGATACAGGTAAATAATTTTTTTGTACTTTTACCCTTAGAATAATAATGTATAGAAGGATAGTGTCGGTACCTCGAACGATCGAAACATGAATGTAAAAAAACTACATGCGCGCAGACGATTACACACGTACATACGCACACCACTATACAAATTATGAAATCATTTTTTTTTTTATAAACATAAATCGTCGAAATACTTTTAAAAGTAAAAACCTTTTTATGTTTTTCAAATGTGTTGTGACACCATTTGAATGCACAAACTATCATAATTACCTATTTATTTATTAATAGTTGCGTATGTACGTGCAGTAGTGACCTTGTACATTACGGAACGGTTCCGGCGTAAGCTCCATTAGGCTCCAATTGAAATGCTTCACTTTTTGTGCGCGAACTTACCTTCTATACGTTATTATTCTAAGACTTTTACCATTGTTTTGATATAATTAGTCGATGTGAATATTATTAAAGTTGATTTACATAGCTTTAAGATTATGCTTAAATGAAATTAATACGTTTTACCAATTTTAAAATAATAATATAATTTTACAGGATCACCCCCGCTAACAGGGTCAGGTACGGTCAAAATTGTAGTACAAGATGTAAATGATAACAGTCCCGATTTTGAAAGACAAAGTTATAAAACGAACGTGAAAGAAAACTTACCATCGGGAACTATTATACTTACTCCAAAAGCTACAGATAAAGATGTCGGCAACAATGCGAAAATAAGATATAGCCTTCTCGGAGACAAGTCAGAACGATTTCAAATAGATTCATCAACTGGTATAATTAAAACTAATGCTACTTTAGATAGAGAGGATTGGGATATTTATTATCTCATTATTATGGCACAAGATTCATCTACTACTGATCCTAAAACAGCCACTGCCAACCTCACAATAATAGTTGAAGATGAGAATGATAATACACCTACATTTGCCCATCCAGTATATGAAACTCATATTTCCGATCGCACTGTTAAGGGAGATTTTGTTTTTGGTGTGAGAGCAAGTGATGAAGATATCGGTGTAAATAAAAAGATTGTGTATGATTTGAAAGGAGAACATCAAAATTTATTTGTAATAAACAAGGAAACTGGTGTAATTAAAGCAAATGAAAATCTTATGAAATATAAAGATAAAGCTGGATTGACTTTTAACTTGTTGATAATAGCAACGGACAGTGGTGTAAATCCAAGACAAAGTACTGCGGAACTTATATTAATACCAAAATCTGTTAAAAATTTTCCAAAATTTACAGTTACAAATAAACTCACTTTTACTTTTTCTGAAGATACTTCAGAAGGAGTTTTAGTAACAAGATTATCTGCTACATCCCCTAAAAAAGGTCCAATGGGGTTATTACAATACGGAATAGCAGGTGGAAATGTTGGAGATGCTTTGAAAGTAGAACCAATGAGCGGAGAAGTATTTATAACTGGAAAAGGGTTGGATTATGAAACAATGCCGCTCTATGAAGTGTGGTTTGAAGTGAAAGATTCAGATAATCCTCCTTTGAAATCATTTATTGAAATAGAAATTAAAGTAACCGATGCAAATGATAACGCCCCAGTAATAAATAATGCTTTGTATAATGCCACAATTCTCGAAGAAGAATCCCCGCCACAATTAGTTATAATGGTTGAAGCTCACGATGATGATTCAAATGAAAATGGAAGAATATCCTTCAAATTAATAGATGATTATGATGAGACGTTTAGAATTGATCCAGAAACTGGAGAAATTTATACAAATATGGCCTTGGATCGAGAATCGATCCCTTCATATGAATTAATTGTGGAAGCTGTAGACCACGGCGTACCTCAACTTGTAGGAACATCTACAGTAATAGTAACTGTTCTAGATAAAAATGATAATCCACCCCGATTTACACGACTTTTTAGTGTCAACGTAACTGAAAATGCAGAAATAGGATCCTTTGTTATCAGGCTCACAAGCTCAGATTTAGACATAGGATCAAATGCAAATGCTACATACAGTTTTGTTGAAAATCCTGGTGAAAAATTCGTAATAGATCCTATAAGTGGCAATGTTACTGTAGCGCGACCTCTGGACAGAGAATTACAAGATGAATATATTCTAAAAGTAGCGGCAACCGATGGTGCATGGCGTTCTGAGACACCATTGACTATTACTATTCAAGATCAAAATGATAATGCACCAGAGTTTGAGTATTCATTTTATAGTTTTAATTTTCCTGAATTACAAAAGAAAAATAGTTTTATTGGTCAAGTTATTGCAAGTGATAGAGATAAACAAGGCCCTAATTCTATAATATCGTATTCACTGCAACAACCTTCAGATTTATTGTCGATTGACCCAGCTACTGGTGAAATAATAAGCAAATTCGTGATGAATTATAAAAGAACGTCCATTAATTCATCACCTGAAAATACTTATTCTGTCGTCGTTGTAGCAACAGATAATGGCAAGCCTCCTATGTCATCAGAATGTTTGGTAACAATTAATGTGGTAGATGCAAATAATAATGCTCCTAAATTCGTGAGTCACGAAAAGTTTGTACCCATGCCGAAAGACGCAATGCCTGGGGAAAAAGTTATAAAGTTAATTGCTGAAGATAATATGGATTTTGGTATAAATGCAGAAGTGGAATATTATGTCTATGGTGGAAATGGAACAACGTATCTTGGTATCGATAAAAATACTGGTTGGATTATAGTAAACAAACAGTTCTATTATATAGGACAATATTATGAACTTAAAGTAAAAGCAGTCGATCGGGGTGTCCCTCCACAATCGGACGAGACAACAGTAATATTTGTAGTTACTGGTGAAAATGTATACGGACCAAAATTTACCGCCCTAAGCTACCAAGTTATAGTTCCAGAAAATGAGCCATTAGGCTCATCAATTTTAACAGTACAAGCAAGCGATGAAGATGAAGGACCTAATGGCATTGTACGATATTCCATTTCTTCCGGGAATTCTGGTGATGAGTTTCAAATTCATCCAATAACAGGTGTTATCAGTATTTTGCGATCACTTGATTATGATACTATTCAAGAATATCGACTTAATATAACTGCAAAAGATCTTGGTTATAAACCTAAAGAAACCATAGCTACTCTTACCATTATTTTGACTGATATTAATGACAATGCTCCACAATTCAACCAAACGCTCTATGTTGCTTATTTACCTGAAAATTCACCTGTAAATAGTTTTATATACAGAGTAACTGCAATTGATATTGACTCACCGAAGAACGCTATCATTAAATACTATATAAATAATGATATGGCTTCATTATTTCATATTGATGCTAATTCTGGAGAAATATTTTCCAAAGAAATATTTGATTATGAGGAAAAAACAGAATATGCTTTGGAAGTAAGAGCGGAAAATCCAGATTCAATTATGCAAAATATTACAAAAGTTATTGTTCACATAACTGGTGTAAATGAATTTTATCCGAAATTTAAACAGCCTGTATTTCATTTCGATGTATCAGAATCTGCAGACGTTGGAGCAAATGTTGGCCATATTCAAGCCACTGATCAAGATAGTGGAGAAGATGGTATTATATACTATCTATTTGTTGGCTCCAGTAATGATAAGGGTTTCAGCATAAATTCTCAAACTGGTGTCATCCGTGTAGCTCGTTATTTAGATAGAGAAACACAAAACAGATTTGTACTTACAGTTTTAGCAAAAAATTCGGGTGGTATACGTGGAAATGATACAGATGAAGCTCAAGTTATTATATCTATTCAGGATGGTAATGATCCGCCAGAATTCTCACATCACTTTTATGAGGCTACTATATCAGAAGGTGCTGTTATTGGACAAGAAATCATTCAAGTTCAAGCAGTTGACAAAGACGTTAGACCACAGAACAATCAATTCAGCTTCTCTATAATCGGGGGTAATACTAATCAAGATTTTAAAATAGATCCTCAAACTGGTGAAATTGAAGTAGCGCGACAATTAGATAGGGAAACTTTGTCTATGTATTCATTAATTGTTGGTGCTATTGATACAGGAGTTCCACCGCAGACAGGTACCGCTACAGTGAAAATATCTTTAACAGACATAAATGACAACGGTCCTGTATTTGATGTATCAAATTTCGAAGGTTCAGTATATGAGAACGAGCCACCTAATACAAGTATAGCGACTCTTTCTGCTACAGATCCTGATTTACCACCAAATGGCGCTCCTTTCTCTTATTCGATAATAGGAGGGAAACATCAAAATTATGTTAAAGTACATAGACATACTGGTGTTCTTTTGACGACAAAAAGAATTGATAGGGAATTGACACCTAATTTAGAAGTAGTTATTCAAATTGAAGATAGTGGCAATCCAGTTATGAAGTCGAACTATACATTACTAATAAAAATACTTGATCGAAATGATAATCCGCCAACACCTAGATCTGCACATGTTGTTGTGTATGCTTTTAATAATAAAGTTCCTCGCAGCAAAATTGCCGATGTGAAACCGAATGATCCCGATATTATAGGAGATTACAAATGTAAAATTATTAAGGAGTCAACGTCTGAAAATACTTTATCATTATTAAGCATTAGAACGGGATGTAGTCTTTTTACAACAGCTGTTAAGCCAGGTCAAGGATACTCCTTCTCAGTTTCAGGAAATGATGGTGTTCATAAAGATGTAATATCTTCAATAAGCGTAGAATATTTTTCTTTTGATAACGCTACTGTAGAACAATCCATTACGATGAGGATCTTGAATATGACAGCATCAGACTTTCTGAATTATTATTACCGAAGCTTGCTTGAAATATTACGAGAAGGTCTCAAAAGTAAAGAAAGTATTTCTTTATATAGTATTAATGAAATTGAAGGACATCTAGATTTAGCAATAGCAACACGTGATAATTATACTATATGGAAAAAAGAATACACAGAAAATCATATTAAATCTAAAGAAATTCTAATTTCTAAATTATTAAAGACCCAAATAGTAGTGTCATACTTTCCATGTGCATCACAGAAATGCCAAAATAGTGGTATCTGTTCAGACTCTATAAGAGTTTTGGATGATACTAAAATAATTGAAAGTTCCACTTTAATTTTGTCAGCGCCTTTAGTAAAACAAGAATACACTTGTCACTGTACAGATGGATTTATCGGTAACAATTGTGATAAGCGACAAGATCCTTGTTCACCTAATCCTTGCCGTTATGGAGGTCAATGTCGAAAACAAGGCCATGATTTTACATGTATCTGCCCTGCTCGCCGAGATGGCAAAGTATGTGAACTGGAAAGAGACGACGTTTGCAGCAGCAATCCATGCAAAAACGGAGGTTCTTGTAAAGAGAGTGCTGACAGAAATTCATTTTTCTGTTTATGTCGACCTGGTTATCGGGGTAATCACTGTGAAGCTTTATTAGATTCATGTCGGCCAAATCCGTGTATGCATGGTGGAATATGTATAAGTTTAAAGCCTGGCTACAAATGCAGTTGCAATGGTGGTCGCTACGGAACACATTGTGAAAGTACAACATTTGGATTTGGTGAATTATCTTACATGCAGTTCCCATCTCTCGATGCATCAACTAATGACATAACAATAATTTTTGCAACCACTAAACCAGATGTCTTACTTCTTTATAACTATGGATCGCAGACCGGTGGAAGATCAGATTTCATTGCAATAGAATTGCTCGGAGGAAAACCAGCTTTTTCATTTGGAGGAGCCAGAACATCGATAACTTCGGTATCTATAGTACATACTCATAAGAATCTAGCCGATGGTAATTGGTATAAACTCACAGCAACTAGAAATGGACGTGTAATATCATTGAGCATAGCATCGTGTACTGATCATGGAGACGTATGCTCGGAATGTGAACCTGGCGATGATTCCTGTTACGATGATGATATTGGACAAGCAGGGTATGTAGCACTTTATTTTAATATATATTTGTATGCAATGTGCATTAAGTGCAAAATGCACTGTTGGGTTTGACCTGTTGTTACAGGATTTCAGTTCAAGTGTTCCTTCTTTTGTATAGATGTTATATGCATATTTAATCCCTTGGTCGTCTTTTACGACACCCATGGGCAAGAGAGCGGGTGATGAAATATATTCTTACTCCATCAGCATATGGAAAAATAATATATAAAATAAATGCCTTGAAATCGATCGCAGCGCCATGTACCGAGTTAAGTTATTAATCTCAACCGTTCTTGAATTCATACAAACACTTTCAGAAACTTACTCCTAATAATAGTAGTAATAAAATTCATAAATTCAAAGAAATAAGTATTGGAATTAAAATTCAAGTTTTACACAGAAATGGATTTAAAATGTTCAATAATTCTTGTTTCTATTTTCAGAACTTTAAACTTCAACAATGAACCTTTGCTGATTGGCGGGTTACATAAAGCAGATCCGGTACTCGAACGACCTGGACAAATACATTCTGACGACTTCATCGGTTGTATGCATAGTATAACTATCAATGGACGTTTACTTAACCTAACTAACCCTCTTGCATCTCGAAATGTGCAACCAAAATGTGAACGCTCGGAGAAAGGCGCCTGCTATAAAAAAGATGTTTGTGGGACTGGTGAATGCTTAGACAGATGGAATACTAACATATGCAAATGTTATGGGAACTTCATTTCTCCTGACTGCAGCCATTCACTGCAATCTGTCTCGGTAACTGAAAATGCATTTATTTCATATATAATATCTGAAAAACATAGAAGAATGCAATTACTTGAAACATTATATTCTGGCAATACAGGCTGGTCAAAAAATGGAAGAACATCTGGCAAAGTTATACCCAAGGTTCATAGTCCTGCTAAAATCTTATCATTCTTTTTTAGAACACATAGAAAAGATGGTGTTTTATTTTATTCTGCTACGGACAAATATTATACATTAATTGAATTGCTAGAAGGTAAAGTTATATACACATCAAAACAAAACACTGTTGTAAACATGAGTCAGAGTGAACAAAACGATGTCGCGGATGGTATTTGGCATAATATTACTTTAATATCATTGGGCAGAAGTATAAGATTACTTGTAGATAGTAAAAATGTTGGAGAAGAACTTGACGCAGCTGGGGTTCATGACTTTTTGGACCCATATTTAACTGTTATATCAGTAGGAGGTGTGAAAACAGAATGGGTATCTACGTCAAGTCCAAATAAATTTGAAGGGTGTCTAGCCAATTTTTCTGTTAACTACGAAATTCAGCCACTTAGCGGTAATGGAAGCATCTTCAAAGAGATAATCTATAAAGGTAAAATACTCAATGGCTGTCATAGTGCTTTTGGTATAGGAGCTGCTCAAAATCATCCATTACGAATTGGTATAACACTTGTGATAGTATTCTTTGTTATTCTATTAGTTGCTATATCAGTGTCAATTATCTTTTACCGACTTCGAAAGCAAAAGAAAGAAAAAAGTTCCGCTGGCAAAAGCAACTTGACACATCCAAAGCAAAACGGTGGCCCCGCAATGTTGAATGCACCCAACCTTATCGCTGGCACAAATGATAGTATAATGAACAGAAATCTGCATAATAATGATACGAGTTTAAATAGTTATATGTCAGACAATGCCGATATTACACGTAATGTCGGTCACATAGTTGGTCCTGAATTATTATCAAAGAAATACAAAGATCGTGAAATAATGAACATTGATCCACCACGACCCCAACGACCTGATATTATAGAACGCGAAGTTGTTGGTAAAAGTCCAGCACTTAGAGAAGACCATCATCCACCACCTCCTCCATCCACAAATACTTCACATCATACGCATGACCATCCCAATGGCATGGATTTAAATTCAGAAGTACCAGAACACTATGATCTAGAAAATGCTAGTTCAATTGCCCCGTCAGATATTGATATAGTTTATCATTATAAGGGCTTTAGAGAAGCTGCTGGAGTTAGAAAGTATAAAGCTACACCACCTCCTATAGCGGGTTATCATCATAAACATCAAACTCCTCAGCATCGACATTCGCCACATCATCCAAGTGGATATCCGTCTAGAGTGCCACAGACTGCGCAACCTCCACCACAGTCAAGACAACATCAAACTACTCCATTGGCACGATTATCACCAAGTAGTGAACTTAGTCAGCAACCTCGAATCTTAACTCTACATGATATTTCTGGGAAGCCATTACAAAGCGCTTTATTAGCTACAACGTCTAGTTCTGGCGGTGTTGGTAAAGACGCATTACATAGCAATAGTGAACGAAGCTTAAATAGTCCAGTTATGTCACAATTGAGCGGTCAGAGTTCTTCAGCTGGGAGGAAAACACCTAGTGCACCACCGCAAGTGCCACAAGTAGTATCTGTTGGATCAGGAGCAGTAGGATTAACTGCAGAAGAAATAGAAAGAATGAATGCAAGACAAAGAACTTCTAGTTTAGTGTCTACATTAGATGCAGTGTCAAGTTCTAGTGAAGCACCACGAGGAGGAGGGGTTGGTCACCACATGTCACACAGACATCACTCACCACCAGATGACAATAGAAGCTCAACTGGTTCAGATGATGAAAGTGGAAACGATAGCTTTACTTGTTCAGAAATTGAGTATGATAATAATAGTATAAACGCAGATAAATTAGAAGATGTGAGAAGGCAAACAGTTAGTAGTGGAAGTAATCCTAAAAAACCTATACTGCCACCACCATACGAAAGCTTTGATTCCTCTTTTCGTGGCTCCTTAAGTACTCTAGTCGCATCTGACGATGATTTAGCACCCCACGTAAGTTCAGCTCTATATAGGCAAGCAAATGGTTCGCCAGCGTCAGCAGCGCTTGGATGGGGTCCTGCACCATTAGATTTATTTAATTGGGGCCCAAATTTTGAAAGTATGATAGATGTTTTCAAAGATATTGCCGAATTACCAGATTCTGTAAACGGAAGAATATCATCATCACTCAGACTACAGAATGGTACACCGAAGCCGTCAGAAGAATACGTGTAATATTATTAGGCTTAGATTGTAAATAGAGCTATACGTTTAGTTAAGGTTTGTAAAAAAAAAATGTTGCGACCTTGTATCAAGGTCTCTATATTTTCTTGCCATATATTGTTTATAAATAGTAATTGTAAGTCAAATAAATTTATTAAAATATCTAAAAGATTACTATTGCCAACCAGTAGAATGAAATTATGATCATATTCAAGTTTATTTCTGCGCCAATATCGCTGTCAAATTCTTTATTACGTATATAATCTATTGCTTAGTTCGGAAGAAAATATATTGGGAAATTTATAATGTCTTGAGAATAATGGTGCAAAAGTAAACCTCACTGTGTATAAAATTGTAAATATCTTTATGCTTTAAATGTATTTTCGTATGTAAATATATGGGACAACAAATTATGTTCTGTTAGTTCAAATTGTAGTCCAAAAATTATGGCGCTCTGATTGCTTGCCTAGAAGTTCATCTAATGCTACAGTATAGTTGTCATTTCGAAAATCATTATAAATACGCTTATTTTATGGTAAACTTATTTTATGGAATTACATATCCACAATTTAGTCCATTAATAACTATGACAAGATTATCAGTCCACCATTATGATTGAGAGATTAATAAGAAAAGATAAGCACTCAGAGCATTCCTACCTGTTATTAATTGTATCGCCATATTATTTAGTGACGTGCCAAATGACTTGTAATAAGTTTAAATAACAGACTGATTTCATGAATAATAAATAATTTAAATAAATTAATACTTTTACTTAAATAGCCACGGAATGTATATATATGACACATTACATCGCGTATCCTCTTATCTCCGCCCCTCTACTGATCTTTATGGTAAGATAGGCCGATGGTCTACATGTATCAAATCTTGATCTCCATCAGGATGGCTGCTGCCTTTCTGCCACCCTTAGTAAATAAAAATTTACTAAGTTTAACGACTGACTATTAGATTAATGCAGCAAATTCAAATCATTTATTATGCATAAACCCCGAGAGGGCACTTACATATGGTCAAGATTACAAAATTAAATTAAATTATCTAAAAAAAATAAACTACCACCGGATCGGAACGCGACCGCTACTGAGAAGATCCGACAAGAAACTCAGCGGGCTTGTCTATTATTTTTAATGTTTTTTTTTTCTTCTTATTAGATATAAAATTGTGTACATGTTTTGTGAGAACTAGCCCCAGTGTGGACATCAGCCCTTCGAACCGCAAGATACTTAGTATGATTCAAACAATTATGCCTGGACCAGATCCCACAAGCGGCACCCGATCACGAGTTAACTACTAAAGCAGCCATCACTCCCCTCAATCACTATGGAGGGAAGGGAAGCTCTTAGAAATCTATTTGTAAATAATGCTAAATACATTGTTCACCTAAATAAAAAGTAATATGGATATGACTTTAAAATATTAATACTGTAAGACTGGCATAAACTGAAAATATTTGTCACATATTGAAAAAAAAAAAAACTTAAATCCTACAATGATAAGTTTTTACTGTAGTGAGCCTCCATTGCTTATTTACTTAAAACTAGTGGTCGCCGTATGGTCGAAATTCAGCCATAATTCATTTTAATTATTTTTCTGCTACACAATTTTCTTTTCATTTTATCTATAATATATATAGGAGAGGCGGGTTTTGCGAGCGATATATTGACTCATCACCATATCTCTGGAACCATAAGGCGTACGGACTTGAAATTTGGCAGGAATATTCCTTTCGCTGAGTGTAGGTCAGCTATGAACGGATTTTACGAAATTCCACTTGCAAGGGGTGTTGCTGGGGCTTTAACAATAATATACATTTTAAGGAACAGGGTGAGCAGAACCTACTGAAGCTAGAGAAATGAAATTTGGACCGTAGTTTCATTTTGTGTCGTAGGCACCTACATATAAAGGATTTTTTGAAATTCCACCCCTAAGGGGGTGAAATGCAACGGTAAAGTCTGTATGGAATGAAAAAAAAATCTTTAGCTACTGTCTTCAAATTAAGCACAAATACTCTTGAATAGAAATAAATAAATACGTGTTTCAGCGTTTGTCCATTTTCTTCCTTGAAGGGTGTAAAATAGGTATAAAGATGTCAGTTTACTGACTCATCACAGAGCCGAAACTACTGAAGCCAGAAGCATGAACTTTTGACATTAGTTTATTTACGTGACGTAGAAACCCATCAAGAAAGGATTTTTTTTGAAATTCAACCCTTAGAGGGTAAACTGCAGTAACAAAGTTTGTATAGGGAGAAAAAAATCTACATCGATGTTCTTCAAATTCTCTACAAATACTATTTAATTAATATAAATGACCACGAGTTTCAGCATTTCTTAATTTTCACCCTCTAAGGGTGTAAATAGGTATGAAAAAGTTGGCCGACTAACTCATTAACGCCGAGCTGTAACTACTGAAGCTAGAAACATGAAATTTTAACTGTAATTTTATTTTGTGACGTAGAGACCCATTAAGAAAGGATATTTTGGAATTCAACCCCTAAGAGGTGAACCGCAGTAGTATAGTTTGTATAAGGAGACAAAATTCGTCATCGATTACCTTCAATTTTTGCTTAAATACTCTTCATTAATCATTTGTTTCATCATTAAAATCCTTATACCTACATTCCACTGTTCGGCTCTTCCATAATGAGAGCGAAAAGGACCTACTATACCACGCTGGTCAGACGTGTAGCCATAGGTTTTAGTTTCGAACTTTTCTTATCTTGCATAGATGTAGTATGCATATTATAAACCCTTAATCGTCGCCTACAACAGCCATGGGTAGGAGAAGGGGTGGTGAATTGTATTCTTATTCCGTCATCACACGGAAAATCTCTTCAGTAAAAATAAATAAAGAGCATTTGTCAATTTTTACCTTCTAAGGAAACTAGGCGGGTAAGGTGACTGAAACCGAAGCGAAGCGAGGGCGGGCTGCTAGTTTATGTATAATTGTAATTTGAGCAAACTGTATTTCAATAATCCATACTAATATTATAAATGCGAAAGTAAGGATGTTTGTTTGTTTGTTTGTAGCGCTTTCACGCTTAAACCACCGAACCGATTTCAAAAATTCTTTCACCGGTGGAAAGCTATAATATCAGGGAGTAACATAGGCTATATTTTATCCCGGCATTCCCACAGGAACGGGACCTACGTGGGTTTAAGCGACTGAAACCGAAGCGAGGGCGGGTTGCTAGTAACTAATAAATAATTACAAATGTCTATTAGACATTGTCATCTTAATTATAATTATTTGACATTTGGTTTGATCAAAGATTTTAACCGTAAACATAAGTGTATAAACGCGCACATGTGTGTTTGGGTGTGTAGCGATTGCAGGGTAGTGTTCATAATGCCTTTTTTTAATGAATTTATTATATTTCTAATTCATTATTATATGAAATTTTAGTTTTATGCACTTTTCTTCATTATATACTACAACTGTGCCAAATTTCATACTTGTCCATTCACGTAATTTTCGTAAAAAGGGATACAAAGTTTCTGTTTCACGTATTAATATATAAATTCTGCATGAAATTGTTCCAGCGTCATAAAATGAAAAGACAAAAAGACAGTAACGGTCATCATCACAGCTTATACTCGGCCCATGCCTCCTCTAATAGGAGGGAAACTGACCTACTATACCGCGCTGGTCAGATGGGTTAGTATAGGGTTTTATTTCGAGTTATTTTTCTTGCATAGATGCAATCATCATCATCATCATGCTGCATGTACCTATTGCATTAAATTGCATTAAATTGATTGCATTAAATGTACCTATTGCATCATGATGCAATAGGTACATTTAATCCCTTACTCGTCTTTTACAATACCCATGGATAAGTTAAAGGCAATTATATTCTTACGCCGTCATCACGCCATAAGACAATAAAAAGACAGACAAACAAAAAGCTTACATTCATAAACTCTCTGGGTTGTTATTTATTTTATAATATACTATAAATGGAATATTCTCTATTCTTATCATCATCACACGTGCGATAAAGCAAACCCAATTAATTTTAATACCAAAAACAATGTCCTTATTTGACTTAAATTTTGAACGCTAATTGCATTTGAAGTAATCCAGTAAAATATATACATGGTAGTGCGATAACGCATGCTTGTTCCATAACGATAATTTTGTTGTCATTTACATAACAATTTGGAACAATACTACTAAAGAGTAGTTGTTAGTTATGATAAAATTTATGGCCAAATCAATAAATATAATGTCAGTTTTAGTTGAATTTGGGTTATGAAGACATTGTCTAGAACTACCAAAATAAATTAGATTAAATATTGTTTTCTTATTAGACTTACATGTCTGTTTATTGGTAAATGAAATCGGTTATTCGGTAAGTCTTTACGAGATAAAGGTGTTTGTATCTGACATAGTCCAAGGTTTATTAGTTATAAGTAATAATATACAAGTCGCTTATCTCGATGAACTCAAGTGTTTGGAGAAAAAGATTTTTGAGAAACCATGTATACTTTGATGCAATATAGGATAGCGTTTAACACCTGCTAAAAGTCTAGCTGGACTGAGGCTATTGGCAGTTGACTTAGTGTGGATAGATCTATGTCCAAATTAGACATTGACAGATTAATGAACGTAGAAAAAATATATGTACATATATACAGTACCATCTTTACCATAAGGGCACACACCGTAGCCAAAATTCCATAATATTTCGCTTACACTATAAATACAATGTTAATAATCTATTTTCAGAAAGTAGTACAAAAACTGTAATCAATAAAAAACTGCAGCATATCTGTTAACAATATATATTTATTTTGCATTAATCAAACACCCTATATCAGAAAATAAAGATTTTTATTTTTACTTAATTTTAATTTCCCACGAGTTTACTATCCCGAATCTATGTGGGATTGTCTAAGATGACCCCTGTATATTTATAACATAACTCAATGCAGTTAGCAGTGATCTGTAGCTGTGGCTATTACAAATACAAAATGCTGAGTTCTACAGTTCAGAAATGAATAAGCAAGTAACAAACTATAGATATATTTGATATTTTTATACTACTTAATAAAACTGTTTAGCACATCAAGCTAAATCATCAAGGCCACCAGGTTTTGAGTGTTAAAGAAGTATATGTCGATAGGCTAATAGATAGGTAAGTGTAATTAAAAATTTATAGGTTTGTATTGATATCCGTTGTTACACGCTAGTCGTGGCACGTAGTAATGCATGGAGATTCCTACTTTAGAATAGTATATTTTTTTTTATTTTCATAAGTGTTTTTTGTTAAATATTATATCTAAAACGTTCTTTTGTGGTACTACTAATGCCATCTATTGATAATACGCTAAACTATAAGTGTAAAATTGTGCACCCGCAACAATAGCATAGTAGTAGTCGCTCTAATTCACCATGAAGTTTTGAAATAATTTTAAGCATACAGTACAAATCAACTAAATTATAGTAATTTACTAATAATAATAATAATGAATAAAACAACTTTTAAATTTTACTAAAATTTTAACGTCTAACAAGCTAGATTATTCATGAAAACTTGCTAACAAGCGAACGCTGCCACACGTGAGATTTGAATCCACATCTGTTGAAAATCTATTTCAATCAAAGCAATGCATGAACGTTTACTGAAAGATGGCATGTGGAAAGCTTCCCGTAAAGACGACAAATTGCTCGACGGGCATTGATGGTTCCGGGAGTATTTCCGTGGACTTGTTCTGCGGTTTGTCGGCGCGGCGTCCGCCCTTTCTTGGCTAATGCCGAAAGTGGGCGGACCCAGCGCTACGTGTTGACGGCTGTACGCGGGGGTGATCCGGTCGATGGCCCTTTACGTTGCACCGGTGTGGGCAGGGTCCCTGACCGTTCGTCTGAGGGCTCTCTTGTGGCGTCCACAGAGGGCCATGGCGATCAGGGCCATACGCGGCTACCGCACGGTGGCGACGGAGGCAGCGTGCCTCTTGGCCGGAACTCCCCCGTGGGACATGGAGACGGAGATGCTCGCCAAGCTTTACCGGCGGGTGTCGGAGACGTGAGCCGGAGGCGACATAGTCTACATCAAGGAGATTGCCGCCTGGCAGGTTGACGTCTGCTGAGACGTCATTGCCCGTTGGGCAGTCCGGCTGGAGAGGCCTCGGTATGGTGTCAGTACAGTTGACGCCTTTCGGCCGGTACTGATAGAGTGGTTGTGTCGGCAGCAGGGGTTGCTTTCCTTCCAACTGGTGCCGGCATTGACGGAGCACGATGACTTCGCCAAGTACCTGCACAGGGTTGTTAGGAGGGAGAGTACACCATCCTGCCACCACTGCGATTGCGCAACGCTGCCGACCATCGCTAAAGAGAAGCTCGGTAGCATCAGGAACTGGGACGCGGTGCCGCTTTCTGTGAGGCCGTCATCTCACAGAAGGATGTGGCGGATCGTGCGCGAGAGGAACTTGGCACTGGTGGTCGGCCCAACGACAAAGGCAACATGGGTACGAGTGGGTTATGGGCCCGCGCGCCGTCCTTTCGTCGCCTCGGACGGAATGGACGGCGTGTGCTCTTACCATAGCCCACCCATAAAAAAAAAACGGTTACCACTCAAAACGCGCACGCCCTTTAATTGAACGAAGATTGAAAGGAATTTCCTGTAGACGTGGGTTCAATTCCCACGTGTGGCACTCATTTTAATGTTCATTTGATCGCTAATAAGTTTTTATAAACCTTGAAGAACATTGCTATTAGTAATTGCTTTATACAGGTATTGTACGAAACTAGCCCAATTCGTAATTTTATTTCTAAGGAGCACTGATATAAATTCTGCCATTCTTCTGTCCATCGAGCACGATATACATTCTACCTGTATGAATAGAAAGAACTTAATAGATTGTCTTTATATAAGATAAGATGTTCTGAATCAGCTTAACTCTGTTGCATACTTTAATGTTGCTAAAAATTTGTTATGTCGTGGTTTCAAAAAAATGTGTACGGATGCTTGTTATCATACATATCAAGGAACAAGTGCATAAACCTACTAAATGTACTAGATATTTGCAAGTGATAAGTACGAACACTCAAAATAGCAGTTTTTATATCTTGCATTGTCGCCTGTAGACAGGCAACTATATAGAAGAGCCCTATAGTTTTCTTTGTTTTAATCAGTTGGTTAGTGGGTTACACCTGAAAATTAATAGCTTAGGAAGGCGATGTACAAGGTTTATATAAATTTGTCAGTAAACTTTTTGGAATAGTTATCATATGTTTATATAATCGTGACAATGTTCTACATAATGGTGTTTGTCTTCTGTCATTTGTGTGAGTATTGTAGAGATACCTAGGACATAGATATATAGTACAATTAAAGGTAATCAGTTACTACTTTTAAAGCGATAATGACCTAAGCATGGATGTAATTTAATTAAATAATAATTTAATGGTGTGACAAACTGAAAATGCAATGTTACCGACTTCTGCCTTACTGTGGATAGGTACAGTAAGGGACAAGTAAATAATGACGTCACTAGGAAATATTTATTTATTTTTAGGATTACTAACGAAAAATACACAAACATACAATGTAGTAAAAAAAAAATCACATGGATCATGTTTTGTGCTCTTTCAGTTACAAGTATCCACAACTAATTAAATGTTACTTAAACTTTTTAAAACAAAATATCTATTTTTCTACTTTAAATATCGTCAAAAAAATAAGGTTTTATATTAAATTCTATGATATGAGTTTACGTTGGATTCTATAAGCGCTATGATTGACTTGGTATAGTAATCCAATTTTCCCGGAGTTGTAAATTTCCATCCATCCATCAATTTCATCATTTCAGTAAACCATCTAACAATCATTGTTCGCTCTTGACTATAGAACAATCAATAAGAATATGACCAGCAATGATACGTTTACGGGCTGAGAAAAAGAATGTCTCTACACTCTAGGGCTATATTCAAACTATGAAACTCGCCTTCAGTAAAGCCAATTCAATTTTTAATGCAATTTGCATTCATATTCCCACAAGTGATTATCTACTCCAGTCCTGAATCTGAATCCAGTATTGAAAGTGTTTTGACCATATTATTGTGTACTACACTTTAATATTGAAAGTTAAAGTAGTAAATGAATAATGTGTAATTTCTGATAATTGGGGCAGTGAAATGTATCTCTAAAGGTGAGAATGTCAATGTGATCGTCAATTTAGTCATCATACACATATGTGTATGATGACTAAATTGACTTAACTGACTATAACTAAATTGACTATACACATATGTGTATGATGACTAAATTGAATTAACAGTATAGCTACCGTGGTCATATGACCACGGTAGCTATACTGTTATAGCGGTTAATACTCTATTCCAAAAGGTATAGGTATCCCACTATGATCACTAAAGATTATACCATTTATAAATATTTTTATCATTTTTCTATCCACACTAGCTTACACACACACAATAAGCTTTTTTTTTTATAGTAAATCACATTTTCATCGATGGTCACAGTTAAAGAACATTGTTACAACGTGTAACATTTTGTGAAAATTTTGCCCTGGTTTAATTTGGAAAACCATCACCTTACTGAGAAATGAAAAACTTCCATTCCAAAAGTATTTTACAGTGAAGGGGAACCATTAATCATCATTCTGAAATCTACTGGATTTACTGTAGCAAACTTTGATATGGAAAACAAACAGCTCCTTTTTTTTTTAAACAACCTACCAATTCAAGTTGAAAAAAGTACTTGATTCTAAATTCGAATAATTACTGAATGTTTATAGTGTAAAACTTTCAGTGTCCACCTAATATATCACATTTTTGTGAGTAAAAAGAATATTTTCTTTACATCTCCTGTCGCTGTCTATAACTTTACACGAACTTGTCATACATTTATTTTCACAATTTTCATAAACAATTCTCAGGTGAAAGATTCACAACTGCTTATGGTTGTGTAGAGCCACCGATGGAGTGTCCAAATATAAATATAACCTTTTGGTTATATACTAGGTAAGTTACACATTAATTTCTAATCTCTTAAATTATTTTCAAATACACTTTAATCTTCATCTCAACAATATAATCATCATTCGTCATTTTAGTTCATATACGTCCCACTGCTGGGTTCGAGCCTCCTCCAAAATAGGAGGGCAATTGACTACTATTAACCCACGCTGGTTAGATGTGTTGGTATATGGTTTTACTCAGAGTTTTCTATCTCTTGCATTATTTTTATATGCACATGATATCCCTTAATCGTCTTTTACGACCCTCACGGGCAAGATAGGGGATGGTGAATTGTATTCTTACTCTATTATAATCAAACAAAACAACTCAACAATGTAATTTATTGTATCTGAAAGTACTTTACGACAGAGGTACTTGTAAATAAATCCTATTTAATCCATTGTTTTTATGTTTATATATCTAATACCATTTCGAGTAAATACTTTTTTTTAAAGGCCATTCCTGTACTAAGAATATAAACCTACTCAGTATAGGTGTTGTCTTTTTTTTATTTTGTTGTCTTACGGTGAACTTTACAAACATATGAATTAACGGACATAAATTACATCCATGACAATATCTTCTTGTTATTATTGTGCGTATATTATGTGAATAATAACTTCCGTGTGGTGACGGAGTGAGAATACAATTCACCACTCCCTATCTTGCGACGACTAAGGGATATAATATACACATAAGATCTTTGCAAAAGAAGGAAAACTCGAAAAGAAACCAACATGTGTGACCAGCATGGTATAGTAGGTCAAATTCCCTCCCATTGTGAAGGTGGCCCGAGTCCAACAGTGGGACGTGAATGGGTTGCGATGATGTGAGTAAACTTTAGATTTTTACTTCATATAAATGAATTACTTCATATAACTTTTTCAACTTTAAACGAATTTATTAATTAATATTTATTAAATGTTTACTATGATCTCGGTTTGGTGACGGAGTAAGGATACTATTGACCACCTCCTCTATTGCACGTGGGTGTCACAAAAGACGACTAAGGTATGTAAAGTGCGCAAACAACATCGGCACAAGAGAAAGAAAACTTAAATTGAAACCCTATGCCAACACGTCTGACCGGCACGATATAGTAGGTCAAATTGCCTTCCAAAATGGAGGCGAGTTGAGCCCAATAGTGGGATGTATATGGGCTGCAATGAAACTAATACTTGAATTAATATCTTAACTTTATGAAGAAAACGCAACATAGTAACATTATATAAATTACTAATTGCCACGAGAGATTTTCGGTATCTGAAAATGCAAAAAAAATAAAATTCCTAAGGCTATGGAAATGGTTTTCTCCATAAGCAGAATAGGAAATTTAAAAAGGAAGAAGAAGAAGAACAAGAGGAAGAGGAAGAATTTAAGGAGTAAATCATTGACCAACATATACATAGTTCACATAATTCGTAGAAAAGCTCACTGTTCTGAACTATATCGTTTCTAAACTATCCAAGACTAATTGTTAATAAGAACACGGAGAAATTTGCCAATATTTTTTTTTTGTTAGTTGTTATTTTATATATGAAACTAGATTTTGCCCGCACTTCGTCCGCGTAGAATTCATGTGTGGCAGAGACAATCACAGATAACTGTGTAGTGCGTTCGGGCTTCTACAGGCTCACTGTTGCTCTGCATAATTTAATGCCAATCGGATATATTAGGGAGGCGCTGTTATCAAGGGGTGCTTCTATAGCTAACACGGCCGACTCCAGACTAATTGAAGTGGCCTCTAAGTGAAGCGCGCAGAAGACCTTGTGCTAACACCTATGTTGTACTGCTCCCAACTGAGCTCGTACTTGCAAGTGATTGTATGGTACATTAGCTGTAGCCCTATATAAAACGAATGATTTGCTGTTTCATAAATCCTGTAGCTATACACCCATCGGCACAGCAATCACCGTTGATTCGTTTCCACTCGGTCGAGAACCAGATAAAATATTTGGGTTTAGTACTCGACGGGCGACGGTATTTCAGGAGCATTTTTATCAAATTAGTCCTCGGCTTATCTTGCACATACAATACTTGGTGAATCTGTACTCCATTACATTACCCCAATTTAAGTATGTATTCTATAAAGTATTTAATAAAATATATTTCTAGAGCTAATCAGAATACACCTCATCAAGTATTAGTTGATGATCCTGATACTATTCGTAATGCACCGTGGGTCGACAACATGCCTATAAAGATACTTATACATGGTTATACAGGAAGCAGAAACTTCTCACCCAATACTGAAATTAAACCAGGTGATGTGCATTTTTAAAAGCTTTTATTTTTAACTTGCCCCTGTTAGTATGTTAGTATGGGACAAATCTTGCGAGTTAAATTAGAACCACTTTGTGTCGTTAGATAAGATTGAAATTTCGTTTATTCATGTAACTTTGGTGACAATGTAATAATATGGTACAATGAAGCTAGTGTCATGATAGCATCGGAAGGTGGCCATAGGAATTCCTAAATTAAACGAGATAAAATTATCGAGTTTGGACTCGTTTGAATAGTCTTGACAAACAGCATTTAACTAAAAGCTTTTTTTTTTAAATTAATTTATATTATCACTCGTTGTCACTATTAAATCACTGGGAGAGAGGAACGTGATTCTCTAAAGAGAGCAGTAATAAGCTTTGATAGGCATGTATTAATCTGGTAATGGGTTAGTGTTGGTAACAAATAAAATAATCTCACGGAGAGACTAAAGTCGCTGGAGTGGCGGAGCGTCTTTAGGGGTCATTCTGTGTACTTTACCGGCTTTTCAATAGGGAGTGCTTTGAGGATCTGTTTGTCTTGGTACCACACGTATTACTAACGTACCACTTAACACCATAGCAAGGTTCATCCTTTTCACCAAGACATGTTAAGGTCTTGAACTGTACGTTTTCAGCTATCATTTCTCCCTCCAACTTGCAAGCTCTGGAATGAACCAGCTGCTACTATGTTGCCTCAGCGTCATGACACGTCCTGCTATAAACGCGGTTTAAAAAGAGCACTTTCATTACGGTAGGCAGAGGCCTAGCTGTGCCCCTGCTAAGACAAAAGTCCATGTGCGGTAGTATCATTTGTCATTGGGTATGCTACTTACTCGTTCGCAACCTCCAGGAATAAAAAATAAAGTAAAAATACTTTTCCTTTAAACTAATATGTTTTTAAGATTTTTATCGTATCTTAAATAGTAAATAACCTATAGAGGTCGAGCCTGCCATGTACAAATACATATACCTATAGTTACTACTTACATATTTTTCTTTTGCTTAGACGCCTTTTATAAAAACAACTTCATTGAAGAACATATTTACAATTTAAACTGACATACTTATATTTATTGTATTTTTTTTTTATTGCCAATGGTGGTAAACGAGCATGCAGTACACCTGATAATAAATGATACTACCGCACATGGAGCTTTGTAATATCAGGGGCACAGCCGTGAAGGAAATGTTGTTCTTAACCCTGGTTTAAAGAAGGAAATGTCATAGCGCTCATGAGAAACAGCAGCAGGTAGTTCATTCCAGAGCCTGCACGTACGTAGGTAAAATGATCGCTGGAAGCGTACAGTTGAAGACCGTAACGTTTCCAGGTGAAATGAATGAACTCTGCTATATATTCATCCAGACAAGGCTAACAATTTATTCATCTATCCATGCCATAGTTAGCAATCGGTTGGCCATTTACTTGGGCTAATGGATGCTGTTTTCATTCATTCACCAGGGTATCAAAGTTCATTGTTGGAGATAAGCTTCATTAAGGGTGACCATGTCATAATCGCTCGTTAGCTTGGTGATTTCGTGATCTCAGTTGATGTTACGAGTTTACCATTATAGTGCTGCTGCTTATTCCCCTTTTGCCACCTTAGCCACTTTAACCACTTAGCCTTTACCACTTCTACGGAAAAGAACCACCCTGACATTGTATTCTTAACCAATGACCACATAGAGGCTATTGATTGTAAGGTGATTAATACACTTATGTATATAAGTGTAGTAGTGGTAACGAAATAAGAATACAATAGTAATTACCTCTTCATATGATCCTCGAAGATCTTTGAAGTCAACTGAAGGACGGAAGCAATAACATCATAGCAAGAAAATCAAAACTCAAAATAAAACCCTATATCAACTCGTCTTATCAGCGTATTATAGTAAATCAATTCCACTCTCAATATGGAGGAGGGTCGAGTTTAGCAATAGGAGGTATATAAGCTATATGAAGTATATTAACAAGTATATAAATCTACCTAGCGCATCATAAAAGGCGCCACCAGTACCCCTTAGGCCGCTTTTTTTCAAATTGCATATTCTGAACGTCTAATCCAAGTCATGGAAAATTTTTATTTGCCGCCTTAACCTTTGTTGGTACCACAGATAATCGCATACTTGTTAAAATATATAGTATATCATCATGTCGGCTCATATACATCCCACTGTTGGGTTCCAGCCTTCTTCAAAATGGGAAGGAAATTGATCTACTATACACACTGGTCAGGCGGACTAGTATAGGGTTTTATTTCGAGTTTTCCTTCTCAACAGCCCAGCAGTGGGACCTATATGAGCTGTGAAGAAGTAGAAGTATATTGTATTAATTACTAATATTCTTTTAATAAAATATACAGCATATATGGAGTGTTGCAACTACAATATAATATCGGTGGATTATAATCCGATTGTACGAGAGCCTTGTTATGTTGAAGCCGCACGTAATACAGAACTTGTAGGTAAATGCACGGCACAACTTATTGACGAACTTGTTAAAAAATACAATTTCGCTCTAAAATTGTTTCATGTAATTGGCTTTAGTCTTGGTGGACAGACGGCCGGCCATATCGGCAATTATATTACATCAGGCAAACTGCATAGGATTACGGGTATGTTTTGAATTCTAACATTTTTGTAACATAACGTAATAATTACTATAGCACCCTATAAAATTCAAGAATAATGTAAATTTCAAGAAGGTTGATTGTGTGGTGATGGAGTAAGAATACAATTCGCCACTTGCCTGTGGATGTCGTAAAAGACGACTAGGGGATATAATATGCACATAACATCTGTACAAGAAAAGGAAAACTAGAAATGAAACCCTATACCAACATGTCTGACCTGCTGGTCAGACATGTTGGTATGGCATAGTAGGTCAATTTCCCTCCCACTGTGGAGGAGGCCCGAGCCTAACAGTGTGACGTATGTGGACTGCGATAATGATAATTATGAATGTAAATTTCAGGAAGGTTGATTGTAGTCCTTAAAAATATTTGCTTTATTTGAAAATCAACTAAAATGCAAGATCCAATGATAAACCTAGAGCATAATTTAATCAATTAAAAAAAAGCAAAAATAAACATATAAAAAAAACACATATTTGTAGAGCCATTTAGGAGCAGCTTAGTCATGAACATACATACCAACGAATTATGTAAATTAAGAATATTATTTCTTTTTAAAACTCAATGAAAGATTAAATAAATCTTAAATCAGAAATTTAATGTAAAATTACACCCTTTATATTCAGTCAAATACTTTTATGAAATAGTTTTACGTCATTGTCCACTGATAATAGAAATAAAGTTTTAGATAACTCTCTTATATTTTTAGCACTGGATCCGGCTATGCCCTTATTCGTGACCAAAGATACATCGCAAAAAATAGATAAGGACGATGCTTTATTCGTTGATGTTCTACACACTAACTGCTTAGAGAAAGGAAAGTTAGAAGCTAGCGGACATGCAGACTATTATGCAAACGGATGCATTGTACAGCCTGGGTGTAAGAACAACGGGACAAAAAGTAAGCAAACAGTTATGCATAAAAATAATGGCGAGTTATATTATTTGTTACATACTCTTAAAATCATCAGAATTTTACATTAACGTACGACGCTTTTATCCCCAAAAGCAAGCAAAGGTATAAAACAACCCAAATTAAGTTATATAGTATTTAATCTCATAAAGAGCAAATCTATTCCCGTTAAATTAGTACAGTTTTAAAAGCTCAAAGAGCTTGCTGCTTCAAATAAATTCCTCAAAAATCGAGTTAATGCAGTAAAGACACCACTAGTTTTTTTAATTTTAACCAGCAGAAAATTTGAAGTCAGTCCCACTATCGTAATAAAAACTTTAAATACTTTTAAACATTTAAAAGAATAATCTAATTGCACTGTATGAATATTCTTGCTGACTTATGTGGTAATAATGTGTAGCTATTTAAAGATGTATAAATCTAATATTACACTATTTCGCCAATAAATTGTTTCCCCACAATTGCGTTACTATTAACATTTACTACTATAGGAATGATTTAATTAATATGATCTTACATTATTTTAAATTGCTTTTTTATCTACGTTCAGGTATGTCCGGTTGCAGTCACGACAGAGCTCCAGCATATTATGCAGAATCAATTACTACAAAAGTTGGTTTCTACGCGAGCAGCTGTTATTCTTGGATAGTATATATGATTGGCTGGTGCGAAATTCCTAAGCCTAAAGATGAAATATTATTCGGCGAATATACACCGAGAGAGTGAGTGTATTCGAAAAAAAATTAAAGTATGCTTAATAAATCATTCTAACCTTGAAAAAGAATATGGGTATTCCAATTACCAAATATTAAGAAAATTATTTCATCAACCATCCATTCAACAGCCCATAAATATCCACTGCTGAAAATAGGCCTCCCCACCAGAATGACATGCAGAATGGTCTTATGCCACTTGTAACCAACGGCTCCCTGGGACTTTCAAAGTGTCGTCAGGCTACCTAATAGGGGTCGTCCTACGCGGCGTCGTCCGATTCATGATCGCCACTAGAGAGCCTTTTTTTCCCATCAGTTTATTGACACGGAACCTCGCTATTTAGAACACTATACCATCTATAAAGTCTTCTATATTCTCTATCAGACAATATTAAATCAAGCACTGAAGATGTCTAGTAGATAGCAATAACTATTTTTAAAGCTTTGCATTTTTATTTCTTTAAGTATCCTCAGAGATATAATACACTTATATTTCACCACGTTAACTTTCGTTTCACGTAAAATAGAGAGATTTTATTGTCGTAAATTACACCTCCAAGCTTTAAACTTTCATCATCATCATCACAACTTATAGGTTAGGCTCGAGTCTCCTCCACAATGGGAGAGAAATTAACGTACTGCAGAGAAATTAACGTAACGTAACGCTGGTCAGACGGGATCGTACAAGGTTTTATTTCGAGTTTTCTCTTTTTGGATAGGTATTTATAGGCAATATATCCCTTACTCGTCGTTTGTGATACCCGTGGGTAAGAAAGGGTGAATTGTATTCTTACTCCGTCGTCACACAGCATTTTAAGCTTACTTCGAAAATCAGGGAACATTTAATTTTGTTTCTTATAGTAGATTTTTTTTACATATTAGTCACACTTATTAGGGAGTTATTTGTGTGGTGATGGGTTAAGAATACTATGTGAAACCCTTACCTTCTCATAGAAGCCGTCTAAGAATGTCATAAAATACAATTGAGGAACACATATTGCGAGAAAGAAAACTCAACATAAAACCCTTTTTTTGGGGGTGGGTCGGCGCATTCCTCGCACCACTCCGTCCGGGGCGACAGAGGGGCGTAAGCAAGCGCACCCGTAACCCACCCACGACACGTCGCCTTTGTCGTTGGGCCGACCACAGGAGCAGGGTGACTTGACGTCAGTGGTCAATATAAAACCCTATATCAACACGTCTAACTAGCGAGATGAAGTAGATTAATTCACTCGCGTTGTGGAGGAGGCTCGAGCCCAGCTGTGAAACGTATATGAGTTTAGATAAGATAATAACTATTTGATATTAACTGAATACCACTATTCAACAGCTCGCTATTATAAAAGCTTAAGACCATAAAAACTGTTGTACCAAATGTTTGTAAATACCGGATTGTGTCGGCCACATCTTTCATTTTAATTCCTAATACCAGTAATTCTTTGCAATTTCCTTGCTTTGTAAGCAAGTGCAAGCACCGAAACATTTTCATGCTTTCTCTGATAAGCACGTTTCCTATTATTTAGAACGATCACTTTACTATTTTATGGCTTCATCTTAAAATCTTGTATTATTAAAAGATTTGCAATAATTGTGCAATAATTTTACGTAAGAGTTGTTTGTAGCATTCAATTATTCATGGCGGAGTGGTTGATAGGAGTAGCCGTAGTCGCGGAGCCCTACGTGGTGCCCGACCGGATTAACTGGTTGGGTAGCGCCGATGGCACCGTGGCAATCGTCGCCTCCACGTCGTGGCCTTCGTCGTCTCTGACCCTTAGGGACAGGGGCGTCGGATACGTCGCGGCGGACTGGGGGGAGATTACGCTCTTCGGAGTTTATCTCTCCCCTAACTGGAGTGTGACCGATTTCGAGGCCTCCCTCACCATCATGGAGGCCTCGTTACGGCGACTGGCATCGCGCCAGGTCTTCGTCCTGGGGGACTTTAACGCCAAGTCCGTGGTGTGGGGGTCCCCTAGGACGGATGACCGAGGACGGGCGATCGAGGAGTGGGCGGCGGCGCTGGGCCTCTGTTTGCTGAACAGGGGCTCGGTGCATACGTGCGTGCGACAACGGGGCGGGTCGATAGTGGACCTTTCGTTCGCTAGCCCCGGGGTCGCCGCACGCGTGGGGAGCTGGCGCGTCGTGGAGGAGGTCGAGACCTTGTCGGACCACCGGTATATCCGGATGGAGGTCTCCCTGGCAATCCCGACGCCCAGCAGAGGTCACGGGGCGGATAGGCGTCCTGCGTTCCCGCGATGGGCTGTGGATCGCTTAGACCGGGACCAGCTGGACCATCGTATACTCGTGGCTGTCCTCTGCCCACCAGTCGGACGGGGTGGACGCCGAGGCTGGCCGCATCCGCAGTGCGTTGACGCAGATCTGCGATGCGGCCATGCCCCGGGTACGGCGTCTGCCCCCGAGGAGGGGTGTCCACTGGTGGTCCCGAGAGCTGGCGGATCTCCGGGCCGCGTGTATCCGCGCCCGGAGGGCCTACACCCGCAGCCGGCGGCACCATCGCGTCGCGGAGCGGGAGGCCGTGCTTTACGAGGGCTACCGCAATGCGCGGTCGGCCTTCAGGCTGGCCGTCCGCTCCGCCAAGGACGTCAGTCGGCAGGAGATGCTGGATGGTCTCGACCGTGACCCCTGGGAACGCCCCTATCGCGCGGTGCTGAATAGGCTACGAGCGCGGGGCCCTCCCCTCACCGAGACTCTCCAGCCCGGCCTTCTCACCCGGGTCATCGAGGACCTGTTCCCGCGGCGGGCGGAACACACGCCCCCGGTCATGGCTCCGCCAGACACTGACCGGGAGGCCGACGACGACAGTGTTCCGCCCATCACGGAACCCGAGATGGGGGTGGCGGTGACGCGCATGCGCGCATAGTCTACCGCCCCCGGGCCCGACGGTGTTCCTAACCGTGTGCTGGCCCTGGTCCTTGAATACCTGAGACCCCGCCTCAGGGGGCTGTTCGACGCGTGTTTAGCGTCCGGACGGTTCCCTGGGTGCTGGAAGGAGGGAAGGCTGGTGCTCCTGCCGAAGCCGGGACGGTCTCCGGAGTCGCCTTCGGCCTACAGGCCTATCGTGCTGCTCGATGACACGGGCAAGCTACTGAAGAGGGTGGTAGCTGCCCGCATCGAGCGGCACCTCGTCGGCACGGGGCCCGATCTGTCGGACGCCCAATTTGGGTTTAGGAGGGGTCGTTCGACGATCGCGGCTCTGTTGCGCCTGAGGGCCGTGGCGACTGAGGCCGTTACCGACGAGGGAGTGCTGTTGGTGGTGTCCCTAGACATCGCCAGGCGTCGTCAGGCGAATCGAGGCGCTGGGGTTGAGGGTCGCCCTGGACAAGACGGAGGCCCTCTTGTTCCATGGGCGTACTATGAGCCCTCCCATCGGCGTCTCGATCACCGTCCACTCGGTCGACATCAACATCCGGGCCCATATGAGGTACTTGGGCCTGGTGCTCGACGGGCGATGGTGGTTCCGGGAGCATTTCCGCAGGCTCGCCCCACGGCTTGTCAGCGCGGCGTCCGCCCTGTCGTGGCTTATGCCGAACGTGGGCGGACCGAGCGCTGCGTGCCGACGGCTGTACGCGGGGGTCATCCGGTCGATGGCCTTGTACGGCGCACCGGTGTGGGCGGGGTCCATGACCGTCCGACTTAGGGCCCTTCTGTGGCGACCACAGAGGGTCATGGCGGTCAGGGCCATCCGCGGATACCGCACGGTGGCGACGGAGGCAGCGTGCCTTTTGGCCGGGACTCTCGCGTGGGACCTGGAGGCGGAGATGCTCGCCGGAATATATCGGCGGGTGACGGGGGTGTGAGCGGAGGGCGGTGTGGTCTCATTAAGGGATCTCACCGCCTGGCGCGTCGACGCCCGCCGAGACGTCATTGCCCGTTGGGCAGTCCGGCTGGAGAGGCCTCGGTTCGGGGTGCGAACCGTGGAGGCCTTCCGGCCGGTGCTGATGCAGTGGTTGGAAAGGCGGCACGGAGTGCTCTCCTTCCGACTGGTGCATGTTTTGACGGGGCATGGGTGCTTCGCCAAATACCTGCACAAGGTTGTTAGGAGGGAGAGTACACCGTCCTGCCACCACTGCGATTGCGACGAGGACACGGCGCGCCATACGCTCGAGGCCTGCGGGGCTTGGGCAGTGCAGCGCTGTGAACTCGTCGCAATCATCGGTACGGACCTGACGCTGCCGGCTATCGCTAGGGCGATGGTCGACAGCGTCGGGAATTGGGACGCGGTCGCAGCCTTCTGCGAGACGGTGATCTCGCGGAAGGAGGCGGCGGATCGCCTGCGCGAGGAGCGCAGCCTCGATGAGGAGATCCGTCGCCGGCGACTGGGGCGGCGCAGGCGCAACTATCTACGCCTCATGCCGCCCTAGCCGAGGCCGCGGGTGACGTGACCGGGGATTAGTCCGTCACCCGCTGAGAGGCCGACCGCGTGAGGAAAGACCGACGTCCTCCCCGAGGGGGGGACGTCGGTCGATGGGAGGGTACCCCAATAGAGGGTATTCCGTCGGGCCGACCACTGACGACAAGTTAACGCTGCTCCAGTGGTCGGCCCAACGACGAAGGCGACGTGGTTTTTGGGTGGGTCGCCGGAGTTGCGTGCTTAAGCCCTTCTGTCGCCCCGGACGGAGTGGTGCGGAGGCGCGCCGACCGCGACCCACCCACAAAAAAAAAAAAAAAAAAAGCATTCAATTATTTAGGTATATATGTCTATGCCTATACAAACGATCCACTGCTAAGTATACATACACGCCTCTTGCCAACAAAGGTAGGCAGAGACCACTTCCCTCCACTTGTTTGACGTGTCACTTTCGCTTCGTCGACATTCATTAATTTCCTCAGGCATGTTCTTCGGTTTAAGATACTTCTAATCTGGCCTTTTTTAAGAATGACCCAATTTGGACATAGAAAATCCGCCTTGGTGTTCGCCTTCCAATACTTTCGTTCACATGCTATACGTTACACAGCATTTATTCGAGCCTTCTAGACATGGGAGGGAGATTGACCTTACTATACCAGGCTGGTCAGACAGATTAGTATAGGGTTTTGTTTCAAATTTTCCTTCTCTTTCATAGATGTTACATGGATATTTAATCACTTAGTCGTCTTTTACGACACCCACGGGTAAAATAGGAAGTGGTGAATTGTATTCTTTCTTCGTCTGAAAAATGTTCACTGTAAGAATTAAGTTTATTTTGATAATGGCATATCCTTATATATGAAACATACGTGATATTTATTTTACTGTTTACAGTGCCAACGGTTTATACTTCTTCAGTACGAATTCAGAATCACCATATGCTCGTGGACCGGCTAACAAGGGTACATGGAGATAACATTTTCACTCTTCTAAATTAAATAATACCACATACATTTTGTGTAATTATTATAACTTTAGTTCAATTAATTATATTATAACTTTAGTTCAATTAATTATATCACAACTTTAGTCACCGGACGCAATTAAATGGAGGTTATATTTATATTCATAATTTTATATTTATTAACGTTTAAAACATGAAATCACCTTGGCTATGATGCTTAACGTATCATAAATAAAACTAGCCTTTAATAAAAATTCAAGTAAAAGTATCGACGCAATTTAAGCCTTCACTTTTCAACTTCAATTCCTTGCTGAATGAAGTGTGTTAATTTATATTTACTAAAGAATAGTAATCTTATTTTATATAGAATTATATATGGTAGTAATGATTAATTTAAAAATAATGTGTTAAGTTTTTTCTTCCTACACAAATAGTTCTTTCCCATACAAATCGAATAGCGTAGAATTGTTTTTCGTGAGTCTACATCTTAAAAAGACTACTGTCGAAATTGCCTGTTTCTATTTACTCGGCGTTAGTAAGTCTGTCAACCAGTTCCTTTATACATATAGATAGATAGAATAATGGTTCATAATAAGTTTCAAAGATATGCACCATCTCTAAATATTCATAATTATAATATTACTTTTTATAAACTGACTTTATTTTTTGTATTTGTCTGTAATTTAATTTACGTGCAATACAATAAACGAATATGATTTGAATAATTACAGACAAAAAAATAGTTGCCTAGTTGATTTAATGACACATCATTATCATTGTCTCGGGTTTTATTCCTGGATCGGGTCTTTATCTCTTCATATTCCTTCTGAGATAAAAGCGTAAATGTTATATATCTTCTTCTTATCAAGACGTCCCACTATTCAATATTATGCTCCATACAGACAAAAATATATATGTGTATATAACACTACCCATACAAAATTTACTCTAAAAGTTGAAGATATATTAATTTTAATGCATGTTTTTATCAGGTTTTAATTCAAATATTTCCTATGACAGGGTCTAATGCACCTCCACCATGTATGGAAAATGGTATAGTATATAATGGTAAAAAGTCAAGAGGATTGGTATAGTGAAATTATAAATTTCGAATTTGTCTTCTCTTACAGTGATATTATTTGCTTGCATTTCTAAGTCGACTTTATTGTTCGTCACCATACGAATATCCCTATCTTACCCGTGGATGTCGTAAAAGACGACTAAGGGATACGTATGTAACAACTGTGCAAAAGAAGGTAAACTCGAAATGAAACCCTATATCAACATATCTGACCAGCATGGTATAGTAGGTCAAATGCCCTCCCATTGTGGAGGAGGCCCGAACCCAACAGTGGGATGTATGTAGGCTGCGACGATGATGATAATACAGATAGTTTTGCACCATCATCTCATCATCATCATCTCAGCCTATATATGTTGGGCTCAGCCCTCCTCCATAATGGGAGGGGAATTTGCACAGATGTTTTATGCTTATTATGTCTCTTAGTGGTTTACAACATCCACGGGTAAGATAGGGAGTGGTGAATTGTATTCTTACTACGTCACCACACGGAAAGTGCATAATGAATATAAAATATATAAATATTTTATCCACACTTCAAGTACGTACTCTTGGAAATGTTCATAACTGTAATTGGAAGTAACGAAGCTGCCTATTTAAAAACAGTTCCTGTTTCCGTAAGTTACATTACGGTATAATAATGTTCTTGAATCATACTGTATGTCCGTGTGGTGACGGAGTAAGAATACAATTCACCACCCCCTTTCTTGCCCGTGGGGGTCGGTAAAGACGATTAAGGGATAGAATATGCATATAACATCTATGCAAGACAAGGACAACTCGAAATGAAACCTTATACTAACACGTCTGACTAGCGTGGTATAGTAAGCCAATTTTCCTCTCATTGTGAAGGAGGCTCGAGCCCAACAGTGGGACGTATTTGAGCTGTGATGATGATGATGACTGTATATTTGAGTGTGGTACCTTATAAAATACCTGTAAGTTCGAATAACATGATAAAGACAATATTTAGGATTTGAATCTCTTTTTCTGTGTGGTAGCGGTTACGAATAACGAATACCGATCCCTACATTGCTCGAATGTGTTATGAAAGATCACTTAGAGCTTTAGATATACCTGATCCAACTCCATCTAATATCGTATGATTAATAATTACATTTCATGTGTACCTATATTATTGCCAATAACTTAATTAATTCTTATTCTGAGTTTGGGTGTAAATTGACATTCTTTATTTGCCGTAAACAGGGTACATACATATAGGTGTTAAAATACATTAGTCGAAGCCTATTTAGCCATAATCATAGGATGCAAATTGTGTCTGTTAAATTATATGTTTGTAAAGGCCTCGCATTACAAGAATTATTTCCTTAGTTGCAAGGTGTCGTGTTAAAAAAAGAGACTTGTAATATATACTATGAAAGAAAAAGTATATACTGAGTCGACCTCAAGTAATTGGAATGAGAGCAGGATTATAATAATAATGATTCTTTATTTGAATAACAGATTTCAAGATCAAATTATATATATTGAATGTATTGCTTCGATAAATTTTTAATTGATTTATTGTTGCCATTGTTCACTATTACAGGGAATACGTGAGATATTCTCTAGGTAGGCAGACTTCAATATAAAAGTTCTTCATGACGTTTGAAATCAACCTAATAAAGCCTATGCTATATTAAAAGATTGTACTAGGCTGCGCTAAAACTTAAAATCCTTTTATCATCTATACCAATAAATAAAATTGGAGTGTCTGTTTGTAATGTCAAAATAATAGGCTTTTTTCATGCTCACACGGTTATTTACACGACACCTATGCCTAAAAGAGAAATTAAAAAATGTTTGTCTGTCTGTCTGTCTGTCTGTTTGTGCCGGGTAATCTTCAAAACGGCTGGACCGATTTCAAAAATTGTTTCACCAATGGAAAGCTATAATATCAGGGCGTAAACTAGGCTATATTTTATCCCGGTATTCCCACGGGAATGGGAACTACGTGGGTAAAACGACTATAACCTATAACCGAAGCGAAGCGAGGGCGGGTTGCTAGTTCACAATATTATTCCAAACCACTATAGTAAGACGCATGCTAAATCGCGAGTCAGTAAAAAAAATGATATAAATTGAATATTTTGAATACGAAAAATTAACACGTTGAAGTGGCAATAGGCAGGCCACATCTCTCGTCAAACCGATAACCGTTGGGAAGAATAGTCTTCGAGTGGCGACCACGAATCGGATGACGCAGTGTTAGACGACCCCGCACTAGCTCGATTGACAACATTTTAAAAGTCCACTGGTACCACTGGTTATAGGTGGCACACTATCTATGTTCAGCAATGGACGTCTATGGACAGATGGATAACTTTGAATACATGTTGGACAAACAGATCAAACTGGGACTCAGAACAAACATCTATAGAAGAATTAAAAAATTGTGCTGATTGGGATTTAAAACTAAGATTCTTGACAGGAATGTTAAATATAGCTTTTTTAATAAGACTGCTTTACGGATATTATCACGTTGTATTTGATTTTTGATTGCTCGACGTTTCGAACACTTAGTTTTATTTAAAACTAGCAACCCACCCTCGCTTCGCTTCAGTTATAGGTTATAGTCATTTTACCCGCGTAGTTCCCGTTCCCGTGGGAATACCGGGATAAAATATAGCCTAGTTTACGCCCTGATATTATAGCTTTCTATTGGTGAAAGAATTTTTGAAATCGGTCCAGCCGTTTTGAAGATTACCCGGAACAAACAGACAGACAGACAGACATACAGACACAAAAATTTTTTAATTGCTATTTTAGGCATAGGTGTCGTGCAAATAACCGTGTGAGCATGAAAAAAGCCTATTATTTTGACATTACAAACAGACACTCCAATTTTATTTATTGGTATAGATGTGTAATAATGTTAAAAAAAAACTTAAAATGTGTAAAAATATGTAAACCCAGAAATCATTAGGTAAATATAGCTATTTGATAAATCTGTAAGGCTAACCGCATATAATTTTAACAGAAAATAAGGATTTCACATAATAATTTCTGATGTTTACGCGAGTATTAGGTACACATTGTAAATAGAACTATTTTACAGGTTTTATGTGGTTTGTATTTGATTTTTAATTTTTGATAAAATCCATAAAATAGTTTTATTCACAAAGATTTCACAACAAAATTCCGTCTTTAAACAGTAATACTAACCGGTATCTCTGGTAGTATTTACAGGCAACACCATGTATTTAAATATTTCCAAATCTTATTGCGAACACGCCACTTATAAGCCGGACATTCAAACGAGGTTTTACCCACATCCTTGTATCCTCAATACGGAATTACAAAATTACAGCATTCGATAGGTGGACAGCATATTGCATCTGTTAGCAGGTAACCTTATACTATCCATCCGTGAATTAAGCAATACCTGTTTGGGTTACGTTACTCTCAACAGTTTAATGTCAGAATTACTATATAGGTATCATAGCTGAGTTTTTATATTATAAGGAAGTAGATTAATATTCGTTTTATTAACGATCTTACCAAAGTAATAGTGATGTTTTAAATTTCATCCGTGTAAAATTAAATAAGACAATGGTCATTACTCCTTTATCGCGTGGACATCCCACAAATCAATTAATATATATGGCAAACTCGAAATAAAACCATAAATCAACCTCTTTGGCCAATATAGTGTAGCGAGTGGAGGAGGCTAAGGACCCAAGTGGTACGTTGAGGATTGAAGACAACAAATTATGCAGGTTAACGTATGTACTCAGTTTTACAGTTATGCAATTGTTATAAACCTAAACCAAGTAACATTCATAGTCATACAAGAATAGTCCTCTAGTTCTAGGCCTATAGTCAATTTTTTTTTCTCCCTTCTTTGAAATGGTTTTAAAATGGAATTATGAGGTCACATTTAAACCATAAAATTTATGAGAAGATGTAGAAATTGGTTTTTGCATTCATTTCTAAGATATAAATACTAAATATCTAATAACCAGGGTCAACCTATAGATTATAAAAATAAAATGTATTAAGCACAAATTGTACATAAGAACAGGGTAACATTTTCGTACAATAATAAAATTGTTACTAATAATTAAAATTAGTGCTCTTAGTGCAATAATTAAATTTTCAAGGGAGGCAACAAACAGGCATCTTAATTAGAAACTTGATAGTTGTAATTAATTGGGGGCTCGAAAGACTGTTCCTAAATAGATATACAGTAGTACCCGTTTAATACGAACACGTTTATTACGATTTCTCGCATAATACGCTATTTTGCGTCAGTCCTAGCAACTTGAGACATGTTTTTATACATTTCTTAACGCTTAATACGATTCGTCATCCCGTTTAATACGCCAATACATGCCACTCAAATACAAATATTAACCCTTGCGGCAGCGGCCAGCGACTGACGAAGTGACGACTGTCGAGCGACCCTAAGTGATAATGACCAAAAAGAAGATGAGTCAACTCCTATTTTGCCACATGCCCAGAAACTATCAGCAGTTAATGATTTAAGACGCTGTGTAACTTCTTTGAATCAAAGCGAAGTCGCACTGCGAAAATTAAATTACGTTGAAAATCTTGTAATTGCTAATGCCTCAAAATCTTTTTGTCAAACTAAAATAAGTGATTACTTTAAGTAACGTAATAATAATAAACAACATTTTATTTTAGATAATTTTTAAATGTTAAATTCAATACATAGGTATTCAAAATAATAATAGAAAATAATAAATAATAATGGCACGTTTTTTTCCCTTTCCCGCATAATACGCATGCCCACCTAAGACGTGTTTTTGGTCGGGTCCCTGCGAAATCCTCTTAAACGGGTTTAACTGTATATCACTAAGTTACGCGTGTTAATTTCGAAGTAAAAAATATAATTTAATAAACAAGGACAAAGCTTTTTTAACGTTTCGTTTCATGACCTCTCTAAAAGATCTCATTTCTGTTCGTTGAATATTAACATATGAATATGATGATTACTACCATTTACGTAATATAATGCATATGAAATAAAATATTTTTATGAATTTGATCGCATATTAATTTAATTTTTATTGTATGGACTACTTTGCAATATTCATGGTCACAAGACATCTAAAGACCTATTTACAGTATTAGTTATTTCATTTGAAGTAGTTAGGTATGTATGGTGGCGAAGTAAGAATACAATTCACCTCGCCCTATTTTGCCAATTGGTGTCATACAAAATGACTTCGGCATACAATACGCAGACCAGATCACTGAAAGAGAAAGAAAAGTCGACATAAAACCTAATACGTTTGATAAGCGTGGCATTGGTAGATCAATTTTCCTTAGTGGAGAACTATTCCGTGTGGTAACGGAGTAGAAATACAATTCACGACTCCAAATCCTGCTATTGGATGTCATAAAAGACAATTAAGGGATATAATATGCGTATAACATCTTCGCAAGGAAAGGAAGACTCGAAATAGAACCCTATACCAACATGTCTGGCCAGCATGGCATGGTATAGTAGGTCAATATCCCTCCTATTGTGGAGGAGACTAAAGCCCAGCAGTGGGACATGTATGAGCTCGGACGACGAAGTGGAAGAGGCCGAAGCTCAATAGCGGTACGTATAGAGGCTGATTAAATGTATGACAAAAGGTTTTGATTAAACTATAAGTATGCCTGAACAAGTTTTGATGAATGATTTTAAGTGTGTTTAACTGAGTCCCTTGATAGTTTACATGTAACGGATAGGTGATTGACTAAGCAAATTAAGAAAGTGGAGCACATAGAAGCTAATTACTAATTCCGATTTAATTTATACTATTTCTTATAGAGGGTATATATAATTTGAAAAGTGTTAAGTAAAATAGATTAGTAAGCCGCCTTAAAAATTAATATACATTTAGCATCATGTCCCCTGAGTTTTCTTGGCGGATCTTTCTCAGTATGGCTGTGTACCGATCCGGTGGTAGTATACTAAATTATTAGGTTTTAAATATAATCTATATCTATACCGATAAATAAAATTAGAGTGTCTGTTTGTAATGTCAAAATAATAGGCTTTTTTCGTGCTCACACGGTTATTTGCACGACACCTATGCTTAAAATACAGATTAAAAAAAATTGTCTGTCTATCTGTTTGTTCCGGGTAATCTTCAAAACGGCTCAACGATTTCAAAAATTCTTTCACCAATGGTAAGCTATAATATCAGGGCGTAAACTAGGCTATATTTTATCCCGGTATTCCCACAGGAACGGGAACTACGCAGGAAAGACGACTGAAACCGAAGCGAGGGCGGGTTGCTAGTTACTACTAATTTTAATGTTACATAATTACTAACCATAAACATCATCATCATCTTGCTCTTATCCCAATTACTTGGGGTCGACGCAATATGTCATCTGTTTTGACATATTGCAAAAAGTTTCGGCAATGACTTTTATGACCGGCTGCCTGCCTGACGTCAACCCTCCTTGGGAATGTAATCGTTGACTCAAATGGTACCAGATGGAGTTGGTTATTTTTAGTGTTCGTGTGTGTCGCTCCTGTCGATTTTGATAACTCTTAGGCCCTCCGCACATGGAGCTACTGAAAAAGTATTAGTTGCAAACTCAAATTACTAACGAGTTGCTTGAGCATCACCGCCCATACGTTCTCATTGAGGGTCGCACACGACGCGACCAGTCGCTAACGAGTTAATAACGCGTTAGCAACTGATCACTCATGACGCGTCGTGCCGGTCGCCGCGCTACTGGTTACCAGAGTTTTCTGTTTTTGTTGCGAAAAATGAATGATCAAACCCTAAATATTAAATTTCTGCAGGAGCTGGTAAAGTATCCATGTTTATATAATTATAAACTGTCAGATTACCCAAGTAAAGATGTTGTCAGATTACTCAACTGACAATCTGCAGTTCACATTGTTTCGAATATACGGGTGAATCCAAAACCTGTGAAGATTCTTTCAACGTTTATTAAGTGGTATAACACAATATCGTCTTCATCCTCGCTCGATCCACTCGACATGTTTGTTTTTCCCTAATATTTCCTCGGTAATCGTGTGCTTGTGAGAGCAGAAATAACAGAAGTCACTGAAACCTTTCAATTTAAGTAGCGTCATGTGCGAGGTACAGTTTCTAACTAATTTATAATTGTAATTACTGATCAATTCCGTCATTTTTGAGTAGCTCCATGTGCGAAGGGCCTTAAAGATAAATGAGTGATGTAGTGTTGTTAACTCGTCATCACATTGGTAATTGTTAACATTGTATTGTAGTTAACCCTTCATCACATTGGTAATTGTTAATATTAATAAAACATAATTATGAAATATGCACGAGCATAAAGTGAGACTTTACGGCCTAGGCGTCCATACATCACTGAAAAACATTTCAATTCAAATTTAAACTTGTTTATTGTGGGCATAGGATAATATCAAGTATTGCGTTATTAGTAATTTTCTGTACACTGTGTACATGCGATATTATTGCGGAGTTTAATTTATCGGTTCAATAGGTCAGTTAACTGACATATTATAATCATCATCATCTCAGCCTATAAATGTCCTACTGTTGGGCTCTCCTCCATAAAGAGAGGGAATTGACCTACTATTCCACGCTGGTCAGACGTGTTGGAATATGGTTTTGTTTCGAGTTTTCCTTCTCTTGCGCAGATGTTATATGCTTATTATATCCCTTAGTCGTCTTTTACGACATCCACGGGCAAGATAGGGAGTGGTGAATTGTATTCTTACTCTGTCACCACAAGGACAATATTAATATAAATCTTGCTACTTAAGGATGTATGTAATTTATTTTCATATATTTTATCCTGTTATCACATGAAAATTTTATTTCTATTTAGATTTAAAATGAAAACGAAAAACGATCGCTCGTTAAGAATTAAAAAGGAAACATCTATTTTAGCATCCATATAATACTTATACTTATGGTAAGAGTATTTAGTGCTAAGAGTATTTAATGCTAAGACAAACAAAATAAGTTGATATCGCAGCAATCAGCTACTCCACAATGGTAGTTCAGCTGGTTCTCAGATAGACACTAAAAACCGAATACGGGTGATCATAACGCATTAATAATCAGTCAGATGTTATCAAAATCGATCTGTTATATCTCGATATTTTGCATAACGATTAGACCTGATTTATAAGTCACCCGCTGAGAGGCCGATCGCGTGAGGAAAGACCGACGTCCTCCCCGAGGGGGGGGACGTCGGTCGATGGGAGGGTACCCCAATTAGGGGTATTCCGTCGGGCCGACCACTGACGACAAGTTAACGCTGCTCCAGTGGTCGGCCCAACGACGAAGGCAACGTGGTTTTTGGGTGGGTTGCGGGAGTTGCGTGCTTAAGCCCCTCTGTCGCCCCGGACGGAGTGGTGCGGAGGCGTGCCGACGGCGACCCACCCACAAAAAAAAAAAAATTTTAAAGACCTGATTTATAAATCGATCTTCGGACAGATTAACTCTCCTAAGAATGAGTAGAGAACCTACTTCCTTCGACCTCAATATTGCATTCCTAATCTCTCGCTAAACACGATAAAGATTTGGTTATTTTGTGTGTGCGTTAAATAAGTTTTACATAAAATGGTCATTATTTAAAACTTAACGCCAACTTATCTATTATAGATGAGATATTATGATGAGGAAAAATTTATTTTATCCACTATGCACTAGCGCGTATCTTATGTAATATTAGCGGTATTTGTCATAATTTCTTATACTGTTCCGGCTTACATAACTACGTTGGTTTAAATGGAAAAGATATATTCAAATTGTGGCCCACTAAACTAAGTCAGTCATAGGCCTCAGTTATCAAATATCTTTATTTTATTTATAATAAATCTAACCGGTTCAATGCATTTCTGACCATAATCTTGCGGTTATAAATTTTATTTACTATCTGATTATCTATACTAATAATATAATATTATAAAGAGGAAAGATTTGATTGTTTATTTGTTTTTTTGAAATGAATAGGCTCTGAAACTACTAGACCGATTTGAAAAATTCTTTCATTGTTGGGAAGTTACACTATCCCCTGTTAACATAAGCTATATAAAATTTTCAAATAAGTTAGAGACCCATACTAAAACTCCAATAATGTAACCCAAGGTGGGAAAAATTACCAAAAAACTTCCTTACATCGCGTGCGCTGCGAAAACTATTGATTATAGGACAAAATAATGTACTACAACCTTGCAGAACATATAATTATCTACAAAAAATATTGCAACAACGTATGTCTAACTATTATAGTTTTATCACAATAGGCGTTTTGTCATTTTAAAAATATATTCAAATGCCACCGTTATAAAAGCTCTTTTATTTATACCTTGGTATTAATCCTTATCAAAATAAATGACTTCATATTTAAGATTGCTTCAATACCATTATATAACTTTTTAAATTATTCAATTTTTACATTCCATTCGAAAGATATCACGAGTTTAAAACTGTAAGTTATTAACCTCCGACGGAAAAAGAGGAGTGTTATAAATTTGACGTCGATGTTTGTCTGTACCATCGTAGCCTTCAAACGGATGGACGGATTTCAATGGGGTTTTTTTTATATGAAAGCCAGTTTCTTGGCGGTGGTTCTTAGCTATGTTTGGTTAATATCGGTCCAGCAGTGTAAGAGTACTCTTTGCCCAAGTGATGTAATGGCGTATGATTACATTTTTACATGCTTAACGAATGCCAGTATATTTAATCGTTGAATGACAATCTATATCAATAACTAAAATTGAAGTGTACATT
Organism: Lymantria dispar; assembly: GCA_032191425.1. Lineage (NCBI taxonomy): Eukaryota > Metazoa > Arthropoda > Insecta > Lepidoptera > Erebidae > Lymantria > Lymantria dispar. The sequence continues at coordinate 18,789,643 of CM063447.1, read as the reverse complement.
TCATCATCATCATCATCGCAGCCCACATACGTCCCACTGTTAGGCTCGGGCCTCCTCCACAATGAGAGGGAATTTGACCTACTATACCATGCTGGTCAGACATGTTAGTATAGGGTTTCGTTTCGAGTTTTTCTTCTCTTACACAGATGGTATGTGCATATTATATCCCATAGTCGTCTTTTACGACATCCACGGGCAAGATAGGGTGGTAGTGGTGAATTGTATTCTTACTCCGTCACCACACGGAAAGTGTCTGTTTGTAACGTCAAAATGATAGGCTTTTTTCATGCTCACACGCTTATTTATACTTACTTATATTTTGTCTGTCTGTCTGTTTGTTCCGGGTAATCTTCAAAACGGCTGAACAGATTTCAAAAATTCTATCACCAATGAAAAGTTATAATATCAGGGAGGAACTTAGGGTATATTTTATCCCGGTATTCCCACGGAATTGGGAATCATGCGGGTAAGGCCACTGAAACCGAAGCGAAGCGAGGGCGGGTTGCTAGTATTTTTATAAAGTTTGTATGAGTTTGCATGATGCATTTTAAATATATTTATACAATACTAAATTTATGCCTTTTGTCGTGTAGTTGATCTGATCCTTTATTTTAAACAATAAAAATAGCATATACTTAAAGATAGTAGGACGTCTTATACAACCTATCTTAGAGACTCTATTTTTAGCAAGCAATAAAATTGCCTACAAAATTATGATTCGCTCATGTCAAATACGTCTATGTTATGTTGTAGCAATATTTTTTAAGTAATTAATAAGACAAATCAAGCCACGGGTCTCCACTATTCGAAGAAATGACATAAAAATGTATTATTTACAACATCATTAAAGTAATTAAATTTAACTCTGACTCAATTTTAATAAGATTTTTATGATCTTAAGATCTTTAATAATTGAGATCTTTATTCATTTTAAGATCTTTAATAAGATTTTTAAGATCTTATTTGACGACAATTTCGAACTAACGTGCCCCAAACAAATGTAAATGAACACTTCTATTTTTTATTTATTTGTGATAGATTATTCCATACATATTGTAAGAGAATATATCATATTAGTACTTTAATGTAAATAAAGTAAAAACATTTTTGCGTTATGTGTAAATGAAAATATTTTAATAACATTAATATCATTTTGTATATACACATGTAGCATGTATAAATTTTATATGTTATATGCTTAGAATAATAACGTATAGAAGGTAAGTTCACGCACAAAAAGTGAGGCATTTCAATTGGAGCCTAATGGAGCTTACACCGGAACCGTTCCGTAATGTACAAGTCATTATACTGCACGAACGTACGCAACTCTTAAAAAATAAATAAGTAATTATGACGGTTTGTGCATTCAAATTGTGTCACAACACATTTGAAAAATATAAAAAGATTATTGACATTACTTTTAAAGGTAATTCGACGATTTATGTTAATAAAAACAAAATTTGATTTCAATATTTGTATAGTGGTGTGCGTGTGTACGTGTGTAATCGTCTGCGCGCCATAAGTATTTTTAGATTCAAATTTTGAAAGTTCGAAGTATTGACACTATCCTTCTATACGTTATTATTCTAAGGTTATATGCCTTTAAAAAAAACGTTTTTCCATTGTTCAGTTTTGATACGAAAAAAAAAATAACTCATTATTTATTAATTTCTTTATCTATATTAGAAACTTCATTAATGACAATACCTATTATTAATTTTATTATATTTATAAATTAGCTTATAATAATGTATGTTTTTTGAACACAATAAAGAAGTAAATAAATAAACAAAAATATAGTCGAAATGCATTTTTTCAAGTACAAACAACATATTTAAAAAGCTATTATTAATCGATTTTCTTTCATAACTTAAAGCTATAAATATAATAAATTCATTGCAGAAATAATATTGAAGATCAATATTCTATATATAACCTCTATATAACTTTAATAATTAAGGTGCTTTTTTAATAATAATTTAAATATTATTAATTAAATATTCATTAACCTTAGACGGTTGGACAAAAATATATAATGAATATGGCTGTAGAAAAAGTGAGGTAATTATTCAAAATGTATTCATATGTAAAGGATACAAATATGAACTACTAAACTAAAAAAAAAACGTGTATGACGCAGAATATTTTAATAGGATTGGAAATATTCATAACATGCGGAATTATGCAAGGAGCTGCTAAATTTGCAGTCTTCTCATACCAAAGAGGGAAGTCAAATACGCAGCGAGGGTCAACATTGTACACTCACTTTCGCTTGCTTAGTACCCGCACGGAATAAGTACGTGTTACACGCATTTAGGGTCTATAAATAACTTAAAAATAGAAGTGTAAATAAATAAAATTATAATAAATAAACAGTGATATATTTTATTATTAAATGTATTTTCCAAAGAGTGTAACTAAATATTATTGCAATTTAATATAAATAAATTAAATTTAAATCTAAAACACAGTTTTGATGACAAAATGATAAAAGGTGCGAAGTGGTTAATTGTGGCGGGAATTATTGTTTTACAAATATCGGGTGAGTAGAATAAATTTTATCTTTCAGAGTACGTTTCAGGTCTTTTAAGAATAATTTAGCTTTATGGAAATATACGCACTAATTTTTATTAATAATGAAAAATTCATCTGCGGAGCCATGCAATTAATTGTATATTTTAAGTCTCGTTTTAGACCTTTTAAGTATAATTTGGCTATCTAGATATATGTGCCATATTTAATTAATAATGACAAATCTAGCTGTGTAATTAAAAACAAGAATAATATAGTAAAATAATTTAATAACGGTCCTTATCTAATGATTATTAGTGCAATTATTTATAAATTATGTAATTGCAATATATATTTAGCTCTATCGCAATATCAATGTTTATACTGGCAATCAAATGCGAAAGGTTTTCGCCATTATAGTAATTTATCATTTTATTATTTTATTAAAAACATACTTAATTTACAATTAAAGGTTTACACTAAAGATATTTTAAGATGACTGATTAACTGAACTTTGATTTCTTAGAGCAGTCTGAAATGTGAAGTAATACAAATCTTCGAAATATAAATACTATGTCAATGTCACAGTCCATTTTTAATATACAATGTAATAAAATAAGCTTTGCACTCTATCCAAAATTGGCTGTCCTTAATTTGTCTTATATAATATCAATTAAGAAATTAATACAACAAAAACATTCAACGGCATACATAAGAGAGCGCAGTTGCAACGCCCCTACGTAACCCACAACCTATACAATTACATAAGTAGTTATTTTGTTCTGTAGCGGCACAAACAGTGAATGCATTTCCTACGTCCGTATAATTGTGCTGCAAAATTAAATACTTTTCACACTAAAGGCTTCTACAGTCAAACAGTCAAGTCGTGGTCTCAGCTCATACGCGTCTTACTGATGGGCTCGAGCCTCCTGCGATAGGAGCGAAATTTACCTACTATTCCATGATATTCCGACATGTTGGTATAGGCTTTTATTTCAAGTGTTCTTCTCTTGCAGAGATGTTATATACATAATGTATCCCTTAGTCATCTTTTACGATATCCACGGGCAAGATAGGGAGTGATGAATTGTATTCTTACCCCGTCACCACACTGAGAGTAAAAACAGTCAAGTGAAATTAATTAATTATATTTTTTAGGAATCAAATCATTAGAAAACCAATAACAAATATTAAAGTAAAATATATTGGATATATTGTGCAAATACTGAAAACAAAATACACAAAAAGCCACAGTTATTGTAGTGTTTGCGACTAGTCACTTTCAACTAATAGTGCGCTCTAGATCCACTAACGTATTTAAAACTTATGTATAAAATAACCATAATAAATACACGATTCATTGTTTTTTGTTGTGGCAATCAACTACAAACTGTTATTGTCAGTTTCAAGTGAGGTTATCGTACATGTTGATTCTGCTCTTAAGTTTAAAGGTAGGCTAGGTCTTTAGACGACACACTCGTCACAGCCCGCGGTGGGACGCTACAAGAGGCGGCAAGCCTGGGGACTCTAGGCACCGAAGAGATCGTCAGGCGGATCGAGGCGCTGGGGTTGAGGGTGGCCTTGGACAAGACGGAGGCCTTCTTGTTCCATGGGCCCCGCATGGACCCTCCCATCGGCGTCTCGATCACCGTCCACTCGGTTGGGATCAGCATCCAGGCCCAAATGAAGTACTTGGGCCTGGTGCTCGACGGGCGATGGTGGTTTCGGGAGCATTTTCGCAGGCTCGTCCCGCGGCTCGTCGGTGTAGCGTCCGCCCTATCATGGCTTATGCCGAATGTGGGCGGACCGAGCGCTGCATGTCGACAGCTGTACGCGGGGGTCATCCGGCCGATGGCCCTGTACGGCGCACCGGTGTGGGCGGGGTCCATGACATGTCCATGAGGCCATGGCGGTCAGGATCATCCGCGGATACCGCACGGTGGCGACGGAGGCAGCGTGCCTATTGGCCGGGACTCCCCCGTGGGACCTGGAGGCGGAAATGCTCGCCGACCATTATCGGCGGGTATCGGGGGTGCGAGGGGAGAGCGGTGTTGTCTCCTTAAGGGAGCTCACCGCCTGGCGCGTCGACGCCCGCCGAAAAGTTATCGCCCATTGGGCAGACCGGCTGGAGAGGCCTCGATACAGTGTCTGGACCGTGGAGGCCTTCCGGCCGGTGCTGATGCAGTGGTTGGAACGGTGGCACGGGATGCTCTCCTTCCGACTGGTACAGGTCTTGACGGGGCATGGATGCTTCGGCAAGTACCCGTACACGGTCGCTAGGAGGGAGAGTACACCGTCCTGCCACCACTGCGATTGCGACGAGGACACGACGCAGCATACGCTCGAGGTCTGTGGCAAGCGCCAAGCGCCAAGTGGGTGGAGCAGCGTCGTAAACTCGTCGCAATCATCGGCGCCGACCTGACGCTGCCGACCATCGCTAGGGAGATGCTCGGCGGCATCAGGAACTGGGACGCGGTCGCAGCCTTCTGCGAGGCAGTGATCTCGCAGAAGGAGGCGGCGGGTCACGCGCGCGAGGAGCACAGCCTCGACGACGCGACCCGCTGCCAGTGACTGGGGCGGCGCAAGCGCGACTACCTGCGTGCCATGCCACCCTAGCCGAGGCCGCGGGTGACGTGAGCGGAGATTAGTCCGTCACCCGCCGAAAGGCCGACCGCGTGAGGAAAGACTGACGTCCTCCCCGAGGGGGGGACTTCGGTCGATGGGAGGGTACCCTAAATAGAGGGTATTCCGTCGGGCCGACCACTGATGATAAGTAACCCTGCTCCGGTGGTCGGCCCAACGACGAAGGCGACGTGGTGTTCGGGTGGGTTGGGGGTGTGCGTGCTTACGCCCCTCTGTCGCTCCGGACGGAGTGATGCGAGGAGCGTGCCGACCGCAGCCCACCCTCCAAAAAAAAAAACGTAGGCTAGGTCTGCTTTATGTCTTAGGTTTAAATCATTTTATATTTTAGAAAATATCTCATTGCCTCTGATAGACTGGCTATTTTATTGAAATTTTACGTAGTATAAGGCTGTCCTTGACATTTTTACATTCATGTTATAATTCTATATTGCCGACCACTGATGACAAGTAACACTGCTCCGGTGGTCAGCCCAACGACGAAGGCGACGTGCACGTGGGGTGGGTTGCGGGTGTGCGTGCTTACGCCCCTCTGTCGCCCCGGACAGAGTGGTGCGCGGCGCGCGCCAAACGCAACCCACCCCCCAAAAAAAAATTCTATATTAAATACTTAAATAATAACTGCGAGAAAATAAAAAAATAAAAAATTACATGTTTCTTGTGTAAAAGAATTATGGTGTCACTGAACAAAATATTAAAAACCAAAGATACCGACGCCTCGTCAATAACAATAATGTTGTCGGGGCACCAACTCTTTTCATGCCTGGTTTATTATTAACGACAAGCACCAGAATTTTCGTTTTCAGTGGCTTAATATGGTCCTTTATCCTTTACATTATTTGGCAGTTTTATACTGCCAAATAATGAAAAAAATACATTTGCAAATGTATACATATATGTACTGCAATAGTATTCAACACACTCTTAATCACTTATAATTTGCATGCAAGAATTTCAGGCACTAAAATTGTGATATAGTGGTTTTCGTGTTACGCAGTTAAGTTATTTTGAAAGTTATCTTTATTATTCCTACTTACATTGACACAGTAGATATCCAATCAGAATTAGGAGGAGGCTAACTAGTCTAACCTAAGCCCTCAGAAGGTTGTTTTATATAAAACAATAGGGTTATTGAAAAAGGTGCCGCTGTGTAAAATATAAAAATACTCATAAGAGCAATCAATATTAATAAATAAGACTAAATGAAGAATAACGACGGGGCAAAATTGGCTACGTTAGGTAATTGCTAATGAAGGTTGAGAAATATGGGGACACAACTAGCCGCTCAATATAGCTATAATGTTATCTTGTAATTAGATTTGCGTATAAATTATATGGTATCCACATTCCTTCAGTAAATTGTCTATTGCATATTGATTCACTCTGTCAACTTGCAACTAAATTGATTAAGACTTAAAAGCGAATGAACTAACTTTAGCTTGAAGTAACTATTAAGTAATTTGCCGTAACATTTATTTAGTTTAAAAACTAATGGTACTAATCACATCTGCGTGCGATCTTTGTATTGTAAAATGTTTTGATTGATACAAATCAAAAATAATTTCTTATTATTTATATCGATAATTAGCTGCAAGTCTAAATTAGTTCACATTAGTTCTTACTACTTACATAAAACAGAAATAACATTAATATAAGTATACATTAATATATCAAATCATATAATGTAATGAATAGTGGTATAGGGAATATCACAGATTCGTCGGAGTGGGTGCCCAGTGCAAGGTCATGTTACCACTCGGACCTCATAATAGGGACGGTACTCCCAAGCCAAATGAAAGCCTAATAAAAGATAAAGTTCAGATACTAATAAAGACGCGAACTAAACTAGTTATGGGGTATATAGGTAAATTAAATCTTTAAACCAGTGTTGTGAGCAGTTGACTGCCGATCTTAGTCGCCAGAGCCTGATTTGACTAAAATTGTTATTAATTTTATCAGTAAAATAGCAGTAAGAAACATGATTCATTTTTTTTTGTTTTGGCAATCAACTACAAAATGTTATTGGCAGTTTTGAGTGAGATTATGCTATAAGTTTTGCTAAGAGCAAAGTAGGTAAAGAGTAGAGTGACCAAATTTTCTGTGTGCTGGACTAAAGGTATAACTCAGCAACCCACCCATGGGTGTCGTAGAAGACTACTAAGGGATAAAATATGCATATAAAATTTAAGCAGGCTCGAGGGTAGCACTGAAACATACGTCATCATCATTTTAGCTCAAGTACGTCCCACTGCTGTGCTCGAGCCTTCTCCAAAATAAAGGGATAAGGGATAAGGGTTCGCCTGTGACCATTAATGCTGCAAAGTGTTCGCGTAAATACAAACACGATAAAATCCGTATTTTTATTTACAAGGTGTAATACTCGCGTAGACATCAGAAATCGTGACGATTAAGGGATTAAACATGCATAGAAGGGATTCTCGAAATAAAACCCTATACTAACATAGATGTGTATAGAATGGATGTAATAGAAAGGAAATTGATCTAATATACCACAGGACCAGAGTACGTAGAGTACTCTCTACTCGTAGAAATTTTGGTCATTCTACTGAATGACCGAAATTTTGGTCATTCTACTGAATGATTATATTGGAGTATGAATACGGCTCAGCACCTTATCTGTGCCTGTCATAAAAGACGACTAAGGGATATAATATGCATATAAAATCTAAGCAAGAGATGGAAAAATAAAAGCGAAATTGATCTATTATACCGTATAGGATTTTATTTTGAACTTGCTTCCATTTTATATTCATATTATATCTCTTAGTCGTCTTTTTGGCAAAGGCAAATTTGGTCATTCTACTCTCTACCTACTCTGTTCCTGTGGTATATTAGGTCAATTTCCTTTCTATTACATCCATTCTATACACATCTGTGTTAGTATAGGGTTTTATTTCGAGATTCCTTTCTATGCATGTTTAATTCCTTAATCGTCACGATTTCTGATATTTACGCGAGCATTACACCTTGTAAATAAAAATACTTTACGGATTTTATCGTGTTTGTATTTACGCGAACACTTTGCAGCGTTCATGGTCACAGGCGAACCCTTAATCGTCGTTTACGACACCCACGGGCAAGATAGAGGGTGGTGAAATGTATTCTTACTCCCTCACCACATGAAAGACGTGTGATGGTATACAAGAGAAATTTCAATGTACATGATACCACGAACACTATTTGTATATAAATAAGCATGATGAATCAGGTGCACGTGAGTATAGTGATCATTTCCGAAGTGTTACTCGCATTTGACCACATTCTTATTACGTAATATTTGTCCGGTCTGGTGTGTAGACAATATTGTGTTTTATCATATAACCGTGATATATAGTTTCATCTTCAAACATTTCTCGACGTGACCTTAAAGTGAAAGTATGAAATGGTTTAATTGTTTTGTTAGGACTTTGAGTTGTACCCTTTGAGTTGTCATACCCTTTGAGGATTTACATTGTGATTTCCATATACAATATCCCATATGATGACGGAATAAGATTCATTACATTACACACATACATTATGTACTAAATTGAGATATTATACTATACAGTTCAGATGGGTTCTACTAAAGCCTTATGCTTTAGTTTAAGTTCTCACTCTTTGAAGATGTTTATTTCCTTCCAGGAATGAAAGGACATTCTATGCTTTTTCTGTGTGGTAACGGAGAAAGAATACAACAAAAACTCTAGTTAGGAATGTAATTGTTCACCAGATGGTATCAGTTGGAGTTGGCCCAGGTAGACGTAAAACTCTTCGTCATCTTTTATGACATCCACGAAAAATATGTTTAAGGAAAAAAATAAAAAAACACTAAGTGTGTTTATGAATGACGGCAATTGTTTTATAGAGAAAAGTCCATTGTAGTTATTTTATTTTCATCATCATCACCACGTCCCACTGTTGGACTCGAGCCTCCTCCATATTAGGAGTGAAATTGACCTGATATTAACATATAGGGTTAGCATAGGGTTTTATTTCGAGATTTCCTTCTCTTGCAAAATTGTTATATGCACAAGATATCCCTTAGTCGCCTTTTACAATACCCACGAGCAAGAGAGGAGGTGGGGAATTCTATTCTTATTTCGTCACCACATGGTAATTTTATTTTACTTAAGATTGTGTTTTTACTTTACTTAAAAATATCTTGAGCAAAAGAATAATTACTTTTATTATGGAGTACTTTACAAATAGAAAATTGACAACCAGTCTGAGAATAATAATTTGTGCACCACGAAGAATTGTCCTACGTGGAACACGAACGCGATGAGTGGAGGTTATAAATTAAACCAATACGCCATTTGTACAATCATTCCAATTAAGTTCTTGTGTAATGGCAAATTTGTACCAAAATTCAATTAAAAAGAAATGTATAAATTGTCTAGCATAGTTAAGCAAATTAAAAATACATTAGTGGATAGTGTTTTGATAACAAACTACAAGATTTAATGATCGCAAACACTGCTTTTGAAATAAACTTCAACTACATTCCAGGGGCGTGCCCAGAAAATACTCGTACAGTCAGGGTAAGCAAAAATGCTTAACTAAATAAATAGTTAATAATACACCATAATTTCAGCTCATTTACGTTTTACTGTTGAGCTCGAGCGAACCGCAATAGGAAGCAAATTGATCTACTATATCGCGGTGATTAAACGGGTTTGTATAGGATTTATTTCGAGTTTTCTTTCTCTTGCATAGATGTTATAGGCATATTTATTCCCGTAGTCGTCCTTTACGATACTCTCGGGCAGGTTATTAGAGCGGCCGCAGACATACAATTGTAAGTTGGTCGATTAAATCGTAAGTAGGTGTATTAGGCGTAGTTACTTATGCTAGCCCGCACATCGTCTCCAACTAAATCGTCCAACTAATTAATTGGACACCGATCATATCAGAATCACAATTCCCTTCCGATTACACACAATTAAAAAGTTGTCCAACTATCGGCCAACTGCTTGTTAGCACGGTTATCCTATGCAAGTTCGCACACTATCCAACTTAGTTGGACAGTTGCACGGCAAGAGTCAAGATGACCACATACGTGCGCATGATTTCCCCACGCTCGCATCTTCGTCAACGGGTACGATGTCTGTCTCCCGATCACTTGTTGCAAACGAAAAAGTAGAAGAGCTCATGAGGAAGTTCAAAAAAGGCCAGCGTTGTACAAAAAAGACTTGAAACAATTTGTCAGGGTAATATCTGAGTTAATAATGCAATGTATGATGTTTCCCATATTGTAATCTGTTATTTAATATGGCATGCACCCAAAATATTCTCTTTTATTTTCGTCTTCTTTTCATTAATAGAGCAATTAAAAGGTTTATTTTCCCGCATTTTCACACACACGCACCGCGCTGGCAATACTGGCACCGACTAAATCGGTTAAGTCTGCGGCGTGTAACCAATTAAATAAAGTTGGCCAACTAAATTGTAAATGTACGCAATTTAGTCGTACGATAGTCGTCCAACTTGCAATTGTATGTCTGCGGGCACCCTTAATCTATACCGATAAATAAAATTGGAGTGTCTGTTTGTAATGTCAACATAATAGGCTTTTTTCATGCTCACACGGTTATTTGCACTATACATATGCCTAAAATACACTTCATATTTTTTTGGCTGTCTGTCTGTTTGTTCCTGGTAATCTTCAAAACGGCTGGACCGATTTCAAAAATTCTTTCACCAATGGAAAACTATAATATCAGGGAGTAAACTAGGCTATATTTTGTCCCGGTATTCCCACGGGAACGGGCACTACGCAGGAAAGACTGAAAGTGAAAGGAGCGAGGGCAAGTTGCTAGTATATAATATAGTAACGGTATTTGATGGTCTGTTGGTTACTATATAGCATCAATTTCAGTACTCAACACGATTAATGACGATGATTTGATGTTTATTTGGAGCTACGATGAACATCGAAATAAGCGATTGATGAACTAATCAATTAATAATTCTAAGAAATAAAATATCAATTAACCATTTGAAAATATTTATTCTTGTTACAACATGTGCGTTATGTATTTCTATAGGCACTTCGCTTGAATTTTGTATTTAAACTAAACTCTATCTGATGTTTGCCGATATTTTTTTAATTTTAAGCAATATTTTAAGTGTTATTCTAATGAATTGGTAGAGTTTTATGATGTTTCTTTTTATATCTGAAAACTGCTATATGTCTAATTATTTTTCCCTTAGTGTAATAAAGTACATAGAAAACGATATAATTAGTTAATATGAACGCAACCAGCTAACCAGTTATAATTATCATAATATTTGTTTATTAAAAGAACCAATCTGTTACGAATTAATATGCGAAACAAATGTTCATTTTGAAACGAGCTTAGCGTGGTATTATTGAACTACTTTGAATAGTGCAAGTAGAGGTTATGTGCATGTATAGAGCTAACGCCCATGCTACACTCGTGATCATGGTAGGACACCCGTAACCATAAAGGCTGTAAAGTATTCGATAAGTCGGAAAATTTAAAATCAAACATAAGCGCAATAGAATCAGTAAAATTGATTTATTTTAAACAACTAATACTTGCATAAATACCAAAAATAATTACACATACTGCTAATAATAAAAGGTCTTAATTTTATAAATAATTACCTATATTTGATAAATATTAATATGAGTTATATATTATACTGGTAGGGTAGCCCTTAGTAGTAGTAGTCTCATAACGGGTGGAAAATTAACTTACTGTACAACGCTGGCCAGAATTGTTGCTAATTTGATTGCCAGTTGCCTTCCTTATATAATGATGTTATCTCCTTACATACCTGGCAGTGTATTTGCTCGCTCTCTCATTGCACAGACAATGTTTATTATGGTAATGTGTTGATTATATGACTCCGAGATTTTCTTATTCATTTGGTACTCTTATTCATGGCTAAGAGACAAAGCGGCGACTAAAGTACATTATTGAAAAAGAATCTTTACATAGTAGACGTAAAGTAGGTTATATTTTATTTATATTTTTACATATACATATTATGTACTCTCCTTGGTGTAGTGACGGAGTAAGGATACAATTCACCGCCCACTATTGCCCGTGGGTTTTAAAAAAAGAAAGAAAAGAGAGAATAGAAAAAAACTAAGGGTATGATATGCAGATAATATCTATGCAAGAGAAAGAAAACTCGACATAAAACCCAATGCTAACATGTCTGACCAGCGCGGTATAGTAGGTAATTTCCCTCCCATTATGGAGGAGGCTCGAGCCCAACAGTGGGGCTTATGTGGGCTGAGTAGATGATGATGATATTACATACCATATGTACTAGTTGTTGTTCGCAAAATCTGCCTTTTTTATTGCCCAATTTTTTTAATTACGATGCCCCCACACCTTTGTATTATTGTGAGCAATTGTTATCGTTAAATATACATTTATAAAGACATTATTAACGCACATAAAAATTATGCAGATTGTCATTGCATATACCTATAATTATGCGCATATTATGTTTGTAATATTTTCAGTAATTATACATTCGGTATTTGCAATACATTGTTGCTACATTTTTATACAATTATTCAATTAACTTCGGGTTTATTCTAGAACAAACCCTATTTTATTTGAGAAAAAAAAGACATAGTAGCAGTTCACCTATTATAGAAATCCGTTTTAAGAATTCACGATGTTGTTAGACGAATAAGTACGCTGACTACCTGATGGTAAATATTAAACGGGACTTACAAAACTTAGGAGTGTCAATGTCACAGCTAAACGGTTCCCTAACATAAGGATCAGGGGAAATAAATGAGGAAGGGGTCCTCCCCGATTTAGAACTCCAGCTCTCTAGCACAAGGAACGAAGTCATCATCATCATCATCTTGATCAAGTAATTGACTTGGAGTCGACTCAATATGTATTCTTCTTTCATAATAGGTACATATGCCAAAAGTTATTAGCAATAGTTTTATGACTGGCCGTCTGCCTGATATCAACCTTCCTTGGGAATGTAATTGTTGACCAGACGACATCAGATAGAGTTGTCCAATGTATATGTAAAGGTCTTAGTCGACTATTATGGCATCTACGAGCAATGTTAAGGTCGGTGCTATTCGAAGCCACCACACAGCAAGTACAATAGTAATTTTTACTACCAAAATGTTTATCACTAAGAGAGTATAGTACTACTCTGGACGAGGCTAGCCATTTATGTTTACAAGCAGAAAAGTTTCAGCAGCGTAGCCCGACACTAGGATTCATCCTAGTAACAATAACATACTATATTGCCTTTAATAGATTAATTTCCTGAGGACCTGGCATTATTTTACTGTTCTCTTTCTTAAATACAAGTACAGAAAGAGGAAAACATTCTACTACTCATGTATAGGTTTTGCAACTGGCCATCGCCATTCCTGCTTGGGAATGTAATCGTTGACCACAAATCACCATTAGGTGGTATTTGACAAGGTCGGTGTAGAAATAAACGATAAAAAAAAAAACGAGTGATACTCGTTCGTTCACGAGCTATTTTAGGATACCATTTGTAGTAACTACCATATAGAAACATTGAGATATTATCATATTATATATCTTATATTATGTATTTTAGAGTCTTTTTATTTATATTACTTTTGGATGACAAATCAACAACCGAACAACATCTAAGTCCCTCTGGTTGGACATCATAGTACTGGAGGCCAATTGATCTCCTATTGTGGATGACCTCACATGGTCACTGGTTCCGGGTTGACGACGGACCACGGTGGATTATGGAGCCGTGCGTCGCCCTTACGTCACTCCGAACAGAATAGACGGCGTACGCTAACCATAGCCCGCTAAAAAAATGGTCACTGGTTAAGAATGTCTTTCTACCTTTACTTTCTTCCCGTGGATAAGTCAAAAATCGAGCAGCAGAGGAGTATACATTTACAGCTGTATTTAGCAACTCTTAACACCAACAACGAATTCCAACCCATCAGTCAAGCGTGGCGATTATAAGACTGTCCCACTTTTTGGTCCCTCGTTATGCTGATGGATAGGTGGATGGATGCAGAGCAGGGATGGGATGTAATTAGTCTGAATATAAAAAAATATATTAACGCAGATCTCAACATAAAAACAATCAACATAAATAATAAACTAAATTTAATTTCGTAATTGAGCGTGGACCTTGTTACTAAAAAAAGTTATATGTACTCAAATATTGCCTAAATAATTATACCTTTTAAAAGTTGAAATACTGTCGGTTTAGACATCTTATGAAAATGTTTAGCCTTCAATGAAATACGTTAAATAAGTTTTTCAAGCAATCGAAAACACCTGTAGGTAACATTACACTAATACCCTATAATTGAGTCATCAATTGAGATTTTATATTTTTTAAAGACATGATTGTGAGGTTGAAACAAGATACTATGAGATGCTTATTTTAATTGAGGTTAAATTTGTTTTAATTCAGTTTAATTAATTTTTAATCTAATCTATCTTAAAAAACCATTGTAATAAAAGTAGCTTATTAATATGTAAGCTGCTCTTTACTTTACTTTTAAATTAATATTTAGAAATGAATCTATTGTGCTTCTACACCATATTAGTATAACAAACCTACACATCCTGAATAATTACAAAATTATATCTGAAGAAATCAAAATTAAGTATATTATAAAATACTATGAAGTATTACTAAAGCCAACTCTAACAATTAATAAGGTTTGGTATTGCCAAACCTATACCAGCAGGAAAGAGAAGGTTCTGTGCCGTTACATACTTTATGGCCTAAGGTACAATTAGAAGACGAAGAAATATATATTTAGCTACAATCTTTAATCCTAAATAATATAAAGGTTTTTGGAGCGTAGGTATTGAGATCGCATTAACTTAGGTACTTGTGTCATTCAATTAAGGAGGCAGTAAAAACATACGTATTAATTCTTATAAATAAACCTTAAAATAAAGTATACTTTAAACGCGATTATATTTCATAACATTATAATACATCTGTAACATATTGTAAACCGTTATATCATATAAAAACAAAACCGGTTAGGAACAAAAGTATGACACAAAATTCTGAACTGGCACGCCTCGTCTTTCCTTTCTATGATTCGAATCGCAAATGATTTTTAGGTCAAGACTAGTGGCCTATTACGTAATTAAAACAAAATCATAAGCGTTAAACTTTCGAGAATGCGTGTTAAAATAACAATGAAGCTACAAAAATAATATAAACTTTCATGAAATAAGAGAAGTATGACGCAAAATATTAGTAATGATATTAATAATTTGTGTGTATGGTGCTAAGTAAAGACTATAATTATCTCAGCTGATACACGTGAAATCGCAAAAAAGAAATGTTTATTATTTCAATACAAAACTAATCTCTCTAAATTTACATTAACTTATATTATCGTCATCTTATCTAATTTCGTTATTCAATCGGTAGATTAACCTCATATATTACGACTTTGAAAGGCCAACGAGAGTCAAACAAAAAACGACTTGTAATTGTTAGTTGAGTTTTTCTCAACTGTTCACCTATATTATTTGTCTGAAAATGTCAAGTGGAAATACTCTCAAAAAATTGATAACAGTAAACTATTAAAAAAAAACTTGCGGCTGCTAATTTATAAGAGAATATTAGAATCATTAAAATAATCTGAGACGTATACAAATTTTGTAATCCTTATCTTTATGTATAAATTTTTTGTATATACATATATTTCTTGTGTACGTGTGTCACTGAACTCCTCCTATACGACTGGACCGATGTTGATGAAATTGTCTGTATGTATTCAAAGGGATTCGAGAATGGCTTAAATTCACAATTGGACCCGGTAGGTGGCGCTTTTTTATTTGAACAGAACGACATGTGTTGGGTCAGATAGTTTATATATAAAAGCTGACGCAACAGACGCTGTTCTGTTCAAATTTAAAAGGATATAAGGAATTCAGCTTGAAATCGATCGCAGCGCCACCTCGCGGGTCACGTCATTAATCTAAAGCATTTACGAAGGCACACAAAAAGCATCAACATCGGTTTAGCCGTCTAGGAGTTCAGTCAGATAACACGGACAGAAGAAATATAGGTATATAAAAGATTTAAGTAGTATTACTTAGCATTTAGATGCCTATTGAAATACTATATAGAACGATTAGTTAATGTAATTTAAATATATAAAACGATGAATAATATTGCCATTAAAACACTATTAG
The DNA here is from genome assembly GCA_032191425.1 of Lymantria dispar. Classification (NCBI taxonomy): domain Eukaryota; kingdom Metazoa; phylum Arthropoda; class Insecta; order Lepidoptera; family Erebidae; genus Lymantria; species Lymantria dispar. Next base: position 18,773,300 of record CM063447.1, on the reverse strand, counting down.
AATTTTAAACGCAGTAATAATTATAGCTGGTTATTTCAACTTACCTACAGTATATCGAAAAAAAACGGATATTAATGTTTATCTGCCATAAACAATAACTGACGGATATCATTCCTGTTGTAAAGACATTAATAACAATATCAAAGGACAAGCGGTGAAGCAAGAAGAGGCAGTGGTGACCTTCAGCGAGTATATGGATGCAGTTACCCAATATCCGAGCTTACGACAATATTTTTGATGAATATTACGAAAGTAACTGTTTATGCTATGAGCAGGCTTATTACATTACCTAGTGATATTCACCCATGCGTACATTCCATTTTCGTAATATATTCATTATCAGCTATAAAGCGTGTGCCGTTTGATTGGACGGTAATAATTTAACACTAAATATGATGAGGAAACTACTCATACCAATGGTATCCATAATTTTACGACTTTCTTAGATATGTATATTTTATACGTTGTAAGGTACCTTTATATATAAATTTCTTGTGTACGTGTATGTCACTGAACTCCTCCTAAACGGCTGGACCGATCTTCATGAAATTATTTGTGTGTGTTCAAAGGGATTCGAGGATGGTTTAGATTTACATTTGGACCCAGTAGATGGCACTGCTGTTTTATTTGAATAGAGCAACATCTGTTGGGTCAGCTAGTGTTTTATATATTATAAATTAAACTATTTTTAGGGACTAAATTGCGTTTATATTTGATTTTTGATTGCCCGACGTTTCGAGCAATTTACTGGCAATTTTGTACTGGCAATAAATTTGTATCAGAATATAGGTCAAAATTTAATAACTTATCGTGTAGCGGGTAGGTATATATATAAATCTCTGTAATAACGATGAATTTTTGGCCGTGAGACATTTTAGTCGGTCCGTGACCGTGAACACCATAAAGTATTCGAAAGGTCGGGCAACCAAAAATCAAATACAAATACGACAAAATTCGAAAAAATAGTTTTATTTATAATGTTACGAGTATTACACTCGCGTAAACATCGGTGACGGTTACTCCGAATACAATTCACCACTCCCTATCTTGCCCGTGGATGTCGTACAAGACGACTATGGGACATAATATGCACATAACATCTGTGCAAGAGAAAGAAAACTCGAAATGAAACCCTATACCAACATGTCTGACCAGCATGGCATAGTAGGTTAAATTCCCTCCCATTATAGAGGAGGCCCAAGCCCAACAGTGGAACGAGTGTGGGCTGCGATGATGATGATGATGATGAAACATCGGAAATCATTATATAGATGTTTTACGTTCCACATGAGTATAGGTATAGAGTCAGCAAGCTTGTCACCGTGTACCGAATATAGTCACAGATCCTATTCTGCTACTATAATGTCCTGTTGACAGAACTCACCATCATCTGAATGACGTCACGTCCAGTAGTTTTGTAAGTATATATAATTTTTAAAAATACATACCTATACATAATCCTACAATATATCAAAATGATACATTATAATAATATCGAATATATAAATGATTGAACATACATTAACATTAAAAATCCTTCAGAAAACATTATTAACATTAAGTAATTGGTTGCGCAGTCATGGCGATCGATTACGAACAATACTAAAAGATTGTAACTTATGTAAAATAACTACTTAGGTCAAGGATATGAATTGAATCAATCAGCCTTATAGAGACAATAAGAATACCTATTAGTAGGACCGCCTACTCAAGCGCTTATATCTATACACATGCAGTTAATAGCTATATATGTAGTTGAGAGATATTTTTGAAGTGAAACTTCTTTGCGCGCATTAGGTTAAATTTTTTACGGATGAAACGCAATTTAGCGTCACGAAGATGTGCAGCGTTTTTGTCGAAGAAGAGGGAGAGAGCGATTGAGACCGATTGAGATAGAGTGAGAAAGGCCAAACATAGCACGAAGCACAGCCATGGGGCGAGAGCAGGGAGCAAGCGAGTGAGAAAGATCGAGAGATTTGTTTTTTATTAATACTGATACAAAACACATAGAACCAAAGAAGTTGCACTTCTGACATACGTACTTAGTACTCACGTTATTTTTTTTATAATACTTTTCTAAAATATACAATGTATAATAATAGTATATGTATGTATAATAGCCAATAAGTATGTATATATTATACATACTTATTGGCTATTATATAAGTAAGTATGTATATATACTTATATAAATAAGTATGTATATATTATACATACTTATTGGCTACATTGTCTTGATCCAAGGGTACAAATATGCGATTATCGATCCATAGATCTGATATTTCATATTTGAATATTCGTCGTCTCAGCTTATACTCTTGCTACTGCTGGGCCCGAACCTCCTCCTCAATAGGAGAGAAATTAACCTAATATACTATGCTGATCAGACATGTTGGTATAGGATTTTATTTAGAATTTTGCTTGTCTTGCATAGATGTTATACTCGTATTATAGGCCTTAGTTGTCTTTTTCAATCCCCTCGAGAAATATAAGAATTGTTAGTATTCGTAGCTATAAACACACAGCAAAATGTTCTACTTTTATAATTGCGAAGATTTTCATAGAATAAGTTTATTGCTGTTATCGGCTAATCTCAGTATGTGAATACTTGCTAACACACTCAACGCGTATCTGGTATTTACCTCCATTACTTACAAAACATCTTGAAAACTACTGTAAAATAATCCTTAATTACTAAGTAATAGAATGCGAGCGCAGGTATTGTATACATGGTTGCATATAAGTGAGTCACAGTGCGTTAGGTTACACAGCAACGCTTTCACTGACAATCGATTCACTTGTACTTTCCATCGATGAGAATTCGTAATCTGGTTCAGCACTATTATGCAACCGAGTCGCACTATTGTCATTGTCAAATTTCCTAACAATAATTTCTCGAAATATTTTTTTTAAGTGAAAATATCTATAGTTGGTTTGGATGGGGAGTAAAATCATGAATGTCGTCATCAAAATGGTCACGTGACGTGTTGACGCTAACCCTATATACGTAGCTATGTCAATGTCATTACCAAATCAGATAAATGTAAAAAGTTTTAATTTACATATTTTAATTCAAGATCTAATTGAATATCCAAAAATAACAACTGTTTGTTCAAAGTGTTAAGTTTTTGTCGGCAGTCCTCATAACTGCTTTGTGTTCCTTTTTTATTGGCTTTAGTGGCGCAAGTCCTACTTTACTATAATAATAATACAAGAGAAAACTAAAAATAAAAACCCCACCCATGGCTATCCTTCTTTCCTTATATGAAATAAAGATGAAATAGGACATTGTTTAGTATAATCTAGTACGAGTAGTTCTCAGGCATTTGAAATTAACATTAACAATTCCTCGTTGCAACAGCTATTAGAAAAATGTCGTAATTTGGCTTCATGATTGCGATTGCAGCAAACTTACGACGCATAGTAGCGAATAATTTATTTTTTAATATAGGAAAACATTAGTATAAATTATTAGGTAGGTAAGTGGCTAAAAGCAATTACTAACAACGAGCTGGTAGGTACATCATTATATACACAAAAAAATGAATAGATTTTATATCATTTTAATTATGCTTATAATACGAATATACCAGAAATTTGGAATACTTTACATCATACTTAATTACAATAGGGTAAGTACTTAATTTAACGGTGGTAAAAAGGATTTTATAATTTTGACATTATATTAATGTATTCAGTGTGACATAATATACAAACTAACATTACACCTCTTCTGTTTTTACGGATATAATAAACAATTAACAAGCAAAAAGCGGATAATCTAAAAACATTATTCTACGGCAACCCCAGTCAGCGTAACAAATTAAGATAATTTTCCTATATATACTACTCTGTCAAGAAAGTACCGGGAATTATTGATGATTTGTTCATGATTCCAAATTTAACATTTTTTTTTGTTGTTGTTAGATTGGCACAACTTTTTCCATTTTGGCGCGGAGTTTGAGTTGCATCTATTATTTTATTAAATACAGTGCTGTTCTTAGTTATATCATATCTAGTGTGTATTGCGATCGGCTAGTCCCAAAAGACTTTATTTTCTTCAAAAACTCAATCGCAATAGAGTCGCTGAAGACATGCTAGAATGAGTCAATTCATGAAACGCATTGTTACTGGTGACGAAACGTGGGTTTACGAGTTGGACATGCACACTTGTCAACAAGCTTCGGGAGTTTCGGCGCGAATTTGGAAATGTCATGTTAAGCTCTTGTATTATATTCATTTTTTTAGTGTTTTATAGTGTTACATTGAATAATTTTGCTGATATTTTATGTAATATAATATAATGAAGGTGCTGAAATGTGGTGAATGTGATATAAGAGTGGTTTACGTGTATTTCCATATTCAACCGGAATTCCCAGAGAAATCATCTAATTAGGTTTTCAGCGCCTAATTAATGATAACGACTTGACTTACTGACGGACCATGACAATAAATAAGTTATACAATATGAAGAAGTAAATAATATGTAAAGAAATAAGCTACGTAAGACAAAGCAGTATGGTCGAAAAGACTTTAGCCTGCCCGTAAGGGCGATCCAAAAAAAAAAAAATCAACAAGCTTCGGAGTGGCGACTTTCAACTGAACCGAAACCGAAAAAACCACGCCAAAGTCAATCAACAGTCATAGTCATGTTGACTGCTTTCTTTGACTATCGCGCTGTTGTGCACTCGGAATTCTTGCTTGAAGATCAAAAGGTAAATAAAAAATATTATTTGAGCGTTATGCGGCGTTTAAGAGAGCAAATTCGTCGAAAATTGCCAGATTTGTGGAAAGAAAATTCTTGGATTTTGCACCACGATAATGCCCCTTCGCACAAGGCCATCAATGTGAACGAATTTTTGTCCAAACACTCAAAAAATACCATCGAGCAATCACCATATTCACCAGATATGGCACCAGCCGACTTCTTTCTTTTTCATAAACTTAAATTACCACTTCGTGGCACCCGTTTTCAATCGGTAGAAGACATAAAGGAGAATTCGCGGCGAGAACTGAACTCAATTCCGAAAACAGCGTTTAAAAAATGTTTTAATGATTGGATTATTCGTTGGCGTAAGTCTATCGTTTTTGAAGGAGCATACTTTGAAGGTGATAAAATAAATTTGGATGAATAACAAAAAAATTGCGTATTATTGATCTTTTCCCGGTACTTTCTTGACTGAATAGTACACTATAAAATTATATTACTATATTTACTACTAGCAACCCGTCCTCGCTTCGCTTCGGTTTCAGTCGCCTTACTCGCGTAGTTCCCGTTTCCGTGGGAATACCGGGATAAAATATAGTCTATGTTACTCCCTGATATATATATTTAACTTTCCATTGGTGAAAGAATTTTTGAAATGGGTTCGGTGGTTTAAGCGTAAAAGCGTAACAAACAAACAAACTTACTTTCGCATTTATAATATTAGTAAGGACAAACGTTTTGTAAAATATTAGGAATTATTATGTGGCTCTGATATTCATCATCATTTATCATCATTACAGCTTATATATGTCCCGCTGTTAGGCTTGAGCCTCCTCCGCAATTGGAGGGAAATCGACCTACTATAACCTGGTCAGACGGATTTTTATAGAGTTTCATTTCGAGTTTGCCTTCTCTTACATAGATGTTATCATCTTATTACAATCCCTTAGTCGTCTTTTACAACAGCCATGGGCAAGAAAGGGGGTGGGGGTTGTATTCTTATTCCGTCACCACACTGAAACGGCTCTGATATTATCGCAAATTAAAAATACTTTTAGTCCTACAGGACTAAAAGTATATTAATACTTGAGTATTATTAAAATACTTTTAATCCTAGAGGACTAAAAGTATTTTAATAGTACTTCTACCTACCTGGCCTACCTGTTTCACAAATCACAGCATTTAATAAGAATTCAGCATTGGATAAAGGTTTAGGTTAACATTCGTCATAGGTCAAGGAGAATCAAAGTTCAAAGTGATGTAGGTTATTTACCTTGGATTTAAAGCTTATTACATCACAATTATATCGATGTATGTTGTACCGAAATTCATGAAATCAATCTATACATGTCTATGATTCGCAATTTTTTTGTACTTCCAAAGTTATATTTTTACAGGGTTATAAACGATTTTTATTGTATTAATTCGTCTCCTCTTTACCCATGGGCAAGAAAAGCTACGTCCCCACACGGAAGATTATTATCTTCTATACCAATAAATAAAATTGGAGTGTCTGTTTGTAATGTCAAAATAATAGGCTTTTTTCATGCTCACACGGTTATTTGCACGACACCTATGCCTAAAATAGCAATTAAAAATTTTTTGTCTGTCTGTCTGTTTGTTCCGGGTAATCTTCAAAACGGCTGGACCGATTTCAAAAATTCTTTCACCAATGGAAAGCTATAATATCAGGGCGTAAACTAGGCCATATTTTATCCCGGTATTCCCACGGGAACGGGAACTACGCGGGTAAAACGACTATAACCTATAACCGAAGTGAAGCGAGGGCGGGTTGCTAGTTTGCACAATACATATGCCTAAAATACACTTTATATTTTTTCTGTCTGTCTGTCTGTTTGTTCCGGCTAATCTTCAAAACGGCAGAACCGATTTCAAAAATTCTTTCACCCATGGAAAGCTATAATATCAGGGAGTAACCTAGGCTATATTTTATCCCGGTATTCCCACGGGAACGGGAACTACGGGGGTAAAACGACTATACAATTGAAGAAGAATACTAATGGCATCGACCTTAAGTGATTAGGATAAGAGGAGGATGATAATAATTTACAAATATTATTAAATAACTCTTTAAAATATTACAATCATCGTACCCCACATACGTCCCACTGTTGAGCTCGGGCCTCCTCCACAATGGGAGGGAATTTGACCTACTATACCATGCTGGTCAGAAATGTTGGTATAGAGTATCATTTCAAGTTGTCGTTCTCTTGCGCAGGTCTTTTATGCATATTATGTCCTTCAGTCGACTTTTACGACATCCACAGGCAAGATAGGGAGTGGTGAATTGTATTTTACTTCGGGACGTATATGAGCCGAAATGATGATGAATGATGATATTAATATGTATATTGCAAGTATCATTGTCATCTTACATCAGCCTATATACGTCCCACTGCTGAGCTGGGGCCTCCTCCACTATGGGAGAGAATTAGACCAACTATGCTGCTATAGTCAACGGGTCGAGTTTTGTTTCGAATTTTCCTTCTTTCGCCTAAATGCCACATGCATACTGTATTTTTCAGTGGCCTTAATACAGTTCTTAAAATTATTTCTTAGTACACATCTACGTTACGAAAGTACTACCTACGCAAATTTGAATCGGACCTATTGTTTTAATAAGCTCGTGATGCGACATTCAAGAGTATTATCAGATAGGAAGTATTTTGTGTAATGAAGGATGTTTGAGCCAAAAAGTAGCAAAATATCGGCTGAGAAAAAAGAAGTAACATATGTATACAAACATAAAATAATTAATTATTCTGTAGTTACTAATATACATAACTCTTAAGTACACAACCGTGTGAGAATTTCACACGCTAAGAGTTAACACAATAACTTTCAGCAGATTTCGTTTTTATATGACATCATGGTTTCTATTACATTAGGTTTGGTTAGGTGTTTACTAGCTGTAAATTATATTTTATATTACTTTACATTATCTTACATTAAAATTTGATGTTTCCAGAAAACAAAGAAAAAATCGATAAGAAATTGTGTGTTTCGAATTTTGGCGGTACCAAATTTCAATTTCAAGACAGCGAAGAACTTTTTAACAACCTCAGATTATGTTCGTTGAATAATATTCACTTATTACGTTATTCTTTTGTTATCGTATGCATAACATTATGATAATGAAAGGTAGAAATTTGTAAAAAAAATCTGTCACAATGAGATAATTTGCTATATTTGAAACAAGACGTTGTAGTAATTAGAATTGTTCTAAACAATCAGAGCATGTAATAAACTGGTTTTTTTCATACAAACGTATACACACTAATGACCTTTTTATAACAGTAGTATTGCATTTATGCATAAAAATTATTATCTAATAAAACACATATTTATTATGTCTTTGATACAAAGTGCATTAAGAATAAAATCATTTTTGAATGTCACAAAAATTTGTCCTTTTTTAGTATCGAACACATGATATACTAAATTAAATAATTACAACATAATTTTCTTTATCCCTAAATTCATTAACACTCTTCCCTCCGGATCTAACAGCTACTTTATATGATTTTAATGAGACTGGTATAAACGGGCAAAGCAGTCCATAGCGGTTGAGTGACGCTTCGAGAGAGGGTCGGGGGTGGATGGTACCCAAAAGAGTATCCCGCTGGACTGGCCACTGACGTCAAGGAACTCGGTACCAGTGGTCGGCCCAATGACGAAGAGGATACGGTGGGTTATGGGGCCACGTGACGCCCTTTCCTCACTCCACATGAAGCAGATGGCGTGTGTCCACACCATAAAAAAGTGGTCCAGTGTCTGCCGCGATACTGAATCGGTTATCGATACATCGCAGTGCTGAAGTGTTTGTGTAGAAAGAAACACTACCATGTTGGCCCTTATCCGGGATAAGAGGACGAAACCGATCCAGTGGCAGCAAGCTGTTAGACAGGGTAATGCCTTCTCTTTGAAACTGTTCTCCATTGCGCTGGAAGATATTTTCAAGCTCTTAGACTACACCGGGCATCAACATCAACAGCGAATTTTCTATCTACAGATAATTTCATAGACATGATGGAAACCATGGAGAACCTTGGCTCCATGTTCAACGACCTCAGCATCATGTTTATATGTAGTCCCAATTAGTACGTTTACAAATCAGTATGGTAAAAACGTAAGTCATTTTTAATGCCCATATCATTCCTGTACCGGTGCTAGTTGCAAATGCAATTCTTGACCTTGTCGATCACTATCTTTTTAAGCAAATAGCAATTTGCCATGGGCGGATCATGTAGATGTGACCATACCATAACCTGTCACCATAAAAAAGGAGATCAAATTTCAAGAAGTTTGGAGAGGTATTCTCATCCAATATTACGTGAAATTACTCTGTTGATATGGAGTAAAAAGGGGGATAGGGGTGGTTAATTGCATTCTAGTTTCGTAAAAGATGAATAAGAGGTAACTTCGATACAAAAGAAGGAAACCCGATACAAAATCCTATTCCAACACGTTTGACCAAAGCAGAACAATAGGTCAATTTCCTTCATTGCGGAGCAGGTCGAAGCCCAGCGATGGGACTTATATGAGTTGAGATGGTGATGAATATAATTTAAAACAATGGTGATTTTAGATTAAATTAGATTATTCCAGGATAATGCTTAAAATATATACATATTCTGTGTACAATAATTAATCTATTTAAAATATCCTCACATGTTTGCTGGTTAGAAATCAGAATGAACGATTTATAATTTAATGATAGAACTAAGTTAGAAAAATAATTCACACATATATAGATAATCGAATTTGTTAAAATAATCTATACCAATAAATAAAATTGGAGTGTCTGTTTGTAATGTCAAAATAATAGGCTTTTTTCATGCTCACACGGTTATTTGCACGACACCTATGCCTAAAATAGCAATTAAAAAATTTTTGTCTGTCTGTCTGTCTGTTTGTTCCGGGTAATCTTCAAAACGGCTGGACCGATTTCAAAAATTCTTTCACCAATGGAAAGTTATAATATCAGGGCGTAAACTAGGCTATATTTTATACCGGTATTCCCACGGGAACAGGAACTACGCGGGTAAAACGACTATAACCTATAACCGAAGCGAAGCGAAGCGAGGGCGGATTGCTAGTATATAATAATAATAGTCTCACACGCCTTTATCCCCAATATATGAAGAAGTCAAAATATAATCACATTTACTTGAAATAAGTACCAATATGCATGGCTACTCTTACGGAATTGACCAGACGACCATGAGCGTAGCTAATTACTTGCAATTAAGTGACTTGTTAACTGTGTAGACATAAAATGAACCTTTCCAGTGGACTTCACCTGAGATAACTAAAAGGCAAACAGATAGCAATGCAAATAACTACAAAAGATTTAAATAATACTCCATTATTAGTGATATTAGGCTTAATCTATAATCACACGAATTTCAGGCAACTATGAATTCCAGTATTTTTTAATTGACGGATTTGGGTGTTTCCTAAAAAAAAATTTACATTTTACGAAAGTCAAGTTATAGAAACAGGTAGTACCTAAGAAATTAATTTAATAAATCCTGGTATATTTAATAAATAACATACTACTGGTTAACCTTACTTTTTGAATTTAAATAAACATATTAAAATGTTAACAGGAAATCTGGTTAGTGAATGTAACTTTACTTAACAGTATTTTATACTTGAAATATGTTTATATCTAGGTCTAATTCTTGGAAATTATATTATTTTTATTAAATAATATGACTCTTGGTTTTTTTTTATAATATTAGCCTTTAGCGAGGTTAATTACTTTATCTTCCTCTGACTTAATTAGGAACAAAAAATTACATCCTTAATTTACTTTTATTTTTCAATTTATACCTGTAGGTATAACAAAATAGTTTTAAGTATATTTATTTAACCTTAGTCATTAATATTTTGCTTCGTTTTGTTTACAGTATGCCGATGTCAAGAAGCACAAACGAATGAGAAGAAACCCTCAAAAAGTGTTTTGAATACAACATCGTGCATACCGCCGCCATACCGATGTCCACATCCTAAAATATTATTTTACCTTTATACGAGGTAGGTACATTTGATAAAATTACATTTATTTATTTATTTATTTATTTTATTAGGAAGACCAACAGCTAATAAGAACATTGTAAATTGAACAAATAAAAACTAAAAGCTAATAATAGGTCTCCACGCTTATGCAGCAATACAAAAACAAGTGACCTGATTATAAAGATAATCGGCAAACAAAAGTTAACAAAAAATAAACAAAAATGGGACAGTAACATTAAACATATTTTTTAAAAAACTCCAAACTAAGCATCCGTCTTATCGGTTCCACCTTAGTTACAAATAGGTCAAAGTTTAATGTTTTAGTTTGATGATTCAAATAGTTGCCCGCTCGCCACAGAAATGCATTTTGACGATAATTGGTGGGCGCTGGTGGAAGATGGATTGGTGTATAGTGTCTAACAGATTTTGTTGGTATATTAAATTCAATTTTAGAAAGAAGATTGGGACTGTCAATCTTACCTGAAATTATGTTTAACAAATATACAGTATCAGCTATCTGACGACGTATGACCAATGGCAATAAATGAAATTTAGCACATGTCTCTAAATATTTCTCAGAATTATAACTAAGTTTGGCTTTGTAACATAAAAATTTTATGAATTTACGCTGAATATTTTCAATACAAGAAATATAAGTATTGTATCTCGGGCTCCAGACTTGACTATTGTATTCAAGTACAGATCGCACGAACGTACAGTAGAGTATTTTTAAAGTTTTTATATCGTTCATATCTGCTGATATTCGCATAACAAACCCCAACATTTGTGCAGCCTTTACAATTATAGAATCTATATGTTCCTGAAAAAGTAGTTTAGAGTCATGTATTACACCTAGATCTCGAATAGTGAATACTCTGTTAATCTGTTGCCCTTGTAGATTATAATTTGTGGATATAATGTTAATTTTCTGCTATAGGTCACCACTGAGCATTTCGAAGGATTCAGAAAGAGCTTATTGGCCGTGCAGTATTCACTTAAAATACCAATTATATTTATCTATAGAGCAAATTATTATTTATTTCCATCCAGACCTGCTTCACCATCGACTTCCATAAGACAATTGCTTCATAGAAAGCGGTGTCTACTTACTCCCTTAGGCAACTTTTATAACAAGAAAGAAAGATGTGAATTGAATTCTTATCTCGTCACCATATAGAAGTATGTCAACATCATCATCATCCTGCTCTTATCCCAATTACTTGGGGTCGACGCAATATGTCATCTATTTTGACATATTGCAAAAAGTTTCGGCAATGACTTTTATGACCGGCCGCCGGCCTGACGTCAACCCTCCTTGGGAATGTAATCCTTGACCCAAATGGAACCAGATGGAGTTGGTCTGGGTCAATCTAGAACTCTTAGTCGTCTTTTACGACACCCACGGGCAAAGCAAGGGTTGGTAGTATTCGAAGCCGCCACCACACAGCACTGTAGAAGTATGTCAACACGTACCTATATCTGTTTATACTAGTTCACCGCAGTGGATAGTGATCAAAAACACATCATGTATGAAAACCACAAACGCTTTTCGCCCTGAGCTGCATCACACCAGATGTTTAGAGAAATTTATATACGTCATTCAGAAGCTATTTGCCGTACAATGAAAAAAATCTCCCTTTAATTTTTTGCCTTCCATTGTGAGAGATGCTTGCGCCAATAAATGGCACGTGTGTTGTACTAAAGAAAAGAAGGCAAAAAGATTACCATAGATACTCTATATTGAATCTGTCTTCTATAATTTATGCTAGATTATCATGTTTCCAGATCAACACAAGAGAAAGGCGAGTTACTGAATACTCTAAAAGAGGACTCTCTTACGTATTCAAAGTTCAATCCGAAACATCCAACAAAGATCATCGTGCATGGTTTCGCTGGTGGAAGAAATCAGTCACCAAGTACCGACTTGAGGAAGGCGTATTTTACACGTGGCAACTATAACATCATTATAGTGGATTATGCGACCATCGCTAAGGAACCTTGTCTTAACCAGGTATATATTGTCCAGGTATATATATATTGTCTATACCAATAAATAAAATTGGAGTGTCTGTTTGTAATGTCAAAATAATAGGCTTTCTTCATGCTCACACGGTTATTTGCACGACACCTATGCCTAAAATAGCAATTAAAAATATTTTGTCTGTCTGTCTGTCTGTCTGTTTGTTCCGGGTAATCTTCAAAACGGCTGGACCGGTTTCCAAATTTCTTTCACCAATGGAAAGTTATAATATCAGGGCGTAAACTAGGCTACATTTTATCCCGGTATTCCCACGGAAACGGGAACTACGCGGGTAAAACGACTATAACCTATAACCGAAGCGAAGCGAGGGCGGGTTGCTAGTAGTAAATAAAACACTCACTAACTGTAACATCATCTCAGCTTATATAAGTCCCACTGTTGAGCTCGATCGTCCCCCATAATAGGAGTGCAAATGACCTACTATTCTATGCTGGTGAGACGTGTTGGAATAATGTTTCATATAGAGTTTTGCTTCACCTGCATTGTTGTTGGTGCAATAATAATATGCAAGCCTATTTATACGTCCCTTGGTCGTCTTTTACGATATCCACGGGCAAAAGAGAGGAAGGGTAATTGTATTCTTCGTGCGCAACTACACAAAAACTAAAATATATAATCCAATGGAATTTTTACATAGTAAAAAACCTAGTTTATGACCGCTGTTTGTCCTCATGGCATATATGAGAACTCATGTACGCTTAGATTTAAACAACACAAAGAATTGATTTTCGCTTTCATTTAGATAATTTCTCCCGTTAGATTATAAGTATAACATTTATGATACATTTGCAGAAAAAATAAAAGTTAATGTATTGAAAAAACATAGTTTTGGACCCTTTCTTTTCTAAGGCCAATCTTGGTAAAATGGAGTAAAATAAGAGCGAAGTCGATAGTATAATTATATTTTGATACAAACATTATAATTTAAGATTAAAAAAAAAAAGAAGCATGTAATATTTGCGCGAGTATTACACGTTTGAATTAAAACCATTTTTACGGATGTTATAGCCTTTGCGTTTGATCTTTGATTATACGACGTTTCGAACACTTTCAGCGTTATTTATCGGTCCTCCCGTGACCATGAATCCTGAAAATTGTTCGAAACGTCAGGAAATTAAAAATTAAATACAAGCGCAATAAAATCTATAAAAACAGTTTATTTAAAAAAAGATCTAAATGATTCACAAATTTATGGCGCTAGCCAATGTAATGATAAAAGTATATCTATATTTATTTTAAACTAAAGATCATATTTACAAATTGGATTGGCTCCACAAATAAATAATTACAATATTTTTGAATAAAATAAAAAAAAATCTAATTGCTTCTCAGGGAGGTTTTCTGTTTCACAAATTTGATTTTAACTGGTTTACTTTTGCCCCAAGAAAACAGAACAAACAATTTATTAAACTTCTGTTTCGTGAACATTGACATTTTTAAAATTACATTTACTAGTACAATAAGTAAAAGAACAATATTTCCGTGTGGTGACGGAGTAAGAATACAATTCACCACCCCCTATCTTAGCCGTGGGTGATCGTACGAGACGACTAAGGGAGATAAAACGCATATAACATCTATGCGAGAGAAGGCAAACTCGAAATAAAACCCTATACCAACACGTCTGACCAGCGTGGTATAGTAGGTCAAGTACCCTTCCGTTATGGAGGAGGCCCGAGCCCAACAGTGGGACGTATATGGGCTGAAATTATGATGAAATGATGAAGTAAAAGAATACATGAGAATGAAAAGAATACTCTATGCAGATAAAATTAGTGACAAAACTTAATTTTACGAGTATGTAGTAGCAACTGATATAACTAATACCTGTATGACACCACAATTTTTTGTATCATAACATGATACTTTCAGTATTCAAAATCTTCTATGATTTATATAATGCTAGAAATAAATATTTTGCATCTAAGTCTTAATTAGTTGGTTTGATGTCCCATCTGCCTATATCACGTTTGACATATTTTAGGGGCATGTTTCACAATGTTTATTAATGAGATGGTATAATTTTTGTAGTAAGTAGTATGTTTTTATACGTGACTCAGTCAATTTAATACAATATGTAACACATTTTTTATTCGATTTGCAATATGTTACGTCTGTAATACTTACATATACATAATCATAATAAAAAATATAAAATTTAGCTAAATCTGTACTTCTATATATAAACAGGTAAAGTGAGATAGTTTGTGAGTTTGCCTATAAAGAGTAATCTCTGAAAGCATCTGTCTAATTAAGTTAATTTGTTTTACTAATTTATGTAAGGTTATTTTTATTCTGATAATAGTAACAATAGAAATAATTGAAAACGGATCAAATTATAGTTTTGCCTTAAATTGCTTTAGGAATCCTTGAATTTTCAGAAATCTGTCACTCTCTCTCCTCCTCTCTCAACACATATACGTACCACTACTGGGCCGGAGCCTTCTCCAAAATAGAAGTGATATTGACTGACTATATCATGCTGGTCAGACGAGTTGATATAGGGTTTTATTACAAGTTTTTCTCCTACAAATGTTGTATGCATATTATATCCCTTAGGCGTTTTTTACGACATCCATAGGCAAGGGAGTGGTAAATTATATTCTTACTCCATCACCACATGGAACAACTCTCATTTTATCTCATATCAGTTCATATACATTCCACTGTTGGGCTCGGGCCTCCTTCTATGGGAGGGAAATTGACCCACTACACCACGCTGTGAAACGTGTTGGCATACAATTTTATTTCGACTTTCTCTTCACTTGCATAAATGGTATCATCTCATCATCTTTATCTCAGCCCATACACGTCCCACTGTAAGACTCGGGCCTGCTCCTATGAAAGGAAAATTAACCTACAATACCACGCTGGTCAGACGTGTGGGTATAGGATTTTGTTTCGAGCTTCCCTTCTCTTGCATACATATTATATGCATAAACTATAATATTATATCCGTTAGTCCGCTTTTACGACACCCAACAGAAGGAGCGGGGATAGTGAATTTCTACTCAATCACCACACGGAACAATTCTTATTTACTTTTATAATATTGGTTGATACATGTTGCAATTACTTATATATAATTTGATATTTTCAGATAGAATGGGCCCCGCGTTTTGGTGGACTATGCATTGCTCAGTTGGTGGAGTACCTACAGTACCACCCAGTAAAGCCATATCCTCCCGAAAAATTGCACACCATCGGCTACAGCGTTGGTGCTCATATCTTAGGTCTAAGTGCAAATTATCTGGCTAATGGCAAACTCGGCAGGATTACAGGTAAGATAAACGAATATTAATTTACTAATTTTTTTCGCAAAACTATAATATTTCATCGCATCCCAAATAAGTCCCACTGTTGGGCTCGGACCTCCTCCATAATAGGAGGGAATTTGGGCTACTATACCATGCTGGTCAGACATGTTGGTATAGGGTTTCATTTCGACTTTTCCTTCGGTTGCACAGATGTTATGTGCATATTACATCCCTTAGTCGTCTTTTACGACATCCACGGGCAAGATAGGGAGTGATGAATTGTATTCTTACTCCGTCACCACAGGGAAAAACCAGCATAATACAATAGATTATATTACTATTGCATTTTGGAGGAGGCCCAAGCCCCGTAGTGGGATGGTCGGCCCAACGACGAAGGCGACGTGGTGTTCGGGTGGGTTTCGGGTGTGCGTGCTTACGCCGCTCTGTCGCCCCGGACGGAGTGGTGCGAGGAGTGCGCCGACCGCAGCCCACCCCAAAAAAAGCCCCGTAGTGGGACTTATGATGGCTGAAATGATGATAATATTTTATGATATAATCGGCATACATAATCATGCAATAAAAATTGGTTTATTATTACATAGTTTTTAAGACACTGAAGAAGTTTGAAATAGTTATGCTTCTATTTTTTATTCCCACTTATAGAGAGCGGACAGAAAGTCCGTTTGAACTTCCTGATAGAGATTTAAATTTGCAAATCATTCTCATACATTATCTAAGTACATATGTTATAATTTCGTTTTTATTTAATTTTTAATAGGTAGTTATGTGATTTCCTTTTTTGTGAATGACATAATACAGTATCAATAGAGACACTATATGAATACATAATACTGTGCGTGCAAGGTTTTTATAAAAATTATATAATGTAATCTATAAATATGCATTAATATGTACTTAAAGTAGGTACAATGTTACAATATCCTAACCTTACTATAAATTACTACTACAAAAATTTATTAAGTAAGCAAATAATATGAGCCTACGGAGCCTAAGAATAATTCTTAAAGAAGTTAACATCTCATTCTCCCATCAAATATTCTTTCACCTAGGCCTAGAGGAAGAAGACATACTGAACCGATCCAAATTACAATTGATTATGAGCAGAAGAATTGTGAAGATAATGATAATATTCATAACGATGATAATAAAAGCTTCGAGAAAATTCTCTAAAACATACATACAAAGCTCCACACGCCTGCTTCCCAAAGGGGTAGGCAGAGACTACGGATTGCAAGCCACGATCCTGACATACTTTCATCGCTTCACACACTCTCATCAAAGTCTTCATGCATTCTCTACAGTTACGCGTACTCTTAACATAACCTTTCACCAGCACATATCCAATTTGATCCAGAAAGGTACGTCGTGGTCATCCTCTGGCAACCGTCCCACTCACACTTGCTTTGTATACTTGCTTCGTCATTCTCTCTTCACTCATTCCTTCTACATGTCCAAACCACCTCAACATACATTTTTTAATCTTTGTCACTACTTCTACGTTCCCTCCACAGCGCTCTCTTATCAGATTTTCTTTAAAAATACTGTGTCTCTAAAAATACTGTTATTTATACAATTAAATAAATAAGCAATGGTACAAAACAGGATATTAGGGTGATGGATAGATCCATTCGGGTAGTTAACAATAGGTAAATATTTTCCATATACTCCTTCCATGCGGTGACGGAATAAGAATACAATTCACCACTCCCTTTCTTGGCCAGGGCTGTCGTAAAAGACAACTAAGGGATATAATATCCATGTAGCAGTAATGCAAGGGAAGAAAAAATCTAAATAAAACTCTATACTGACACGTCTGATCAGTTTGTGTAGTAGATGAGGGTATTGCGTCGGGCCGACCTCTGACGTCAAGTTACCCTGCTCCGGTGGTCGGTCCAACGACAAAGGCGACGTGGTGTCACGGGTGGGTTGCGGGTGTGCGTGCTTACGCCCCTCTGTCGCCCCGGACGGAGTGGTGCGAGGAGTGCGCCGACCATAGCCCACCCCCCAAAAAAAAAAGGTTGTGTAGTAGATTAATTTCCCATTTATTTTGAAGATGGTTTGAACTCAATAGTGGGACGTATATGAACTAAAACGATACTAATAAATTTTGTATTGTTTTTTAATAAATGTCTTCTTCCTCGTAGTCTTTATATGTGTCACTATTGCGCACGGGACTCTTCCAAGAGGAAAATTACTATCATCGTTAAAGAGATGTATCGATTTTTTCGAGGTTTCCTCCTTTGTATTGATATTATGTTATACATCTCTTAATCAGTCTCAACTGGAAAAGAGTGACGTAGTAGAACGTTGCTTTATAACTCGCTCACCACATAGATAAAATATATATTTAAACTAAACTGCATATATTTTATCCGTGTGGTAACGGTGTAAGAAGACAATTTACCACCTCTTTTCCTGCCAATGAGTATCGTAAAAGACGACTAAGTGATTATAATATGCAGATAACATCTGTGTAAGAGAAGAAAACTCGTAATAAATCCCTATATCAATACATTGACCAGCGTAGTATATTAGGTCTATTTCTCTCCTATTGTGAAAGAGGCACGATCCAAGTAGTAAGACATATGAGCTGTGACGATGACGACGATGAATCTATCATCTCAGCCTATATACATACGTCCCACTATTGGGCTCAGGCCTCCTCCATAATGGCAGGGTTATTAACCTACTATGCCACGCTCCTCAGATGTGTTGGAATAGGGTATTGTTTCAAGTTTTCCTTTTCTTGTACAGATGTTAAATGCTTATTATATCCCTTAGTCGTCTTTTACGACATCCACGGGCAAGATAGGGAGTAGTGAAATGTATTCTTACGTCACCACACAACGATGAATCTACTTTTGTTAAATAAATAATATTAAACATTCACAGGTCTCGATCCAACTATTTTCTTCTACATGGGTAACAACAGATCCCGGGACCTGGATTACACAGATGCACATTTTGTAGACATATTGCACACGGGCGCTGGAATCCTAGGTCAA
Organism: Lymantria dispar; assembly: GCA_032191425.1. NCBI lineage: Eukaryota > Metazoa > Arthropoda > Insecta > Lepidoptera > Erebidae > Lymantria > Lymantria dispar. The sequence continues at coordinate 18,754,223 of CM063447.1, read as the reverse complement.
TGGGGACCCAACGGACACGCTGACTTTTACGTTAATGGTGGTTCCAGCCAACCTGGATGTGCACATGACACAATATTCCGTAAGAAATATTTTATTACTTACCTAATTAATGATTTAAGTATAATGAATTATTTTAATTAGAATTAATTACCACCTTTTTTTAGAGTATGAGATATTTTGATTGTCCGAACCCTAACCATTTTGACTTGAACTAAAAACTTCGTTTTTATGTTCTATAATTTTATAAAAACTACTAAGACCAGCTTTACTTTCTTATACGTCATTCTAAATATTATTTGATGTTATTAGTATGAATCAATAGTTTCCAATTTATATTTCACTAAAGTTCACAAAAGCTACCTTCGATTCGAGCGGTAACAACGAAGAGTAGGTACATAACAATAGTACTTGGGCCTGGTGCTCGACGGGCATTTTTGGTTCCGGGAGCATCTCCATCGACTTGTTCCCCGGCTTGTCGGCGCGGCGTCCGCCCTTTCGCGGCTGATGCCGAATGTGGGTGGACCCAGCGCTACGTGCCGACAGTTGCACGTGGGGGTGATCCGGTCGATGGCCCTGTACGGCGCACCGGTGTGGGCGGGGTCCCTGACCGTCCGTCTTAGGGCCCTCCTGTGGCGACCACAGAGGGTGATGACACTCAGGGCCATACGGGGTTACCGCACGGTGGCGACGGAGGCAGCGTGCCTCCTGGCCGGAACTCCCCCGTGGGACCTGGAGGCGGAGATGCTCGCTGAAATTTATCGGCGGGTGTCGGAGACGCGCGCCCGCGGCTGCATGGTCTCCATCAAAGAGATCACCGCCTGGCGGGTCGACGCCCGCCGAGAAGTCATTGCCCGTTGGGCAGTCCGGCTGGAGAGTCCTCGGTACGGTGTTAGGACAGTCGAGGCCCTCCGGCCGGTGCTGATGGAGTGGTTGTAGCGGACGCACGGGGTGCTTTCCTTCCGACTGGTGCAGGTGCTGACGGGGCACAGTTGCTTCGGGAAGTACCTGCACAAGATTGTCAGGATGGAGAGCACACCATCCTGCCACCACTGCAGTTGCGACGAGGTCACGGCGCAGCACACGCTCGAGGAGTGTGCTGCATGGGAGGGGGATCGCCGTGAACTCGTTGCAATTATCGGTGCCGACCTGGCGGTGCCGACCTGGCGCTGCCGACCATCGCCAGGGAGATGCTCGTTAGCGTCAGGACCTGGGACGCGGTCGCCGCCTTCTGTGAGGCCGTAATCTCACGGAAGGAGGCGGCGGATCGTGTGCGAGTAGAGCTCCTATTCGGCGACACGTTCCGCCGCCGGCGACTCGGGCGGCGCAGGCGCGAGTATCTGCGCCTAATGCCGCCCTAGCCGAGGCCGCGGGTAATTGGACCGGGGAATTGTACGTCACCCGCAGAGAGGCTGACCGCGCGACGGCGACCGACGTCCCAGGACGTCGAGAGGTGAGGTTACCCGAAAGGGTATTCCGTTGGGCCGACCACTGACGACAAGTCACATCTGCTCCGGTGGTCGGCCCAACAACGAGGTGACGTGGGTACGGGTGGGTTATGGGCCCGCGCGCCGTCCTTTCATCGCCCCAGACGGACTGGACCGCGCGTGCGCTTACCATAGCCCATCCAAAAAAAAAAAAAATAACAATAGTTTGCATTTCACAATCAACTATAAATTGATATTAAGGAGATCTACTATAAATTAATATTTGTGTGGTAACAGAGTAAGAATATAACTCACCACTCCCTTTCTTGCCTGTGGGTGTTGTAAAAGACGATTAAGGAATTATTTCGGATACCATCAATGCAAGAGGAGGAAAACTCGAAATAAAACCAACCCGTCTGTCTGACCAGCGTGATATAGTAGGTCAATTTCCCACCTATTACGGGGGAGGCTCAAGCTTAATAATGAAAGGATAGATAAATAGATTTTGCCGATAAAATGAAAATCGGATCTACCATATTTTAAACTTTGTATTCGAAAACGATTATATGAATAACCAATTATTAGGCATAAAAATGCCTCAAAGCCAATTTTTGTGTTGCTGCCATCTATTGTGAATATCAAGGACTACTTGGCAAGTAGCCATCTTATTTACGTAAACCAAATTTTCAAAGTAAATAACTCTAGCAGAGACATCTATCAGCTATGTTCAAGTATTTCTGTTAGTTTTGCACGTATTTAAGAGATGGCGCAGTATTAAAAAAATCACAATATTTTTAACATATTTAAGTTATATTAATATTTATTTTACTATATATTTACAGAAACTCTATCATGTGATCATACAAAAGTGACGCCGTATTTTATAGAGTCAATAAACAGCCCTGCAGGTTTCTGGGCGGGTCCTTGCTCTAATTTACTGTCCTATCTAATCGGATGGTGTGAGCCTAAAGATACGGAATATGTGCTTATGGGAGAACACGTAACTCACAAGTAAGTACAGATTAACATGTATGTTATATATAATACAGATTAACTCAGAATAATAACCTATAGAAGGATAGTGTCAATACTTCGAACTTTCAAAATTTGAATCCAAAAATACTAACGGCGCGCAGACGATTACACACGTACACACGCACACCACTATACAAATTATGAAATCCAATTTTGTTTTTATTAACATAAATCGTCGAATTACCTTTAAAAGAAATGTTAATAATCTTTTTATATTTTTCAAATATGTGACACCATTTGAATGCACAAACCGTCATAATTACCTATTTATTTTTTAAGAGTTTGTACGTTCGTGCAGTACAATGACTTGTACATTAACGGAACGGTTCCGGTGTAAGCTCCATTAGGCTCCAATTGAAATGCCTCACTTTTTGTGCGTGAACTTACCTTCTATACCTACGTTATTATTCTAAGACAGATTAATTGTAAATTAAAAATTAAGAAAGTCAATATTAATTATAGAACACTTACCCTCACTACTGATTCTTATCCACGTATACTTAGATTACAAGACGACGAATCTTATAAACTATATTCCAAAATAATATTACAAAAGGTGGATCAATAGTAATAGGTACTTACTGGTATTTATATAGACTAGTGGTCGGCGTGTGGTCGAAATTCGGCCATAATTCATTTTAATAAATTTTTCTGCTACACAATTTTCTTTAGTTTTATTTATGTATAATTGTAAATTGAGCTAGCTATATTTCACTATAGTCCATAAAATATAGCTTGATCTCTGTGACAGATGTCAACGAAACCGACGATGTAAGTTTGAACGAGCGACATGTTTACAATTTTATTTTTTATCACCTATATATTAATTTTTTGTGCCAGTTTTATTGTAATTAAAGTGCAATATATTACAAATATAAAAATATTAATATTCATGCCTAAAATGTACCTCGTAAGTACTGAAATAGCTAGTAAACATTTTATAGAAAAATGACGCTTACGTACGTACAAGGTCTTACTGGAGTGAAAATAAAAAAGAGATGGGACAGTCGATATACGTAATTTGATAATCGATATTTATTAAATTATTCATAAAAGAAACAAACTCAATACAATACTCATATAAAACTTTCAACATATTTTTTTACAATTACAACAGACAGTTACATTATAAAATACATAAATTGAATTAATTAAACATTAAAAAACTACTTTTACACTACTGATTACTCAGTGTAAATTATAATATTATTTACGCATTATTGTCAATAAACTAAACATATTTATTCATAAAACAGTCAATTGATCGATTGATCTAACGACTGTCCCTATTTTGCCAAAAAATTATAAATGTAATAGCAGGAATGCTCCAGTGATGACGATAATAGATCTTGATTGTACTCCTTTCGAATAATTAAAACAGTTAAAAAAGCAGTTTTCTTTGAAATAAATTCAAAAAGATTTTCATTGATTGTATTTCAACTATAATAGAAAAACACAATTATCAAAATAAAGAGTTTTATCGATAAAAAACTACTTACTCCATCATAAGTGCAACAACCCTAGGTACAACTGTACAACTGTCACAGAGATCAAGCTATATTTTATGGACTATAATAACTAATATATAAGAACAAACCTTTAGTAGACATTGTCATCATAATTATATTATGATTGTTTGACATTCAGTTCGACCAGAGATTTTAACCATAAACAAAAGTCTATAAGCGTTGCTACGCAACACACTCACACACACGTGTGTGTATGTGTAGCGATTGCGTTGTAGTGTGCGTAATGCCTTTTTTAATTAATTTAATGTATTACTAATCCATTATTATATAAAATTTCAGTTTTATGCACTTCTCCTCATTATATACTTCAACTGTGCCAAATTTCATACTTGTCCATCCACGTAATTTTCGTAAAAATGGGGACAAAGTTTTTGCTTCACGTATTCATATATAAGATGCCTGCATTATTATTAAAAATCTGAACACTGTTCCTTTTTTTGAACCTCAGGAGCCATACGGATAGTCATACATCATATCATCATCATTATTACAGCTTATAAACGGTCCACTGCTGGGCTCGAGCCTCCTCCACAATGGGAAGGAAATTGACCTCTACTAAACAACGCTGGTCAGGCGGATTGGTATAGGGTTTTATTTCGAGTTTTCCTTCTCTTTCACAGTTATTATATGCATAATCTATCCCTTAATAGTCTTTTACGACACCCACAGGTAAGATAGGGAGTGGTGAATTGTATTCTTACTCTGTCACCATACGGACCAATAGGGAAATAATCAGAAAAACATTTTAACAATGAGACATCGCCTATGGTAGGTAGGAAGTAACAAACCCCCACAAACTCGTTTTTTACGTCATCTACGGGTAAGATAGGGGGTGGTGAATTGTATTCTTATTCCATTACCACACGGAATAAATACCAATTTACCATTAAATGTATCCTACTAGTTCGATATAGATTTTTAAATGCTATTTTTAAAATGATTTTCTTTCAGCGCTCGAGGTGTGTACTACGTTACCACAAATGCGAAGCCACCATATGCAAGAGGCTTTCCCCGCAAATCAAGACGCCTAAGATCTATCACACCTTACAGCTGATAAATAATAAATAACCACGATTAGAGAATTTAAAATAAAACTATTTTACAGATTTTATCGCATTTGTATATTTTTGATTGTTCGACGTTTCGAACATTCAGCGTTCATGGTCACGGGCGGACGGCGTTCATAGTCTGCAAATTCATAAAATAGTTTTATTTACAAAGTGTAATACTCGCCTAAACATCAGAAGTCATTACACAATTAGAGATTTTTTTATTTTATAACGGTTACCAAAATAGTATAATAAGCATAGTAAATTAATTAGTGGGAGATTTGGGGTTTACTATTTAAGTAGTTTTAATATATTAATTCTTTTATAGCTAAATAAGAATACCGTGATAGCTTTATAGTGTGTTCGTGATTCATAATTTTAATTAGTTAAGTAAATTAAATTGCTTTTGCCATATTAGGTAGCGAAGAAATATGCGTTGATCCGCATTAAAAAAACATAGTGTTTTATCGACGTTACCACTGCCGTTTTTATATCTTTGGTGATATATTGTATAGTTGCTCAAAGTGAGTGTTAATTTATTGTAACTATTGAAATAAAACTATATTTTACAGATTTTGTCGCATTTGTATTTGATTTTTAATTTCGCAATGTTTCAAATGACGTTTGGAAGTACAGCGTCCAAAATCACGGGAGGACTCCAAACGTCGTGAAATTAAAAATCAAACAAATGCGATAGAAAGTAAAAAATATTGTAACTATATAAACATTGTGATAATAGTATTTTAAGAATAAAACTATTTTCACATCTTTGAAATGTGAATTTGTTTTTTATTTTATGCCTCATTATTATCATCTCGGCTCATATGCACCACACTGCTCGATCCTCCGCCATAATAAGAGGGCAGTTGACCCACTATGTCACGCCGGTAGAGAGGTACATGACATTATTTAGAGTTTTCCTTCTCTTACATCACATAATCTTCTTTGCGAAACCCGTGGCCAAGAAAGCGGTTAGTAAATCTAGACACACGGTGCCGTACGAGTCAAATCGGGTTCAAGCAATGAAAACTGGTAATCTGTACCGTATATAAACTTACATGAGCGATTTAGTGTCACTTTTGACCCCTTCATAATTGAAAAACTATTGAACATAATACCAAATTTTATATTATATATTGAGACTCCCGAGATAAATTCCAAAATTCATTAACATATATTATATACATATTAATAGTCCAAAAATGGTTATTTTTATGACTGACTGACTTACATTGAGAACAGAAACCTATCAGAGTCCTCTGCAGAAAGACAAAGAGAGTTGAAATTTAGTATTTAGCTGGGCAATTGTTTATGCAAGATTGAAAAATATTGCAATCAATCTAATTTATAAGGTGAAACTTAACGACTTGCATATTTATAAAAGCGAAATTTCTTTCTTCTTCGCAGAAGCGCCGGCAAATAATTTTAATTGTGTTGGGCCCCACACAAAATTTATAAAAAAAAAATAAACAAGCATATAGCAGTCTAATATAGTAGTAGTTTAATCTAATACAGTAGTCTATCTTTCTTTGTGGCAGAAATAGACCAGGACTGAAGCCTTTGAAAATGGTAAAAAGTGAGAAAAATAATAGTAGGATGAAACTTGTTAGAAAAGGAAATAAAAATAAAAAACGGAAAACTTGGTTATTTGAATTTTTCCTACACCCAAATTTTGAGGTTATGTGAAAAAAGTGTAAATACAAAAGTTGTAGATCTCTTTATTACCTACAACTTTGTCATTTAATTTTTTTCCATAGGACTTGTAGTTTTGCCGGAAATCGAGATAAACCGGTTTATACCCTTAAAAACTGACCCCTTCCACTTCCTGACCTCAGATCGCCCGTAAATTATTTTTCCTTTCATTTTAGTTATATTTTCCAACGGGTTTCATCCTACTATTTGTTTTTTTTTATTTCAGAAACTATCGACCCTGTTCGTACTTCATTCTGGGATGTACACGAACTAAATGAAAATATAATGAAATATTAAATAATCCTTTAATTAACTAGCAGACCTAAACAACTTATAATTTAAGGGGATATTAAAATAATAACACAACTATAAATTTAAAACATATATTAGGGAAGATAATGTTACCATTTTGAAATGACAGTAAAAGTTCAACAGCAAGCACATTTTAGTACAGACACGGAAGTAACTACTTGTTAACATGTCAACAATTACACAAACATGAGATCAAATATTAAATTCACTGATTATATATTAGATAAATACAGTTGCTACCTACATCATTATTCGACAAATATATTTTTACATATAAGTTTACGAATCTTTATAATATTTAATTGTACAAAACTAAAAGGTTGCTGTAATTAACTCCTCCAGTGTTAATGCAACTATTTTAAACACGAATTAGAATTATTTATTTAAATTTTGTTATTAAATATTATAAAATCATAATTTAGGTACTAACATCGATTTTATTTATAAACATTTATTAAATACGATTACAATAAGTCTCTTCACCAGAGTTTTTTTTTAAATAATCTCGTACATATGTATATTTCCATATTTCATCGTCTAAAAATAATATGACCAAATTATATATAACATAATTCAACAATATGTAAATATAAAATGTAATATAGAACGAAATTGCTCAAAACAACATTTTTCCCTTCTATTCACTATACTGTCATATATATTTAAATCTAAATAAGTATATATTATAATTATAATGTATCGATTGTCTCCTACGATTAAATCTGAGTATAAATTATTTTCTATACAAATATTTACAATGAAGTATTGCATTTACTTATTTAAGGTAACTAATATCTTGTCATACAAGATATTAGTTAGTTTATTTCGATTATTATAATACGAGAAGATGTGATTAAAATACCATTTTTAAAGAAATTAAAAACACGTTTATTAACTTAAGATGAATAATATTAGAAATTATCTATTAAGCTCATGTTATTAGATTAAATATCAAAATGATTAACTATTAGTTTGATGATATCTCTGTCTACTGGATTACAAAAAAGGTAAAGGTACAAAAAAAAATCTTACCTCAAAGTATGTAATAACATACAAATATGTATATTTCATACTCTACAATCGTTTTTACTTAATTCAGTCAAACTATATATCTGCTGTTGATTTGTGGATCAAGGCTAGCTGGTGCATGCTTGTTGATGGTAGAAAACCTTAAGATGAAAATCTCGGCATGTTGAACATACCTTCCCTTACAGATAAGAGCTTTCCTATTTTCTAACAAATGTTAAGTTATTTCTAGCTTATTATAATTTGTTAAGTTTTTACATAATATGTATAGTAATTATAATTATATTAATTTATATTCAACATATTTAATTAATATTCAAAATAATAAATATATTTACTGTATTTTTAAAGATGGGTTTATCTTTTTTAAGAAATTTCTTTAATGATTTGTTAAAGGGTCGTTTATGGTCGATACATAGTTATATAGACAATTAACTATGTTATTATTTACAAACTAGAAAGATAGGCCAGAACGAAACTCAACTGCAGCATGTGACTTTGGTGAGTATATTTTTAAAATATTTTGTTTATATAGGTATATATGTAACAACTAAATAATCTACCTAACAACTACCTATACCTAAACGCAACAAAATAGTCCTTACGCAATATAATACACCTTTTTGAAATTCTTTGCCAGTTTTACCATGCATCTTCCCAGGATTATATCTTGTAGTTATTATGGGTAATGCTATAATAGTATCAATGAAATAAATATCCTTAACCCACGAAATGTGGTCTTGAACATCTGTCCGTTATTTGTACCCAATGATTACATGGATCCAGACTAAGTAGCTAAGAAGTGATAGTCATAAAACAAATAAAATTCTCAAAATACATTATTGCTTGACTTGGCGCCAAGTCGAGCAATAATGATACCTTGCAATTCACTGAAATAAAATAAATATCAAATACCGCAATTGTATCTAATAATAACTAATATTACTACTATAACTAACATTAACAAATACAACAAAATCTAAATACCACTTAAACTTATAAACAAAATTAAATAAGCGACAGGGGTTATTTACAGCTTATAATATTAGGAATTTGAAAAATCAAATCCTTAAACGCGAGTCTAATCAATAATTGACCAATCAGTGCATCCGTGCAAGTAATATCTTAACTAATATCTATTTTGTTAATACTTAACCTTACATGTATCTTACGTGACCTATCCTAATGACTACCTTTCAAATACATCACCTTGATACTCTTATTCTAGTTTATATAGGATTAGTATAACATGTATTAAGCCTCTAAAACAAATGTAAGAACAGAGAGAAATATATTCTTATCCTGAGCTGCATATGCCTTCGGTTAGGTTTAACGGCCACTTATCATGATTCTTCTTTATGAATGTATTTTGTTGACAGGTCTTCGTCAGATTTTACGACACCCACGTCAATCAGCCTTTCCCCGTCCACTACAGGCCGTAGGCATCTCTCACAAATAAGGGGACAGTTCAGTCATTAGCACGCTTGGCATGTGGGTTGGCGCTTTCATGAGCAGTTACGCGTTTCCCAGGAGAAAGCTACTAATCACTCTCTTGGTGAGATCCTCAGCTCATCGTTACGACTCCCACGGGAAAGCAAGAGGTGACCACAATTCTATGTTTATCTCATTGCCGCATGGTCAAGATCGAGTGTATTCTTGGACACCATCACATATTTCAAATATAAATACAGTAAAACCCATTTAAGACGATTTCGCAGGGACCCGACCAAAAATGCGTCTTAGGCGGGAAAGCGTATTATGCGGGAAAGGTAAAAACGTGCCATTATTATTTATTATATTCTATTATTATTTTGGAATACCTACGTATTGAATTTAACATTTAAAAATTACCTAAATAAAATGTTATTTATTTTCTTTATTTAATATACTAAGTACTAGATACATATTTAAATATTAAAAAATAAAAAATATTGAAAATATAAAAAAAAATGTTGTTTATTATTATTACGTTACTTAAAGTAATCACTTATTTTTGTTTAACAAAACGACTTTGAGGCATTAGCAATTACAAGATTTTCAACGTAATTTAATTTTCGCAGTGCGTCTTCGCTTTGATTCAAAGAAGTTACATAGCGTCTTAAATCATTAACTGCTGATAATGCCCGGGCGTGTGATAAAATCGGAGTTGACTCAGCTTCTTCTTGGCCATTATCACTTAGGATCACTCGACAGTCGTCACTTCGTCAGTCGCTGGTCGCTGCCGCAAGGGGTAATATGTGTATTTGAGTGGCACGTGTTGGCATATTAAACGGGATGACGATCGTATTAAGCGTTAAGAAATGTATGAAAACATGTCTCAAGTTGCTGGGACTGACGCAAAATGGCGTATTATGCGGGAAATCGTATTAAACGGGTTCTACTGTATGTCGTTAAAATTATATAAATTACATTATTAATGAACACTACATTAAAATAAATAATAACAAACAAATTACCTATGTCCTACTACGCTTTTAGCAAAAGTCATAATTTCGCATACAATTATCACAATTAATATAAGAAGCGTATTTGGCTACATTTCTAAACATAACGATCTCTATCTATGGAATGACATATAACATAATAATTTTATAATTACGTTATATTGTCAGCAATATTATTTTGGCTACTGTATACAAACTGAGTTCTTTTAGATAGAACCTTACGGCCAAATTTGAAACTATGAAAACTTGAGAAAATGCTTCTATATTCGAACTCTCAGATTATCGAAGAAATAAGGTAACGAGCCCCAATAGTTGACCATTTAAGGTCATAAAAATTCCTTTTTTATTGCTAAATCTTAATTTTCACCCGCATTCAATTAGTGTTTCTTTTTCTGAGCTCTACAGAAGTTTTTCAACGACATTAAATTAGTGATTGTGCTTATACAATAATGGAATAAAATAAAAAAAATCTGCGACTTGAATCAGTAGTGACCACCCTACATATTGACTTTGTAACTATTTTTTTTTATATTTCACATAAAACGTTACCTTAATTAATCCCAAACAAATAAAAAAGAATTAAAAAAAAATATTAATAGTAAAATTTTTGATATTCTGTACGTTTGAATTACATAAATTCGTATAATAAAAATAACTAAGGTTTATAAAGGTATTTTGTTAAGGTAATATTGGACCTTCTAGAAGAAGATGATAACATTTATCTTCTTCGCAGCCGTGATACTCACCACTGTTGGGCATAAGCCAAGTAGTTTGAGGTATGCTTTTAATTAAGGACAAATTTTGCAGAACTTCAGGAGGTAGTGACAAAAATATAATCTGCAAAATCGGTTTGTTTAGAAAACCAATTTCAATATTATTATGCCTACATTTTACAGGTTATAATGACAAGTATTTTCATTAGATTGTAGTATGACTATTAAGACTCTTCTATTGCTATAATTTATATATTCCCTATATTTTACATTTCCCTTATTTACTATTGCTTTACTACTTTGTTTGATTGCAAAATTAAGTTAGCTATTAAAACGATACCAAGTTTAAGTATTATTTGGATACTTGTTTTCTTTTATTTTAATATTTTTCTACATTTATCATTATATTTCAAGAATTTAGTTATTTATGTTCTGTTTATCTCAATAAAAATAATCTGTTACATATAAGTACAATAACATTATTTAATAATTGAAAGAAACAATACTCTCAAAAGTCGGAAGAATATTTTTATAATTGGTAAATCATCTAAAAAAATTACGTTTTCTAAAAATCTATTTACTACGCTTTTCTGTTCATACTTTATAATTTGGCCTTAAGATAAAATCTGAAAATTAAACTCGCCTGTATTTAATATTCCTATGAAAATTACATTCTAATACTTACTTATACTTATTGTCATATATTTTATTTATATTTATTTACAGCTAGCGGTCGCTTTATTAAGCTTTATTGTCACCACAGCCTTATAGAGTGAGATCCACCCGTTTATTGTCCTATCACCTAATTATATTAATTAATACTTAAAATAACTCGTACAACTTACTATATTTCTATAATACTAATGCAATATTCGAAAATATAATTTTGAAATTAAATTATGAGAAGCTTAAAATAATTATATTATCAAGATATCAATTATAATGTTTTATAAATATGAATACATTTTATAAAAGTGCTTAGCAACAAGTGCGTGGGGGATCTTATACCCTTTCCGCCATAACTTTGGACATTGTGAAAATTATCATTACAACTAAATTTTAGTATACATTTTTATGTTTAAATATAATACAAAAAGATTGTGTTATGGATCGTAGAATATATTATGCACGCGTCCCGGCCATTTACAAAATAATGCATTGGAATATTCATATTAATTTTAGATTTATTTACACTTAAGGTTGATAAAATCAAATAAGTATACACTCGTATATACTCAATAAGTATACACTCAAATAAGTATACTACAATAAATTTATGATGATTGACATTATTTGATTAAGTCAAAAGAATAGCAAAAAACCTATTTATAATTAGATAAATATACATATAATCCATTTATTAACTGACATCGAAAAATAAATTAGATAACCCTTGATTACTCAATAGATTACCATTGTTTTTTTTTAATATTATATAGATAAGTCACTGAAACTGATATATTTATTTATTTAACTAATCATTAGATATGATATATATAAATAAATAACTACACGCAAGTATAGTTTTTATGTTCAAGAGCAGAGAATTGACTGCGTAGAGATCCATTGAAATAACAACGTTATATTACATTATATAATTAATTCTATCATTTTATGTTTATAGAGACATTATTTAAGATCTGTAGCTAATAATAAAGTACTTTATTAAAAATTTACTTATTTAATTATATGTTGGTCAATATAAAATAAATTAAAATGTTTTTGTAATGTTTTAGCCTCGTCTCTTTTATGAAACAAAAAGATAGATGATGAAATATGAGTGTATAAAAGATAGATAAGAGTGGACTCCACCTATTCTTTTAGAGATACAGGTGACAGACATTTACCCTAGCAACTGGGAATATTAACAGAAACTTCCTTGTATTTCTACTGTTCCTATATTCCCGAAGTACTCGGCATTGTCTGGGACGTCTCTAAACGTAATTTATTAACAACACATACCTATTAATAACTTTTTAAATGATGTAAATGATATTTATTGCTCTAATTATTTAAAAATATTCATCAGATTTTTAACAAAACGATGAAACTAATTTAATAAGTAGGTATTGTATTCTATATTTTTATTTAAATTAGGAGTATAGGTATTTACATCGAAACGTAGACATTTATATGAAATAGGGTATTGAAAAATGAATTATATTTATGCGCACAAAACTATTTTAAAATATTTAAGTCCATGTATATTTGTGTACCTAATATTCTATTCATATTTTACTGTTAATATATATTTATATAAAAGATTTATTAGAAACATTGGCTGAAGAGAAATACCGAGTTTACCATGAGAGCTCGAGGTTTGCTTTGATGAATATCGGACTACATTCATAAAAATGTCAAATGGATAAGTAAATGTATATACTAATTTTATTTTTAAAGGTTTGCATTCTATGAAATTTTAGCTAAAATCTATTCGGACTTTGGTTCTAGTACTTTGTAGTCTACGATTATACGTGGAACAGGATTAACTTTTCAGTTTTACTTATTTCATTAAAATATTTTTTTAAATGCAAACAGATATGGGTACTTAGAGCAACATGTAAAAATATGTTTTTGACAATAACATAAATATATTTATATTACTGTTTTATTCCAAATCCATTTGTGCAAAAATAAAACACGGTGGCTGTTTAATTTTTTAAGCACAACTAAACATCGTGTATTTTCCTAAACACGGTTAAGTTTAAAATTAAGATTTTTGTTGTCTAATTAATATTATAAAAACTTAAGTACAAGACACATTTGAGATGATAATTCTCACCTATGTCCAAAAATCTAACTCGTTATAAACGTTCGTTATTTAATATTATATTAAAATACTATTATTTAGCATTTTACTATCATTTTAACTGTTATTTTTATATTTATTTTACAATATTATTTGTAATGTTTACTACTACTATCGCTTATATTAATGGGAGAATTATATTCATTCGAATGAGTAAATGTTTGAAAGTTAATGTAGAAGAACTATAAAAATATCAGAATAAACAAATAGAGATCCAAAATTATTCGTTTATATTCATGAATAGATGTTTTTTACCATTAAGTATTTACCCATTCTTATGCCGGATTTTTTACGAATTAGATTTTTTCAGAGCACTATATTTGATTTTTTTTATTCAAAATACAAGAAATACAACAACATAAATATTAAACTAAAAGAATTAATCGGGCTTTACTAGACATTTACTGAACTTATCTATAGCTAAAAAATTATTTGTGTAAATAGTTTAATTTTTTTTTTATCATAAATTGTTAATTTTAATTAAAGTTCATAGACATTTTAATAGTCTGTATCTATTTTAAACTTTTGCATGTTATTTAATTAAATAATAATAGAAATGTAGCTCGTTTAGCATTTGCGAATAAATTCAGAAATCAAAATATTTTTAATTATACTAATAGCTGATCGCTAGATAGATAGATAGTTTGATGCATATATAAACGAAAAACAATCGCTTTTTTTACAATTATCTCATTTAAAAGTGAATCACAAAATTTGAACACTAACAAGTCCACAATAAGTAGGTGGTGCACATTCTTAACAAGTGAGTATATTGGTCTCAAACACCTCCAGTCAAAAATTATTGTCAATCACTAATAAATAGTAAGTCGAATACACTCGTATTAAAATTAAAAAATATATATAATAACATTTATCAAAATAATCATAATCTTACTTTAATCTTTTTTTGATTACTTTTAAATTTGTTAAAAAAATGATAGTCTGCAAAGTAACTGCTAATATATTATAGTATTTCTAATAAGTATTATGGCTGTACAGTAATACTTAAATAATATAACCCTAATTATTATCACACACATATAAAATTGTCACTGCTGGCTTACTTACTAAATATTTACATTTCAGAGAAGATCTATTGAGAATATGTAGCGCGGAGTACTCACGTCCTATTATTTTCTTTTTATGAATTATATTATACATACATAGATATTATATGTTCAAATTCTACTATAAAAAAATAACAAAAATTAGCACCGCGAAATTAATAAAATACATTAGTAAGTACTATCTCCAATTTTCACGGCTATCTTCCAAGGGAAGATACGCGGTCCTTTGATAGGCTTACATGGGGATATGGATCCAACACGCAGAGGCCTTTGGAGAAATTTAATGTAAAAATGGGATGGGACGTCTACCGCTGACACTCCACGTCTGCACATAACACTCGTGGACTGCCAATGGTAGGTGTAAAACTATTGTGTGATGATCGTATCTAATAACTGTTTATGGGGTTGGAGGTTTGATTATTTATTTTTACTAGATGTTACCAAAACAAAAAAGGTTGATTGCGTTGACTATAGTCCATAAAATATAGGATGATCTCTGTGACAGTTGTCCCTAGTGCTGTCACGCTTACGATAAAGTCCGTAGTTTTTTATCGATAAAACTCTTTATTTTTATAATTGTGATATTCTATTATAGTTAAAATACAATCAATGAAAATCTTTTTGAATTTATTTCAAACAAAACTGTTTTTTTCACTGTTTTAATTATTCAAAAGGAGTATAATCAAGGTCTAAGTCACTATTATCGTCATCAATGAAGCGTTCCTGCTAGAGCATTTATCATTTTTCACTAAAATATGGACAGTCATTAGATCAATCGATCAATGGCGACTGTTTTATAAATATGTCTAGTTTATGGACAATAATGCGTACCTAATAATTATCATTTACTCCGAGACGAAAAGGAGTTTTTTAATGTTTAATTATGTCAATTTATGTATTTTATAATGTAACTGTCTGTTTTAATTGTAAAAAATATGTGGAAAGTTTTATATAAGTACTGTATTGGGTTTAATGTCTTTTATGAATAATTTAATAAAGATCGGTTATCGATGTACGTATATCGACTGTCCCATCTCTTTTTTATTTTCAGTCCGGTATGACCTTGTACGTGCGTAAGCGTCATTTATGTATAAAATGTTTACTAGGTATTTCAGTACTTACGAGGTACATTTTAGGCATGAATATTAATATTTTTATATTTATAATATATTATATGCAATTCATTTGCAATAAAAATGGCACGAAAAGAATGAAAATATATTTGATACAAAATGAAATTTTAAACATGTCGCTCGTTCGAACTTACTTCGTTGGTTTCGTTGACATCTGTCACAGAGATCAAGCTATATTCTATGGACTATAATTCTATGGACTATAATTCTATATTTATTATTTTGAGATTGATTGTTATTTTTTAAGATGATAAAATAAGATTTTAAGATAGCCTCTCTCTGCTTGTAGCATGAGAATTGCATTTAATTTTATGCAGTCGTTTTATATGAGGCAATTACAAACTTATAGTCAAAAATTCAATACAATATTTTTTGCCTTCTAAATACTAGTAATTTTTCTTCCATATCTAACATTGACTCGCTACAATTTTATTATAGATATAAATCAGGTTTATTTTTCTGTTGAAATTTTTAGAAAAACAGTAGTTATTATTATTTTTGCGATGCATGACAATAGCATATTAAATTTTGCATAGTGCACTTAGGTCAAAATATATAAATTTATAGTGATCATATAAGCATTAATGTCATAAGTATATACTTATAATTTGCAAGATATACGAACATATCTGCATAATAATATAAAAGCTATTTATTCTATCTCAATTTTATTCTATTGTAATCTATTATCGGATAATTACAAATTACATTTTCATTAATAATTATAAATACATAGGTTTATATTATACATTTAAGCTAATTAATTATTATTTTATTATCATTTGTCTACCTTGACACAGCTCTAAACTAGAAAATTAATACTTAAAATTAACGGGTTATCACAAAATCTATTGTCAAATATCATATAAAGAGCATTGTAAATCCTTCCAATGTGTTCGGATTAGAACAATTGAATAAATTATAACTAAATATAGGTAATCACAGAAAATACTTTAAAGCGTAAAAGCAAAAAAATACACATATTAAAGAACGTAGTTCTGAGATCTATTATGTATAAGCAAGTAATTAGGACACTACTTTACCAACACAACTAAAAGAAACTATAAACTTTCTATCAAATAAAAAGATTTTTTTAAATTTCTTATTCTTCTTTTTAAAAAAGTGATCTTTCGCGTTCATTGGTTTCTCAATACAAAGGTATAACTCAACAAAACGTACAATTATATCACTTTAAGTACATATACATTTAAGATTATTTTAATGTATTTTAAGCCAATAGAAGGGAAATATTTGTTTTTAGCATAATAACTTACAATATTTTGATCTGAAACAGTTTCTGCAGTTTCTTTATTTAGTAATATATAAAATTAATTACCTGTAGGTAAACTTCACAGCATTACATTATAATAAGTTTAACAAATACAAATAATAATAAATATTAATTATTAACTAAAATATTACACAATAATGATAACATCACTCCCCGTTATAATAATAACATTATATTAAAATGTCTACTACTCCTATAATACATATTACATTTATGCGTTCAATTAAATACAATTCTAAATTTGAACAATTGATTACTTCGTAAATATTTATAAACATTTCACAACAATTTTATGAAACTTAGTAACAAGGACGAGATTTTTTTTACGGTAACGATCAAGTTAAATATGATATAATTAAGCTACACTCATCCCAAAAAGAAAACAAAATATTTCTACTGTGATATGCAAATATAATTTATATACAATTATACAGGTACAACAGTAAATCAAATAGATACATAATGTACATTTAATGCGTAATTCATAAAATAAATCACAAAGCTTGTGAGATTTTCATTCAAAAACATATATCTACTATTAAAAGACCATCGACAAGATTTTTTTTTTAACAAAAGTAAATTAGGTTACATACAAGCTAATGATTATACACAATTACAATTTGTATTATTATAATTTAATACAATTGCCTATAAAAACAAGTTATTTAGAATCTCAACTGCGTTGTATACGAAGTTGAATAAAATATGTTTCTTGAGGAAATGTTCCGCGAAAAGTGTTTTTCTTTATGCTTTTCAATTGAACGTAGTAGATTTTTATAAAGAGTTATTTAATTATCTTCTGGATATTTTTAAATGGTTGCCTACCTTATTTCATAAAAACAGAACACGAGTAATTATGTGTTAACATACTTGTGTCAAAAGGAGAAAATTTTAAGAAAATTTTAAGTTTTTTTTAAACTGTTCGGCGACAATATACTTTATTTACAACAGTTTATATTAAACAAGTTATTATAAAACATTACATAAATATGAAACCAAATTTAAATTTGCCATAAATTATTATTTTAGTCAAAGTTGCGAGAATTATGGTTAATTGTGTAGAATATAGTGATAGATGCCAAAATGTGTTTGAGTTTTCTGAAACATCAACGCGGTAACATTCTGACATAAGCATTACAAGATTACATTTTATAATTGTTATAATTGCCTAAATAATTTTATTACCTATCATTGCTTTATTTATTAGATCTTAGGTCATTTTATCATAGATTACCCCTCTTATCTAGGCACCGATACTGATGACTAGTGTACTTTACTTTTAATAATATACATTGCCATTAATATAAAATATTCAAACAAAAGAAAAGCCACAGTGATTTCCAATATTGCGGCAATTATTATTTATAAAATTGTATTTCATTATTTTAAAATTTTATTTTATTATTTTCATTCTATATGAAATAAAACGGGTCATGGGAATATAGTCCTTCCATAACCACATTTTCGACCACTGGTACGTGGAGACCAGTTATTTTTTATGAAATAAAGAAAGAAATTTTAACTTGGTTAGATAATAAAAAAATAGCATATTTATAATCACAAATATTAAAAACTAGTCTGTTTTTAAAGTAAGCTTCATATAAATGAATTCAAAATTCTGTGTTCTAACATGGATAATAAATTAATAACAATCCTGATAACTGTTATTTTTATTGAGAAGTGCATAGAAGAGAATAGAACTAGTTTGACTTTATATGAATGGCACTGCTACGAATTATCGAATTTGGTAGCAGTTCAACTGTATCATGGAGGATCTCGATTCAATTTGCTTGGCAATATTTCCGAAAAATTGAAATCCTCACCAGAAAGCGGCGAACAGGCAGTGTCATAAAATCATCGCTGTAGAAAGTCGCGATTTTTACATAACTAACAGAACATTGGGAGTACGGACCCTCGCCACTTTGACAACAAAAACATTTGTTATTACAAATACTACGCGTACGCGTACTAGCAAACAAGCGCTTAGAAACTTTTTGTATGAAATTCAATCGTCGTCTTTCAGAAGACATATATTATGGAATGAAACAATTAACTACCGTAACATTATAGTTGGACAAACTTTAATTTTAACAGCAACGTACTTACGTTGCTGTTAAAATTAAAGTCGTCTTAAATTATAGTAGTCATTTAAGTAAAGATTTAATAGCAAAAAACTTAGTGTATCTTCAAAGAGGCGTAATATTCACATTAATCCATGGTTATGTACGAACTGATAAACGTGGAATCTATTAAAAATCATTTTCTTTGAAAAATATGGCATAGGAAATAATCCAGCAATTTGTTTATCCACGCTTCAAACATTCTGTTTCTTTCTAAATCCACTTACATAAAAAATAATAAGTACTACTAAGTAATAGCCGTCAGTAATTACAAATTAATCTAGCTCGTGTTAAATTTTTGATCAAATTTTTAACAATGACAATTTTTTGGCAATGTAACCAATGTTGTCAATAGTAGAATTTTCTAAATAATTTTTACTCTTTGAAAAGAATATTATGTTTAGAAAAATTTCAGTGTATTTAATGGAATTAATTATTCTAACACGTATAGAATAAATAAGATTGCAGTTGGCCCTTATTTATTTTGAATAATTTATATAGCAGAATGTATCACGAACCACAAAAATATCACGCGTCGTAGATAAATATCAAATCACATTGCGGACCACAAGATTTTTTAACATGTGGTCCATCAATACAGATCGCAATGGTAGTCGCGATTTATATTGAGTATCAAGACTACACCTAACAAAATGACTAGATGAATAACAAACGATGATAATGAAGTCTGTATTGAGTAGATTAAATAACACTGAAAACACTCTATCAAAGATGCCAGAAAATCAGCTTTTACTTTTACGCTAAAACAGTTAAGGCGGTATACTGACTAAAATCCAACATCTATGATAGAAATTATAGCAATACGTAAAATAGGCGCAGTATTTATTGTTGATAGTAGTCGTTTTGTGTCGGATAGTCAGAAGAAACATCATTATATTGGTGTGCAGGCGGTTGTACTGGCTCAGCTTGATAAAGTGCGCCAGAGACGAAAGGATTATTCGGCACGTGCGCTGCACTCGCCAAAGGTGGTGCGGAAGGCCTCGGAGGGGCAATAGCACCGTAACCTGACCGATCTGTGTCTCGCAGTGGCGCTGATGATGTCTCCGTCTTACAAAATTGTAATACCAAGTTGTTAGGCACATAAATAAATGAAATACTATGTCATAAGATAATGATAATTTGCAAAGGAAGGAAATGGTTTCCAACTTCTCTTATTCTATCTTTTCTAATTAAATTTGTTGCGGGACCCAAGTGTCTCTGACCGCAGTGTCTTGTACGGACACCATTGTGGATCCTGGCTTACAGGAGTTATAGTGGTGGGATTGTGTGCTGGGATTAGCCCCAAAAAAAAAAATAATGATAGATAACCATTAAGTTATGTTCACTATTCACATAGGATTATCTGCATCGGATATCCAGTATGTTGGTTTCTAATTTAAGTGAACGTAAAATGACCTAAGTGGGAACTGTTGCATCGTATCTAGTGCGCACTTACTAAGATCTCAAGGTTTGACTTTAATGCTTACTCCTGTACGGAATCCTCAAAAGCTTGATTAATTTTAAGACTGTAAATTTTTTTACAAACCGTTGATTTATCAATATAAATTTTCATAGAGAAATACTACAAGAGAGATTCTTTGAGAGGCAAATTTTATTAAAAAAGTGTATGTAATTAAATATACTTACAAAAGTGGTTTCGTGCTCTAAAGATTTCATAGGCGGCGCTTCCTCGATGGCAGGGTCTGCCCATGGTTGTAACTCGCCCGAAGCAAATATTGCGTATATAGTGATACCGATGAAGTGTACCGTAGCACCCATTAGGAATACTTCACGCCATTCGGTTATCGCCTTTTCCTTCTCGTTCTGTTACCACAAATATTCAACGTATTAACAGTAGAACGTTTATGTTTGATTATTATTTTTAAAGAGTCTCAAGTTTTATTTAAGACTATAAGATCTCTTGAAAGCAAATAAATTAATTCTTTAAGAAAACATTTCCTTTATTTTGTTTTTGTTTGCGTACATCATTCACGTAGGATTTTGAAATGATAACACCATAAATGTGTACCATCATCATGTTTGGTGCACATTTAATTATACAAATAACAATATATTCTTCAATTAATAAAAAAATTACATTGTTTATGCAGAACTAGCATAGTACAAAATAACACAAACATAATCGGAGCAATTATAATAACAGATTTTTGTTAGGATATAGCAGAGTGTAAAATTAAATAGGCTATCTCATCAAGACTACTCTCATTTAATAGTTTAAATCTCACGTTCAAAAACCATAACTCAGAAATGATAAGGTTACCACCTAACAAAACTTATGTTGCACTATATTTTTCATATAAAATAAATCAATGAAGATGTAGATAAAGATTGTATGAAATAAGAAACAAAAAAATATGAATCTTGTAACTGATTCGTTATTTCAAAGTTTTCAGTTAATAATATTTGTGAGTAGCATTTGAATATTTAGGCTGTATACAATAGGAGGTCATTCGTGCGAGATGTTGAGCGGCGGGCGATAATAAAGTGTTCAGCCGAAGTACGGCGCGTGTAACGCATCGTCGCGCACTCACAATGATGCTCATTCTGTATTCCGCGTGCGACTTGCGCCTAGCTCGATTTCCTTTTTAAAATTAGCTACGGACGAATGTTCTTTTTGTTTCGCTGGTTTTTACTGAAAGCTATACCTATAATATTGATGGGGGAGTGGCATGATAAAGCTTAGCTATGAAAAAATGCAAAATTATCTTAAATTAATTGTGAGAGGTTCCGCAAGCGTTAAATTTCCCATTTAATGTCTTTTGTAAGTGCTACGATGGTAGCCGATGTCTTTATTTAAACATATGTATCACAGCCCATACTTGACAACGTTCAAAATTATACTTTAAGAGTTACAAGTCTTATTATTATCCATCCGTGAAACTGTCCATTTTTGAACAGACCACTGTGTCTTTGGCTTTGCTTATTTGGGAATTACTTCGGTAACGGAGTAAGAATACAATTCACCAACCTTGCCTTGCTTGAGGGTGTCGTAAAAGATGACTTAGGGATATGATATGCCAATAACATCTATGCGAGAGAAGGAAAATCAACATAAAACCCTATACCAGCCCGTCTGACTAGTGTGGTATAGTAGAAAAATTTCCCTCCTATTATGAGGATGCAGTCCAGCATTAGGAAATGTATGAGCGGCAATAGTGACAAATTAAGATAGGTTCAATTCTAACTCAGAACAATTTGTATAATTTATAAATGATCGTTCTGATTCCAAATATAATTTGTGCCCGTTAATTGCAGTATTTTCTTCACGGCAAAGGCCTGGCTGTACAAACGCGGTATTGTAAAGGTCCATGTGCGGGCAGTATCACTTACCAGGTGTGCTGCCTGGTCGTTTGTCACCATTGACAATAAAAATAAAATTGCATGTATACAACCGTGTAATGATGGAGTAAGAATACAATTCACCACCCTCTTATCTTACCCGTGGGTGATCGTACGAGACGACTAAGGGATATAAAACGCATATAACATCTATGAGAGAGAAGGAAAACTCGAAATAAAATCCTTTACCAACACGTCTGACCAGCGTGGTATAGTAGATCAATTACCCTTCCATTATGGAGGAGGCCCGAGCGTAATAGTGGGACGTATATGGGCTGAGATGATGATGATGATGATGATGTATACAATCCACTACTTACCGTCAATTGTATGAAATATACACTACAATTACAGGAAGTACTCGCCTTATAAGCATTTGTTCTCTGCAGATCTTTAACAAAGGTTTTATTAGCATGTGCGTGGAATATATCCACTTTAATATTAGATCTTACCTTATCGGCAGTCATGATATCGATAACGATGGGCACCACAAAACCAGCAATGGTGCCGATACCATTAGAGAGACCCATGAGGATAGACGCGTAGCGTGGTGCAATGTCCAGATGGTTCACGTTATAGCCAGAGATAGCGAAGCCACTGCATGCTACACCCAAGGTCAATTCTATTGTGGCCACGTACTGATGAAAAAAATAATGAAAGTCAAAATACATTGTCTGCACAGATGAGGTAGTGGTTTGGTTAACAGCTCTTGGGCTTAGTATCATAGATTCGATCCCTACGCAATCGATTCGATACCTACCCTATGTACGATCCACAAATTTGTTGCTCTGAATTTGTATATTATTTGTGTCTATTAATTTTATATTAGCAAAGTCTTCTTGGACAGCAGAAGATATTCTTTTATGCTGGACATTATCTCAAAAAATGATAAATGTATGTTTAAATAGGCGAAATTTACGTAATTAAATTTTGACAGGTTTTTAAATGAAGAATATAATATTTTATTACAACTCACGTAGTTGATAGCTTAAGAATACAAAGTCTTTCTATCTGAAGATATCCTTTTCACGTATAGCATGACAACTAAAGGACTTAAGTAAATGACATCACTCTTAAAATACTCCAAATGGATATACCGAAACGTCTAGAGAATGTGTTAGTAGGTTAATTTCCCTTTCCTTACATAAGAGGACTGTCCAAAAGTTAGACGTATAAGGATCGAAAAAATATCACTAATAGAATTTAGATATAAAAGACAAAGAAATTAAGAAATTATATTTTATAATGAAAGAAACTCATGAGCTGATAGTCTATTCATTTTATTAATATACTAGCAACCCGTCCTCGCTTCGCTTCGGTTATAGGTTATAGTCGTTTTACCCGCGTAGTTCCTGTTCCCGTGGGAATAGCGAGATAAAATATAGCATAGTTTACGCCCTGATATTATAGCTTTCCATTGGTGAAAGAATTTTTGAAATCGGTCCAGCCGTTTTGAAGATTACCCGGAACAAACAGACAGACAGACAAAATTTTTTTAATTGCTATTTTAGGCATAGGTGTCGTGCAAATAACCGTGTGAGCATGAAAAAAGCCTATTATTTTGACATTACAAACAGACACTCCAATTTTATTTATTGGTATAGATATGTCACAATGTTGAGTATTGTTTAAATTTAGTTATAAGATATTCTTATTGACTCTATTATATTATCATCATCGTTATAGCTCATATACATCCCACTGCTGGCAAGCCCCCGCCACAGAAGGGATACTGACCTACTATGCCACACTGATCAGACTAATTGGTAGGAGTTTTTATATCAAGTAATGTAAGCAAGATTACGTATATGCATATTACATCTTTTAGCCGTTTTTTAAAACACCTATGGACAAGTTAGGGAGTGGTGAATTGTATTCGTACTCCGTTAGCACACAGAATCTATCATAGCAGACTGAATTTAAATGTATTAAATAAATAATAAGATTACAATATACATACTATATTGTACATCCTAGAAGTCACAAAAATAAAACCTTAATGCTGCTTATAATATTATTAGATAGTTTTTTTTTTTGGGGTTGGGTTGCGGTCTGCGCGCTCCTCGCACCACTCCGTCCGGCGCGACAGAGGGGCGTAAGCACGCACACCCACAATCTACCCACGATGCACGTCACCTTCGTCGTTGGGCAGGGTGATTTGACGTCAGTAGTCGGCCCGACGGAATACCCCCTATTTGGGGTACCCTCCCATCGACCGACGTCCCTCCCTCGGGGAGGACGTCGGTCCTTCCTCACGCGGTCGCACTCTCGGCGGGTGACGGACTAATTCCCCGGTCACGTCACCCGCGGCCTCGGCTAGGGTGGCATGAGGCGCAGGTACTCGCGCCTACGCCGCCCCAGTCGCCGGCGGCGGATCGTCTCATCGAGGCTGCGCTCCTCGCACAGGCGATCCGCTGCCTCAATATTATTATATAGTGAAAACAAATCTCTGACTTTAAGTTTATTCAATATTGTTTCAAGCTTTTTCATGTATATTCATGAAATAAGAATACTATTGAGAACCCTATTTCTTGCCCGTGGGTGTCATAAAAGACGATTAAGGCGTCATAATATGCAGATAACATCTATGTAAGGGAAGGAAAACTCGTAATAAAACCTTATACCAACACATTTGAACAACGAAGGAAGTTCGAGCCAAGCAGTCAGACGTATATGAGCTGTGATGATGATGATTGCAGTTTTTAAACTCTTTAAAATATCCAAAAGTATAATAAAATTTACCTTGTTGTTTGCATAAGCAACAAGTACAAAAAAGAACGCCTCCAAGCCGAATCCTCCACAATTGAATAGTTTTCTCACAGTAGTAGTCGTCATAATGTTGTTTTTCCGCAAATAATCTGCCATCATACCACCAATAGGCACCAATGACGTCATTATTAGATGTGGAATGGCGCCAACAAACCCAGACTGAAATGACAAATGAAGATAATGAAGTGCTCTTTAATGTACCAAATTCAAGTTTGTTTTCCTATAAACAATCGGTACCTCTGTGATCTGCATATTAAATCTTGTCTTAAAATAGGACGACTGGAAACTAACTAATAGACAGAAGTTCCATGTTCTGCAGAAGTTTGCTACAATTATAGCGTACACCTGGAAGAAAACACATTCATTATTATCTGTTAAATCTGCATGTATAATAAAGCAGTGGAAACTATGTGTCCCAAATTTTATAAATTTACAAAATAATTGCTGTGTAAAAAACGTATTTGTATATTTATAAAAATATAAAAAACTAGCAATCCGCCCTCGCTTCGCTTCGGTTATAGGTTATAGTCATTTTACCCGCGTAGTTCCCGTTCCCGTGGGAATACCGGGATAAAATATAGCCTAGTTTACGCCCTGGTATTATAGCTTTCCATTAGTGAAAGAATTTTTGAAATCGGTCCAGCCGTTTTGAAGATTACCCGGAACAAACAGACAGACAGACAGACAGACAAAAATTTTTTAATTGCTATTTTAGGCATAGGTGTCATGCAAATAACCGTGTGAGCATGAAAAAAGCCTATTATTTTGACATTACAAACAGACACT
Organism: Lymantria dispar; assembly: GCA_032191425.1. Taxonomy (NCBI): domain Eukaryota; kingdom Metazoa; phylum Arthropoda; class Insecta; order Lepidoptera; family Erebidae; genus Lymantria; species Lymantria dispar. Next base: position 18,727,664 of record CM063447.1, on the reverse strand, counting down.
CCAATTTTATTTATTGGTATAGATAATTGTGAGCGATAAGAAACGGGTAACAGTACACAAAAAAAAAATTAGTCTATATGTATAAACATAGGTCCGTATAAACATAAAACCATATAACCATGAACAGCTTCTGTCGCGATTTTGCCGTAGTGTTTAATTTCATTTTAGAGGAACATTTAGACTCTTTCTCATTATAATCGTAATTGTAAGCAATTTTTAAAGATAATTGTCAAACAGGAGTGCGTAATAAAACTTAATTTCAGATAAATGACATCAGGCGGTATAATAAATGTCAATTCTATACATTCATTCTATTAGCCTATCCTATAAATTCTATACTATCCTATTAATCCTATTCTACTAATTATATATGTGTAAATTTGTGATAGTATTTATATTTTTTAATGTTGCTTACTCAATCACGCGTAAATCATTAAACAAATTTGGATGAAAATTGGCACATAGATTAACCATTTACTGGATAAACAAAAGATACTTTTTATCCTAGTAATATAATCCTTAGGATAATAAATCAATTTTATTTTTTAATTCGCGCAAGCAAATGCTGTTCATTTTGGGAAAGGTACTTATTATATCCTGGAGAAGTTATATATTTCGTCTTGGTAAAGTTACTTATTACGTCTTAACAAAGTTACTTATTCCATCTTGGGCAAGATACTTATTATAAACAAATTCTGTTGCCCGTATTTCGATTAAATTTCAACTTGGGAAAATTGCTTCTTACGCAGGTAAAACCGCGGACAGAAGTCAATATTAAATAAGCTAGTTACAGTATGATTGATTAAATATACGAAAGTATAAATATTTATACTTACGGGTGGTGAGGTAGCAAAAGCTTTCCAAGGCGTTGCCCAAAAACCAGGCATTGCAGCTTGTGTTGCAGTGCCAAGAGATTGTTCGATGTAGGTCAACTCTTTAGCTGCAATAGTTGGATGCTTACTGGGTCTTTCAAATACCAACCACAGCCATAATGTATACCTGAGTAACAAATCAGACATGAATTAAATTTGTAATATAGTTTCTATAACAAATTTAACAGTAAACAACAATATTTACCATATGACACCAAATATTCCGTAGAAATAAAATGGTGCCTGCCAACCGATGTAATCTGTAAGAATACCAGACAGGGGCATGCCAACTACTATTCCGGCGTAAGTACCACAGAAAGCTAGAGTTGCCAAACGAGAACGCTCCAGCGGTGGAGCCCACATTCTCCAGATGCCATGACAAGATGGATAAGTTACACCCTGTAATAAAAGTCCGAAGCAAAATTATTTAGTGAAATAGAAGAAAAAATCATAGCAGATATTAATATAATACAGATATCGATTTGCCCAATCTTAAAGTCTTATTAGGATAGCAGAGGTATTGAAGAATCAACTAAGCCCGGATATGCTGAGACGAGTAAATACGTCACCATAGCAACGGAGGGCCCGGTAATCCTGAAGAGGCTTTGTACTTCGATAAGCGATGTCTACTATACTCAAGTACGATTCACGATTGAAATCTATCGTTTTTAAGCCATCATTTATAATAATACCTTTGAAATTGTGTATTTGAAATATTTAAAAGATATATTTAAGCTGCTTAATATCATTATTATTATAGCTCATATACGTCCCACTACTGGACTCGAGCCTGTCCACGATAGATAGGGAAATGACCTATTATACCACGCTGGTCAGACGGGTTGGTATAATGTTTTATTTCGAGTTTTTGTTCTCTTGCATAGTTCTTATATGCACAAGATATCCCTTAGACGCCTTTTGTTACACCCACGAGAAAGAGACGTGGTGAATTGTATTCTTACTCCGTCACTATATACGGATAATGATGATTTTATAATTTAAAAAAATAATGCAAATAGTCTTAGAATAATAACGTATAGAAGGTAAGTTCATGCACAAAAAGTGAGGCATTTCAATTGGAGCCTAATGGAGCTTACACCGGAACCGTTCCCTAATGTACAAGTCATTGTACTGCACGAACGTACGCAACTCTTAAAAAATAAATAGGTAATTATGACGGTTTGTGCATTCAAATGGTGTCACAACACATTTGAAAAATATAAAAATATTATTAACATTACTTTTAAAGGTAATTCGACGATTTGTGTTAATAAAAACAAAATTTGATTTCATAATTTGTATAGTGGTGTGCGTGTGTACGTGTGTAATCGTCTGCGCGCCATTAGTATTTTTAGATTCAAATTTTGAAAGTTCGAAGTATTGACACTATCCTTCTATACGTTATTATTCTAAGGCAAATAGTATTTTACAGATATAATTTCAAATAATAACATTATTATTTTCAACCCTAAATTATGTATATTAAGATGGAGATACAGTAATATACATAAACAAACATCAGTGAAAAGGGTAATACCGTAATAACATGCATTTACTTTTACAAAAGTAAAATGAAATAGGGGAGTTAAATCCAAACGTGACGAGTCGTACATTTGTCACGAACTTTACTATGAAATTTGAAGCATTGATAATAAGCTTGATCATGCAAACTCACGTACTGAATGTCAAATGTCCCAAATTTTAAATGTGTGATATCTCATTTAATATATGTATATTTTCCTTTTACAGCACGATTTGGCCATAAATACTATTTTAAAAATTCTTGGAGTTTCATTAATTATGTTAATATATTAAAATTATAATCATCATCATCATCGCAGCCCATATACGTCCCACTGTTGGGCTCGGACCTCCTTCACAATGGGAGGGAATTTAACCTACTATACCGTGCTGATCAGACATATTGGTATAGGGTTTCATTTCGAGATTTCCTTCTCTTGCACAGTTCTTATGTGCATTGTATATCCCTTAGCTGTTTTTGACGACATCCACGGGCAAGATAGGTAGTGGTGAATTGTATTCATACTCCGTCGCTACACGGAAAAAAAAATTACAATGACTGGATTACATTATGCTTTGTGATGGTTACGAATACTACTGACCTATATTTTGCTCGTGGATGTCGTAAAAGACGACTACTACAAACCTAGATCAACTCTATCTGATGCAGTTTGGTCAATAATAACATTCCCAAAGAGGGCTAGTAATGAGTTAGAGGATTAAGGGACAAAAAACTATGCATTACCAAAACTTTAGTAATATGTTCTATGGAAGAAGAATACATATTACGTCGACCCCAAGAAATTAGGATACGAACAGGATGATGATGTCGATAATGGACCGTGTTGTGTAAAAAATAACACACATTGAGTTTTAGACGCGTTTGGGAAAAAATCAATATAGATTCCAAGCTCAAATTAAAGTCGTTTTATATTAGTCTAGTTTTAATAAATAATATATTCAATAAGTTATATGCAGGGTGCATATAATTTATTAGATATGCCATTATTTAATTCTAATTTTTATTACATAAATATTAACAGCGTATACGCGGATCCACAAATTGTTGTTCTGAGTCTGGATGTAATTTGTGTCCGTTAATTATATATTTGTAAAGTCCCCTGTAATACAAGGGTTATTGCCTTAGTGCAGGGTTTTGTCTTGGCTTGTTCGCCACTCCCTCCTATCGCCCGGATCGAATGGTGCGACACCATGACGCTCCACCAAAAAAAAGGTGATCTCTTTAAAAAAAGAAAACATACATATATTAGCAGTTTATAAAATGTAACATACCTCTACAAATCCTTGCGCAATTTTTAGCATAACAACAGCAGCAGGTCCTACTGACATAGCACCGGGTATGGCTATGTTCAATAAAGCAGAGATCGCAATAGCTACGCCGAAGATTCTGTTAGCTGGATACATGGACGCTAGATAACCGCCAGGTACTTGAGTAATAAGATATCCAGCAAAATAAGAGGCATCAATGGACGATTCTACTTCCAAAGTCCAATTAAAAGGAGTTTTTTCAGAAGTAGTATTCTGTAATATAAACATAATGTAATGATTTCTTTCATTTCAGTCCATACAAGTCCCATTATGGGGCTCGGACCTCCTCCACTATGGAAGGGATATTGATGTACTGAACCAGGCTGAATAGACGCGTTGGGGTTTTATGTCGATTTTTCCTTCTCTTGGACTGACCTTATCTATATATTATATCCTCTAATTACCTTGTACGACACCCACAGGTAAGAGAGGGGGTGGTGAATTGAATTCATATGCCATCCCCACACAGAAAATAATTGATTTCTTTACAAAATAAAAAAAAAAATCTTTACAAATATGTACCTACCCCTTAAAATGTAAGGTAGAATAGTAGAAGTATATAGTAGTAGTCGGCTAAAGGAGCACATGGTATGTTTGGTTGCACTTTCCTAGTAAACTTATAACACAGTTGTGCTCTCCAATCCGCTTGCCAATTATGGCATTGGCTACAAAAGAATGGATATTAATAGGCTGTAGGAATAAATACTGTTTCTTCTTGTTCTTCATAGTCCTGCCGTTACAAACTACATAAAGGAATGGATTTTTTTTATTATATCACGGTGACCTGATGAATTGTTATACGGTCCTACAGTCATATATCAACATACCTCTGTAAATATTTGGGTGTTTTTGTCTTGTATTTTACTTTTTTTTTCATATGTTTAATAAGTATTTAAAAAGAATATAAAATTTACCGTTGTCACTTCGGTCATCTTGAGCTTGGCCATACTCATGTTACAGCGCATGCCAAACATAATACTGAAGCCGATGCAGGCCATCAGCGCTACTGTATAACGCGCACTTAAACATGGACATTCCGCGCGTACGTATTTATCTGTTACAAAATACAATATTAATAGTATATTTAGCTCACATTGATTACACGATTACGGCAAAAGTAATTCTTCTATTTAGGAAAGCGTGATACATCTTTTTTTTTTATTGCAAGCAGTGGCAAACGAGCAGACAGTACACCTGGTGGTAAGTGTTGCTGCCGCTCATGGACCTTTACAAGGCCGCTGCCTACCGCGAAGAAAGTGAAGGGAGTATGAATGCGTGCATTTAGGCTCGGTGATACCAAAGGCACCATCAAAACCCTTCACATGCAAACACCCTCAGAAAGTTGGGCTTCCAGCTCTCTCGCTCTCTCATCTTTCATGTTATTAATAATATCATCAAGTGACCCTGCAAATGTTATTCTGTGTAAATCTAAAAAACCTTCACATGATCGCAACGCCACCTGCTGGGTCCTATATATCTAAATAATTCTTGAATCCACATATTCGCCAAAAAAAATATCTATTCAAAATCATTCCAGTCGTTTAGGAGGAGTTCAGTCACATACACTTACAGAAGAATTATATCATCATCATCTTAGCTCATATACATCCCACTATTGAGCTCGAGCCTCTTCCATGATAGGACCCCTCCTAATTGACCTATTACACCACGCCAGTCAGACAGGTTGGCGTAAGGTTTTAGTTCGAGTTTTCCTTCTCTTGCTCAGATGATATATGTTCACCCACAGGCAAGAAATGGGGTATAATGTATTCTTACTCCGTCACAACCCAGAAAAAGAATTGTATATACAAACATATTTCAACATCATTTGCTTGTCCTCATCCCACGCTAAGTGGGTTTGGCACAACATGTTCTCCCCCTTCCATAGTTTCCTATCAGCCGTCATATCTACATTTATATATAAACACTAGCAACCCGCCCTCGCTTCGCTTCGGTTTAGTCGTTTTACCCGCGTGGTGCCCGTGGGAATATTGGGATAAAATATAGCCTAATTTACGCCCTGATATTATAGCTGTCCATTGGTGAAAGAATTTTTGAAAGCGGTCCAGCCGTTTTGAATACCCGGAACAAACAGACAGACAGACAAAAATTTTTTAATCTGTATTTTAGGCATAGGTGTCGTGCAAATAACCGTGTGAGCATGAAAAAAGCCTATTATTTTGACATTACAAACAGACACTCCAATTTTATTTATTGGTATAGATATATATATATATATATATATATATATATATATATATATATATATATATATATATATATATATATTAAGATATTAAACAACTAAAAATGATTTTATATATATTTCAACATCTGTGTAAATATTTTTTTGCAGTCGGGTTACAGCCCGTTAAACTTATATCAATAATACTAATAATAATGTAATTATATTTTGGTTAGCTCTTGTATTATAAGAAATTAATACCTATGGCCCGTGGTGGTGGTCGATCAGGTGAGGGTGGCGTCTCCAGGTCTTCACCATCATACATCTGGTCGTAACCCTTCTGATCCACGTGGAAGTTTTCATATTCGGTGTTTCTGTAACAAAAGAAATTAAATTATGGTAATTATTTACACATTATTCAATAAATATAAATAAATTTAAAATTAGATCTGCTTTTTAATAATGACTAGAAGAGCCGCTCAAATACATCGCACCATTAGTAGAGAATTATCACATTTGTAACTGTAACATTGTAACAGAATCTGGTTACACTTTAATAAAATTGCTTTTTATTGCCTTTTAATGGCAAAGGAGTAAACAACCTAATAGTAAGTGGTAACTACCACTCAAGGCGTGTGCTAAGTTCCGTTTATTCTATTCCGAGATCCGTCTCAGAGAGCGCTCAAATACAGATACAAGTTAAGGTCATCTTTTCCTTAACACGTTCCAAGGGCTATTCTGCTACGGGTGACGTGACCTTGGATTAGTCCGTCACCCGCCGAGAGACCGACCGCGTGAGGAAAGACTGACGTCCTCCCCGAGGGGGGGACGTCGGTCGATGGGAGGGTACCCCAAGTAGGGGATATTCCGTCGGGACGACCACTGATGACAAGTAACCCTGCTCCGGTGGTCGGCCCAACGACGAAGGCGACATGGTGTTCGGGTGGGTTGCGGGTGTTGCGTGCTTAAGCCCCTCTGTCGCCTCGGACAGAGTGGTGCGGAAGCGACCACCGCAGCCCACCCCAAAAAAAAGGGCTATTTTGCTACTCAGTATATCCCGATCCCGAGGACCGACGGGTCGTCACTCGCGCTGTTATCAGTATAGAAATGCAAAATGAGTTCATGTTAATGATGTGCAAGATACGCAGCATCCTGCGGATGGTATGCCAGCATTAACAATCATTCCGTCGGGCCGACCACTGATGACAAGTAACCCTGCTCCGGTGGTCGGTCCAACGACGAAGGCAACGTGGTGTTCGGGTGGGTTGCGCGTGTGCGTGCTTACGCCCCTCTGTCGCCCCGGACGGAGTGGTGCGAGGAGTATGCCGAACGCGACCCTCACCAAAAAAAAAAGCATTAACAATCATAGTCTCGAAGAAGGAACCATCCAAGACGACTGTTATGGCTCTGAGCATCCAGAAAGCTGGCGATCCATGTACAGAGTCCATAAGATCGTTTTATCATCATTTCAGCTCAAATACGTCTCACTGTTGGCCTCGAGCCTCCTCCACTAGGGAGGGAAATTCACCTTAGTATACCAAGAGGGAATGCTGAATTGGACTAATACCATATTGCAGTGTAAATACTTTCGCATATTAAATAATAAAGCTAAGTTGTCCCTCTCTAATGAATTGTTTATCGAAAGTATTTTATTATGAAATATATTGACTAGCTGATAGGAAGATCGCAAGATATTTGCCGCTATTTTCATTGTAATTGACAAGTATAGAACTTGACTCTCACGCTAAGGGGAAATAAAATTAAAATGCATCGCACTACCAGAGTTGACATGTAGGGTTGCACCTGAGCTTCGCATCGATTCTTGATAAAACATATCTACTAATAGAACTGAACAAAAATATTCTGATTCAAAGATATGAATAAGATTTTTATTTAATTTTTTTTAATAATTTGAATGCTTTTAACTGCATTACTAGTTGAATTGTCCAACTTTTCAGCTTGTTAAAGATTCCTGGGTTACCTATTGTACAGAATAGTGAGTATTTCAATGTAAAGAAAGTTGGTTGCTGTTCAACTTTATAGCTTTATTGAAATAGTTTGAGAAAGAGAACTAGCGGCATCTGCACAGTGTTAAAAGTAAAACTTTAATTAAAATAGAAATAATTTTAATTGCAATACATTTCATCTTCTTTGTTTTGACTCCATATACATCCCACTATAGGGGCACACAAAAACTAAAAATGCATTGTATTCTTAATCCAACACCATAAATATTCAAGGATAATTTAATAAAACTATAATTATAAATATATATATATATATATATATATATATATATATATATGTATATATATATATATATATATATATGTACGAGTAAATTAACAATCTCTAAAAAAAAAGTAATGATTTCTGATGTTTACGCGAGTATTACACATTGTAAATAACTTTACGGATTTTGTAGTGTTTGTATTTGATTTTTGATTGCCCGAAGCTTCAAACACTTTGCAGCGTTCATGGTTACGGGTGGACTAAGCTGTCTCACGTCCAATAAGTCATCGTTATTACAGAGAATTTATAATTATCTACCCGATACAGTAAATTAGTTATTAAATATTGACCCACATTTTGATGCAAATTTATTGTTAGTATAAGAAAAATAAAAATGATTCTATATGAAAAAGTTATATTGTTTATGGTCACTGTATCAAGCCAATTTCTTTTTTCAAGCTAGTCCCAACTGCACGATGTATATAGACAGAAAAGAAGAAATCTTAGAAAAATAACGTTGAGTTATTAGAAACGAAACCTTAGTCTTTTCGTGACTATGTACGCTGAAAACTCATCAAAATATCGGGAAAATGAAAACAAATACAAACGCGAATAAATTCGAAAAAATAGTTTTATTTATAATGTATAATACCCGAGTAAACATTAGAAAATTTTATTAAAATTTTATATTTGTAACTATGATTTAAACGCGACGTTTTATCTGTACACATCACAGTGTGACCTAGCGCAAAGCCATTAGAGCTAAAATTGAATTAGTTGCCGTTGACGTCGCACGTCGCGTTTCATTGTTTGCAAAGTGATAGGCTTCGCTCTTGACGGCTAGGTAGTTTGCGCGCCTCCCGCCTACCGAGATTTTATCGAAAGAGCTGTAACTTTGTTAAGTCTTGTTTTATCACATAGAAAAACAGGCATCATATTAAAAAAAAGATGTGACATCGTTTTAAGATAATACTGCGTAGGCAGTAGTCAGTATCATGTTAACCCACACGTATGGGTTATATTATTTTTAGAGTTTCTCAAAATACAAGATATTTTTTAGTACAGATAAATTGAAGTCATAAAAATATACTGTGCTGCTTTACTTTAGTGCAATTGCAATACACTTTTTATAGCCTTCATACTTCTCACTGTTTGGCTCGAACCTGTCCGCGCTAAGTAGGAATTGGGTCTACCATACCGAATTAGCAATACGTGTCGGTAAAGGGTCCTTTTATATCTGTTCTTATATTACAATGAATAGATACGTTTCTTATCAGTGAAAACGATAGGTCTGGTAGTTTTAGTTAGTTACCAAATAAAATAGTAATGAAATTCCAATTATAAATAGACCTTACATAATTATATTTGTATATAAATGTATACATAAAAAGTTTAGGACTTGAGGGTGGAATCAACCTAAGTCATCGGTGTGTAAATTCATTTTTCCGCTGACAAAAGTAATAAATGTGGCTATCTGTCCCCGTCCCCCGTTAAACATTGTTAGTAATGAATCGTCGCATAAAAGGCATAACCAAGTGGAAACGAGGCGCGTTGCGATGGAACACCCTGCCACCGTAACATCGTACATCGCTCCCCGCGCTAATGCGTTTAGCTGTGACTGGATCACTGGACGAAATGCCAACGTCAACGATTACAGGATGGACCCATCTGCAGGGAGCTCGAATTTGATTATGCGATTATAGAAAACAAGGCAATTACTAATGGCTTTGAAATTTAGTTATTTACACCTCTTTAGATAAGTTTATACCTAAATTTCACCTATAAAAGCATTTGCTACAAAGATTTATTAATAGTATTCGACCTCGATATATTATACCGAATTCAATGATACAGCTTACTAAAAAAATATAATTGAAGACTGTACAAAGAAATATCGATTCTGTTCAACGATTAGTACAACAACCGCAGGCAACGAAAGAGATTTTGTACATACTCTACTTTTTTTGTGGCAATTTTCATCAAGTTTTATTGAATTTTTAGGGTTAACAATTGGCTTATTTTGCCATAAAACCAATGAGGTACTTTCACATGTATTCTTATACACTAATAAGAAGATTACCATCCCCACAGTTGCTTAGCAATTTTTAGAATCTATCTTCGAACCGATCTACATATAAGTGCATCGACATAAAACATGTGATTATCAGTTTTGTTAAGGCGCCCCCTCTGAGACACCCCCTACTCGCGTTGGCGGCGCTTCATTGTCCCGATAATGCACCCTATACACTGTGACTATAATTATGTGACGTAACTTAAAATGGTGTAATTACTGTTTTGTCTGTGATTATCTACATACCGTTAATGGATATATGCCTTTTAAAATATGTGTATAATGTATGCGAGAATATTTTAAATAATTAAATTAGTTTTATGCGTTGACTGTATCATTGGTCTAGAGGCATACATATGCTACAACAATTGCGATATTTATACAAATAATAAACTTCCATAGATCAGACAAAAAAACGTCCAAAAATTTTCTACAGATTGACTGAATTTTCAAGTATTTTACTAAGTTTCTTAGCAGAAATCTTACTTACCGGCTACGTGTATTGTACAGTATCATAGTAGAATACCAAGTCTTAATTTCCTATTTAAAACAGTTAATTCTCTACTATACAAAAATGCATTCCATTAACACATTTCGTTAGCACTATAGAAATTTTTGTCCAGTAGCCAGAATAATTGTCTTTTAAATTGTTGAAGTGGTAATGATTTATTGTTGTTCGTAGCAAACGAGCAACCAGCGTACCTGATGATAAGTGATACTGCCACTCATGACCCTTTGCTAGGCCGCTACCTACCGTGAAGAAAGTGTGGATACGTGCAAAAAGTTTCGTTGATACTAAGGACATCACCAAAATCTATCAGATGCAAACACCCTGAGAAAGTCGGGCTTTTGACTCTCTCACTCGCTAAACAAAGTGCACTAACATATTATTACTACTCAGATGTGAATTTGCTGCGAGAGTGTTGTACTACCCCAGATGGACCGGCCCTTGGCTGTAGACTGTTGACAATGTGATCTTACATATAAAATAGATCATAAGCAGTAACTATGTATATGTAGATTACAAGAATTCGTTTGGAGGCGCTTCATGAATGGAATCGGCAATACAAAGAAAGTAAAGTCGCCAACACAACAAAATTATTTTTCCCAGACGCCATTAAAGCGAAAAATAGAAATCAAGAATGAGCTCACACAAATTCTGACCGGTCACGGAGGCTTCTCTCAGTACTTAAACCGATTCAAGCGGAAAGATAACCCTGCATGCGCATGCTACCCAAGCATAGAGGAAACAGCGATACACCTGTTATTAGAGTGCCCCATCAATGTAAACCAACAAACAACACTGGAACATGAAATAGACGAATATTTAAATGCCGAAAGTTTACCAAAAATAATAGCCGACACTAATCAAAGAGAACTTCATTACTTATGCCATAAACATCACCAAAGCAGCAAATGTAAGAAACAAATAAAATACAACAATAATAATAATAATAATAATAATAACTTTATTATTCCATAAAAACTTAAACTAATGACATAAATGCGAAGTTAAGACTAAGTTTATATGTACAACCATTATGTACCACTGTAGCCGAACTAGGAAAAGCCTGTATCTCGGCTTACAGCGCCAAACCCCACAGATAATAGTCTATCTTCATTTATAATAACATAATAGATCGTACACAAAAATGGGGACTAACATACAAAAAATAACTTACATTAAGATAAAAAAGAAAACAACAAAACGGCAATGGATTAAAGGTAAATTTAGTGAAGGATTAAAATCGGAGAAAAAAGTAAAAAAGAAAAAAAATACTAAATTAATAATAAAAAAAAAAAATGTATGTATATAATATCTATGAGGACTAGTTAATTTTTTTGTGTTTGACTATGTGAATATTTTTTATGTGTGTGTGCGTGTACAGACACGCACACACACATAAAAACACACACAGACACACAGGCGCATACAGATGCGCCTGTGTGTATGTGTGTGTGAGTGTATGTGTGTGTGTGTGTGAGTGCATAATTCATTTTCGAGTGTAAACCTGTGATTCTCTTCTTTTTTACCGTTATTAGTTCGTGATACATATTAATTCTTCTGTTTCATCGTACGTAAGGGTCTGTAAGAAAGTAATTAACTTTTTCTTACATTGTAACCTAGTCAATGGATACATATTTAGCTTTTTGTTGAGTTTGTTATATAATATAGGACCAAGAAAAATTGAAAATCTCCGTATGAAAGTTGTGTTCGGTTTATGTAGTCTGGGGCATACGGCAAAACTTCTGCGCCTGTTTAGTTTAATTGGTTCGTAGGTAAGCATACTATGCTGTTGGAGCATAATCTTTAAGACAAATAATTGTCTGATTGTAAGAACTTGACAGAACTGATACAGTAGTGTGGTTGAATATCTAATTGGTTTGGAAATACAAACTTTCAAAACTGCACGTTGGGCAATTTCCAGATTTTTTAAGGTCGACTTTGGTGCTCCACCCCACGATACAATGCAGTACGTGACAATGGATTGACACAAAGCAAAGTATATTTGTTTCAGCAAGGTAGGTTCCGCAACACTTCTTAGCGTCTTAAATACATATATGAGTTTTCGTACTCGAGCACACAGAATCCTTATATGTTCCTTGAAGGTAAGTGAACAGTCTAATATGACACCAAGATATTTTAGGTGGTTGACTCGCTCAATTGGCCTGCAGGAACAGTCCGATTTGGAAACACACACATGAGCTGTAATTTTCAAGTTATCAGGCATTGTAATAGTGTTACGGATAGAGAAGGTCATCATTTTGGTTTTATCGACGTTTAGTGTCAAGACATTACATCGTAACCACTTCTGCACCAAGGCAAAGCCCTCCTGAGCCACATCAAAGACCTCAACCCAATTATTACCCGAGAAAATCAGGGCAGTGTTATCTGCATATGATATAATTTCACACCCCGACAGTTTTAAATTGGTGAGATCGTTGATGTAGACTAAGAAGAGCGTCGGACCAAGTATGCTTCCCTGGGGAACACCATGGGTTATAGGCATTTCCTTGCTAGTACAATCCCCCACTCGAACATATTGAGAACGACCAAAGAGATAGCTCTCAAGCAGTTTCAAAGATGTGCCTCTGATACCAAGTCTTTCAAGCTTGCCTATTAAAAGTGAGACAGATAGAGCGTCGAAAGCCTTCGCAAGATCAAGGAATATTGACAAACATTTTTTACCCTTGTCTAGTAATGTACTGATATAATTAGTAACTTTGTGTACTGCCAAGTCAGCAGATCTATTTCTACGAAAGCCAAATTGATTGCCAGAAAGTAGTTTGAATTTTTCTAGATAACTCACTAGTCTAGTATTAATTATCTTTTCTAGTATTTTAGATAAGGCTGGCAAAATAGAGATAGGCCTGTAATTCGAAATTTGATCTTTATCTCCACCCTTATGGATTGGACGAACTTCAGATTTCTTCAATGCATCGGGAAAGATCCCAGTTTGAAGACACTTATTAAAAATGAAAGTAAGTGGAGGGACAAGAATATTTTTGAATTGTTTCAAGATATTATTAGAGATGTTATCCCATCCAACCGAACATATAGTTTTAAGGTCGCTGATATATTTATCTGTTTCATTCTCCGTTACTTCGTTCAAAACAAAAGAGTTGAGCTGTGACGAGGTTGCCACGTCAGGGAAGACTTCATTTTTATTTGCTTCAGCACATTTGAAGCACAATGAAAATATAAAACTAATATTTAACTATAAATATATACATATTTATATTTTATTATATAGAAAATATATATCAATGTTATTATATAAAAGATTAAGTTGCAAAAATAAATAATTTGATAAACAAAGTCTCTGACCCTTGTCAGAGGATATCTATGCGCCGGGCCATAGCCCGGAAAAAATACCATGTGGTGGAGTTAAGAAAATAATGTGTGGTCTCTCCTAAGTTTCCCGTGGTGATCATAAAAACCAGCTCAGTGAAGAGAAGCTATTTCTATCTCTCTACCAATTAATGAGGCTAAATTATCAAATTATATCTGTTAATACAAATGTTTACTCGCCGAAGTGGTCATGTGAGATAAAACCTCCTTTATTGAGTGCCGAAATTATAAAAGGACTATATAGTCAAGGCTCTCTCAAAGTGAAAAAGAAAACATTTTAGCGACATTAATCAGTATTTTAAAATATAACTCACAGTTAATGTTTATTGTAAATGTTTTGTGTAAAACAATATCAAAGAACTCTTAATTTAGATCGTGTATGTAGGTGAGTTCGCTTGGCTTCTGAAGACAGAACTCCTGAATCAGACGTGAAGTGCAGGGGGTGCGCAAGGCTGGGTGTCGGGGAGATATTGCGTAGATCACAATATGTACTTCAACTTTCCCCACTATGAATACCTATAAGAGCCAGGGCGGCAGCCAGACATTTTTCTTAGTTAATTAAGATGAAATTACGAATCGCCTGTTAATTAATATTCAAACAATAACAAAAAATAACTGAATTCATTTTCTTTGTATTGATGGAGTAGAGATACAATTCGTCCCTTCATTTCTTGCCATGAGTATAGTTAAAGACTACTAAGGGAAGTGATCTTTAGATAGAATCGATACGAGAGAATAAAAGATTAAAAGCTCTATGCTAACCCGTGTAACCAGCGTGAAATGTCGACTATGAACCGGATGAGCTGAGAAGATCGAGAACTCAATTGACTAAAGAAATGGCATAAAGGCCGTAGTAAAGATCTTCTCCGTCATATGGTTAGACTCGGATCTTAAGCAGCAAATGAATAATTCATTTAAAATGCGTGCTGTATCGCCATGTTCACCATGCAGCACTTGTGTCATAAGTTTCCTAGAAAAGTGCTACTGCTCATTCTTTTGGAATCACCTCAGAATAAGGAGTGGTGTCATATTGTATTCATAACCTGTAACCCCACGAAAAGTCTTGGCTATAATCATTCATTCGTTCATCACAGCTCATATACGTCCCACTACTGGGCTCGAGCCTCCTCATATTGGGAGGGAAGTTAAACTACTATACCACGCAGATCAGGCGGGTTGGTATAGGGATTTAGTTCCAGTTTTCCTTCTTTTGCATTGTTGTTATATGCACAAGATATCCCTTAGTCGTCTTTTACGACACCCGCGGGCAGGATAGGGGGCGGTGAATTGTATTCTTACTCTGTCACCACACGGAAATTAACTATATATAAACAGTAAAATCTATCACAAATTCTTATATGATAGGACCATACTCGAAAGTCGTCTGTTTGCAGCCACCGTCCAGAGGCCGCTCCATCCAGAGTCGTACCACACTCTCGACTTCTGAGTACTAGCAATTTGTTGGTGCACCTCGTTGGGTGCGAGAGAGCTGGCAACACAACTTTCTGGGGAATTTGCGTATGGTTGATTTGTGGGTTGGTGACACCTATACTATCACCAAATTTCATTGCATGCAATCACACTCCCTTTACTTCCTTCACAGTAGACAGCGGCCGAGTAAAGGTCCATGCGCGGCAGTATCACTTACCATCCGGTGTGTGTTTACTTGTTTGCTACCTTGTTTGCCACCAATAGCAATAATAAAAAACAATATTAACCTGAGTGTTAATTTAAAAGTCAATTCAATTAATAAATTCTGATGTTTACGCGAGTATTAAACATTGTAAATAAAACTACTTTACGGCTTTTATAGCGTTTGTATTTGATTTTTGATTGCCCGACGTTTCGAACACTTGCAGCGGTCATGATCACGAGCAGACTAAGATGTCACACGTCCAACAAGTCATCGTTATTACAGAGATTTATAATTACCTACCCGATACAGAAAATTAGTTATTAAATTTTGACCAATATTTTGGTACAAATTTATTGCCAGTATAAGAAGAAAATTATTCTATATGAAAAAATTATAGTGTTTATGGATAGTAATTATCAAACATTAAATTTGTAGTAATTATTATGACAATCTATTAATTAACAAACCTAACAAATCTAGTGTACTATATCCGGATCGGAACGCGGGCACACTGAGAAAGATGTGGCAAGAAAACTCAGGGGACATAATGCTAAATTAATATTATATTTTAATTATTATTATATTTTGATTTAGCATTATGTCTTCTGAGTATTTTAATTCCTATCTTGCCGGTGGGTGTCGTATAAGACTACTAAGGGATATAACATGTAGATAACATCTGTGCAAGAGAAGGAAACCTTGAAACCCTATAGCAAAATGTCTGACCAGCGTATAGTAGGTCAATTTCCCTCCCATTTTGAAGGAGGCTCGAGTCCGGCAGTCGGACGTAAATGAGCTATGATGATGATGACGATATTGGGGAACTTGTAGCTTAAACTCCCTGTGGGGCTCACAGAAGTTCACCAAAAACTAACTAAAACCTCAATACTTCGTAGCGCTCATAGGGTACCGCAACCCACCCCAAAAAAAAAACGCTCACAGGGGTTTTTAGATTCATATTTTTGGGGCTTACTACAAACGTCAACGATTTGGGGCGTTCACAGGACTTTGCCAAAAACTGAATTTAGACTGATACTTTGAGCAATTAGAAAGCTAAACTCTTTGTGGCGCTTATAGAATTTCGCCTAAAATCTAAATTAAGTTAATACTTTGAGAAAATAGGAATCTAACCTTTTTGTAGCGCTCACAGAATTTTGGAGAAAAGAATTTTCTTAGGTTATTTATTTAAGGTACTTGAACCTAAGATCTTCGCGCACTCACAAATTTTTGCCAAAACGTTAATTAAAATTAATATTTTAAGAAACTAGAAGCTCACCGGTGCTTATAGAATTTAGCTAAAACCTAATTGAGATTAATAGTTTGAAGAACTAGAAACCTAACTCTTCATAGTGCTCACAGCATTTCACCAACAAACCTAATTATTAGATTAATTATTTAAGAAATATGAAACCTAAATTATTCGTTCACTTACAGAAGTTTCACCAAAAATTTCATTTAAATTAATGTTTTGAGGATCAAACAACCTCGACTGTGCGTGGAGCTCACAGGGTTTTGCCAAAAGTGCAGAATTTAGATTTATTATTAAGTTCTTCTTGTCGCTCACAGAATTTTGCCAAAACACTTTGATTTAGATTCATACTTTAAGGAACTAAGAACCAAAACTCTAGCATTAGTTTATCGTTTAAAACTACTATAATTATTAATTGCAAATGGCACACGTTACGTAATACGGGAATTGGAACACGTCCATAAGATACAGCTTTCGCAAATCTTTGATGGTTTACCTAAGATGGTTTAAGTAAAGAAACCATTAGAGGTTTTTTTACTTATTCTATCCAATCTACGCATGCCTCTACAGGTCCCATGGCAGTGATCCGGGGTCAATTCAATTATTTGAGAACGTCCAATGGGGGATTGACGAAATATTGGAGCAGTGTCCATCAGCGGAGGTGGTGGTTCTTGGAGACTTCAACGCTCATCATAAAGAGTGGCTGGGGTCCCGAACCACTGACCTCCAGGGTCGACATCTCTTCAATATGGTCTCGGCCTATGGTCTCTCACAACTGGTGACACAGCCCACCCGTATCCCAGATATTGAGAGCCATGAGTCTTCTTTACTGGATCTTCTGCTGACTACACACCAGCACGGATATCAGGTAGTGGTTGAAGCGCCTCTTGGGTCTTCTGACCACTGCTTGGTCCGTAGCAGTGCCCCTGTTGTAAGGCCTAGTCGTTCTAAGGCGACTGGGACTCGCAGAGTCTGGCAATATAAGTCAGCAGATTGGGATGGACTGCGCGAGTTTTACGCATCCTACCCATGGAAGCGGCTTTGCTTCGCCTCTGGGGACCCTGGCGTCTGTGCGGACTGCGTTACCGAAACGGTTATTACGGGGATGGAATTATTCATCCCCAACACCAAAATACCCGTCGGTGGCCGCAGCCGACCCTGGTTTAACAAAACCTGCAGGACGGCTGCATGCCAGAAACAGTCCGCATATCGGGCCTGGAATAGGGCCAAAAAATGCCAGGACCCGAACGCCAAAGAGGTGAAGCGGAAATTTAACGCCGCTTCTAGATCTAGTAAGAAGGCTATTGCCAGAGCCAAGGCGGAACATGTTGCCAGAATTGGCGAGCGATTGCAAAGCTATCCCGCTGGGAGTCGTGCATTCTGGTCGCTCGCCAAGGCTGCACAAGGCAACTTCTGCCAGCCCAATCTCCCACCACTGCAGAAACACGATGGTAGTCTGGCCCACAGCGCAAAGGAGAAGGCCGATCTTCTAGGTCAATTCTTTGCCTGTAACTCGACTTTGGATGCCGGAGCTGCCACACCACCTACCATCCCACGGTGTGAAAGCTCACTGCCCGAAATCCGCATCACGCAGCGAGCGGTTAGGCGGGAGCTGCGGCTTTTAGACGTCCATAAGTCGAGTGGACCGGATGGCATCCCTGCAGTGGTACTAAAGACGTGCGCCCCTGAATTGACTCCCATCCTCACGCGCCTATACCGACTTTCCTACGCTACTAATAGGGTTCCGTCTTCGTGGAAGGTAGCCCATGTCCACCCGATCCCTAAAAAGGGAGACCGGTCTGACCCATCGAATTACAGGCCAATTGCGATAACATCCTTGCTCTCCAAGATAATGGAGAAGGTTATAAACCGCCAGCTTCTGCAGTACCTTGAGGATCGCCAGCTTATCAGTGATCGCCAATATGGTTTTCGTCATGGTCGGTCGGCTGGTGATCTTCTTGTGTACCTCACACACCGTTGGGCAGAGGCCTTGGAGGGCAAGGGTGAGGCGCTGGCGTTCAGCCTAGATATCGCAAAGGCGTTCGATAGGGTCTGGCACAGGGCACTTCTATCGAAGCTACCATCATACGGAATCCCCGAGGGACTCTGTAATTGGATTGCCAGCTTTTTGGATGGTCGGAGTATAAAAGTCGTCGTAGATGGCTCCTGCTCCGATACCATGACCATTAATGCTGGTGTACCACAAGGCTCGGTGCTCTCCCCGACGTTGTTTATCCTGCATATCAATGACATGCTCTCTATCGAGAGTATGCGTTGCTATGCGGATGACAGTACGGGTGATGAGCGGTACACTGAGCAACGGAATATCCCTCGGAGTATTCAGGAAAGAAGGGTTCAACTTGTGTCTGAAGTCGAGCGCTCTCTGGGGCGGGCCTCGGAATGGGGTGAACGGAACCTAGTCCAGTTCAACCCCACAAAGACACAAGTTTGCGCGTTCACTGCAAAGAAGGACCCATTTGTCATGGCGCCTCAGTTCCAAGGAGTAACTCTTCCAATTTCTGAGAGTATTGGGATTCTCGGCGTCAAAATATCGAGCAAAGTCCAGTTTGGGAGTCATTTGGAGGACAAAGCCAAATTGGCAAGCAAAAAGTTGGGCGTCCTGAACAGAGCCAGGCGGTACTTCACACCGAGACAGCGTCTTGTGCTATACAAAGCACAAGTTCGTCCTCATGTGGAGTACTGCTCACATCTCTGGGCAGGTGCGCCCAAATATCAGCTAGACCCACTTGACTCCCTGCAAAGACGGGCTGTTCGAATCGTCGGGGATCCCAATCTTACGGACAGATTGGAGTCGCTGGAGCAGCGGAGAGACTTTGGGTCACTCTGTGTACTCTACCGACTCTTTCACGGGGAGTGCTCCGAGGAACTGTTTGACTTGGTACCACCGTCACCATTCTACCAACGTACCACTCGACATCGCAGCAGGGTTCATCCATTTCACCTGGAAACGTTATGGTCTTCAACTGTACGTTTTCAGCGATCATTTCTCCCACGTACGTGCAAGCTCTGGAATGAACTACCTGCTGCTGTGTTTCCCGAGCGCTATGACATGTCCTTCTTTAAACGAGGTTTAAGAAGAGTATTTCCTTCACGGTAGGCAGCGGCCTGGCTGTGCCCCTGGTATTGCAATGGTCCATGTGCAGCAGTTTCACTTACCATCAGGTGTGCTGCTTGCTCGTTTGCCACCGTTGGCAATATAAAAAAAAAAAAAAAAAAAAAAAAAAAAGTAATGTATAGATCATCATTTCATTATCATCATTCACCTCTTTGCCGTCCAATGCTGGACGTAAACCTCTCTCATATTTTACCATAAAATACAGTAGTGTGCCGAATCCCAGCAACTTTTACCAGATTGTCGGTCCACCTGATGAGGAAGTGTCCTACACTGCCTCATCCGATACGTTGTCTCCATTCGAGAACCTTTCTACCCCAGCAGTTGTCTAATTTGTTGAACGATGTGGCCTGACCATTGGCACTTCAGAATGCTTATTCTTCATATTATGTCAGTTACACATGTTCTTCTGCGGATTTACGTATTTTGGAACTTGTTTAGCAGAGAAGTCCTGAGCATAGCGCGCTCCATAGCACGCTTAGAAATTTTGATCATAGTTATGAGGCCTACATTTCGGGACCACGTTTCCGTATCATGAGTCAGCATTGATAATGCACTCTGGTCGTAGACTTATGCTTTTAGACACAGAGGTAAACTGGATGAAGAATTATTTTATATGTTACCTTCTAAATCGTAATACATAAGCGTAAATTTATTATGTTAGCATATGCACATTGACTTATTTATTAACAGTTAACATATCATTATTCTTAGCAGTATCCAAGACAGTGGTACTAAAACAAATACCAAGTAAGTATAGATTTACAATGTATCGAAATATAAAATGTTTGGTTAGATTCCGGTCCTGTCTGTATGCGCGGGAGGGAGTAGCTATTACACCCCGTAAAGCCACCCTCTCTAATTGATTTACAATTGTCGGTTAAATTTGTTTCCCGACCACCCTCTGCGATCACCGATCGCAAATGCATAAATTTAAAATGCCATCCGTAAAAAGTAGAATTATATTAACTTTTACGAAAAATATATCCAAACCCTTTCCATGTAGTGTCGGGATAGGAATACAATTCATCACCCCTTTCTTACCTATGTTTATTACAAAATATCTTAACTAAATAAACTACCTGACGACTGCACAGATGGCGTAGTGGTTAAGATACCAACCTACCTTGGCAGTTTCGCGGGTTCAAATTGGGATTTGAACGCAGGACAACACTTTGTGCGATCCACAAATTGTTGTTCTGAGTCTGAATGTAATTTGTGTTCGTTAATTATATATTTGTAAAGTCCCTCGTAATACAAGGATTATTTTCTTAGGGCATTCTTTAAAAAAATGAGTAATAGCAAATAATATCAGCAGGAGGGAGGCTCCCTTCATACAATGGTCATAATAAATACATATGGTCGAATATGGACCGTAAAAAAAATAAAAACCTGCCTAAGAGCGAGTCGAAGTCGTGCACGAAGGGTTCCGTACAATTATCTATAAAAATAGTGTTTGTTGTATGAGAGCCCCCCTTAAATATTTATTTTATTTTGTTTTTAGTATTTGTTGTTATATAAACAACAGAAATAAACAATTTGTAAAAATTTCGACTGTCTAGGTATCGCGGTTCTTGAGATAGGTACAGCCTGGTGACAGACAGACAGACAGACGGACGGACATACAGCGAAGTCTTAGTAATAGGGTCACGTTTTTACCCTTTGGGTACAGAACCCTAAAAACGTATCTGTTACTTGGATTTTTGAAGAAAGGCTTATGTCCAATAATTGACCACAATAAGCTAACGGACGGACGAACAAATGAATCGCCTAAACAAATCTAAAAGCCGAGTATTATTTTTACCAACTAAATAATTCTACAGTCCGTCTGGTGAAGGGAATAAGAATGCAACTCATCACCTTACCCATGAGTGTCATAAAAGACGACTAAGGGATGTAATATGCATATGACATTTATACCAGAGAAGAAATACATGAAAAAATACCCAGTGTCCACACGTTTGACCAGCGGATATAGTAGGTCAA
The DNA here is from genome assembly GCA_032191425.1 of Lymantria dispar. Classification (NCBI taxonomy): domain Eukaryota; kingdom Metazoa; phylum Arthropoda; class Insecta; order Lepidoptera; family Erebidae; genus Lymantria; species Lymantria dispar. The sequence continues at coordinate 18,705,597 of CM063447.1, read as the reverse complement.
TTTCTCTCCTATTGTGGAGGAGGCCCCAGTTCATTAGTGGGACTAGCCTACAACCCACATAGGGTTGAGATGAAAATAATAATCATTCATTTGGTTAGACGGGTCGGCATAGAGTTTTATTTGGAGTTTTCCTTCTCTTAGGTGGATATTATACTTAGGTGTGCTATATTCTTTATCGCCTTTTGTGACACCCACGGATAAAATAAAAGGTGGTGAATAGTATTCTTACTCCGTTACCATACGAAAAATAATCATACAAAATAATTTAATTCCATTTTGAAGGTTATAGTGCCACATTGTGCAATACAATTTATAATTTTGAGTAAAACGCGGCATTCGTTCTTAAGCTGGTCCGTCAACAGTCACGACCGGAGTGAACATATTGAATAAAACATGTAATAAATAAATGTAACGTAACGACCTATTACAGTAACGGACTCTTGGACGATCTACGCATTTATTGAGTACCATAATATAAGACATCATACATATGGTGTCGGACTAATATGGTTGTGACGAAGACAATAAACAACATATTTCTGACCGTATTTCTGTCAAGGTCACCAATTTCAATACAATTAAATATTTAAGAACGTGTAACGTATTGTATCAATTATATTAACAAGGTTTTAGTGGTGAGAAAATACGCAGCGAAGAAAATTTTTAGAACTAAACAAAATGTAAGTGTCGAAATATAAAACAAAATGACATTTAGGTGTGCTTATCTTTGTCGGTGCATAGACCACAAAAAAAATTATAATAATAGTACAATGATAGCAGAATCGGACTAGGCTGGAGGAGCTCAAGTGACTCCCCAGCCAGGGCTCGAGACTGTTTGTTGATTCATTCAATAGCTCACCGTTCAGAAATTATCGAATATTATCAGGGTACAAGGATGACTTGCTCAAATTCAACCATTTTCGAATTTTGTGCATCCCTTTTCTCTAATTTTCTGAACGACTAGTTTATGTTTAGGTCGCTATATGTAGGACATAACTTATGTGGCCCTCCTATTCTAACTACCGCCTAACTGGCTTACGGCAAGCCCCACATCTTCTTCCTCATCCACCTCCATCCTTCCGTGACCATGCAGGAGGACTGAAGGAGTAACAAAATGCGATAAAATCCGTAACAATAATATTAATATGTATATAGGTTGTGTAAGCTAACACTATATAAGTAGCACTACATAAAAAGTTACATAAAAAAGATCTCACATACCGATATTTAAGGATTCTATTTCTTTACCAGACAACTTTGTACGATAAACAAGCTCTTTTTCTGAATCTCAAAGATTTAGTGATACTTAATTATGGCCCTGTGCGGTGATGGATCAAGAATAGTACATGCTACTACCACGTAAATCCCGTAAAAGTCGTGACTTAATGATCACCTGAGGAATGGACAGCTGCACTCTACTAGTTAACTTTACAACCCACCAGACAAGTGTCGCTATTATTATGCCATTATCTCATATATTTTCTGTGTGGACGGAATGAGAATACAATTCACCACCCTCTTTTTTGCAATGGTTGTTGTAAAAGACGACTAAGAGTATAATATACATACAATATCTATGCAAAAGAAGAAAACTCGAAATAAAAGTCTGTACCAACCCGTCTGTTCATTAATATTTAGTGTTGTCCTTATATAAATAAGTTGTAAAAATAGATCATCTTTAATTTTTTATGTGTGATAAGTATTAATGACTTCTTAAAAACTAATAAAATCTACTTCTAAAACAGTCTAAGTATAAATAAATCAAGTGAATGATCTCGCATTTCGACACTCACGAACATAATAGAGTTATGACAAAAATGGCGACGAGAGCTAAGAAATATAACTTGGTGAACCCGAGACGCTTGTTAGCGTCTCCTTGCTTTTATTTATGACCAGATTTATTTTATGTTCGTTCATAGATGTCGGTGAAATCAAATGTAAAAAGATAGCCACAAATAAAACAATAAATATATCTCATTGCTATACTAAAAACATGTAACTTATTTGACATATTAACCACAATACTTTTTGAGTTTAGGTTACAAGGTCGTCATCATCGTCACCATCAATCAGCATTTCACCTTCCCCTTAGTCGTCTTATGATACTTAAGACTGATACTTAGTCGTGAGTGTGACTTACGCCTATGAGCATTGAAAGTGTTGGTATTATTCGTAACCGGCACTTTAAAATTCTGGGTATATTAACATATATATTTTTCATATATTTTTAAATACCTTTAGGATTCATCATCATCATTATCTCAGGTTATATACGTTCCACTGTTGAGCTCGAGCGACCTCCGCAATAGAAGAGAAATTGATGCAGGTCAATTATATAAAAACCATACCATAACATATGCCATGCTGGAGAAAAGAATCGGTATAAGGTTTTATTTGGAGTTTGCATTCTCTTAGTCGCTTTAACCATAGGCAATGTAGGAAGGTGGTGAATAAAATTCTTATTCCGTCACTACACGGAACAAATTTAGTTTATACTAAATTACAAAATATACTAATAAGTTTTGTTTTTTTTTTTATTGCAAGCAGTGGCAAACGAGCAAACAGTACACCTGATGGTAAGTGTTGCTGCCGCTCATGGACCTTTATAAGGTCGCTGCCTACCGCGAAGAAGGTGAAGGGAGTGCGAATGCGTGCAATGAGGCTTGGTAATACCAAAGGCACCACCAAAACCCTCCACACGCAAACACCCTCAGAAAGTTGGGCTTCCGGCTCTCTCGCTCACCGAACGAAGCGCAGTAACAAATTGCTACTACTCAGACGTCGATTTTCTGCGAGAGCGTGGTACTACCCCGGACGGACGCGCCCGCGGCTGTAGACAAATAACTGTTGACAGTGTGGTCCTACCACTATTAAATAATTATAATTTCATATAATAATTTCCACAACTTAAAGTGATCAACGTTTAAAAGCTTTTTTTGCTGGTGGTAGCGTAAGCGATACTGTCACTCATGGACCTTTGCTACGCAGCTATCTACCGTGAAAAAGTGAAGAGAATGTGAATGCGTGCAATGAATTTCTGTGATGATAAAGGCATCATAAAACCGACCACACGCTCTCTCGCTCACTAAACGAAGTGCGATAACAAATTCTTACTAAGTACTCAGCCGTCGATTACGTCCTACGCCTTACTACCCGTGACTGTAGACAGACGACTGTCATAAGTATGGTCCTACTACATATAAGCTGCTACGAAAGTGCTACGAGTTTATCTCTTTTGCGAACTCTCGAATATACTTCTATGAATGAAATCTAAAACAGAAGCTACATGCTCATCCAACCACATATCCGTCCACTGTTAGGCAATAATTTTGCGATCGCAGTAAGTGTTACAAGTTTCTCAGGAGGTAGTTGCTGCCTCTTCTGATAAGACACTTACCAGATTTTTACGGCTTCTACGGGAACATGTAAGTGGTGACGACAATTGTATTCTTATCCTGTCAGATTTTATTTCGAGTTTTCCTTCTCTTACATAGTTGTTATATGCACAAGATATCCCTTAGACGCCTTTTATGGGACCCACTGGCAAGGGGGTAGTACATTTTATTCTTACCTCGCCACTGCACGTACACGCAATAATATAAATACTTAGAATAATGTTCATATAGTAATGATGAGTTCAATATATCAAAACGTAACTTATATCGGATATGTGTTAGATATCATACCATATCGATATCTATATCAATGTAGCCGATATCACAAAAACCGTATCGAGTCAAAACTTAAAACTATATCGATACGAACAAAACACAAACTACCCAAACGATATTGAGATATGAACCATATTCGTTCCTCTCGTTCTAAGTATATATTCCTTTATTAGTATAAAAGAGATGAAGAGAATATGAAATAACTTTAGCCATGTTTGCGTGGTTAATATATCTTACTATACTAGCAATAAGGTTTAGTTTCCATTGTATAGTTATAGTTATAGTTATGATAACGTTTCTGGCGGCTACGGCTATTCGATATTAGTGAGACACTTACTCTACAAAATGGAATTAAATTTCGAAGTTATAAGGTTGAATTTGAGTTGATACAATATAGACACAGTACTGTAGGTAATAATAATAATTATTGTTGTAATGTAAAATAATGCACGAAGCATTATTTTGATTTGAAAATAAATTTTGTGTTGTTTGTGATAGTTTTTAATTGCACTATATAATCATTGTAAATATGTCAATTTTTAAATGCGTCAGAGAAGTAATTTCAGTTAACAATTTTTAACATTTACTAGTCAAAAACTTTTCTGCTGGTCCTATGCCTAATAAATCATGAAGGGAAATCGCCGTAGTTACAATTAGCTAATTGTTAAATAACTTTAGGTAAATACCTACACCTAAGAACTGCATCGATGTATCGCTGACAGCTTAACTGTAAATGTGAAAGTTTGTGTTAGTTCGCATTCATAGTTAGTTTGCTCATTTTAATATCAATGTTAACGTTTCAAAACTGTATTACTGATATCGATATCAGAAAACCGTTTTCGATATCGATATGCAAACTGTATATCGGATACATAACCGTTTGTGGCATAAACCGAAAACGCCCATATCTATCATATAGCCTAATAATAAAAGGCCTTCAATATCTGTGGCCATTGCCTTCCAATTCATCGAATGAAATATACTTAATGAGCCGTGTAGTGACGGGTTAAGAATATAATGCGTCACCACCGTAGTTTCCGTAAGAGATTTAAATACGGGATGGGGGGTCATCAGAAGAATGGTCAGCAATACCTTCAGCGACTTACAATACAAATGTCGATTGCTAACCTATCTGCCAAACGTAGCGATTATGGCATTTCCTCCTTTGGCAAGGCCTACGTCCAATAGGGGACTTCAAAAGGCTGATGTATAAATAAATGGATAAATCATAAATTCCAATAATATAATATTCAAAAATATCGTCATTATTTCGGCTTATGTACGTCATATCAGCATTGGGCTCGATCCTTCTCTGCAATTAGGGGAAATTGGCCTACTATAACACACTAGTCAGACAAGCTGGTATAAGGTTTTATTTCGTGTTTTTTTTTCTTACATAGATGTTTTCTGCGTATTCTTATCCCTTAGTCACCCTCAAGACCCAAGGGTAAGAGAGGGAGTGTTCATTGTATTTTCATTCTGTCACCACACGGAATATCCAATAATATTATCATCATCATCGCAGCCTACATATGTCCCAGTGTTGGGCTCGGGCCTCTCCCCCAGTCGGAAAGAACCTCCTATAGCATGCTGGTCAGACAGATTGGTATAGGGTTTCATTTCGAGTTTTCCTTCTCTTGCATAGATGTTATTTCCATATTATATCCCATAGTCGTCTTTTACGACATCCATGGGCAAGATAGGGAGTGGTGAATTGTATTCTTACTCCGTCACCACACGGAAATAACGATAATATAATAACAGTCAATCCAATAACAGATGTTTAAGTCCAGGACTTCAAACATCATGGAATAGAAATCTCAGGAGTAACATATACAGTGTACTAATATGGCTTTCGTAATATCACTCAAAGCACAAGTCACTCTGACGAACGTGATCGCAGTTGATATTTCTATTTCCAACATTTAATTTTATTTTCTCGTATCGTGCAGCAACAAATATAATAAAAATGGAAAGCAAACAAGCTAGCGTGTTGTATTTGCTATGATAGATTCTTACTCTCTTTGCTAGGGCCTAATCTAGCAGACGGCTCGTACGTCACGTCCCGGACACGCCTCTGTTGTTTCTTGGTATTCCCATCCATTTGTAGATTTTTTATTTCACGAAATACACTGAATAAATTGATGGATTTTGTTTTATGTGATGTCCTATATCTATGAATCTTTCTTAAGCAAAGATGTATTTTTTTGTGTTATTCTCATTCAACGACGCTTAAACAAAACGAAAATGGTATTTTAGAGTGAGCGTTAGCCCAGATGATAGTAGTTTTAAGTTTTCAGTATACGCACTCATTTTAAAAGTTCATAAATGTTGATAACATGTATTCGATTACATATTTTAAATATTTTATAGTACCTATATTATATATTAGGTTTTAAATAGTTTTAATAGCATGAGCAGTAAACTTGATTAATGACAATAAAATCATTGTCATTAATTAAGTTTCATTCCAACCTTTCTATTAATTTCTCCATTTCCATTTCTCTCAAAGAAAATCCTCTAAAACTGAGCAATTAGTGATAGGACCACACTGTTGATGGTTGTCTATCTACAGCCGCGAGCCGGTCCGTCCGGGGTACTACCACACTCTCGCAGAAAATCGACGTCTGAGTAGTAGCAATTTTTCGGTAAGCGAGAGAGCCGGCAGTCCAACTTTCTGTCGGTGTTGGCGTGTGGTGGGTTTTAGTGATGCCTTTAGTTTCACCGTACCTCATTGCACGCATTCATACTCCTTTCACTTTCATCACGTTAGGCAGCGGCCTAGTAAAGCTCCATAAGCGGTAACAACACTTACCATCAGGTGTACTATTAGCTCGTTTGCCATCGTTTGCAATAAAAAAATTGCACTTTTCTCGATTGCCTGCATAACTATGTCCTTAGATCAATAAGCTAATTTTTTAGAAATGCATTCCAATCAATTCCCATCGTGGTGACGTGCTTAGTATACAATTTATTTGACTGGGGATTAGTCTGTCACCCGCCGAGAGGCCGACCGCGTGAGGAAAGACCGACGTTCTCCGCGAGGGGGGGATGTCGGTCGATGGAAGAGTACCCCAAGTAGGGGGTATTCCGTCGAGCCGGCCACTGATGACAAGTAACCCTGCTCCAGTGGTCGGCTCAACGACGATGGCGACGCGCATCGCGGGTTGGTTGTGGGTGTGCGTGCTTACGCCTCTCTGTCGCCCCGGACGGAGTAGTGCGAGGAGCGCGCCGACCGCAACCCACCACTAAAAAAAAAAAGTATACAATTTATTAATAACATGTTTTTTACTTTCGTGTAAGAAGAGATGTGGTAACACTCCTTCGTCCCACTGCTGGGTTAAAGCTTCCTCTAAAATAGGAAGGAATTTAACCTACTATACGACAATGATAAAACGGGTTGGAATAGGGTTTAATTTTGAGTTTTCTTCTCTTGCTTAATATTATCTGCATATTATAATCCCTTCGTCATCTTTTACGATAAACACGGCCCGGCCAAGAAAAGACGCAGAGGTAATAGAGACGGTAGTGAATTGTATTCTTACTCTATCTTCACACAGAATATTATCCCTTAAGGTGCCTAAATATCCAAGGACAAACATCGAAAAACATCAATGGATGGAGTGCGAACAATAATACAAACTACAAAAATAGTTAAAGTATGCAAATCTAAACAAAGGATAATGTTAAATAAAAGCTTGTAGCACTTAACGTTATCCGCGTTCTCAAAGAAATCTGTAAGCAAATTGAAGTGAATTCGCAAATCCAAACAAATCCCCGTATAATACTTGTAAAAGCATTCCCAAATCCAGGTTAGTTGTAAATATCAATTACGCAAATACCCCGGATTAGGAAGTAAAACGCTTTGCACCGTACCACGTACATTTATAGGGGCTGAATTGCTACTCTATACAATTTCAAAGAGTTGTACGTGCGTCATTAAAATCAATACATTATTGTAATTTACTCTATCAAAATTTACTATTTAAATTATATTTTCTATAATACAATTAATATTACTTTAATATAATAAATTTATTACTTTCACGATATAGTGCCACGTGTCATGGATTTGATTCTCCTATACAATTGTGCAATTTAATTTATTTTGGTCTAGGTATTAGATTGTTTTCATTAGTTCATACATACATACATATATTCAGGGTAGACAAAGACCACTTCCCTCCACTTGCTACGATCTTGACATATCACTTTCGGACCTCCATGTTCATTAATCTCTTCATGCATATTCTTCGGTTTAGGGTACTTCTAACCTGGCCTTTCTTAAGAACGTCCCCAATTTTATCGTGGAACATTCGCCTTGGTCTTCCCCTTCCAACCCTTCCGTTCACATTCGCCCTATAAATTCTTCTTGTTGCATGAAAGGAGACTCCTTTCATGCATTCTCCCTACATGACCAAACCAACTCATCATCATCATCTTGCTCTTATCCCAATTACTTGGGGTCGACGCAATATGTCATCTGTTTTGATATATTGCAAAAAGTTTCGGCAATGACTTTTATGACCGGCCGCCTTCCTGACGTCAACCCTCCTTGGAAATGTAATCGTTGACCCAAATGGTACCAGATGGAGTTGGTCCGGGTCAATCTAGGGCTCTTAGTCGTCTTTTACGACACCCACGAGCAAAGCAAGGGTTGGTAGTATTCGAAGCCGCTACCACACAGCTACCAAACCAACTAAACATGCTTTTCTCAATCCTTGTCACTGTATCTACATGCATACCACAACGTGCCCTAATTACATTGTTCTTAATTCTATCACTTAATTTCTCACCAATCATGCTCCCCAGCGCTCTCATTTCCACAACATTAATTCTTCTTTCATGCTTCTTCTGCCATACCCAGCTCACTTCCATATGTTACAAGGTCTCCCCTATGCACAGCCAGGCAAACCTTTTGTAACAGGCTCTGGCTGCTCATAAAGGTGCGCAAAGCACTATTCACCATATTTACCTTACACACCCTTCATTCGTTAATTCAATTTCTAAAAACTCTGAGTTAACTAAAAATAATAACAAAAAAATATATTCGTTTATTCATTGTTTTAATTTCCATAAATTTTAAGATTACGCTAAATAATTGACTACTTAATATCAGATCATAATTGAGTGATATAACGCATAAAACTAACAAACGAATAAAATGTACAGTAACAAGCAATTGAATACGACTCCCCGGAGTAATTTTTTTTTCTCCAATCTAATAAGATAGGGAGCCGGGGACAATCGTTGAAGACTTGTAGATAATTTTAATATTCGTGTCGCAGCCCTCAAGGGTCTTGTATATGATAGACCTCTTGTTGGTATTATTAGTGAATATTTTTCTGAGTTTGAAAATAATCGTCTTCTTTTTTTACGCGTCCCACTACTGGACTAACCTTTTTTTTAATAGTAGTTATATCAACCTCTCTGATCCTACATGTATATTATGAGCTTCATTATATATTAATACGTGAAGCAAAAACTTCGTACCCCTTTTTACGAAAATTACTTGGATGGAAAGTATGAAATTGAAATTAAATGAAAAGTATGCAATTTCAAAACTCGGCTGATATACGTTCCACTCCTGGGCTCGAGCCCGATTTCGTTGTCTTGACACGTATTATATTCCTGAGTCGTCTTTTACGACATAGTAGGAAGTGGTGAATTGTTTTCTTATTCTATCACCACATGGAATTCTATTTCTTTATCTGATATGGGTGAGTGTCTTGACAAGTCCTTAGAAACGCTATTCCGAATCAGGATTGGAGCTTTCATGGTTATGAAATGATCCTGGATCGATTACTTGCAGCATATGTAGTCGACCAACTGTTTTGCTAAAGTAAATATAGATTCTTCTCTTTTCATGAGAATGAATTAATCATTGAACATAAGAGAAGAAAGAAAATGGGTTACGGAACTACAATAGCTAGATCGATTGGCATGGATTTTTACAACAAGTTTGTCCTTATAGTGATATGATGTCCACTGTATTAATGGATGTCCATTTTTAGACGTAACGTTTTCTCCGCTATGAAGGACTATGTCACATATACCACTTTAATACACAGTGTATACAAATACGTACTTAGATGCTTATGTAGATACTATAATATTTACAACTAAATCCGTGTGGTTACGGAGTAAGGATACAATTAATCAGCCTCTCCTCTCCTTATCTCCTCTTATTATCCTCTCTTGCTCGTGGATGTCGTACAAGACGACTAAGGCACAAATATGCAGATAACATATAAGCAATAGAAGGAAAACTCGATATAAAACTTTACTCCAATACGTCTGATCAGCGTGGAATAGTAGGTCAGTTCCCCTCCCATTTTGCAGAGGAGGCTATTTGTTTAGGCTGAGATGAGATGAATATACAACTAACGATACTGCGAAGAATATAAGGGGTGGTCACACACAAGTATTCTTACCGCGTTAATACCCGGAGGAGTACCTTATTTTTTAGCGATATAACAAAAATTTGTGGTAACTTAAATATTTAAGACAATGCGTATATACATATAGTACATTCACATATTTTACAATGTGATACATATTTCTATCAAATATACTATATGATTGAATCATAAAAATAAATTGTTCTACCTGCGACATCGTAATTTTGTCTCCGGGGACCTTTTCAGAGGGCCATATTGACATATTATATGGAGACATAAATATAACAATGGCTTATTGTGGCGTGACGAGGGCTAACAATCTCAAAGAAATGCCTTAGTAGATTTAAATTATCATATAAAATGTATTGTACTATTTACCTACTATTTCAGAATTATGGTAGAAAAATGATATGATTTAGTAACTAAATTATAAAATAATTATGTAATTTTAGCATAATAAATAAAGCTTGTATAAATTACGTATTACAACGGCATTTATGTATATATAAAAACTACATATATGTAATAAAATATGTAAGAATAAATAGGTACCTGCTTGAAATATTTTTATTTAATAATTTATAAATGTATCGTGTTCATGTTTAAAAAGCGAATTAAACAAGCCGTGCCGAATCATATAAAAATATCTTTATTTTGTGTTATAATACTTACAAAAGCCACCTCCAAAACATGTTTCTTGAATTTTTTTCAATAAAATCAACAGGTGATAGTAGAAATCACACCCCTGAATCTTTTGTACAATATACCACCTTATAGTGTACTTATAGAGTCCTAATTTCAACTACAATTCTTTAGAGAATATAAAGTACAGCGAAACAGCAACCTGTAGATTTATTTATTTCATATATTCATCTAAAGAAACTTAAATAATGTAAAATTATTGGATTCTTTTTATTTAGAGACACTGGCTATCATCACAGTATTACATTTCTGACCTAATCTAAATCACTGAGTCGTAATCATTCATTGTATTAACACATTCATTAACAGTTCATGTATTAGAAAGAATATATGTAATTATATGTGATTTATCGTGCTTTACGACGGCGACGAAAGAGAGGTAGCGATGTGACGGGCGCTGATATCAAACTAGCCAGAAATGCGTGCTACACTCCCTCTGTCCTCACTCACGGTATTATTCTGCAATTACATTTGGACCTGTTGCTTATCTTTTAGACTGGTAATTTTTTTACTAAGATATATTTAAATACATGATGATCGTAAATGAATTCTTTTCGGTGATAGATTAAGATTACATTTTATCACCCCCAAACGACTAAGGAATATGATATGCGAATAGTATCGATGCAAGAGAAGGAAAACTCGACGCAAAACCCTATGGTTATTATATGTTTGATTAAAGTGGTATAATATCCTAATTTTCCTCCCGGAACGGAAGAGGCTCAAACCCAACGGTGAGTTGTGTAGGAGCTGAGATAATGATGATGAAATGATATAGTGATTGAGTTATACTATCCATACTTTATAATAATCTTCTCATAGTTAAGCATGCATATCATATTAGACATACATAAATCTCGATTAGTGCCATATACACAATCTAAACCACGTAAAAACTCACACAAACGCACATAAAAAATCTTCAAAACGTGTCCAATTTAGGAAGAGTTTAACTACATCTTGGCGTAAAAAATTATAGATGTAAGATAAATATAATAATATCTTTCGCACATCAATAATATGTTTTATAATAACCCATCCGGCCATTCGATTCAAAAACCAATGTCCCATATAGCAAAAGTTGAAGAAGATATACGATAAGATTTTACTGTCAAAGGCTAGCGCCATATTTACATTTCACATTAGTGCATCTTTACGATCCATATATTAGGAGACATAGCCCTTAATACCCAATGGATATATATATAATATGTCTTCAGATTTTAGTTTTTAAGAAATGTTATAAATTCGTGAATACAGAACTAGGAATCATAAAAACAACTGTCTGTGTTAAAATTCTTATATCACTAAAACACAGAAGTAGTTTCAAATTATATCGTAGATCTATGCTAATTTGTTTGGTATAACTTTATTTATACACTCATTTGCAAAAAAAACGGGCACCTAAGCAATGAACCATTTCAAATGTTAATATTTCTTTGTTTGATAATTATAGGTAGTTTTATCCACACAATTTGCTAAATTAATAAGAAAATAATCGTTTTCATCAGTATTTCATAAAATTTAGATACAATTTATGGGAAATAATGCTAAACCTCGCTAGTAGTGTATATTCGCTAGTAGTGCATATGCTCATGAAGTAAAAATAAAAAAGTTTTTTTGTTTGTTTTTCTTTAATAAAGTAAAAGCAGATAAATGTTTAGTATCGAGTGTGACCCCCTCTAGCTAAAATCACAGCTTGAATTCGTCTGGGCATGCTAGCGAGTATATCCCGGATACTTGCTTGCGGAATACGTTCCCACTCCGCAGTAATCACATTCTTCAGCTCTCTGATGGTCTGCGGAGCCGGGTGTACTGATCTCACACGCCGTTTCAGAACGTCCCAGACATGCTCTATGGGATTGAGGTCGGGACTTCGAGCTGGCCAATCCAAACGACGAATGCCGACCTCTTGCACATACGCATTAACATCGCGGGATCGGTGGGCGCGAGCATTGTCGTCCATAAAAATCGAGTCTTCACCTAGAGCGGCCAATGCGGGTTGTGCATGAGAAATTAGAACTTCCGTTATGTATCGATGCCCAGTCAGTGAGCCGTTTTCAATGAAGACTAACTCTGTACGATCCATTGAATTTATTCCTGCCCAAAACATAACAGAGCCCCCACCATAAGGTGTGATTTCTTCGAAACATGCCTCTGCAAAGCGTTCTCCTTGTCTTCTTAGCACTCGCCGACGTCGATCTTCACCGAACAGAGATATCCTGGCTTCATCAGAGAACAAAACCCTATTCCAATCGTCTTGAGTCCATGATTCACAATTTCTAGCGAACCTAAGCCTGTGAACTCTGTGCTCACGGAGTAATTTAGGGCCGCGGGCCGGGCGGTGACTGCGTATATTGGCAGCGAGAAGCCTTCTCCTGACCGTCCATAGACTAATATGCACATTTCTTACTTCTTGGAGGTTGTTCTTAAGATCCACATACGAAGATTTGCGATTTCTCAATGCGCGACTCACAAGAAAACGATCATCCCGTGGTTGGGTACATGGTTTTCTTCCAGAACCAGGCCTTCTCTCGACGGAACCAGTCTCCTGATATCGCTGCCAGGTCCTTTGGACTGTCGAGCGACTAACATTTAGCCTCCTAGCCACGAAACATTGGCTGCAACCCTCTTCAAGCAGCGCGATAATTTTGGTAGCTTTTACCACTTTATCTACCATTTTTGATACAGCCAAACAGCATTAAATAAAGCTTTGACAGTCAAGGATATGAAATTAATCGATAAAAATTGAATAAAAGTTATGAAAGTCGATGTTAACTTCTGGAACTTCGCGCCAAAAATGTAGGATAAAAAGGGGTTTTCTGTAAAAATGAACATCAAATGAAAAATTGAATTTAGAACGTACTTTTTTAAATACCACAGCATTTTTAAAACCGGCCAGTAACGTGTACAAACGATTGAAACCTTTTTGGTATTGTATCTTTTTAAATATGAATGAAAATCAAAACCGCCCGTTTTTTTTGCAAATGAGTTTATAATATAGATAACTTCCGATAGATTAAGCTATTTGGAGGGCTAAACTACATGCATCAATAGCACCTATCATAAAAATCTATCGTTATATAAATTTATTATTCTTAATATTGTTAAAAAGTGACTGAATCACACTGCGGATTGATCCTGTATTCTGGTGACAGGAGTGTATATAGTGCTAGGACCTGTGCGATAGAGCGAAACGAAACAGCATCAGAGCGAGAAAACAAAAGGGAATTCATTCAAGATCAGCTATCTTATTCTGCAAAAAAATTATTCCCAACAATAATTTATTCAAGCCCCTCTCTGTCTAGCATTCAAGGAACTCTATAACTGTGAGAGAGAGATGGGTACTATCTGAAATAAATATTTTTTTCAGATTGCAGAATAAAGCTAAAAGTCTTGCCAATGTTCCAGATTCACAGACAATGCCCCAATTTATATCCAACTCACTTACTGAACTCAGAGGAGACAGGGTGGTTAAAATATAAAGATAGCAAATGTAATAGTTAATATATCTATAGATATAATTATATAGAATTTACTTTAATACTCATCTGAAAAATTATACTATAATTTTGCACTTTGTAATTATGGACATTATGAAATATAATATACCCAAGTAATATACAAATATGTACTAATATCACTTTAACCCCTTAATATCGTGGACAATAACTTTTTCTGTTAACGGTACAAAAAATCATGACCAACAGTGGGACATTTATGGCCTGAAAAGAAGGAAAAAAGAATTATTATTATCGTAGCTTCGTATAAGGAAGTAGGTACCGCTAATAATTACACTAGTTACAATAAGTCCAAGTGAGTGACTAAAGACGAAACTTTTCGTGTGTTACATACAAGGAGAAAGTAGGGTAAAAAATCCGTCTCACAAAGCCAATTACATTAAAACATTCGGCGCAGGACAAAGGGCGAGAGAACAATGGAGACTGGAAGGAACCCGCGATATGTCTTTCAATGCTTTTAACTTTCTACTGATGGTGGCGCAGTGAGGGAAAATGGTGACGTCCCGCAACAAATGTCCGTGAAATAGTGATGTACTCAATATTTATTCAACATTTTATTTTATTATAATTTTGATTCATAATAATGTGGATTATAATAAATAGTAAAATTATATAAATGTTAGCTAGATTGATAAAAGCTTTTGAAGATGCTGAAGCATTTATGATTTGCTTAAGTGAAATACTAAGACTGCATTAATTATCCATCACCTTATCGACTTTAAATATTGGATTGCTACGCTAGGCCGGCTGGATGTTCTCAATTGCCCAATGCTATTGCCCATTTTCTTGGTGTCTATGAATTGCACGGCAGACAAGAGATGGTGGCACATTTTATAATTAGTTCGCACTTTGTTAGATCGTCTGTGGTGACAATAGGACAGTGTGGATCCATACAGAGGCAGGGGCCTCTGCCCCCACCGAGAACGAGGAACTCGGTACAGGTGTTCGGCCCAACGACGAAAGCGACGTGCTACGGTGGGTTATGGGGCCACGCACCGCTCCTCTGTCGCCCCGGACAGATCCGAGCGCTGACCATAGTCCACCCCCGAAAAAAGAAGTGGCCTCTGCCTAAGTGTTTTAAAGTTAGTAAAAAATACATTATTATAAAATTATTTATATACATGTGTATATTTAAATTATATCAGTTATAGTTCTCATTATTTAAATATTAAGAGTTTAAGTATTTAATTTGCATCATAGATAAAATGTAAATTCTTCCTCGTAGGTTGTTTCTACCTGACAATCATCATCACCATTTATTTATTTATTTATTAGGGACAAAAAACAGTTATATATTACAGTATTGAACTTATTATACTGATATAATTAAAATAACGTACATATAACCAGCACCTCTGTCCACGGCTTAACAAAAGATGGTGGTAAAAGAAAAAAAAACTACACGGAGCAACACGGACTATTTGCTCCGAAAATGAAACAAAGAAATAAAACTTATAAAACCTTAGAGCTAAACATTAAAAAGAAAGGAACAATAAAGAAATATTAGAAAAAAATTAAAGTTAATTAAAGTAAAAAAAAAGATAAATAAGGAAACGAAATTTAATAATTATCCTTTAGTGCAAGAATAACCTCTTTTTTAAATTTTAGATAGGATTCAGCAAAAATATCAATAGCTGAGAAGTTTGTGTTATAAGTTTCGATAAGACGGCGTAGAGGCGCCCGCACACTGGCATTGGTTCTGCACTTAACGGTATGAAACAAACGTGGTGCCCGCGCAGTCCTACGCACTGTTCTAGGTACTATATAACAAAGTTTGTCTGTAAGGTCGATACAATCATAATTATTGTTGCAGAGGCCATGCAATACCATAATGCTCAACAATGTGCGCCTGGATTCTAAGCTTAGAATATCATACTTTCTTAAGAGTTCTGCATACGGTAGTCTATTCTGAAAACATTTATAATGTAATGTGCGTAAAAATTTCTTCTGTACCATTTCTATGTGGTGTGTATATTTAGCACATGAAGGATTCCAAATTAAACCAGTGTATTCAAGTTGTGAGCGTATTAATGTTTTATATAAAAATAATAGAGTAGAAGGTCTTTTAAAATCGATAGAGGATCGTATTACAAAACCATACATCCAGAAGGCTTTACTAATAATATTATTTATGTGTATGTCAAGATGTAGTTCAGAATCTAGCGTAATACCAAGATCGCGTACAAAGCTAACTGATTCTAAAATAACGCCATTTAGGCAATAATTAAAGTTCTGCCGCATCTTATTTTTAGTAAAAGAGATTGAATTGCATTTGGAAATATTGAGTTGAAGCTTATTGTGCAGACAGTATTCCGAAAATCTATTCAGATCCTCTTGAAGTAAAAAGCAACCCTGTATATTTTGGCAGGATCTGAAAATTTTAATATCGTCTGCGTACATTAAGAATTTTGAATTAAGAAAACAAGATTTGACATTATTGATAAAGATGATAAACAAAAGAGGGCCTAAAACCGAGCCTTGAGGTACACCGGACTCGACAAAAAAAGCAGTCAGACTTAAAACCTTTGACCACAATGACTTGAGTTCTCTTGTGGATATAAGATGCAAACCATCTCAGCAAACTGCCTCTGATGCCGTTGAACGCTATCCTGTCCAAAAGTAATTTGTGATCTACCCTATCAAAAGCCTTACGAAGGTCGGTGTATACTACATCCACTTGGATTCTATCGTACATACTTTGAAATAAATAATTAGTGAAAACCATAAGGTTCGTAGTAATGGATTGGGATTTAAAAAACCCGTGTTGTTCGGGTATAATTAGTCTACGTATAGATGGAAATATTAAGTTGTGTACGAGTTCCTCGAATATTTTAGATAAAACGGCGAGAATGGTAATTAGCCGATAATTTTCAATATTGGCTTTATCACCGCTTTTATGAATGGGAGTGATGAAAGATTGTTTCCAAGTTCTTGGAAAAATGCCATCGTTTAGATATTTGTTAAATAAAATATATAGCGGTGAGCAAATACTTTTAGCTGTTTGTTTAAAAAAGTTTGGGGGTATGTTATCAGGCCCTATTTTTCATGACAATCTTTTGTCATCCACGACTAGATGTCGGCCTCCCCCACAAATGAGTAGATATTGACGTAACCGCCACACTTGACGTGTGGGTTGACGATCGCACTCAGACGTTTCCCAGTAGAATGCTGCCACCCAATCACCCACTAATTTCTCACCTAGTGTTACGGATCCCGCAGGCAAGTGAGAAGTGACGAAAGCTGTATTCTTTTCTCACACGGAGAACGTGATAAACATTAATATAATTTGATACTAGTTGTTTAGTTTACAGAAACCTAATTAAAATAAAAGTAATGTAGTGAAGCAGATATGCTACTGAACCTGTTGCGAATATCACTTATATTGTGCTTATTGGTTAGAATTTTATATTTTTTTAATTATTACGTTATAGTGCCATCAATTCATATTATAGCTCAAGATAACTCAAGATTATTGAAAATTTAATAACAATCACAGATTATAAAATCATTATTTTATCGACAACATTCGTTATTAGAGCAACCACATCACTAATAAAGAAGTAAGACGTAACCAATGGGGTATCACGGCTTGGTTGCACCGCAAACTCATTTTATAAATCGTTCGTTCGCTCGGCCGGAACCACGCGTTAACCCACCCTTCTACAATGCACCTCTTTTGTAAACGCGCTTAGAAAAATCACGATCATCACTTTTTCATTCAAATATTTTTAAAACCTTTTACTTTTTTTAATATCACAACTTTAATTTTTGTTTGTCCCTTTTATATCTATGGAAGTAAGCAGAGATGGACATTTCGCTCTACAAATTTCGGCCCTGCGTAGTAATGGGCGAACTTATTGCTGTTTATCCGGCATAATTAGAAATTACTGAGGAAAATTCCCCGTCAATAAAATACAAATATTTGGAGCTGATTTATGAATCAAATGTTCTGTTATGAGTCCCATAATGTAGATGAAGGCTTAATAATCCGTAATATTTATATTAGGGATTGCTAAACCTTAACTGAAATGTCCTTTTTAAAAAACAGATTAAGTATACCTAAAATTTTTACAGGCCTTGAAGTGGCATATTAAAAGTATAGTGTGTCGTAATTCCGTCTGGTGATGGAGTAAGTATTGGGTTCACGATCACATTTGTTATTCTTGGCTGTCGTAAAAGATGACTAAGGGATATATAATTACATAAATAGATAACATTTACGCAATAAACTAGGAAGAATGAAAGCTAGAAATAAAACCCTATAACAACTTGTTGGACCAGCGTAGTATTGCAGTTCAATGTCCCTCCTATTATAGAGGAGGCTCGGGAGCATCAGTGGCGCGTATATGAGCCGAGTTGATGATGTGTCACAATCTCTTCCTTTCTCATGGAATGCGTAAGACAATTATGAGACAAATTATTTTAAAATCAAAAAGACATTATTTGCCGATAGTGGGACATAAAGAAACAGAAGTATATTTTTAATGTATACTTAAGAGAGCTTCACCCGCACATTACATTATACTTTTATAAAAACGACCGTCCTCTACTTTCGGGTACCATTCGCTTAATAGACAGTATCAAGCCAAAGATCTTAAGTAAATCAAATCGCCCTATGAATGGCGAATGAGTCCGGGGCTTTTCACGGACTTTCCAACAGATGACTATCACAATGGTTGGGGATCAAGAGAAACTTATCTCGGAAGAGGTCGCAAAAATGTTTCTTAATGCTTATTTAAGCTGCATCTATTTGATCGTATCATGCCTGTTGAGTTTCTTTATCGAATTAAGTCTACTTGTTTTCCTTAAAGTAATTTCCTTAAGTGTATCAATTTAATAAACATAAGTTTGGCTATATCCTACTTTCGCGATATAAACTTCATTGTTTTCATTTCAGCTCATATCCGTCCCACTGTTGGGATTGAGTCTTCTACACACTGAGAGGGAAATTGATCTACGCCAGACGTGTTGGTATTTCGGTTTTATTTCGCGTTTTTCTTCTCTTTATATCTTTACTAATATTATAAATGCGAAAGTAAGTTTTTTGTTTGTTTGTTACGCTTTCACGCTTAAACCACCAAACCGATTTCAAAAATTCTTTCACCAATGGAAAGCTATTATATCAGGAAGTGACATAGGCTATATTTTATCCCGGTATGCCCACGGGAACAGGAACTACGCGGGTAAGGCGCCTGAATCCGAAGCGAAGTGAGGGACCAGCCTTCACTGCTAGTACTTATTATAATAATTTATATCAGCAAAGTAATGATGAGTATGGATAATTATTGAGCACTAGTGTTTAATATAATCACCAATGTGCTTAATAGTCAACCTTATTATAATCGGACGAAAATTCAAGTAGATATTTTCATTATGTAACTACTAGAAAAGTCTAAACTACTGAGACATTTATATGCTAAATTATTTGTATAATATTATTATGGGTGGTGATGGAGTAATAAGATAATTCACCACCTCCACTTACGATACCCACGGGGGAGTGTCGTAAAATACGACTAAGGAATATAATGTGCATATATTATCTATATTTCCGTGGCATATATTTCCGTGTGGTGACGGAGTAAGAATACAATTCACCACTCCCTATCTTGCACGTGGATATCGTAAGAGACGACTAAGGGACTGCATATATCATCCCTGCAAAAAAAGGAAATCTCGAAATGAAACCCTATACCAACATGTCTGACGAGCATGGTATAGTAGGTCAAATTCCCTCCCATTGTGAAGGGGGCCCGAGCTCAACAGTGGGACATATGTGGGCTGCGATGATGACGATAATGAATATATATACACGAGAAGGATAACTCGAAATAAAACCTTATACCAATATATCTGACCAGCGTGGTATAGTAAGTGAATTACCCTTCCATAGTGGAAGAGACCCGAGCACAATAGTGGAACGTTTATGGGCTGAAATGAGTGATGATGTTATTTATAAAAAATATTTGTAATCGAAAAATAATTACCCGTTGGACTTGAACTCCATGTGGTGTGAGGCTATCGCTATCCCCTTATCCGTCCGTATATCACCATCCCCATAAATGTTTTTTCTGAGTTCGAGAGTAATTTTTGCCTGTTAATTTGTATACTTGTAAAGTTTACGGCGATACTAGGATTCTGTCCTCCACTATACTGAGTACTAGTTGTCGCCACTTACTAAGTTATCTATGTTTCTTTTATTTTTAATAGACAAGGATCAATTGCCTTGGCTACATGAATAAATATCAACATTTCAAAATAATCTCAAATTTAAAGACACTATTAAATCTTATTACAAGTTTATTCAGACAATAAATCTATTTAAGTGGACTAAGCTTGATAGATTCAGTTTGGTTATGCTTTTAGTATGTGTCCTGTCTAGTCTACAAACTGCACTAAGAGTAGTATAATCCAATTTAACAGTTTCAAACTACTATTAAAAGTCTTTAGCACGAGTTATAATGTTCGAGAATATATTGCTTCCACAGTGATATTTTGTTTCAACGATCATAAGAATTTTATTGGAAGTAAAACTCAAATTGTGAGCCATGATTAAACTGAGTGACTATAAATAAAATTATGAATTCACATTAAGGTTTTTATGATTCCTAAACACTCAATAAATCCGACGGAGGGATATAAAATCACCCACCGTGTATTAAATGTGCAATACGTACGTACAAATCTGTTAAGAGCGAAGTGAAACCACGGTAAAACCCCTTTCAGATTGGTGAAACGTTACCAGCTTTGAAAAACAACAATAACCCTCAACATACGTATGTATGAGGATACGTAATATACTTTAAAAGTACGCCCACAATAGACTAGGGAAGGTATAGAAGCTACATTGTGTTGAGGTTTTAAAGCTCAACATTAATCCAACAAAGACTTTAGTGAAAGTAGTAGAGTATATTGATTCTGATACTTCTGACATAATTTATACCTTAAAGACAAGTAAGTTTTTTGGATATTATTTAAATATCTGGAATTAATACTTGATTTGACGTCTTATCCGCGAGGTGACGGAGTAAGAATACAATTCAGCAACCCCTCTCTTGCCCATGGGTGTCGTAATTATTATGAAAGCCTATGCCCTATGACATCCAACAAGCATGGAATAGTAGGTGAAATTCTCTTGCAATTGGAGAAGGCCCGAGCCCAACAGTGGGACGTAAATGGACTTAGATGATAATGATGTACCTATCTTACATTTTTGAATTTATCATGAGATACAATGTGTCATCAATTGTCTACACATATGGCATTATAGTTAAGTAACGAATTCTCTTGCCGAGTCATGGCTTTGATTCTCACTCAAGACATTTATTTAAAATCTAATTATTGTTTTAGAACCGGCTAATCATTTTTTATTTGCTTGTAAAGTAAAACCTTTATTATTTCAATCAATTGTTATAAAGTTAAGCACGATAATAATATATTTTTTGATGGAGATATGAGAACTTAATTATCATAAACGAATATATAAATTAATCTTTTATTTAATATTATGTGAATATTGTGAAAGAAGTGAATATTTCTCCACGTGGTAACGGAGTAAGAATACAATTCACCACTCCCTATCTTGCCCATGAATATCGTAAAAGATGACTAACGCATATAACATCTATGCAAAAGAAGGGAGGGTCAAAATAAAACCCTATATCAACCTTTCTGACTAGCATCATATAGTAAGGTTAATTTTCCTGCTATTGCGGAAGAGGCTCAAGCCCAATAGTGGGACGTAAATGAGCTGAAAGGATGATGATGAATATTATGAAATTAGGATTTCTTCCATGTCCGATATTATAAACGATATAAATAACTAACATTGCTTTACTTACAATTCTATCACCTAATTTGAATATATCGTTGTCAGCAGACGCTTTACGCATTTTATTAACTCTACGCGCAACCCCTCTTCGTTCGAGAGCCACGCTATTTTCATGTTTCGGGACTACAAATGGGATCCCATTTAAATACTAAGCCCACATTTCAATACGAAGTTATGTAAGTGTTTATTGTAAGATTGATTAAAATTGCAGACACGGTTAAATTCAATTGCATTTCTTTGCTAACAAGTCTAGTTATAAACTATATTGAGGGTTACTTTGGCTATTGAAAATATATATAAATCTTCTGTTCGTGTGTTTGTAATTAAACTCCTCTTAAACGGCTGGACCGATTTTGATGAAATTTTTTTATGTGCTCCATTGAACTCCAGAATGGTTTAAATTAATAATTAGACCCGGTAGGTGGCGCTATTATCGATTTCCAGGAGAATTCCCTTTATTTTATTTGAACAAAATAACGTCTGTTGGGTCAGCTAGTTGAAACTAAAAATTAGTTATCAAAACTATGCCATTGAAAACTTCTGAAATAAGTTGGACTCCGTAAATGAAAGCATACATTGATATCTTCAGTACTTAAGGTCACAACTAACTCATTGGCTTTTAAGGTCCCTTTAGGTACTATGCTGTAAGAGATTCCATGCCAATAACGTGGGACATCGCTACAATCTTGTAAGTCTAATTTAAAATTAAACTATTGAAATATGATCATACTGAATATCCCGTAATGTGTTTGTGTATTCTGACTCTATAAGGGCCTAACAAAATTCAATAGAGTGTAGCATAATTTATTCCCTAGCCGAGGCCGCCCGTGACTGGACCGGGGAGTCAGTCCGTCGCCCGCCGACAGGTCGACCGCGTGACGACGAGAGGAGAGGGGTATTCCGTTGGGCTGACCACTGACGACAAGTCACTCTGTTTTTTTTTTTTTTTCCACGCTGTGGAAATGCATTTACGCACTATCCCCCACCGGTTACAGACAGGGGAGTGTGTGTGGGACTCGCCGGCCACAGAAGTGACCGAAATACCCACTAAAACCACAGCGGCCCCTTCCGCGCTTTTACGAGGTGCCGGAGAGATCGTCTGATGACATTCTATCCCCGACACCTCAACGCTTGGCCGTCTGGCCACGTCCTGTCATCATTCAGGGCGGTGGAAGGAGAAGCGCATAACGGCGTCTCCTCCTCCCTGGTCGCCGCCGGCGGAGCGAGTCTGCGGACGCAAGTGCCTCGCGTGCCCGCTCCGCGGCGTCCTTCCTTGTAATGACAGCCTCACAGAAGGAGGCCATTGACGACCAACAGCTGTCGCTGCCGAGCATCTTCGAGATGATGGTCGACAACGACAGGTCCGCTGTTCCCATGTCCGTTGACAGGACGTGGCGCTGAGGCCCCCAGGCGGGGCATACTTCTAGTGTGTGGCGCGCATCGTCGATTAGCGCGCCACACTCATGGCATCCTGGGGCCTCTTCTCTTCCAATTTTGTGCAGGTACTTACCGAAGACCCCATGTCCGGTAAGCACCTGCACCATCCTAAATGTAAGGCTGCCGTGCCTTCTCCTGAGCCAGCGGTGGAGATGCGGCGCAACCGCCTCCACAGTCCCCCGCCCTGCTACGGGGGACTCTAGATCCTCCCTCCACCGCCGGATGACTTCCCTTCGGGCCACTTCCTGAACTCTGCCCAATCCCCTTGTGGAGACTCGCTCGCCGTTGACTCGCGATGTGGCGCAGAACCGGTATATTTCTGCCAACGCTTCCGCCACCAGTGCCCAAGGGGGATCGCCCGGCAGCAGTGTTGCCGCAGTCCAGGACACAGTACAATAGCCCCTAATAGCCCTCACCGCGATGACCCTCTGCGGTCGACGCAGGAGGGCTCTGTTGCGGGCGGTGAGGGACTCCGACCAGATAGGGGCACCATACAATGCCATGGACCGCAGGATGCCGACGTACAGACGCCGGCACGACGACCTAGGACCGCCAGTGTTCGGCAGAAGCCTTCCCAGCGCCGCGGCCGACTTGACGAGCCTCGGGACGAGCTGGGCAAAGTGTGGCCCGAAATTCCACTTCGAATCGAGGTGCAGACCCAAATATTTTATTTGGGCCTGCACCGGCACGGCAACCCCAGACACACTGATGTGTGCTCCTCGGGGGGGACCTCGACGTGGGCCATGAAAAAGGAAGGCCTCGGTTTTGTCAAATGAGACCCTCAGACCCAACATCCCAATCCGGTCCACGACGAGCGCCACTCCTTCCTCTGCCAATCGGACAGCCCCCCGGAAGTCCGCCCTCTTCACCGTGATAAGGGTGTCATCTGCATAACAGATGATCCCCATCCCAGGAAGGAGCTGACCCCGTAGGAGCCACTCGAATCCGACGTTCCACAGCACCGGACCGAGGACCGAGCCCTGTGGGACGCCGCACTCCACCCGATGGCGATATATACGACAAGTCACCCTGCACAGGTGGTCGACCCAACGACAAAGGCGTCGTGTCACGGATGGGTTATGGATGTGCGTGCATAAGCCCCTCTGTCGCCCTGGACGGAGCCGGGCGACGGGAGCGCCGACCGTATACCACCCCCAATAAAAAGCATAATTTATTAAAATATCCATTCTTGTAAAAGTTTAATTCCCATAATCATCAACATCGTCGCAGCTCACGTACGTCCCACTGTTGGGCTCGAGCCTCCTCCACAATGGGAGGGACTTTGACCTACTACTACTACTACTAGGGTTTTATTTCGAGTTTTCCTTCTCTTGCACAGATATTACGTGCATATTATATCCCATAGTCATCTTTTACGACATCCACGGGTAAGATAGGGAGTGTTGAATTGTATTCATACTCCGTTACCACACTGTTTCTGAAATATTTCTGTATAATAATTGTAGAGTTTTGTATTCCATTTCAGCTCATATACGTTCCTCTGCTGGGCTTGTGTCTTCTCCATAGTAGGAGGGAAATTGACTTACCATAACCACGCCAGTAAGACGTGTTGGTATAGGGTTTTATTTCGAATTTTCTTTTTCTTGCATAGATGTTACATTCAAATTTAATGCCTTAGTCGTCTTTTACGACACCCACGCACAGAAGATGGGATGGTGAATTGTATTCTTACTCCGTCACCACACGAAAAGTATTTTGTATGCAGTTGAAAATAATTTTAAATCTCATCGCTACAAATATTACATATAAGTTAAATTGCTTCATTAAAATAAGTCCGTCGCATAGTCACACAGCAAGCTCCGAGCCTTTGTAACGCCTGTGAGAGTTTCTCAAAGGACTGTAGCTTGTATCGTTGAGGCTTCGCTTTGTAAGCGTCAGTTGAGGGGCTTACATGAAATAGACTCGATTGTGCCACCAATACTCTTATTTGTTTGCTGTTGATTGACTTTAATCGAGGGAGCCGTATTTACGTACACATCAAAATGTAATTCTGAGGTTTCACTAATTTATATCTATATTGCAATATTTACTCACAGTATTTGAATTTGTTTCTAATCACTTCAAAAATATTGTTAAAAACTTTGTCTGAATCATTATTCGACTCTGCTAATATGAAATATATTTATATTTCATATTAGCAGAGCCCTGCGGTTTTACCCGCATAGTTCCCCTTCTCGTGGGAATGTCGGGATAAATTATAGCCTATGTATTATTCTGATATGTAAGCTATATTATTATGAAGTTTCATCAAAATCCATTCAGTAGTTTTTGCGTGAAAGTGCAGCAAACACTCTCACAAACTTTCGCGTTTATAATATTAGTAGAATTTTTTTTTTGGGCTGGATTGCGGTCGGCGCGTTCCTCGCACCACTCCGTCCGGGGCGACAGAGGGGCGTAAGCACGCACACCTGCAACCCACCCCACGTGCACGTCGCCTTCGTCGTTGGGCCGACCACCGGAGCAGGGTTACTTGTCATCAGTGGTCGGCCCGACGGAATACCCCCTATTTGGGGTACCCTCCCATCGACCGACGTCTCCCCCCTCGGGGAGAACGTTGGTCTTTCCTCATGCGGTCGGCCTCTCGGCGGGTGACGGACTAATTCCCTGATCACGTCACCCACGGCCTCGGGCAGGGCGGCATGAGGCGCAAGTACTCGCGCCTACGCCGCCCCAGTCACCAGCGGCGGATCGCCTCATCGTGGCTGCGCTCCTTGCGCAGGCGATCCGCCACCTCCTTCTGCGAGATCACTGCCTCGCAGAAGGCTGCGACTGCGTCCCAGTTCCTGACGCTGCCGACCATCGCCCTGGCGATAGTCGGCAGCGTCAGGTTGGCACCGATAATTGCGAGAGTTTACAGCTCTGTGCTGACCTCGCAGGCCTCGAGCGTATGCTGCGCCGTGTCCTCGTCGCAATCGCAGTGGTGGCAGGACGGTGTACTCTCCCTCCTAACGACCTTGTGCAGGTATTTGGCGAGGCACCCATGCCCCGTCAACACCTGCACTAGTCAGAAGGAGAGCACCCCGTGCCGCCTTTCCAATCACTGCATCAGCACCGGCTGGAAGGCCTCCACGATTCGCACCCCGAACCGAGGCCTCTCCAGCCGGACTGCCCAACGGGCAAGGACATCTCGGCGGGCGTCGACGCGCCAGGTGGT
Organism: Lymantria dispar; assembly: GCA_032191425.1. NCBI lineage: Eukaryota > Metazoa > Arthropoda > Insecta > Lepidoptera > Erebidae > Lymantria > Lymantria dispar. The sequence continues at coordinate 18,678,859 of CM063447.1, read as the reverse complement.
GAGTTCCCTCAACGAGACCACATCGCCCTCCCGTCGCTCGCACCCCCGTCACCTGCCGATACAATCCGGCGAGCATTTCCGCTTCCAGGTCCCACGGGGGAGTCCCGGCCAATAGGCACGCTGCCTCCATCGCCACCGTGCGGTATCCGCGGATGGCCCTGACCGCCATGGCCCTCTGTGGTCACCACAGAAGAGCCCTGAGTCGGACGGTCATGGACCGCGCCCACACCGGTGCGCCGTACAGGGCCATCAACCAGATGACCCCCGCGTACAGCCATCGGCACGTAGCGCTCGGTCCGCCCACGTTCGGCATAAGCCACAATAGGGCGGACGCCGCGCCGACGAGCCGTGGAGCGAGCCTGCGAAAATGCTCCCAGAACCACCATTGCCCGTCGAGCACCAGGCCCAAGTACCTCACATGAGCTCGGATGCCGATCACAATCGAGTGGACACGGCGCCCCTCCAAATAGTCTGCCACTAGCCGCCTCAGGTAAGCTGGCACCCCGTGATACCGGAGCGCCTCCCTGATGCAACTAATTGGCAGACTATTGAATGCGTTGGTGATGTCCAGGGACACCACCACCAGCACCAACAGCACACCCCCGCCGGTATAATATTAGTAGGATATCATATCATCATATCGGATCATATCCATCCCACTGCTGGTCCCGCGCCACAATAGGAGGGAAATTGGCCTTAGTATACCATGCTGGTCAGACAGATTGATATAGGGTTTCGATTAGCACTTTACAGCGTTCATGATAACGGACGGCCTGTTTATTCTCATTTTTCCTTCTCTTGCCTATGCAAATATCTACGATGTATATCTAGAGTAAGCATATATTACTCTAAATGCCTTAGTCGTCTTTTACGATATCCACGGGCAAGATAGGGAGTGGTAAATTGTATTCTTATTCCGGTACCACAAGGAAATATTTGTTTTTCATTTATATTTTTGTTATAAATAGATAAAATCTAAAGTTAATCATCTTAGTGAATTATAAAGATATTAAGAAAAGTTTATTAACTTTGGATAATATTCGCGGCTTCTCACGTCACCGTCAATTACATCAACAACTTTACTTTCAGCAAGTTGAAGTTGTCGCCCCCGAGATTGTATTTTAGATAATGGCTCGGTAATCACGCCGGTGATTTATCATGGCGCTATCTTCCTTCACTGTCCATTAAGCAATCTGCCAGCGCAACCCTTTGTTGTGTAGTAATGCTAACATACACTGAGAACAAGGAGTTACGTGACTGCACGACACTTCACAATAGACGCGCCGAAAGGAGACGATGTAGTCGGATTTTTGAATTACTATTTCATACACCATTTTGCCTGGACTTCATATTTAACTCTTTAGACCGTTCTTAACTTATTTTTCGTGTAAGGTTTTAATCTTGATTTAGGCATTTACTTGCGATTTGTAGAAAATAAAGTTAAACTACAATAATGTTGTTTTAGTAATTATCTTTATATATAACTAGCTCACCCGACAAAAGTTGTCATGTCTTAACTATGAATACGAATTGGTATAATTAAGAAAAAATATCCAATAGCAACAATTTGATGTCCAATCTAATAGATTTCCACGTTATAATTATATACAAAACAATAAATTAAAAGCAACATTTCCACGGCGTTGATTACAATTCCATCGATTCCTTTTAACTTTATTCCGCGTTTGACGTGCTCTTGTATGTCTTTAACTTGCAGCATTGCGAGTTCTGTGACTTATCGTTGTACGTTTGATTGCTGGCACTTTTAAAAATAATCTATTAAAATTAAAAAATATGCTATTAGATTCTTTTTTATATCAAATCAATGAAAGAAGTTATTACTGCCAAAATCTCTAAATTAAATTAAACTTTAAATATAAGCGTGATGAATATCTCACATTTCTCAAAAACTTACTGTAAAATTGAAATTAAATTACGCGAATGGATAAATTAACCGACCCATCTTTAAACAATATTTGCAGCGCGCATTCTATCAATAGCTGACATTTATTTCAAATGACTGGCCGTTATGTCAAACAACTAACAATCATGTAAAATTAATATTTTTGTTAAGTTTTCTTAAATCTAATTTTCTGCTCAACTTTCTTATTTTTTTCTTTCATAAGCACCTTCTCCTGGCGTTAATAAACACAACGAAAAAAGAATTAGCGAAATTGTTCTATCCGTTCATGCGTGATGCAATGAGCAAGGGAGATGGAGATTTTTTTATCTTCTTTATATCTTTAACTTCATATATAAATTTCTTATGTATGTGTGTATGTCACTGAACTCCTCTTAAACGGCTGGATCGATGTTGATGAAATTTTTGTGTTCAGGGCGATTCGAGAATGGTTTAGATTGCGCTAGGTGGCGCTGATGAGCATTTAATGTCGTCGCTATATCCAGAGGTCTTTTTATCCGAAATCAGTTTTTCTTTAACAGTAAATGTACAGTGTCTAGGAGCCATTTTCACAAGTTTAAGAAACACTGTTCACTCACTGGAAATAGCTATGTAACTGATTCATAATTTTAATTTCGGGCACATGCTAAGTAATTCTATACATAAACAAAGCTGATGGTTAAATACCATCTGCGAATGTAAACAAAGGATAACCCTATAAACAAACAAAGCATTTGACCATCTACGAATATAAACAAAGGATAAGGAACCGTAATAGTTAAAGCTCATGAATGAGACTTTGTGCCTTTGCCGACTCAGTCGCAACATCTGCAAGGAATTTCTAGGAATCTGTCCCAAATAGTTCATAAAAACAAGTCCGTATACCCGAATTAGGAGTTATATCCGGAGTCGCTATTACCTAATGAATTTCCTACGAAAGTATACTTTAAATTCTAGGGACGCAAGTTCGATGTCGCTATAACCGAAAAGTCGTTACAACCGAGATCGTTACTAATGAAATCCACTGTATATAGATTTTTCTATGTGTGTTTTCTGTGTGGTGACGGAGTAAGAATACAATTCATCACCCCATCTCTTGCACGTGAGTGTCGTAAAAAACGACTAAGGAATATAATATGCATATATCATATAGGTATGCAAGAGAAGTTGAAGTCGAAAGAACACCCGGGCTACCCGTTTGACCAGCGTGGTATCACGACAGCTCATTTACGTCCCACTGTTGGGCTCGAGCCTCCATCATATTACGAGGGCAATTGACCTGCTATACCACGCTCAGGCGTGTTGTCAAAGGGTTTTATTGCGAGTTTTTCTTCTCTTCGTGGTATAGGTAGTATAGGTCAACATCCTTCCGATAGTGGAGGAGGTCCGAACCCAACGGTGGGGTGTATACAGGCTGAGATGATGATGATGTGGGTATGTGACTAAATTGCTCTTAAATGGCTGAACCGATTTTCATGTTTTTTGTGTGTTCCAGTGGATTCGAGAATGGTTTAGGTTAATAACTGGACGCAGTAGGTGGCACTGCGATCAATTTCAAGGAGAATCCCTTATATTTTTTAGATTTGAATAGAACAACATCTTTTAGGTTGCCCGTATATCTACATAATTCTTCTGTTCGTGCGTTTGTCACCTAACTTCTCCTAAACGACTGGGCGGATCGGAATTGAATTTTATGAGTACATTTCAATTGGTCTCTAAATGTTTTGAAATTGCAATTGAATCAGGTAGATAACGTTGCTGTCGGTATGTCTACAAACTTAATTTGCTGTATAATAGACAACACAATTTTAAACGGTACTTTTTATTACCTAGATAGAATGAATAGAAAATTACAATTTTGGCATTTTTTTAGAGTTATTTTCAGTTTGCTTTCTCTTGCATAGATGTTCATCATCATCTCAGATCATACACTTCCCACTGCTAAGCTTGGAGCCTCCTCCAAATGAGAAGGAAATTGGTGTCCCTTACCATGTTGATCAAATGTTGCCATACAGTTATATTTTTCCTAAAATATTGCCATAAATTGTGTAGAATTTTATTATGAGTCTTCTTATAATATTACAATATTGAATTGCATAGATATTATCTGTATATTATATTCCTTAGATGACTTTTATGACACCCATGAATATGATATGGGGTGGTGAACTCTATTCTTACTCCATCATCACGTGGAAAGACCCAAAAACTTTTACACAAAATAACAATTTATATTTAGCTTGTACTTCATCAGCCTCGCAGCCCACAAACAACCCACTGTTGGGTTCGGGCCAACCCCTCAATAGGAGGAGATTTGACCTACTATACCATGCTAGTCAGACATGTTGGTATAGAGTTTTATTTCGAGTTTTCCTTCTCTTGCACAGATGTTATGTTCATATTATATCCCTTAGTCGTCTTTTACGACATCCACGGGTAAGATAGTGAATTGAAAGAAGTGAATTGTATTCTTACTCCTTTATCACACGGACTAGCTTGTACTTAATACTTCTTAATATGATCACGCGTTCTATGATAAAAACAAAATCATCATTTTTAAAAAGAAAGTTATAATATTTGTAGAAATAAAATAATTTCTAGTATTTGTTTTCCTCTAATTCTTCTAAAAATGTAAATGTAATTATTGGTAATTTTATTTTTGTAATTGGTAGTATTATTTGCTTATTATAACATATTATTTATATTTCAACTAGCAACCCGCCCTCGCTTCGCTTCGGTTTCAGTTACCTTACTAGCGTAGTACCTGTTCCCGTGAGAATACCGGGATAAAATATAGCCTATGTTGCTCCCTGATATTATAGCTTGCCATTGCCTTACCTTCGCCTATAGATGTTTGACATCAATAAATAAATAAATAACACGCTACCGCTGGTCAGATGTGTTGGCATAGGGTTTTATTTCGAGTTTCCTTCTCTTACATTTACGATATATGCATATTATATCCCTTAGTCATGTTTTACGATACCCACAGGTAAGATAGGGGGAGTAAATTATATTCTTATACCACCACACACACAGGCTGAGTTAACCAAGACATACAAAATAAACTTTTGTAATTTATGTACATGCGTAATACAATAAACAATCTAAAATTATATGTATACTAGCTCATCCAACAGACGCTGTTCTGTACACTGTTTATAAATACATTGAGTTTCCTTAAATTTTAAAATTTTATGCGCTACTTTTTTAATTTTTTACCCGTAAGAGGATTTTACAAAGTATTAGAAAACTCAAAAAAAAAGATGGACGGAATTGGTAAAGTCGTTCTCAAGTTATGTTATTGTCCTGCCCGAACAGCACCACCTACCGGGTCCAGTTGCGAATCTAAACCATCCCCGAAACCCATCGAACACACACAAAAAAATTTGTCAACATCGGTCCAGCCGTTTAGGAGGAGTTCAGTGACATATACACGTACGCTAGAAATTTATATATAAGATAATCTTTGGTACACCTTATACACGTATCATCATCTTAGCCCATACTGTTGCACTAACACCTCCTCCGCAATGGGAGGGAAATTGACCTACTGTACCACGCTAGTCAGACGTATTGGTATAGGTTATTGTTTCAAGTTTTCCTTCTCTTGCATAGATATTATATGCATATTATATCCCTTACTCGTCTTTTACGACATCCATGGGTCTCGTCCATGGGTCGTCGGGAGTGGTGAATTGTATTTTTATTCTGTCACCACACGAATTAAACACATACATTTTTTTCTTTGTTTAAGAGCTATCCATTAATACCGAATATTGTAACAATTTAAAAGTGTATTTACTAGCCAATCATTAAAAATTAAAAATTTGATTTATTCTACAATATTATCTTTTAATAAATTGTGTTAAGCAACAAAGTTAGGGCAGCGACAATTGACATGCATTAACAGTATTTCCGGTAGCATTTGCCCCGCAACATCATTACGGCCCGGAAATTCGATCAAGTGCTGAAACGTCTCATTGTGTTATTATAGAAATATTTTAATAATGCGAAAATGTTAGTATTTTCCTCTTTTTATAACTAATTCCGTGTAACAACTTCTTGTGTTTTTTTGTTGTAAGAATTTTAAAATTAATCTAATAATGACGGTACAGTCTTCAGCCGATTGGTCCGAACATAGGCAGCTAAATAGGCAGATCTCCAGGTCTGTGCGTCGCGATAATCGCCGATTTAATAAGCTTCGTATTAAAGAAGTGATAGAGCGGCATCGAGGCTCGAAAGTGTTCGCACAAGATCTGTCTATTGGGCAAAGCCAAATGACTGAGCTGAAGACCGATGACGCCACTGTCATTTCATCTCAAAGTAAGATCTTGGGCGAGGTCGAAAGGTGCTATGGACAGTTATTTAAATTATCCCGAAATCCTGTTGTCGGCTTGGTCCAAGATCTCAGATCCAAGCTAACTCGGCACTATACCGAAGAAATCCCGGACATCAGCTTGTACGAGATCAGAATGGCTCTCAAACAACTACGTAACGGTAAGGCACCGGGAGATGACGGAATTACGGCAGAGCTTCTGAAGGCGGGCGGTAAGCCGGTCTTAATAGCCCTTCAGAAGCTATTTAATTCCGTTATCCTCGGGGGTGACGTTCCAGAGTCGTGGACCAGGAGTGTGGTGGTGCTGTTCTTCAAGAAGGGTGACAGAGCTCTTTTAAAGAACTACAAACCCATCTTACTCCTGAGCCACGTTTATAAGTTGTTTTCGAGGGTCATTACCAACCGACTCACGTGCAAGCTCAATGACTTCCAGCCGCCCGAACAAGCCGGCTTCCGAAAAGCTATAGCACCATAGACCATATCCTCACGCTTCGGCAGATTATACAAAAGACCCAGGAGTATAATCGGTCCCTGTGCTTAGCGTTTGTGGACTATGAGAAAGCCTTTGATTCAGTCGAAACTTGGGCGGTGCTGCAGTCCCTTCAGCGGTGCCAAATCGACCATCGCTATATCGAAGTGCCGAAGTGTTTATATAGGAACCCGAAGGTCCGGAATAAGAGTACGAAACCGATCCAGTTGCAGAAAGGCGTGAGACAGGGAGATGTCATCTCTCCGAAACTGTTCACCACTGTACTGGAAGATGTCTTCAAGCTCTTAGACTGGACTGGACTCGGCATCAACATTAACGGTGAATACATTACTCACCTTCGATTTGCAGACGATATCGTCGTTATGGCAGAATCCATGGAGGACCTTGGCACAATGCTCAATGATCTCAGCAGGGTATTCCAACTAGTGGGTTTACGAATGAACATGGACAAGATGAAAGTCATGTCAAATACCCATGTTATTCCTGTATCGGTCCTGGTTGGCAATGCGATTCTCGAAGTTGTCGATCATTATGTTTACCTAGGACAAACAGTCCAGTTAAGTAGATCCAATTTCGAGAAAGAGATCAACCGACGAATCCAACTTGGTTGGGCAGCGTTCAGGAAACTTAAGAGGATCTTCTCGTCTAACATACCTCAGTGTCTGAAAACACGGATCTACGACCAGTGTGTGTTACCAGTGATGACTTACGGCACGGAAACATGGTCCCTAAATGTAGGCCTCATAACAACGCTCAAATTCGCTCAGCGTGCTATGGAGCGGGCTATGCTCAGGATTTCTCTGCGAGATAGAATCCGGGATACGGAAATCCGCAGAAGAACGGGTGTTACCGACATAGCACGAAGAATTAGCACGCTGAAGTGGCAATAGGCAGGCCATATTGCTCGACGAACCGACAACCGCTGGGGAAGAAAGGTTCTCGAGTGGCGACCACGTATCGGACGACGCAGTGTAGGACGCCCTCCCACTAGGTAGACCGATGACCTAGTAAAAGTTGCTGGGCGTCGTTGGATGCAGGCGGCACAGGACAGCACATTGTGGCGTAACATGAGGGAGGCCTAGGTCCAGCAGTGGACGGCAATAGGCTGAAATGAATGAATGAATGAATGAATGAACCTAATAATGTACCCTTCTATTGTTAAAAGAATTTTTAAAATTGATCGCGGTATATCCTCGGTTTCACCTGCGCTTCCTCGTTCCCATAGAGGAATACTGGGATCAAAATGGCCTATATTACTCGCTGATTAACTTTATTCGTTAGAGTAACTTTCTATTGGTGAAAGAATGTTTAAAATCAATCTACAACCCACCATTTCGAGATAAAATATAATTTATTAATTATGTTACTCGATGAATGTAGCTTTCCACTGAGGATTTTTTTAAATTGATTAAATCACTCACTTTTTCAACCACTTAGTTTTCGTTTTCATAGGAAAATCAGGATAAAAATGCTTATATAACTAATTGCTGATAATGTGGCTTTCCGTTGGTAAAAGTATTTTTATAATTGGCTAAACTCCTGTGGGTTCACCTGCATAGGTTCCTTCGTGTAGGAATAAAATTGTCTATATATGTACGTTACTCGTTGATAATATAGATTTCAATTGGTTCAAGAATTTTTAAAAGCCGTCAACATCCAGTGGCTTCACTCGCATAGTTTCCGTTTCCGTGAAAATACCAGGATAATAAATAGCCTACTTATATTATTCGCAGGTAACATGGTTTTGCATTGGTGAAAGAATTTATTTAATTGATTGACATCTCACAGTTTCACTTAAGTAGTTCTTGTTCTTGTGAGAATATCGGCATAAAAATAGCCTATATAGGCTATTTTAAACTATATAGTTTACTCGCTGATAGTATATCTTTCCATTCGTAAAAGAATTTTTATAACCGATTAAATTGCCACGGATTCATATTGTTACTATAGAAATCATCATCATCATCATTTTAGCTCATGTACGTCCCACTGTTGGGCTCGAGCCTCCTCCACAATAGGAGGGAAATTAACCTTAATCATGCCGATCAGACAGGTTGATATAGGGTTTTATTTCGAGTTTTCTTTCTCTTACATAGATGTTATATGCATATTATATCCCTTAGTCGTCTTTTACGACATCCACGGGCAAGATAGGGAGTGGTGAATTGTATTCTTAAACCGTCACCACACGAAAAAATACCGCAAAATATCTGTAGGAATACCGCAATGAAATATACCCTATGTTGTTTACTGATAATGTACCTTTCCGTTGGTGAAATAAGAAGGTTTAGTAGCTTAAGCATGAAAGAGTAACAGACATACAAAAGTCAAATTTACTTCCTCATTTATAATTAGGTATTTGGCATTTAGTAAACATGTAATAGTATACCAAACTATTTTAATTATCATGAACTTAAACTAAAAAGGTAGCAATTAGTATAAAATATTATCTAAGGCGACCAAAATAATCATTCAATAAGAATTCTCGTCAAAATACATTGTTTTCTGAACATTACATTACATTAGTAGGGAGAAAATGGCAAATAAATACGCACACAAGCAAAGCGCTTACAAGTACTTGAAACGTGACGGAAGCGGTATCTAGCACGAGCTGTCATGATCGCGCTCCGATCAATAGACTTGCAAACTCAAATATTTACTTACCACCCACATTAGTGGACCGCGAATGGTTCACAAAATAACGTCATCACTTTTATGATACTAACATACCAACAAAGATAGAGGAAACCTCACCATTTACATAAATTGAATTGTGACTTTATCCTTGATTAGTACGTAATGTGTTTCTAGTTTAAATATTTGATATTAATTTTGGGTCTCTTAAACGGGTTGGTATACTCTCATTTTGAGGTTTTCTTCACTTGCATAGTTCTTATATGCAGCCAGGATAGGAATAGTAACTTCTATTTTTACTCCGTTAATACATGGCAAAAATATGCTATCAACAATGTGCAGTTTTTAAATGAAATTATCTCAAACTTCATATTTTGTTGTGAAACATCTATAGACAAGGGTGGTAATATTTTATTGATACTTCATGGTTTATGCCATTTTAGTTCCTGTCGTAATCTGTTCTTTTATGCATATATACTTGTACAAAATAATTTCGATGTTTCACATCTGCTAGGTGTCCTGAGCGACGGCTCCCTTTTTTATTAATTTTGTCAGGTAATAGGTACTTGAAACAAAAAAATGTTCCGTGCTGTGGAGTAAGAATACAATTCATCACTCCCGTTCTTGCCCGTGGGCATCGTAAAAGGCTGCTAAGGGATAAAATGCAGATACCACCGATGCCAGAGAACGTAAACTTGAAATAAAATCCTATACCAAACCACCTGAACAGTGTGGTATAGAAGGTCAATTTCCCTACCACTAGAGGAGACTCGAGCATAGCAGTGAGACGTATAGGAGCTATGATGATGATGATTATTACTTGAAACTACAGTATGTTATAAATACAGTCAAAATCTGTTATAATGACATCGAAGAGACCACTCACATTTAGTCGTAAAAACCGATAGTTGTAATAACCGGTGATGTGTTTGAAGTATACCTGATGGTAAGTGGTAGTTCTACTCAAGGACCTTTGCTAAGTCGCTGCCTACCGTGAAGAAAGTAAAGCGAGTGTGAAGGCCAATGCATTCAGTAGCACCGAACTTCAATAAGTTCGGTGCTACTAAAGGCATCACCAAAACCCACTACACACACTCTCAGAAAATGAGTGTGATAGCCAGAAGCCCAATTTCTATCACACTCACCAAACGACAAATTGGAAAAATAAATATTTTAAATCAACAAAAATTACAGTGTGTTTGGGACATAAAAAGGTAAGTTTTCACCAAATTTCGTGAAAAAATTTTTTTTAATAAAAAACGATTTTGAATAAAAAATAAAAAACGAACAACTTGGTTATTTGAATTTTTCACATAAATTTTGAATGTGAATTTTGTTATGTGAAAAAAGTGGTCCATACGAAAGTTGTAGATCTCTTTATTATCTACAACTTTGTCATTTTATTTTTTCCATAGAACTTGTAGTTTTACCAGAAATCGAGATAAACCGTTTTATACCCTTAAAAACTCACCCCCATCCCCTTCCCGACCTCAGATTGCCCGTAAATTGTTTTTCCTTTTATTTTTGTTATATTCTCTTCCTTTGCGAACGAGTTTCATCCTACTATTATTATTTTTTTCACTTTTTACCATTTTCAAAGGCTTCGGCCCTGGTCTAGACGTCGATTTTCTGCGAGAGTGTCATACTACCCAGGACGGACCGGCCCGCGGCTGTAAACAGACTACTGTTGACATTGTGGTCCTACCACATAATACATAAGCCAACCAACGATAAATATCTGTCTATTTAGACACCCCATAGCCATCTACACATCTACCATTCATCTAGATATCTATAAATGTTTACATCTTATGGACATCAAGAGTATTCTAAACCCTAAATAAAATGGACATAAATATTTATCTATTTTACAAATCGAGGCATCAATATGTGGGCGGTATTAAAACCCTATATACGTATCATCCCACACATGACATTTAGATTAACTAAATCGATAGGAATATCTATTGCAGACTTTGACCTTATTTAGTAAAGAATAAAGACATGAGACTATTCTTCAAAAATAAGAAATGTTAAGTAGAAGTATAATACTACTCACATTTCATAAATTATTTTATATCCTCAAAGACAAAACTTTTAATAGTGATGGGCTTATTGGCACAGCTCTAGACTTCGAGCTGGCCCCTAAGAATTGCCAAGGAAATCTTTGAAATTCGAGAAAACTTCAATAAACCCTTTTTATGTACTAGAGGAATTTACAATGCGAGTTCGTATACTTATTCCACTGAACTGTGAGACATATAGAAAGATACCACTTAGGTATATAATACGTTAAACTAACGCAGGAGTCCTCTTTTATATATTTTTAACCTACACAGCCATTGCAATAAATATTAAAGTTAACATACAAACCCTTTACGCTTTGTTATATCCGTGGTGCTATACTGCTACGCTTCACATAGTTATATATCCTCTAATTTATGGGCATTATATAATATTTTTTAAAAATGTGGGTCAATATTTAATAACTAATTTCTGTATCGGGTAGATAATTATAAATTTTCTGCAGTAACGATGACTTGTTGGACGTGAGACATCTTAATCCGCCCGTGACCATGAACGCTGCAAAGTGTTCGAAACTTCGGGTAATCAAAAATCAAATACAAACGCGATAAAATCCGTAAAGTAGTTTTATTTAAAATGTGTAATACTCGCGTAAACATCAGGAATCATTATGACTTAAAACGTAACATGGCAAAATAACTAAATTATGAACTGCTTCAAAAATTAGGTGCACACAATAAATAGATGAAGAAACATAGCTATATCACAGACATTTATGTTAAGCTGCTTAAATAAATCCTCCCTAGTACACTGAAATCTAGAGAATTCAGATCCATACACAGCACAATTTGACAAATGCCTTTTTTATAATAAACGCAAACTTATGAGCGCCTTTTTATAATTTATAATTGTTGGTGCATTTATCAACATTTTGTATGCGTTACGGTGTTTTTAAAATCATCATTCTTCTATTCTTATACCAAGTTATATATAACATATACCATACTAGAAGTCATGATGTCTTTTAGCAAGACAGACATCCAAGATAATTGTCTAATTAAAATCTTTCTTAACAAGTAATCGCTGACCAAACGCACAATATAAAATTAGGTTATATAAAATAAAACATCACTCGACATATTTGGCTACATGTTACGCCTTGGCAGCTCCAGAAATTTTCTGGCCTTATTCCAGGCCGGGTAAACTTATTGGGTAAACCAGGAACGACAAATATCACCAAATTACACACTATATGCATTATGTTTAATTTTATATTATCTTCTAAATGCGAAAATAAAAATACTATAAATGCGAATGCGAGTTTATTCGTTGATAAGTTTGTTACACCTTTCACGCCTAAACCACTAAAACTATTTTAAAAATTCTTTCACTAATGGTAAACTACATTATCAGCCAGTAACATAAGTTATTTTTTATCCCCGTATTCTTACAGGAACGGAAACTATGCGGGTAAAACCGTGAGAATTTGCTAATTAAATAAAGACAATACAATTTTAATACTTTAGCACATTACTATTTGCCATAATATGCAATTGATAAATTAATTTCATATTAATAATTGTTGATATAACATGCACATCAAACTACGTTCATTTAAATATAATAAATACTGTGTAGGTAGAGGTAGGTAGAGTATAGATGAGTTTGTAATTTCAGTGTGTCCTTTGAAGTGGGATTAATACCGGCGCAATGCCCCGCCCTGCCGACCGCATCGTGCTTCGTCCACAGCAAATTAAATCTATGTCCTTTCACAGAGGATTCTCATTATGACAATTTAGTTCCTCTAATGAGTACCAGTCATTGGGGGTCTTCATTAATGCAAAGATGACTTTTTTATATTTGCATGACGTCGAAAATGCTTTGTGTAAGGTTATATGCTTACTAATTAATTTGAATTAATAATATTTTGATTTTAAAAAGAGAATGTCGCAATTATTTATTTTTGTTTATAACTTATTTTCTTTTACATTGGTTTTGATTTCAGTTCGAAATATGAATTCAAAAAGACAAAATGGTAAACATAATAATTTTGCAGTATATATTACGCCATGTATGTAATACATCACTTTTTTCTTATGGTAACCGAGCCATAATCTTCAAAAAAGGCTTCATTTTCTTCTTGAAAAAACACTTTTATGGTGTTTTCTTTTTGTAATGGAAATTTCGGCGCGCATGTGAAAGTATGGTGTCATCTTAGAATAATAACGTATAGAAGGTAAGTTCACGCACAAAAAGTAAGGCATTTCAATTGGAGCCTAATGGAGCTTACGCCGGCACCGTTGTGTAATATACAAGGTCACTGTACTACAAATACGTAAGCAACTCTTAAAAAATAAATAGGTAATTGTGGCGGTTTGTGGAATCAAATGGTGTCACAACACATTTGAAAAACATAAAAAGTATATTAACATTACTTTTAAAAGTATTCCGACGATTTATGTTAATAAAAACAAAATTTGATTTCATAATTTGTATAGTGGTGTGCGTGTGTACGTGTTTAATCGTCTGCGCGCCATTAGTAATTTTAGATTCAAATTTTGAAAGTTCGAAGTATTGACACTATCCTTCTATACGTTATTATTCTAAGGGTGTCATGCTCTTAAATTATATCCATTTTTTGGTGTTTTATAATGTTTTATTAAATAATTTTGCTGATATTTTATGTAATATAATAAAGGTTTTCAGAGCCCAATTAATAGTAACGACTTACTGATGGACGATAACTATTAATAAATTGCTCAATACAAAGAAGTGTTAAATAATGTGTAAAGAAAATTGTATAAGACTCGGCTGTTTTGGCTTTGTACTCTTTGCGTGTGTGAATCCACCAAGAATGAACCAAGAAAAATCTTATTGACATGGCTGCGTTCTTGTTGCTATCTAGAAAGCACAACTTCACATTTTATGCTGCTACACAGACGTTGGTTAATAAAGGAATCTAATGAAATCCAAAAGCGCATTCAACACTTATACGTTACTATCGGCAAATTGATAAGTTAATGAGAAACTGCATCTGAGTGGTGATGAGAGTAAGAATACATGTCACCTGCACGTGTGACCAAGGCTTAGAATAATAACGTATAGAAGGTAAGTTTCCGCACAAAAAGTGAAGCAATTCAATTGGAGCCTAATGGAGCTTACGCCGGCACCGTTGTGTAATATACAAGGTCACTGTACTGCAAATACGTAAGCAACTCTTAAAAAATAAATAGGTAATTGTGGCGGTTTGTGGAATCAAATGGTGTCACAACACATTTAAAAAACATAAAAAGTATATTAACATTACTTTTAAAAGTATTCCGACGATTTATGTTAATAAAAACAAAATTTGATTTCATAATTTGTATAGTGGTGGGCGTGTGTAAGTGTGTAATCGTCTGCGCGCTATTAGTATTTTGAGATTCATGTTTCGAACGTTCGAAGTATTGACACTATCCTTCTATACGTTATTATTCTAAGATATTAACAATACTTTTAAAAGTATTCCGACGATTTATGTTAATTAAAACAAAATTTGATTTCATAATTTTTATAGTGGTGTGCGTGTGTACGTGTGCATGTATGTAGTATTGTTTGCTTCATAATTTTGATGGCTCACGTATAGACACTATCCTTCTACACGTTATTATTCTAAGGACCAAGGGATATAATATGCAAATAACATATATGCAAGACAAGGAAAACTTGAAACAAAACTCTATACCAACTCATCTGGCTAGTGTGATATCATCATAATCTCAGCCCATATAAGTACCACTGTTGGGTTCGGGCCTCCTCCACAATGGTAGAGTAATTGGCCTACTATATAGCGCTGGTCCGACGTGTTGGTATATAAATCCAGTTTTACTTCTCTTGTACATAGATATTATCTGCATTATCATATCCCTCAATCCTCTTCTACGATACCCAGGGGTAAGGGGGGTGTTAAATTGTATTCTTACGCCATGACCACACAAAAAATATAGTGTAGTATAGTCAATCAATTTTCCTTCTATTATGGGGAAGGCACGAGCCCGGTATTAGGACATAGATGAAATGAATGAGAAACTGTTGATTAAAATTATTTATAATCGTCCAGGCTAATAGATATTATAAAAGTATGAAAACTAACCGATATCCCCAGTTAGAAATATAAGAAAAATAAATAATATAGGACAACAATGATTCATAAGATTTATTTGGCAAGATCGCGGCCCCCTGGCGCCTATTGAGACGCGTCACGATGCCGCCGGCTGTGGCGTCGCGCCGTCCCGACGGACAGACTTCATGGCACCTATCCGATCTATCGATCTTATGAGAGTGATGTCTCAAGCTTATCGATCTGGTCATCTCACTGTTCCATCTAACTGCGATATTTTTGTGATGATAATAATATTTTCATATAAATTATATTGTCTTTAGTATTCCATACTTATAAATAAAACATTTTTTTTACAGAATTTGTCGCGTTTGTATTTGACTTTTGATTTCACGATATTTTGTCAAATATTCTATCCGCTTCCTAAAGAAATAAAGTTGTGGTGATATACTTAAGGTCACCACCACTTTATTTCTTTTTTAAGTTGTAAAGACCATCTCAGAGATGCAAGAATGGGCGGCAGTAATCTCTTAGGAAAATTATATCACTAACTATCACTAACGAAGATCGTCAAACCGCTTGTCAAATGTGATGCTTAAATAGTTTTTTCGCTTGAGAAGGTCTATATTCAACAATAAATAAAACTAGTCTAGAAGAACTAGAAACTAGAAAGTCTCTTAATTAACTGGAGAGAAGAATTGTAGGAGTGAGTCCACAATGCTATAAGAGATTTTATATACTGGTTAAAATAACGTGCAATATGTACAAAAATAAAAGAAAATTATAATTCCTTGAATCGATCGCAACACCACCGGGTTTAGCTTTGTTATAATAGTCACATTATTTATTTTCTAATAACTAGGCTTAGGGCACATCGATTGAATAGTTTCAAAGTCATATAACCAACATAGAAAGATGCTTTGTATTTTACGTATATAGCGTATATTAAGCGCTTACATAAGATTAGGATGATAAATGAAACAAAATATTTATTTAGATTTAACGACTGAACCCTTTACTTAGATTATTCTAAATATCTTCCTAATTGGCCATGTCTATGTTAAAGCCATATCAACTAAGAGCTCATTAAAATTTCATCCGAAAGCCCAAAGGCAATGCTTTAACGAATATTTACCATAAGTAATATGACACCGCAGTATTACGCTTCAAACTATTGAACAATGTCCTATTGAATGATTAGAAATTACTAAATTATGAATCATGTTATATAATTTTTAGAAAATATTTTAAAGCATAACTATATTAATTCAAAAAGAAACATATTCAGGTCTACTGAGTATAGATGTAGATGTCGCGCACGTGCTTAGACGCTTTTTTAATCTGATAAAAAATAATGGATTCAGCGTTCGATCTGATTTTGGGCAAGTTACAAGATTACTGTAGGTGGGATAACCAGAATGAAAAATAACAATATTAGTTAATTAATCCGCTAAAATTTTAAATAATGTTTGACATATTAATAAGCGACTAATTAGAATGCATGAAAACGCTAAAAAACCGATTTATTAAATACTAGCAACCCGCCCTCGCTTCGCTTCGGTTTCAGTCGCTTAAACCGGCGTAGTTCCTGTTTCCGTGGGAATACCGAGATAAAATATAACCTATGTTACTCCCTGATATTATAGCTTTCCATTGGTGAAAGAATTTTTGAAATCGGTTCGGTGGTTTAAGCGTGAAAGCGTAACAAACAAACAAACAAATAAACAAACAAACATCCTTACTTTCGCATTTATAATATTAGTAAGAATATCTGGTAAGTCACTCACATTTAAAATAGATATCCTTTTTAAGCAGGTATAAAATCTAGGTATATAAATTAGTAAAAAATTTACTAAAGTGTGTCGCACTTTTCAGCTAATGTTATCTCAGGAAATTGGTTTATAAGCCGCAATAGTTCTTATTCCTTTGTTTAAAGACGATAAAATGAGAACATATGTATGTTAATAAAATTACTCAATATAAGCACAAATTATTACTGTCTACTATGCCAAGTAAACGTATCTTTTAGCACTCCTCAAGGATATCGCATCGTCCAGTGCCAAAATTGACAATAATATCAGAATAAATTTGACATGATTTTTAATTTTTTTTTACAGCTACATTTCTTCCTAATGGTACATTATATACTTACACATAGTTCTAACACATTTCAAACCCTAAAACTTCGAATGCATAAAATAAAGTTGTATACATAAAAGAAAATTATATCTTCAAAATTAAAGTTTAATATTTCATTCGTCTTTTATAATATGTTAAAATAGTAAATTAAGTAGAAGCATGCTTCTAAAAGCGTATAAGCTTTTATAATCTTAGATATTTATCCAATTTTAACATGTTCACACTTTGATTGTGCAATTTATTTATATCTACGTATTATAGGCAGAGCCTGTTACCATCTGCTGGACATAACACTGCTAAAATTTTACTAAAAAAAAAAATAATTAAACATGATTCAAAACTTGAACTCGGGTATTCTGGTTTGTAAAAATAAATTCATACCACTATACTAGCAAGGCTATACATAATAACAGATTTTTCAAAATATTTAAACGTGTATAGAACATTTATGTAGTGTAATATTAAATATTTCAAATATTTACAATTTTTTTTCCGCGAATACATACAGATTTAAATATTAACCAGTTTATCAAGCTTTTAGATAATAAGCCTGACGACTACCCCAGAATCATAATAACTAATTGAGCATAAATTTTACATACTCTTTGGTATATCAAATTCTAACACGTAGTTCTACATAATAATTTAGACAAATTCACTATCAAACTTGTCTAAAATCAAATGTTCTTTTTTCCCCAACGTCAAACTTTACAGTCAATCATAAACTGTTTTAACAACACTTATTTAAAAAACATATTTAAATAATAATTAATAGATAGAAGAAAAAAGTTATATGAGCTATTTGAAATATTTTTTTAATGCCAGATTTTAATTCGTGACCCATTCAATATCAGTTTTATCTGAATAAAATAAAACAAAGTGAGCTCAGAGCAATTAATTTAGGGGTCCGTTGTAGAGCAGCAGCCTCTGGCGGACCAATCAAGTAATTGTCGCGAGCAATATTCAAATGGCGGAAACAATTAGCGTAAGTGCTGTATACATATTTAGTTGTCTACACCCTTTAACACTAAGTACTGATCGCAAGACAACTCACATGGGAAGTGTCACGCAAAAAATATTACCAATGTATTTATTAATATTATGTAACTTATATCAGCTTATATATATCTCACTGCTGGGCTTGTTCCTTCATCACATATATTTATTTTCTTTTTTGTAGACAACACCATAGGCTTTGTACGTCTTATGCAATTAGCTGACACCAATTACATCCAGACTTAGAACAACAATTTGCGGATTGTACAAAGTATTCTAGTAAATAGGAATCGAATCCATGACACTTGGTACGGTAGATCGCTATAACAACTACGTTAACTATCCAGTTAAAGATTTTTTGACAGGCTATGGTTAGGCACACCTCGGCCGTAGCGTCCAAAGCGATAATTAATCAGCCCGGGGCTTCTGTCATTAAATGATGAAAACTCAGCTAATATCCACGATAGCGTTCTTGCCAGACATGTGACCATCGTATAAGGTTGCTATATATTACTTAAGTATTTTTCGTATATTATCTGTTTATCATCTTTTTAAAATATCTCTGAGAATACATTATATGTATTTTACGTAAAAAATAGACAATATTCTATCTAATCATAAGTTTAATCCTGGATGGTGAAGCACACTGACTTTGAGTTTTAATTTACACTTAAATCATATCTCAAACATGATTTTCGTTATTCAGTGATACGGCTTACTAAATGGTTAGTACATAAGCCGAAACTTCCACCAGGAATTGTACAAATAAACATAAACGGAATCAATTACCCATTCTCAAAAAGGATTTGTACGACACCCGCGAGTAAAGAAAGAAAACTGTCATTATAACAACAGAAATAAATGTTGTGTATTAATACAATTGCCAATATTTTTAAAATCTATTGTTATTTGATTAGTTTTACAGCAATCCATGCTTATAATCTCAGTAAAATATTATTAAAATAAAAAGTGGCGGGTAACTCCCCCTGTGCGTCGCTCCAAATCTCTTTTGTTTCTGCGATAACGATACAAAGCCTGCTAGCTAATGTCTTTTAAGGACTTAGTGATTTAAACGGACTAAATAATGAAGCGGCTACCCTTCCATTTGGTTGGGAGGTTGCTACGCAATTTATGAGCTTAAATGTCAGGGTTATAGATTCGTATGTATATGTTAATATTTATGATAGAGGTATTCATTTTAATAGCCATAAAAATTTCACTTTTGTAAATACAAATACAACAGCATAAATGGAAATCAAATTTTGCTGATTTAATCGTTAGAACTTTGTTTTTAATACGTACATATTATGGATATGAAGCTTTTCGTACAATGACCGAGTAATAATACAATTCACCACCACCTATCTATGTGTCGTAAAAGACGGCTATAGAATATAATTTGCATGTAACATCTATGCAGAAGAAGGAAAACTTGAAAGAAAACCCTATGCCAACATATCTGACCAGCGTGCTTTAGTTGGTTAAATTGCCACCCAGAAAAGAGTAGATCTGTGACCAGCTGAGGGACGTGTATAGACTGAGATGATAATGTAAATCGTCTTTGATTTTTTTTTTATGGGTGGGCACGCGCGGTCAATTTCGTCCGGGGAGACGAAAGGACGGTGCGTGGGCCCATAACCCACCCGTATCCACGTCGCCTTCGTCGTTGGGCCGACCACCAGTGCAGAGTTCCTTGTCGTCAGTGGTCGGCCCGACGGAATACCCTTTTGGGTACTCTCACCTCTCGACGTTCCTGCCCCGGGACGTCGGTAACATGACATGACTTAACGAAACGTTTTGTCTTCTAAAAACATAGTAGTATTTCATATTTTTTAATTCTGCTATAAGCTGTATTAACTAATAGTTTAAATAGATATTATATAGTAAACTTGGATGTCTATAGAGCAGTTCTTGGAATCTGATTTTAAAATGTTAATAAGAAATTTCCCTACGACTGCCTGACTTAATGCTGCAAAAATGTATTGTTCCTACAGTAAAGAAGAAATCACGGAAGCAGTATTGCCGAGACAATAAAATATAGTTGTAAGAGAGAATATAGTTCAAAAGTATATATTATTTGATGTATGCTATCCGTATTAGACGGAGTAAGAATACAATTATCAACTCCCTGTCTTGCTCGAGGGTGTTGTAAAAGACGACTGAGGGATATGTGTATATAACATCTATGCAAGATAAGAAAAACTTGAAATAAAATCCTACACACACCCGTCTGACCAGCGTGGCATAGTAGGTCAATTTCCCTCCCTTTTTGTAAGCTCGAGCCCAGCAGTAGGACGTATTTGAGTTGTGATGGATGGATGGATAATGGATGCTATTGAGACTAGGTTTTATTTTTCACTAATGATTACAATCATTTTTTCATTTTCTATAAATCGGTTTTACATAAATAATAGTATTAATCAATCAGTGTTCCAGTTTCATTCGTCTGAATGATATAAATCATTTGATTTGTAGTAATATAACTTATGGGAAAAAACAAGGGGTAGATTCAGAACAAATCACCGTATTAAATGTGTGTGTGTGTGTGTGTGTGTATGTCATGTAGTCGATGTACTTAGGTTTGAGAATGAGAGTGTTCGCATGACGACACAAATCCGGATGATGTCTGTTTGTTATCAGCGTTGAGCAGTCGACTGTACCTCTAGGGTTGCTACCATCTAACTCAGTAATCGTATTATTTATTAAGTTCAGACGATTTGGTATTATGATCTGTTTAAAAGGAATAGCTTTATTTTCATTGTAACATTAAATTTTGCTTGGTTGAGCAAGAAGGAAAAATATTTAGCGATACTATATCGCTAAAAAAAGTCTTTTGCTTACCATGTGGTAATGAATATCAATACTACTAACCCTTACATTGCTCTGTCTGTAAAAATACGATTAAAAATTGTAGATTGACCAGCCGAATTGTAGATGCAATCTGATCATCAATTACTTATTCCCAAGGGGAGTTGACGTCATGCAGACGACCTATTTTACAATTACCAAAACTTTTGCAATATATACGATAAAATAAAAGTTGTGTCGACTCCAAGTAATTGAAATAAGAACAGGATGATGATTATGAAGGTAAAATCTTTTGCCTGTCATTCAAATCATATTATAATTTTAGAAATTTTATTAATACTAATAAATTATCTTTTTAGGGTTTCGTACCCAAAGGGTAAAAACGGGACACTATTACTAAGATTTCACTGTCTGTCCGTCCGTCTTGTATCTCAAGAACCGCGATAGCTAGAGAGTTGAAATTTTTACAAATTATGTCTTTCTGTTGCCGCTATAACAACAAATACTAAAAACAAAATAAAATAAATATTTAAGGGGGGGGGGGGGGGGGGGCTCCCATACAACAAACGCGATTTATTTGCCCTTTTATAGATAATGGCACGGAATCCTTCGTCTGCGACTCCACCTCGCACTTAGCCGGTTTTTTACGTTACATCGTTAAATATCATGAGGAGTCGTTTTCAACAATGAGACATAATAAAAATCTGCCGGCATCTTCCGTTTTCTTATAAGAATAAAAATTCACTAAACCCTTCTTAGTCGCGGGTGATCATAAAAGACCACTAAGAGGTCGCTAGCAGATCACATCACTGTAAGAAAAGGCAAATTTGAAGTAAAATCCTATACCAACCCGTCTAGGCAACATGAAGTAGTGGGTCAGTTCTTCCTCTACTGCGGAGAAGACTCGAGCTGTGATGATGAGAAAAAAATTTACTAACTATACCACGCTAGCCTTCATTAGTATTGGGTTTTATGTTAGATATTTACAGCCCATCATTGTTTCTTTTTTAATTTCATCATTATCATCATCATTTCAGCTTATATACGTCTCACTGCAGAGCTCGAGCCTCCTCCACAATGGAAGGGAAACTAACTTTACTATATCATGCTAGTCAGACAGGTTGGTATAGGGTTTTATTTTTCTTCTATTGCATAGATGTTATATGCGTATGATATCCCTTAGTTGTCTTTTATGTTATCCACGGGTAACATAGGGAGTGGTGAATTATATGCTTATGCCGTCACCACACGGACAATTTTAATTTATAACATTTTAATTTATTACTATTTAATACGGAAATTTAACATGTGGTGACGAAGTAAGAACAGGATATATACATAGGACCACCCCCTTTCTTACCTGTGGGACTCCTAAAAGGTGACTAAGAGATTATCTATGCTCTTGCATTAATACTCGAAATAAAACCCTATAATAATGCGTTTATTATAGGGTTTTATTTCGTATAATAAGTCGATTTCTCTCCAACTACGGAGGACGTTCGAACCTAAAAGTGGGACGTATATGAACCAAGATGAGGTGAATACGGGCAGAAGTATGTAAGAAATGATAAGATTAGGATTTATGTTCTAAGGTCAACGCTAAATGAAGTACTGCAGATTACCTTCCATTTTAGGGTTCTGTACCCAAAAGGTAAAAACGGGACATGGCATATTTGTTTTTAATGAATGAAATCTATTTTAGTTAGATATTTAAATAAACGACTCTTGTAAATATGTATATAGTTATTTCAAGTTTCAGGAAAAGTAATTTTATACAAAAATAAAAGACATGTATTTCGTAAATCTTTGAGAAATTTGTTGCTATTTTATGTAACGTTACCTTACAAGCTATAAAAATATTGAAAAAAAAAATAACACCGAGCGAAAGCGCTTGTCCAAATACTAATTTCATAAATTGATCTCAATATCATTATGTTAACGATAGCTATCAACCCTACAATACAATACACTGCGCTACTCGTTAGAAGCAAGTTCAAGATTTTTCCGGTCTTATATTTCATTTCTATTGCAACAAGTATTATCCGGCTGTCAATATTATCAACGATCGTCTCACGGCTTCCAGCCAAATTGCTTCGGTTCCCCACGCGGACCGACCATCAACTGTTTTTTTTGTTTATGATGATTTATTTTCAATCTCAAGTAATATTTTTGTAAAACTGCTCATTTTGATAACTTTTGCAAAGACTTTTTGTTGGTTGAATATACGTACAAAATAGTGTATAATGTTGTGTAGTGTCCTAGCCGGGCCAGACACCGATCGACGTCTCGTGAAAGGGACGTCGAGAGGAGTGGGTACCCCTCAGGGTATTCCGTCGGGTCGACCACGGAGGACAAGGAACTCAATACCGGTGGTCGGCCGTGCTACGGTGGGTTATGAAGCCGCGCGGTCGGTGCGCTTACCATAGAGCACCCCAAAAAAAAAGAAAATTGTTGCTGTATAGTGGCGGCAGTATTCGTATTACTTGGTCGAAGGTGTCGTAAAAGACGGCTAAGAGACTTACATCGATCTAGGTCACCTCTATCTGATGTCGCCTGATCAACAATTACATTCCCAAGGAAGCTGACGTCAAGCATGTAACCGGCTATAAAACTATTTCTAAAGCTTTTTAAAAATATGCAATGCAGGATAAATACATATTGATCAACCCCAAATAATTACGATAAGACCAGGATGATGATGATATTATATGTAACCAACATAGTCCTAAGAATTAGCACGTTGAAATGGTAGTGGGCAGGCCATATCGCTTGTCAATCCGACAACCGTTGGAGAAGAACGCTTCTCGTGTGACGACCATGAATCGGACGTCGCAGTGTATGACGACCAACAGCGTAGTATAGTAGGTCAAATTCCCTCTTATAAAGGACAAGGCCCGAGTCCAACAGGGGGGTATATATAGGCTGAAATGACGATAAGAAGGTACCAGCTAGATGGTTTGAAATAAGGTTTTCTTACCGGTTCTCCTGAGAAGACGTACGAAGAAAATGGCAATAAAAAAAATATTTATTTTTTAATACGTATCGGTATCTGCTATAAAAGATATATTCTAATCATATTCCATCACCACAAGCAGTCACATTGATTAGTGATTAAAATGTTCACCTTTAATTGGTATGATTTTGTACATACTTGAATTTTTTTTTTTCAAAATGAAATCAATTGAATTGCTGCAAAAAATCATTAGAAATTCGCATAAATGTGATAGTTTTTACTATCACAGAAATTCTGTTTTAATATTAAATATTAGATCATTTTTAGGATTCCGTACCCAAAGGGTAAAACGGGACCCTATTACTAAGACTTCGTTATCTGTCCTTCCGTCTGTACCAGGCTGTACCTCAAGAACCGCGATAGCTAGACAATTGAAATTTTTACAAATTATGTATTTTTGTTGCCGCTATAACAACAAATACCAAAAACAAAATAAAATAAATATTTAAGTGGGGCTGCCACACAACAAACACGATTTTTATAGATAATGGTACGGAACCATACGTGCGGGACCTCCGACTCGCACTTAGACGGTTCTTTTAATTTAATATATTAAATGAGTTTTATTTTATCCGTGTGGTGACGGAGTAAGAATACAATTCACCACTCCCTATCTTGCCCGTGGATGTCGTACAAGACGATTATGGGATATAATAGGCACATAACATCTGTGCAAGAGAAGGAAAACTCAAAATGAAACCCTATACCAACATGTCTGACCAGCATGGTATAGTGGGTCAAATTCCCTCCCATTGTGGAGGAGGCCCGAGCCCAACAGTGGGACGTATGTGGGCTGCGATGATGAAATGAGTTTTCCGTGTGGTGGCAGAGTAAAAATACAATTCACCACTCCCTATCTTGTCCGTGGATGTCGTAAAAGACCACTATGGGATGTAATATGCACATAACATCTGTGCAAGAGAAGGAAAACTCGAAATGAAGCCCTATGCCAATATGTCTGACCAGCATGGTATAGTAGGTCAAATTCCCTCCCATTGTGGAGGAGGCCCGAGCCCAACAGTGGACCTTACGTGGGCTGCGATGAAATGAGTTACGTTATTTTAACTCGTTTCTAAATATTATATCTATACTCGTCTAGTTGCTAAGTAATATTTGTCAATTGGACGACTGCCACGTTGGCAATAGTACATTTACTGCATATATGCAGAGTATAAAATCAAAATCTCGACAATCTCAAATCTCTAGCAAGATAATACTTTGTACAAATGCTTGTTTTGAATTTGGACATAATTTGTGTTATGTTTATTGTATTTATGTGAAGTCCCTCGCGACGCAGTAATTTATTCCTTAGTGTGTAATCTTGTCTTTAAAAAAGAGACGTATACGATTTCCTATTACAAGGGCTTCGTTCGAATTTTAGGTCGGATAAAATGTATTAAGTTTTTTCACATGAAATTCTCATTAGCAAGCACGAATTTGAAGCTAAACGTGATAATAGGTTCACACGGATAACGCCCTGCTCAATGCCCACCTTCAGTGGTCCGACCAGCGCCTTTACTCCAGTATTACAACATTATTTGCCTCTTCGATTACAAAACATATAAAAATTTTGAATCTATAACTATATAATCTGTCGCATAGTATTTTTATGTGGGAACGAATTGAAAATTAAATTTTACTATCAATAAGCTGAGCTGTGTTTTATTGTGTTTTGATGTAGTAACAGATTGAAGTACAATTCATCATCCTTTCTCATGAATAAGTGATATAACAAAGCAAATAACAACGGTGCAGAAAAAGTAAATTTGTAATAAAAATTATTATGTCAACTTGTGTACGTGGCGGAGAATAATAAATCAATGTCTCTCCCATTATATAGAATAAGATCAAGGTCAAAATCAACTAAGAAGAAGAAAAATCGGTATTTACTTACAGCTCTTAGTAATAGCTGGTATTATTAATCACTAACCCCTGACCCCATAGAGAAGCAATATATTCCATTCCATCCACAATAATAGATATAATCCCCGCTTGGACAATATATATCGTTTTCCTCTCATTTATATCATGTTTTTAAAGTATTTAAAATATATAATAAAGATATAAATCGTAAAATGTAAAAAAAATATTTTAATTCAACTTTATAAATACTAGCTATCTATCCATCAGCATATCGAAGTTCATTTGGAGATATGGAAACGAAAGATACAATAATCACTAAGTTTGATGGGCGAGTTAACAATTGCCGTTGGTGTTACAAAATTCCCAAGAGAATGCTGCTGTCCACTCTCCTAGTGATACCTTAGCCACTTATTAAAACTTAAATAGAAAAGTGAGAGATGGTGATTGTATTTTTAACCTATCACCACATGGGGAAATTAAAATATTAGCTTAAGTACCGAATCGTTTTTTTATAAAGGATAAATTCCACTTATATTGTCGAAATTCATTTCTGTAAAACATATCTTTTAAAAAAGTACTTACTTGAACAGAAGGGGCTTATTAGCGAAGAGTCCTGATGTCTTCTCCTTCGCGGCCTGGAGCGCTTGCATTGCGGCGGTTTGATGTTCCTCATGAAATTCACTCTACACTAACACCTGACAACAGAAAAATGCACATCAATAGTGTTAGACATCTTAGTATGTAACAACCCCTAAAATAGTGTTACATAACCGCTTGGGACGTACTCTTGTATACCTACCTATATATACTTACATGGCGATACTTATATGAACAAGACCATACATAGATACTATAGAGTTGCCATGTAATATGTAGCTGTAAGGGCAGAGGGTTATGTAGAAAAGAATTGTAATAAAATTAACAATTAACACTTACATTTTTCAGTTCCCTGGCGTAGCAGCTCCGTCGTAGCGTCTGTCGATCGTGTAGCTCCCCGCGCGCCTCTATGCTTTAGCGCTACGGCTGCGCGTAGCCCCAGTCGTCATTGGTCGCTACGTCTACTGACATACATGAATACCGACCAATCACAGACAGTACTGTAAAAGGGGCGGTGTCTGTCAATTTTCTGAAAATTTTCAGGAAGTGTCAAAATAGATAGTACTAACATCAAACCCTATCAACATACCGGTAGTGCATACATCTAGACTTAACTGTAACACTCTCCACACCCATGCATTCAGAATTGAAAATGTAAGATCAAATTTACAGCATTTTGGTTTTCCAACAGAAAATCTCGTTAAGCTAAATATAGCTATTTTTCCTACATTACTTAGCTACCAACTATAAGAATTATATATTTTCTTTTTTAACTAGCCAGGCAAGTCGTTGTCTTATTTTAAAGTTAACAAGGTCAATTTATACCAGATATTAGTAGAGTTAACCAGCAATTATTACATTTCCTCATGTTGGCTCATGTTGTCGGACCACTACTGGGCTGGAGCCTCCTCCACAATAGGTGAGAAATTGACCTACTATGCCACGCTGGTCAGACGTGTTGGCATAGGGTTTTCTTTCGAATTTGCCTTCTCTTGCATAAATGTTATATGCATATTATATCTATTAGTCATCTTTTACGACACCCACAAGAAAACAGAACTGTATTCTTACTCCGTCACCACACAGACAATTGTTTCAAAAATAGATTATTACTTTTAGCAATCTTTAATTTATATGTTAAAATCTAATCCTACCAGATAATATAATTTCAGTAGAGTAATGTTCTCCTTATTTCTCTCAACTCATGATCAAATAACTTAGAGTGATACAAAAGACAACTCTAAACATAATTCCCAGCTGAGTGTATCATAACCTATGTAAAAATGATTAAGCTACAACACACGTAGCTAACTTTGTAGGCTAATAATTTATATTCATATTGTGTACCTACTAAGCTTACAATTAGCAGGAGAGATATATTAAATATATAGAAAGAAAAGGGAAGGAAAAATAACACCATAGCCTATTAAAATAATAGTGTATGTATAGTCGTATTTTATTTAAATAATTTTATAATAGTGATCAATTAACCAGCGGCAATGAACTCATTAAGGGAATTAAGAGCGAAAAAATAAATTTCAAAAGTAGTTAGAAAAGGTAAACAAGCTTGACTAGTTTCACTATAAAAAAAATGTAAGAATAGGTACAGTATAATTCTAGAAAAATATATCCTATTATAAATTAGTAAGATGTACGCTGCGTAATCACTACAGTTATATGCGCCAACGATTCGCTGATATCGATATAATAACGCAATATCGAGCAGACTTCATTTCACGGACAGAGGAGCTCGCAAATGAAGTTTCCGCGGTCCAGCGAACCCGAATCTATGAGTTTCATCTACCATCATCGAATATTTGAAATGGATGTGGCAAAAAATAAGGAAAGGACGATACATGTTTATACCTTATCGGTAAACGCTTAATAATTTTGTAATATAAGACGTTTATAATACTTTACTAATATAAAATAATTGCATTTTAATGATTCATAAGTCCTTTCAGATATTAATCTATTTTTAAATCCTTTTAGGAAACCTTAACAATTTGAGAATTCACAAAAATGCTATTTAAATGATTTTCTTTTTAAAGATTACACCTCATACTAAAGAATAATGCTTGCGTTGCGGGGGACTTTAAAAACTTAATTAATGAACACGAATTACATCCAGACTTAGAACTACAATTTATAGATAGCACAAAGTGTTGTCCTGCGTTGGATTCGAAGTTACGACACTGGCACGGTAAATCGGAATCATACTGATCTTAAAACTTCCACAGATGATTTAAAGTTAGCAGAAACTTCTTTTTTAAGCTTACTTTAAAAACAATAAAGAAAATTATGTACTATAATAATAATGATAAATAGTACCCAGATTAATTTACAGGATCGTCGTAGATTCTTACCAATTTTTAATAAATTATAAAATGAATACAAACAAATAAACGATGATTCGATTCCCAAATACTAATCTCCTAAATTTCTCTAGATTTTCACAGTATATAATGATCTGTCTATATATATTTTTTTTGAAATTTACCGGCAGTGGCCGCAGAGGTTATCATAAAATAATAAAAGATACCAAGATTATATGAAAATGTATGTATGTATATAGTTATTACAATTCTAAAAACGGTAGTATTATTGAGTTAATTTTAAAATTTAAATGGAATACAATTCTTCAAAATATAATAATAATATTCGTAACTCGTAACCATGATCGATAACTCTACGCTCACTGAATAACGCTTTTGAGTCTGCATGTCTGCTCTTCCGACCGATTCAACATTTTTATTGGTGATTTGAAGGTTTAAAATGAATGACTTTTTGAAGTAACGATTTAATGTTTTTGAGATACATGATTTACATACAGTTGAATAATAATGAATAGCAAATAAAAAATCTTACATTTGACTACGAGATATAAAAATGTTTTGATTTAAGAAGATTTTTGATTTTAATAATTTGCATCGTTCTCATTTAACGTATTATTTCAAAGTGACTTTTATCAAAAAGGAATCTTTTTACTTGGACTCAAAATATTAACAGTGTGATGCTACCCCAAATGAAGAGAAAGAAATGCCCAAACCAAGGACAATCCACCATACGGCATAAAGCCGTTTGGTGCTATCTTGACGCACTTTATCATGTATTCATGAAGTGCGCCAAGACATCGTGCAGAATGCAAAGGCAAACCAACGGGTATCCACGGTGCTAATACTCCTGCTCAAAAGGCGGAGAACGAGTGCATGATGGGTTATGCCGCTTTACAAGGCTTCTCTCTCGGCTGATCATTAGATTAAATTAGCCAGTAAAAGAAATATCTAACAACAATAATTTAGTATGATTATATCATTTTATTTTCATTATGCACTGCTGAAATTATAAATCAACTTTAAAACCAAATTGCATCATCTCAGCCCACATAAGTCCTATTGTTGGGCTCGGGCCTACTCCACAATGGGAAGAAATTTGACCCACTACACCATGTTAATCAGACGAGTTGGCATAGGGTTTTAAGTTGGCTTTCCTTTTCTATATATTAAGGGAAAGAGAGAGAGTGGGGAATTGTATTCCTACTCTATCACTAAATGGACAAAATAGTTTTATATATTTTCTTAATGTTATTGTTCTTTTCAAATATTCTTCAATTTATGTTTATTTCGTCAAAACATGAAATAAAAATGATTTACATCGCATATACCTATACCTACAACATGATGGCAGTTATGTTTAACAATGCACCCTCTTAGCTTGCGATTAATGTATATTTTTATACCGTGAAATGGCACTTTAGGGTAGAAAGTAATTCATTTGAATAGTTATAAAACCGCAATACTCTCATTTTTATTACAAGCAGTTCTCAATTCACATTTAGATAACAATGCTGATTTCCTAATGTTACAAAAGAAAAGTTTTTGTTAAATTTTGAAGCATGTACAGTTTCATTATTACAATCATGTTTTAAAATAGGTATTGATGCCGTATAAAGAAATCAATCAAAGAGTAACACTAGTTAGAAACTTGCGTATTTAAAGGCGAAACTGATAAAAGTAAAACGTTAGGATTTTTTGACAAAGTTAGCTTAACAGCATTTTCCGGCAAATTTTGAGCGCTCTTGTCATTCGATATCCTTTGAATCTAAAAATGCCCATTACAACCAATGCGTGTATTCGATTAGCTATGATTTACGGTACCGTATAAGTTCAAAGACTACGTACTATAGAAAGAATTATGCTTGGCAATTCTATGGGAGATAAAGATCCGTAAAAGAATGAATTAAATAACACAACTCAAAGAAAAGTTCATTTGCTCAGATAACCGATAACCATTGGGGTTCCGAATCTCGAGTAGTAATCAACCATCGAAGTACGCAATTTTGGATGGCTTCCCACTTACTTATCCATAGAAAGCTGTAGGTCGTTAAATGCATGTACCACAATACCGCAATATGTGACATACTCAGTTCTAAAACCTTAGCAATTTGTTTTCTATGGGTTGCTCGGTGGGTGATACTGATTTTATCTAGTATTGCATTGGCACAAGTAAAAAATAGGGTATTGTGCAATATCTATTCACTACAATCAACAGAATAGGAACAGGTATATGATGAGGCTTATTTATTATTCTATCATTCTCTTATCGTTATTCTGATATATACTTACATTTTTAAACCCAGATAAGCAAAATACTACAAAGGTTACATACAGCGGGCTGATTAACGTCGCTACTTGAAAGTATCGAATTATATACTAGTGAACTTTTACAAAGTACACCTTTCCACTTTAATTTAGTTGTTAAACTTATTAATATTTTTCTTCCTACTCATTAATGTATTATCTTTTATATATGTAAAAGAGTAAGTCCTGGTTTGGGAATCATTGCACAGCCCAAATGGTTGAGCCTAGGGAATCCAAATTTAAAATTAATATTTTAACTATGATACAGGCGTACAATAAGAAGGGATTTTAAAATGGCAAATTTAATTAATTTTGGGATGATTTTATTATCCCGTGGACCTTTCCAAAAATAATGTTGAAATAAAATAAATAGACATAATTTCATCATTATTAGAAACTATGCCGTAAAGGTGGTAAGAAGGTGATCGCCTTTGTAAGATCAGGGGCACAGCTAGACCACCACCTACTGTGAAGAGAGTGCTCTTCTTAAACCTTGTTTAAATAAGGGCATGTCATAGCGCTCGGGCAACACAGCATCAGATAGCTCATTCTGGATCCTGCACGTACGTGGGAGAAATAATCACTGGAAATGTACTGTTGAAAATCATAACGTTTCCAGGTGAAATAAATTAACCTTACTGCAGAATCCAGTGGTGCTGTAGCAAAACGTTGACAATAGTACTAATTCAAAGAATTCCTCAGAGCACTCCCCATGAAAGAGTCAGTAAAGTACACAACGTGACCCAAAGTCTCTCCGCCGCCCAATCAAATCTATCCGTGATATTGAGATTTTCCACAATTAGAACATCACGTCTTTGCAGGGAGTCATGTGGATCTAGTTGACATTTAAGCACAAGACGCTGTCTTGGTGTGAAAGACCGCCTAGTTCTGTTCAAGACGGTCAGGTTTCTGCTTGTCAATTTGGGTTTGACCTACAAATTACTCCCAAACCGAAATTTGCTCGACATTTCGATGCCGAGGATCGCAATACTATGGCCAATTTGGAGATTTACTTATTGGTACTGAGGCGCCAGGGTTAATGGGACCTTCTTTGCAGTGAACCCGCAAACTTGTATCTTTGTGGGATTGAACTAGACTAAATTCCCTTCATTCAGCTTATGGACATCTAAAAGCCGCAGCTCTCATCTGATCGCTCACTGCGTGATGCGGATATACCTAAGGGAATGAACTTTCACAGCATGGGATGATTGATGGTATAGAAGCACCCGAGTCCTAAATCGAGTTCCAACCAAAGAATTGACCCAGAAGATCAGCCTTCTCTTTTGCACTTGAACTAGACGTTCATAATGATTCTGTAGTGGTGAGAGATTGGACTGGTAGAAATTGCCTTGTGGAACCGTGTCGAGCGACCAGAATGCACAACTCCTAGCGGGATAGCTCTCCAATCTCTATGATTGCCTTGCAATACGAAAACAATTTAAAGATGATTAAAAATGGTGCTTTATTTTATATTTGTAACTAAGTGTACCTAATCTTTTTTTAAAAAAACGTAGTAAACATTTAAATTGGAAGTAGATAACATCCTTCTGGTAAAATAGTATACTTGCCTTATAAATTGACCTAGCTACTGACACTCTATGCTGTAAGACTTTGTACGTGATTTTATCGACGAGTATTATGAGTTGGTAAGAGCCGCTACCCACTTGTGTTGATCGACCACTCGTCGATATAACGTACTCAGCTCTTATCGACTTTCATCGCTTACCACTTTACCGTCCGCTTGCATTTTAAAAACCCTTCACAGAAACAATGCGATTCTTCACCTGCTAATGTTCATGCTTTCTCAACATGCCAAAGGAAAATTACAATAGCACTGAATAGAATTCACCTTGTGCTCGTGTTCGAAGATGATACAGATAAAAAAATGTCTTCATTCTTCATCACAGACCATTTATGTCCCACTGCTAGCCTACTCCACAATAAGAGTGAAATAATAAGAGTGAAAGAAACTAGCATTTCATTTCAAGGTTTTCATAGATGCATTGCAGCATTTTGCATAGATGTTATATGTATATTATATCCCTTAGTCGTCTTTTACGACACCATCGAGCATGATAGAAGTGGTGAATTGTATTCTTACTCCGTCATCACGTGGCAAAAAATATTCATATGAAAATGTATGGAATACATAAAAATTCAGTTTATTACAAGCATCGACAAAGTATTATATAAAATTTTATTCACAAAAAATGTGTAATGTAACCAAAGAGATATTTGTTAAAATATTTCCATGCCGGTTTAGTCAGAATTATAAAGGCTGTAATTAAATATAATTTGCTGACGCTAAAAATAGTATTCAAATTAATTATATGCTTTGTCCACTGTCCTGACTTCACTAAGAAATATTTCTTTCTATTGTAGCGAACTATACATCGACAAATATATCGACGGTGGAAAAGGAAAACAAATGAAATGTCATTGCTTACAAGTATGTAGTTATTGGCTGAACATTATATTCCTACTTAAACCAATTATTTGGTAATACCCTAAATATTGGTTCTGCATATGAATCCAATCCCTTACACAATACTTTCTATATAGATAGTTATACCAAAAAACTATTTGTATTTTTATAAACTTGTTTCTACTTCGTTAGCGTTTGTGTAAGACACATTTCCAATAACTATATTGACTGAAACTTGCAATTTTGTAACACCTCATAACTCCTTCTAACTTATCTTTTTCCAGACGATTGCCCATCACCACCACTACCTGGGGTGACATCCCTTCCTCTCTAACCAACACAATTCCAATCGCCCTGTCCCTCTTCAACTCGCTATTTATGACTTATTAACTCCTCTGAGGTATCATGGCAACCGCTCCCACGCTGCTCCGCCGATTTAATATAGAAAATTGTGAAGTCAACTGAGAATAACAGTTAGAAGCAGTTTATTAAATTCCTCAAACTCGTGCCAACTTGATTTTAAGAGTTAATTTAACTTTATTTGTTATACATTTACCGAGTTCGTGTCAATCAAGTGGGTATACAAATATATTTTAACTAACAATGACATTTATGCTGTTTTCGTGTATATTCTCCAATTACCAAATATGTAGTTATTTATATGTAGTTATTTATATGTGGTTATTTATATGTAGAAAGATATATTAATATCTTTCTATTTACATCGCTGTGTTTGCAAATTTGTTATTAAAAAATAATGCTCCTTCTGGAACAAATATTCTTATTATATTATTTTACTGTACGAATAAAAGCAATGTAATTCGTATTACTACAAGGTCGCTAAGGCACTAGCAATATAACATAAAAGATATAGTGACAGTTTTAAGAGTACCACAAAAATCAAAGAGCGATTTCACGAAGCACTTCAGAGACGCCATAACACATGAATATGGTGCATATGAATAAAAAAATAAATACATATAACATAATAAACGTAAATTTCAACTTTAAAATCTGGAATATGAAATTCCACTATAAATTACCAAACTTTTAAATTTTCTGAAATATATTTTATTAAAATGAATGAATAGCTGAAGATACTATTAATTTTAAAACAAAGTAGCGGTAAAGCGCACGGCAGGAGTCACAATCCGTATCCTCTAACGCCAGATTGCGATGTTTGCCAACCGATCGCTCCTTGGGGACGTAACTCAACCAGTTTTCGCTCACAAAGCAATAAAATACCCCTAAACCCTCCGATATTTATTGAGAACTCGCTGATAGAAAATATAGAGGTAGTGGATTATTAGATTTTCAGGTTTTAAAACATGATGTGAGGTATTCGCAACGTTTGTTTTATAAAGTCGAGTTTTGATATTCAAATATTATTTTTTAGGTAGACATCGTGCTATTGATTACCAAATAAATGGTTTCTTCTCAATTTGTATGCCTAATTTGCATATTAGTAGGATGAAAACTATTATTCTGACTTGCAATGAGTTTACTTTGGTTGCATTATCATTATTTAAGTTCTTAAATAATTTTCACTATGATTATAAAGTTACATAGATCGAGATTATTCTCGATTTAGTCTAGAACTCAACTTATAACTAAACTTGAACTGTAAATTCTAGCCAGTACTAAAGGATAAGGCGTGCTCAAGACTTCGCTCCAACTTTAACTTTCCTAATAAATTATAGACTAAGTTGTTGAGAAATCCTATCATAGAGATCAGATCTTATTTAATTATAGTTATTTTATTTAAAATTGTTATTAATTTGTTGTTGTTTAGTTTTTTTTTTTCATGGTCCATTTTATCATAATGATGAATAAAAACTGAACATTATTGCAATTTACATGTTATGTCACGTCACACAGGAACGCGATCGAACGGGATAAAAGAGTTATTGGCCAAATCTTGTAAACACCATTAAAATAAGAAACGGGATAAAAAGTATCCTATGTCCGTCTCCTGGTTGTAAGCTACCTCCCCACCAATTTTCAGCCAAATCGGTATAGCTGTTCTTGAGTTATAAATAGTGTAACTAACACGACTTTCTTTTATATATATAGATGTCTCGGGGGCGACGTTCCAGAGTCGTGGACCAGGAGTGTGGTGGTGCTGTTTTTCAAGAAGGGCGATAAAACGCTCGTAAGGAATTAGAGACCCATCTCACTCTTGAGCCACGTCTACAAATTGTTCTCAAAAGTCATTACGAACCGACTCGCGTACTAGCTCGACGTCTTCCAGCCGCCCGAACAAGCCGGCTTTCGAAGAGGTTATAGTATCATAGACCACACCCACACACTACGCCAGATTATACAGAAGACTGAGGAGTATAATCGGCCTCTGTGTCTAGCGTTTGTGGACTATGAGAAAGCCTTTGATTCTGTCGAAACTTGGGCAGTGCTGCAGTCCCTTCAGCGGTGCCAAATTGACTATCGATACAACGAAATGCTAAAGTGTTTGTATAGAAACGCCACTATGTCAGTCCGCATCCAGAATAAGAGTACGAAACCAATTCAGTTGCAACTGGACGTCATCTCTCCGAAACTGTTCACCACTGCGCTGGAAGATGTCTTCAAGCTCTTAGACTAGACCGGACTCGGCATCAACATCAACGGCGAATACATAACTCACCTTCGATTTGCTGACGATATCGTAGTCATGGCAGAATCCATGGAGGACCTTGGCACTATGCTCAATGACCTCAGCAGGGTACCTCAACTAGTGGGTCTACAAATGAACATGGACAAGACGAAAGTCATGTCTAATGCCCATGTCATTTCTGTACCGGTCCTAGTTGGGAATGCGATTCTCGAAGTTGTAGTTCATTATGTTTACCTAGGACAAGCAGTCCAGTTAGGTAGATCCAATTTCGAGAAAAAGGTCAGCTGACGAATCTAACTCTGCTGGGCAGCGTTCGGGAAACTTAAGAGAATCCTCTCGTCCAATATTCCGCAGTGTCTGAAAACAAAGGTTTATAACCAGTGTGTGTTACCAGCGATGACTTACGGCACTGAAACGTGGTCTCTAAATGTCGGCCTCATAAAAAAGCTCAAAGCCGCTCGGTGTGCTATAGAGAGAGGGCTATGCTCAGTATTTCTCTACGTGATAAAATCCGGAACACGGAAATCCGTAGAAAAACGGGTGTAACGGACATAGCCCGCAGAATTAGCACGTTGAAATGGCAATGGGCAGGCCACATCGCTCGTCGAACCGACAACCGTTGGCGAAGAAAGGTTCTTGAGTAGCGACCATGAATCGGACGGCGCAGCGTAGGACGACCCCCCATTAGGTGGACTGACGACATTCTCAAAGTCGCAGGCAACCGCTGGATGCAAGTGGAGCAGGACCGTTCCGAGTGACATTCTCGTGGGGAGGCCTATGTCCAGCAGTAGACGTCTGTAGGCTGATGGATGGATGGATTGCATATGTTTATCAAAATGTAGATCTGTTTAGTTCTAGTAATAAATTTTTTGGTCTATATTTAATCAAAATGCCGAAACCTATTCCTGCGAGCTGGCTACGACCATCGTCAGAATAATATTTTTGGAAATAGCAGCTCAATTCTCTTTCCGTGTTTTTTAAGAAAACAATAAAAACAAACTCTGCACTAAGATAATAATCCTTATATTGCATTGTCTTCCAACTGCTGCAGTGAGTCCATTATTTGACCGGCTGACATTTATCGAGTTTTGCGATACATATCCCTCTCAAAGCAACCATGTTGCAAGAGGATCTACTTGTAGTTAAAGCAGTTTGGGAGAGTTACATGACGTTTCTCCAATTGTTTCCTCATTATGGTACGTATCGCCATCATCGCGTACCCTGTACTTAATTACACAAATTACTCCTTCTATTAAGCCAATAGAAGCCAGCGCAAAATAGGCCAAAAACAAAAAATCCGTTAGCTATTTAAGTCACCGTATTTGTCCATGCGCTCTTGGTGACTGTTGATAATATCTATAAAAGCAGGATGCAAAGACCTTATACTGTCGTCATATCTACTGTTGACACCAAACCTAAGTGTATTCAGCCACACTGCGCAAAGGATAGACCTTTCGGCGAGTATTGCCCAGCCAATCGATCATATTTCGGTTCATATGCTGAAATTTTTCATGCTCAATTCAACCTCGGTGAGAATAAAAATCCTAAAACTGGAGACCCACCTGGTAGCCAATCCGACACTCAATAAATCAGAGAGCTGCGAATAAATCGGAGTTACGCACTTTCATGGACATCGCGGAGCTATCTCTAAGCCCATCACCATATTCTTCGGACACGAACCTAATGTGATTAATATGTTGCGACAGATTGTGGCGATATCATAAGAGAGTACGACACCAAATCAGTCGTAAACAAGGCTCAACTAAAGGTGCCTTAAGACCGAGTCTTTTGGATAATCGCATAATGTATTCCGCCGGCAACTGAATCTATAATCCTATTATTTATATCACAAATTTTACTTTTTGCGATTTATTTCAATTATTGATATTTTGTTATATATGATATTGTAATATGTTAGGTATACTATTTTATTTTTATTGGATATTAAATTGAAATTTATTATTGAGATTATTTGCTTTCCTTTTTTATTGTTATTACTGACTTCTTCGTAATAGAACAAGAACAAAAAATTTACATCGAAAAAGAACATATAAAATTTGACATTGCGTAAAATACTATGTTTAAAATTATAGGGATAATATTATTAAAATCTTAGGCTGCGTATACAAATTAAAGCTTAAGGCATATTTTATTTTCTATGTTGAATGCTTACTTCACATATATAAAACTACTTTTTCTACAAGACTATCTGTTCCTTCGGTTGTCTGATAGTAGAAATGATATGGCGTCATAGGATCATTATTTTTAATAAATTATTTGCAAATTAGTAAACTATTTATCTCCGTGTGGTGACGGATTACTCCTCCTCCTCCTTAGTAGTATTTTGTTACCAAAATACCACTCCATGGCTTACCCGTGAGTGTCGTAGAAAACAATTAAGGGATATGCTATGTAATGATTCCTGATATTTACGCGAGTATTACATCCATACTAATATTATAAATGCGAAAGTAAGGATGTTTGTTTGTTTGTTTGTTTGTAATACTCGCTCGTCGCTCGCTGTAATACTCGATTTCAACTTTACTACGTTTATAACTCAAGAACGGCTGTACAGATTTGGCTGAAAATTGGTGGGGAGGTAACTTAGAACCACGAGACGGACATAGGATACTTTTTATCTATGGCAATAAGCTACTTTATATCCCGTTCGCTTCACTTCACTTCTTAGGCTTATGGCAATGCGTTCGATCTCGTTCCCGTGTGACGTGACATAAAATGTCAAATAGATTTTTTTTGTTTCTGTTTGTCCATTCGGACGGGCAAAGGGATCAAAGCCCATACAGCTAATTGTGATATAATTTTCTTCATATTATTTAACATTTCTTTACATAGAATAGCTTATTTATAATCATGTCCATCAATAAGTCAAGTCTTTCCATTAATTAGGCGCTGAAAACCTAATTAAATGATTTCTCAGGGAATTTCAGTAGAATATGAAAATACATTAGGTGTATTTTCCACCACTCTTATATCACATTCACCACACTTCAGTACCTTAACTGTATTATTTTACATAAAATATCAGCAAAATTATTCAATATAACACTATAAAATACTAAAATAATAAATATAATACAAGAGCTTAACATGACATTTCCATATTCGCGCCGAAACTCATGTAAAGGGAATACAAATCACTATGAAACGTAGGATGAAAAACGCATTTGATATGTAATAACAAAATGCCAATGACAGCTAAACGTAATTTTGTCTATAGTTAAGTATGGTTGAAAATTTGATAATTATATTTCTTTCAGAAATCAACTATCAGTAATTAGTGTTCTCTTTGATCATTAACAATGCCGCGACCAAGACAATTGAATCTTTCCTGACAAAGCTGTAATGGTTCTTCCGTTAAAGACTATATATTCGGCAATTTAGAAAATATATTTACGAAAAAAATTATGGCGGTACGAAGTTCGCCGGGTCAGCTAGTTGTAAATAAAACTACTTTGATTTTTGATTGCCCGACTGAGGCGGAGTCCGCCCATGATCATGAACGCTGCAAAGTATTTGAAACGTCCACGAGTATACCATACTGTACCAGTGCGTGATCAACGTTTACAACAGTCAGAACATATTATTCATTTAACATTATCTACTTAGTAGTTAAACAACCATTAAATCATTTTATTGAAGTTATACATAATATTGAAGCTATATATACCAAAATCATATGAAGGTATAAAAATTGTATCATATACATCATTCATCATTGTATAAATTCAGCTCTTATACGTGCCTACTATTGGGCTCGAAGCTCCTCCGCAATAGAAGGGAAATTGGCCTACTATACCATGTTGGTTGGTATTTTTTTTTTTATGGGTGGGCTATGGTAAGCGCACGTGCGGTCCAGTCCGTCCGGAGCGATGAAAGGACGGCGCGCGGGCCCATAACCCACCCGTACCCACGTCATGTTGGTTGGTATAGAGTTTTATTTCAAATTTTCTCTCTATTGCATCATAAGAGCTATATTTTATATTCATATTTAACCCCTTAGTCGTCTTTTATGGCACCTACGGGGAAGAGAGGGGTGGGAATTGCACGTCGCCACACAGAATATTCACAACATATTATAAAATGAAAATTGAAAACAAAATTCTCAAACACGACATTAAACTCTATGGCAACATGCCTAACCAGTGCGGTATAGTAGGTCACGTTTTCTCCCATTATGGAAGAGGTCCGAGCTCAACAATGGGACTTTTCCGTCACTTGTAGTGATTATCTGCTTACTCAGTGACGTTACCTCAACCATTACCCACTACTTACTATCAATCCGAAAAACACATTTCATGAATTAGCTACCTTAAATATATCAAAATAGAAAACATTGCTACCCTTTCTTTTAAAAATCAATATGTATTTCCTAGTCCATTGTGGAAAAGAGACAATAGAGTATAGCATCTCATTTACTCTTTTCCAATACTCAGTACTATCGATTATTGATACATAATAACCAATGTATTGAATATATACATAATTATAATATGTTAATGAGATTTCAGGTGAGCTACGAACAGGCGGTGCTTGTCGGAGCCCCGCCCTCGTCTGCCATTGTCTTGCTCTAACCCACCCGAAATTGAATAAATTAATGTTAAATTAAATAACTCTATTAACGTTTTGTCGACGCAAACAATTCCTGATGTATAATAGTTGAAACATTTTCAGGGGCGGGTTCGTTATTAGATTAGATACGTTCAACGTTTAGAGGGGACGAAAAAGCTTTCCATACTGATTAATATCATGATACAAATAAAATGCTTTACAAAACAAAATTATTTAATCTTATGTAGAAGCTTTTGTGCACAGAATGGCAACTATAGGTGGTACTTTGATTATTTCTATATATTTATTGAGATCACAAGGTGTCACAAGAGAAGGAAAACTCTCAACAAAACACTATACTATCACGTCTGACCAGCGTGATATGGTAGGTCAATTTGCCTCCCATAGTGGAGGAGGCCCAAGCCCAACGGTGGGACGTGTATGGGCTGAGATGATGATGATGATTTATTGTTGAATCGACGTAATATTTACTTTTCTACCATCGTACATATCAAAGATGGTTCAAAAGATGGTTTGTTAATAATTATATTAATGATCGCCCCACGGACGCCAATCCTCATTAGGAATGTTATTCTTGACCAAACGATATCAGCTAGAGTTAGTTCAGATGGATTTAAAGCTCTTAGTTATCTTTTAAGACTCCCATACTAGGTACATAATACTAATACTACATGATGTCACCCAGCTGGTGCTGTGTTGCATTATGATTATATTTTTAAGTATTGAGAATAAATTGTAAGGGATCAATGTTTTAAAAACATTTAATTTGCAGGCCTTTTAAAAAAAATGTCAATGTGTATATAGTTTAAAATTGATAGATATGTAAATTTAGTTTAATGTTGCAAAAAAATAAAATATTATTTAAATATATATGATCCCCAAAAATATTTTTAATTAAGAATGTTATTTTTTTGTTGATAATCTCAGATATACCAAATATGTATATAGGTAAATTTTAAAATATATTGTCTGTCATAGGTAAAATTACCCTAGCTGTTTCTGTAATATTCTCGTATATTCTCCAGCAATGACAAATGAAAATATCGGTT
The DNA here is from genome assembly GCA_032191425.1 of Lymantria dispar. NCBI lineage: Eukaryota > Metazoa > Arthropoda > Insecta > Lepidoptera > Erebidae > Lymantria > Lymantria dispar. The sequence continues at coordinate 18,636,641 of CM063447.1, read as the reverse complement.
TCAGTTATATTGTACTTTAAAAGGCAGTTACATGAAAGAGTAGGCCAGAAAGCCAGAAAAGAAGTTAAAAATTTGAAATGAAAAACTGCTCACTACATGTTTTTTTTGTACAGTATTTTATTTAGAATAAGAAAACTAATAAAAATAAAATATTTAAAAGGTGCTGTGTGGTAGCGGCTTCGAATACTACCAACCCTTGCTTTGCTCGTGGGTGTCGTAAAAGACGACTAAGACTAAGGTGTCTCACGTCCAACAAGTAATCGTTATTACAGACGTTATTTGACTTGTTGGACGTGAGACACCTTAGTCCGCCCGTGACCATGAATGCTGCAAAGTGTTCGAAACGTCGGGCAATCATAAATCAAATACAAACGGGATATAATCCGTAAAAGTAGTTTTATTTACAATGTGTAGTGCTCGCGTAAACATCAGATATCATAACGTATATTTCTTCCTTATTTAAAGAGTGTTGTTTCGCTCAAATCCTGGTAACAGGAACAAAAAAAGACAAATCCCGACATCACGGGCATATTAATTGCAAATTGGTACTGTTTAAACTATCTGGTATAATGTACCGCGCTAGCTACACGTATTGACGAATTTTTTTTTAGGGTTTCTATAATGAATATCATCTCTAATTTATGAAAATCATTTTAATAAATAATTTAATTGTTAACTAATTAAACATAACGTAAAATTTTACTAGGGTGGAAGTTTTTGTAGGTTCATTATCTAGAACACAAATTATGAATTATTGAAAGACAATAAAGTGTTTCAATTTATAATTTCATTTAGTCAAATTGTATTCTTTTAACATTGTTCTTTGACTAAAATTTGAAAGACTCAACAAGTAAATAGGTCAAAAATTTACGAGTCAAAAGTATTACGTATTTGAAATATTACTATTATTATTAAAAATGTAAGCGTACAGTTTTCGTTGAACTAAATTGAACAAACCTTATCTATTGCGTCGTTTAATAAATAACTATATTTATTTTTTGTACACCCAAACATTGGGCAAATTCAATATTTAATTAATATTATTTCATCATCATCTCAGCTCACATACGTCCCACTATTGGGCTCGGACCTCCTCTACAATCGGAGGGATTTTGACCTACTATATCATGCTGATCAGACATGTTGGTATAGGGTCTCATTTCATTTTTTTCTCTTGCACAGATGTTATGTGCATATTATATACCATAGTCGTCTTTTACGACATCCACGGGCAAGATAGGAGTGGTGATTTGTATTCTTACTCCGTCAACACACGGAAAAATATTATTTAACACTACATCATCATCTCAGCCCACAGAAGGCCCACTGTAGGTCATGGGGCTCTGTCACAATTGGAGAGAAATTGACCTACTATACCGCGCTGGTCAGACGGGTGGCTTGGGGGTTTTATGTCAAATTTTCTTTCTTTTGCATAGATGTTATGTATACATGATATTCGATGGTATAGATTCCTAAGACGTCTTTTACGACACCAGCGGTGATGACTTGTATTCTTACTCCGTCACCACACGGATGATATCAAATATCTATTATCTACAATGTTTTCTTTATACAAAAATAATAAATGTTCTTTATTTTATGTTTATCTGTTGTAATTCACAATTAAGCTTTTAATATCAAATAGCAATAAATTATATCTAATAATATTAATATTTAATTTTTATTCTAAATAATTCGATAGAAGTTAAAAAAATATGTGTTTTCCTTACCTTTCTATATGATTTTCCGATGCACTGTATTTTTCTATTTATATTTTACTACACACATATTAAACATTATAAAGATTATAAAGATTATAATTATAAATTATTACTACACTAATTATTTAAGATAGATATGTAATTAATATTACTGTGATATGTTTTGTATTGATATTCTTTAGAGTGGTTGTTGTATTAAATACAATTTACTCTAATTCAATACGTAAACATTTACATTTTTTTTATTTAGATATGTTAAGTAGAGCTATAGAATAGAGAGCCGTCACAAATATACTCCCGGGGGCTCATCACTCTTTAAGAGTGAAACTTTTTATTAATGTTCGCGAAGGTGTTATGGAACTATGTCGGTTTGTTATAGTCAGTGATGTTGCTATCAGTTATTCCACCCTTAAGAGTGATGCGCCCCCGGCGGGCACCACGTGACTGCGGCCTGGCACAGCTTTGTGTTTACATCCATCTCCCCACTCGTGCTACGCCGCGCCACCCCGCACCCCAATCCTCCTTATCATATTGTTCGTAATTTTATACTTAAAGAGGAAAACTGTCGAGCTTATGAAAAATCTAGTACAAAATACCTATAGATATTGTATTGTAATAAGTAGACAAGTTTTTATTTCTTTAACATTATTATATTATTCCTAGAAATAGATATTAGGTGAGTCGATTGGGACTATAAACTCATATAATCCTTATCAGGCTGCATGCAATTGAAAATAATGAACATTTATTTTTATTATTAATTCCGAAAGTCAAAAAACACAATATTGAAGATAATCATTTAAATAGTGGAACAGCTTTCTCCTTTTTTAATTTTGATAGAATTTCTATTTATACCTTAAAAAATTACTTTTCCTATATAATTTTGTACGTCTCCGGTGTGGCGATGAATACCACTGTCATAATTTCTTGTTTTTTTTTTGTGGGAGTTCTATAAATTGGCTAAAGGTACTTACACTGCAATTGCAGTAGGTAGATTGGCAATTGCCAACGCGACTGCCCTGCGTGGTGATTACGAAACTAAGTAGGTATACAATAAAAAATGAGTGACCACGAATTGTGGAATTCTATGAGACAGACCTAATTCAAGCAGTGAACGGTAAAAGGCTGACTAATGATGATGATGAAATTTGAACGGATAAAGTACTTTTATTTCACGATAGTAATTTCATTTAAGAATAAAACAATAATAACCAAAAACTTTAGCTATATAGAGCCAGAAAATAATTTAGCGACATTTTGCTCGAGTGGAAAGTAAGATAAGGGGATTGACGCCATAAAAATAGAATTAACTCCATGCTCAGTAAATTGAGAGATGAAGATAATTTATCATAGTTACGAGGTAACGTGTCGTTAAGATGGTCGTGATGTTTCACTTATGCTCAATAAATACAGGTCTTACGATGCTTTGATTATTATTATTTATTTATCCTTACTAATTTTATAAATGCGAAAGTAAGTTTGTTCGTTTGTTTGTTACGCTTTAACGCTTAAAACACTGAACCAATTTTAAAAATTCTGTGCGAGGAACCGATTTTAAACCGAATTTAAAAATATCAGTGAGTAACATAGGCTATATTTTATCCCGGTATTCCCACGGGAACGGGAACTAGGCGGGTAAGGAGACTGGAACCGAACTGAAGCGAGGGCGGGTTGCTAGTAAATAATATTATCGTAACATATTTGGTGTTTATCTGATACAGGTAATTATCCATTTTCCGTGTGAAGACGGAGTAAGAATACAATTCACCACCACCCCTTTGTTGCCCGTGGGTGTCGTAAAAGACGACTAGGGGATATAATATATATACAACATCTATGCAAGATAAAGGAAACTCGAAATAAAGCCCTATACCAACCTGTCTGACCAGCATGTTATATACCTATATACCTATACTAGCTGACGCGGTGAACTTCGTAACGCCATAATTTTTATCGTAAATATATTTTATTATTTTATATATTTAAAACTTTTGCACACAAAAAAAAAGGTACAAGGCGGACTTAATGCCTTAGGCATTTTCTGCCAGTCGACCTAGGGTGGAGCAGAAATAAATTAGGCAGGTGCAATGCAATGTGAGCAATAATTTCTGAAATTTGGTTATATAAATGTGGCAAATCTAAATAATCTTATATCTAATACAAGCAAACAACATATATATATACACACATACATATATAGATACATATATACATACATAAATACATACATACACATATACATACATATAAATTTTATAAACAGCAGAGGTGATTCCTCAATGACGAGTTCATTCCGTCAGAAGGCCTAGGTATAGGCGTTTGACCATAGCCTTAAAACTATCACGACTAGGGGCCATTTTGATCTCTAATGGTAGCGCATTCCAAAGAAGAATGGCCTGGATATAAAAGGAAGAATGTACCAGACTGGAGGAGTGAGAAGGACAGTGAAGAAGAAGATTTTTGGAGGAACGGAGATTACGGTCGTGAGTAGTGCAAAGAAGTTGAAAGTGAAGTTTTAAGTAGGGAGGAGCATTAGGAGAGTTTAAAATAGAATACAGTAAAGAAAGAGTTCGCAAGCTTCGTCTTTGCCTTATCGGTAGCCAATTAAGCCGAGATCGAAATGTGGATACGTGGTCGAATTTACGCAGGTTAAAAACGAATCGAATGCAATTGTTGAGAAGTCGGTCCAGTTTATTGAGCAGATCTGCATTCAGGTCGAGGTAGCACACATCAGCATAATCGATGATAGGAAAGATTAAGGTTTGAACCAGCGCTGTCTTGGTCTTCACAGGAAGAAAGTTTTTTAAACGATATAGCGAGCGAAGCGTTCCTGTTACTTTATTCGATATGGTAGTGATCTGCGTTTGCCACTCCATCGTCGAGTCTAGGAATAGGCCGAGATTCTTTACGTGTTGACTATAGGGGATCACTGTTCCGTTATAGACAATGGATGGCAAATCATGGGGATCAAGTTTGCTGATTATCCGCGGACTGCCGAGTACAATACATTGACACTTTTCTGCATTGACTGCCAAACCAAATCTTGCAGCCCAAGCGCTTATGGCTAATAGATCAGAGTTGATACTCGTGATAGCCGACTGGACGTCATCTAACCTGGCATGAGAGTACAGTTGTAGGTCATCGGCATACAAATGATACGCACACTGAAGTTCAAGGGTTATAAGATTAATAAAGATAGAGAAGAGAAGAGAAGAGGAGAAAGTATACCGCCTTGAGGGACGCCAGAGGTCAAATCGCACCAATCGGACAAAGTATCATCGATGCGGATGCACTGCTGACGACCCTGAAGATAAGATGAAAACCATTCCAAAGCATCCGCCGAGATCCTAAAGTGGGACAGGATAGATAGCAGAATATCGTGACTGACGGCGTTAAAGGCGTTAGAGAAGTCTACCAGGACCAGCACAGTGATCCTAGTATCCTCCACGGCAGCTCTCACGTCGCCAGTCACTTTAAGGAGTGCTGAGACTGTGCTGTGCCCAGGCCTGAAAACAGACTGCAGTGGACTTAAAATATCGTTAGCATGAACAAAATGTGATAACTGTTTATGGGCACAAGCCTTGAGCACTTTGGATAGGAAAGGTAGGATAGATATCGGACGATAGTGCTTAAGAAGAGAAGGACTAGAGATTTTGGGTAAGGGTAGGACATACGCCTTACGCCATAGCATAGGAAATGTTCCAGAACGAAGAGAGAAGTTCAGGATGTGAGAGATAGGAAACAACAGTTGGTCAAGAATGGTCATGATCATACGACGACAGATTGCATCACAACCCACTGCCTTAGATTTGATAGAGAGGAGTATCTTTCGAATCTCATCGGATGCTACAAGAGAAAAAGAAAAGGAACTAAAGTTGTGAGGTGGTAATCTGGAGATAAAGTTCACTGTTTGGCACTTAGTGATGTTATCCAAAGTGGTGGAACTCGCGAAGAATTTATTAAGATCACCTAGTGAAACAGTGTTAGGTAGTTCTGTTGTTTTCTGCTTACCTAAACCAAGAGTGCCAAGGAATTTCCAGACTTCGGGAGCAGAGGAAGAGGAAATAGTGTTTGAGATGTGTCGGCGTTTAGCGTTGCGTATCATCTGGTTACACCGATTCCTAGCGGTCTTGAAAAGACCCCAGTTAGAGTCGCTGCGTAGTTTCTTGAATTTGCGAAAAGCTGCATCACGACGTCTCATTGCCTTTCGTATCTCATCGGACATATTTTCTAAATTGCCGAAAATATAGTCTCTAATGGAAGAACCATTGCAGCTTTGTCGGGAATGATTCGATAGTTTTGGTCGCGGCATTGTTAATGATGATTCAAAGAGAATGCAAATTACTCATTATTGATTTCTGACAAAATTATAATTATCAAATTTTCAACCATACTTAACTATAGACACAATTTCGTTTAGCTGTCATTTGAATTTTGTTATTACATATCAAATACGTTATTTTATACTACGTTTCATAGTGACTTGTATTCTCTTTGACATTTTATGTCACGTCATACGGGAACGCGATCGAACGGGATAAAAGAGTTATTGCCGAAATCTTGTATACACCATTAAAAATAGAAACAGGATAAAAAGTATCCTATGTCCGGCTCGTGGTTCTAAGCTAGCTCTCCACCAATTTTCAACGAAATCGGTATAGCTGTTCTTGAGTTATAAATAGTGTAACTAACACGACTTTCTTTTATATACCTATATAGATTTCTCGCCTATTGTGGGGATTATAATATGCATACAACATCTATACAAGACAAGGAAAACTCGAAATAAAATACTGAAACCAACCCGTCTGACTAGCGTGGTATAACAGGTCAATTTCCCTCCTATGTGGAGAAGTCTCGAGCCTAGCAGTGGGATTTGTATGAATTGTGATGATGATCTATACCAATAAATAAAATTGGTGTGACACGACACCTATGCCTAAAATAGCAATTAAAAAATTTTTGTCTGTCTGTCTGTCTGTCTGTTTGTTCCGGGTAATCTTCAAAACGGCTGGACTGATTTCAAAAATTCTTTCACCAATGGAAAGCTATAATATCAGGGCGTAATCTAGGCTATATTTTATCCCGGTATTCCCACGGGAACGGGAACTACGCGGGTAAAACGACTATAACCTATAACCGAAGCGAAGCGCGGGCGGGTTGCTAGTACGTAATAAAAGTCTCTATCTATACCAATAAATAAAATTGGAGTGTCTGTTTGTAATGTCAAAATAATAGGCTTTTTTCATGCTCACACGGTTTTTTGCACGACACCTATGCCTAAAATAGCAATTAAAAAATTTTTGTCTGTCTGTCTGTCTGTTTGTTCCGGGTAATCTTCAAAACGGCTGGACCGATTTCAAAAATTCTTTCACCAATGGAAAGCTATAATATCAGGGCGTAAACTAGGCTATATTTTATCCAGGTATTCCCACGGAAACGGGAACTACGCGGGTAAAACGACTATAACCTATAACCGAAGCGAAGCGAGGGCGGATTGCTAGTACTATAATAAAATTTCAAGATTTTATATATTTTTTTTAATATAAATTTTTATATTGCAATTCACGTCCACTATTTGACGTAAGTCTACCCACTAGAATCCTGCTCAGAACGGTCCTGTGTCACCTGCAAACAAATGTTTCCTGCATCTCGCGGTGTAAAAAAACTTAATTTATTACTAATTCAGCCGTTTAGGAGTTCAGTGACATACACGTGTACATATAGAGCAATATACTTAAATTATCTCTAAACAGATTTTTAATCCTTCTTTGCGACGAATGTAGAATAATTTTATTTTATATTTATATTATACTTAAAGCATTATAAATCATAAACGTTCAATTATTTTCTGATTTTAAGCAATGTGAGAACTAATTATATGTTGAATGACTAAAAGCAATAGCCAGTATATCTGATGGATGCGTAATTAAGGTACTAATGCTTTTTTACCATTAGCAGCTAGTAAAATGGCGATGTTTGTCACGCAAGAGTTATAGTCAATAATGCACTTTACTACCTTTCCACAAAAAATACACATAGATAATATAAAGTACATATAAACTTAAAAAATACAATAATTTGATAAATAATCAATAAATGTAATAAAAAATTAATATATATGGTAGGAATGAGGTGTAAGTAGGAGTGTAACATACATACATTCAGCCAAATTCATATACATACATTCTACTGCAGGGCTATTTTTTTTTTCGGGCTGGGTCGCGGTCGGCGCATTCCTCGCACCACTCCGTCCGGGGCGACAGAGGAGCGTAAGCACGCACACTCGCAACCCACCCGAACCACGTCGCCTTCTTCGTTGGATTGACCACCGGAGCAGGGTTACTTGTCGTCAGTGGTCGGCCCGACTTCTACTGCAGGGCTGGAACGTTCTCCACAATAAGAGGAAAATTTATCTACATACCGCTCTGGTCAAACGTGTTATTACAGAGTTTTATTTCGAGTTTTCCTTCTCTTGCATAGATGTTATATGCATATCATCTTCAACAAGCACATACAAGAAGAACCATGAACTCTTTAAAAAGCTTGGAATTAGACCTTTATTATTTTATTTCCTTGGAAATCGAGGGATCATTAATTTGCCGGACTATGGGCAGTACACGCTAAGAGCAGGGTGACATTTTAATAAAATTCTTTTGTATATAATAGAAAGTGTTCACTCATTTCATCATCATTTCAGCTCATACACGTCCCACTATTGGGCTCGAGCCTCCTCCACAATAGAAGGGAAATTCACTTTATTATGCCACGTTTTGTTTTCTCTTTTTTTTTATTGCAAACGGTGGCAAACGAGCAAACAGTACACCTGATGGTAAGTGTTGCTGCCGCTCATAGACCTCTACAAGGCCGCTGCCTACCGCGAAGAAAGTGAAGGGGAGTGTGAATGCGTGCATTGAGGCTCGGTGATACCAAGGGCACCACCAAAACCCTTCACACGCAAACACCCTCAGAAAGTTGGGCTTCCGGCTCTCTCGCTCACCAAACGAAGCGCAGTAACAAATCGCTACTACTCAGACGTCGATTTTCTGCGAGAGTGTGGTACTGCCCCGGATGGACCGGCCCGCGGCTGTAGACAGATAACTGTCGACAGTGTGGTCCTACCACTGCTTTTCGCTGTGGAAGTGCATTTACGCACTATCCCCCGCCGGTGATAGACGGGGGATGAGTGTGGGACTCGCCGGTCACATAAGCGACCGAAATACCCACGAAAACCACAGCGGCCCCTTCCGCACTTTTACGAGGTGCCGGAGAGATCGTCTGATGACAGTCTATCCCCGACACCCCAATGCTTGGCCATCTGGCCACATTCTGTCATCATTCAGGGCGGTGAGAGGAGAAGCGCATAGCGCCGTCTCCTCCTCCCTGGCCGCCGCCGGCGGAGCGAGTCAGCGGACGCAAGCGCCTCGTGTGCTCGCTCCGCAGCCTCCTTCCTTGTCATGACAGCCTCACAAAAGGAGGCCATCGACGACCAACAACTGTCGCTGCCGAGCATCTTGGTGATGACGGTTTTTTTTTTTTTTTTTTTATTGCCAACGGTGGCAAACGAGCAAGCAGCACACCTGATGGTAAGTGAAACTGCTGCACATGGACCATTGCAATACCAGGGGCACAGCCAGGCCGCTGCCTACCGTGAAGGAAATACTCTTCTTAAACCTCGTTTAAAGAAGGACATGTCATAGCGCTCGGGAAACACAGCAGCAGGTAGTTCATTCCAGAGCTTGCACGTACGTGGGAGAAATGATCGCTGGAAACGGTCGGCAACGATAGGTCTGTTATTCCCATTTCTATGGACAGGACGTAGCGCTGAGGCCCCCAGGCGCGGCATACTTCCAGTGTGTGCCGCGCCACACTCATGGCATCCTGGGGCTTCTTCTCTTCCAATTTTGTGCAGGTACTTACCGAAGACCATGTCCGGTAAGCACCTGTTACTATACCATGCTGACTTGATCAGACAAGTTGGTATAGGGTTTTATTTCGAGTTTTACTTCTCTTGCATAAATATTATTAGCGTTTTATATATCCCTTAGTCGTCTTTTACGACATCCACGGGGAATAGAGGTGATTTGTATTCTTACTTCGTCACCACACGGTCTTGTGTGTGACGTGAGGTGTTCATTATAAGTAGTCAAACGACTACTTGGTTAATCTAGTCACATAAATATGCTATTGCTATTATGACGTTCTCGTTTCGAGCCTAAGGCCAAAAGAAATATTGCTTCGCCTACACATTACTTCAATTGTTTGAGAAATTTAAGTGAAATTTCTCAGCAGCAAGCTTTTATTTTGCAGAATATAAAGAAACTGTGCCTCGTTAGCTAATAGGCTACTTCCTCTTACCCTTCAAAGATAGAGGAGTAAAATTTAAAAAAATATGATTTTTAGGTATGTATTTTTTTATTATACTCTTTTTGTCATCCTCAACGTCTACGTTTATTTGTAGTAGTAATAGGCTTTAAAAAATTATACATGTACGTAATTCATATTTTGAATAAAAATAGCAATAGATAACATCAGTTTATATGTACATATTAATTTAAGTTTTTGATCCGTATAGTGATGGCGTAAAAATACAATTCACCACCCACTATCTTGCTCTAAGGTGTCGTAAAAGACGACTAAGGGATATAATATACATATAACATATATGCAAGAGGAGGGAAACTCGAAGTAAAACCCTATACCAACCTGTCTGACGAGCATGGTACATATGTCAATTTCCCTCCTTGTGTAGAGGAGTTTCAAGCCCAGCAGTGAGATGAGGCGAAAATTGGCAACTTAAACGCCTTCATAAAGTCTAGATTTTTTTTAGACCACTTAAGTAGATGTTATTCTCATATTGTATCAAATGTCTAGTGTTCACTTTTTACAAAAATGTCATAATCGCTTACACCAAAATATAATTAATTATTTATTCGCAAAACCCATTTATAAACTTGCAAAAGTATAATGATAGTTAATTAAGTTATAGGACAGTTTTATAATAACGAGCGCAACTGATTAAAACAGAGATTACATCGGAACCCTTTTTTGTAGCATGCTGAGCTTGATAATTATTTTTTTTTACTTTCAATTTGTATCTCTGCTCATTTTTAGTGAGGTAGTATAAATTTAATTGAATTGATGATTATTAATCCGCGCTAGTATTTAATAAAAAATTAAATCACTCTTACTCGATTATTTATAAAAAACTAGCAACCCGCTCTCGCTTCGCTTCGGTTTCAGTCGCCTTACCCGCATAGTGCCCGTTCCCGTGGGAATATCGGGATAAAAATATAGCCTATGTTACTCCCTGATGTTATAACTTTTCATTGGTAAAATAATTTTTGAAATCGGTTCAGTGGTTTAAGCGTGAAAGCGTAACAAACAAACAAACTTACTTTCACATTTATAGTATTAGTAAGGATTTTTAAAAACCTTGTTAGTATGGGACAAATATTGCGAGTTAAAATAAAACCACTTTCTGTCGTTAGATTAGGTGGAAATTTGGTTTAGTTACGTAACTTCGGTGACAACGCCATAATGGTATCATGAAGGTGGTCTCAAGATGGCGTCGGAAGATGGCTGTAGGAACTCCTAAACTAAACAAAATAAAACCGTCGAGTTTGAACTCGTTTAAATAGTCTTGATAAGTACTCTTGTTCAGAGCATTTAAATAAAAGCTTGTATTTTTTAAAAAATAATTAATAAAACGAGTTGCAATAATTTTTTTACCGTCATTATTTTTATTTTCCGTGGAGTAACAGAGTAGAGAATATAGAGTAAGGATATAATATGCAGATAACATCTATGCAAGAAATGGGTAAATTTAAATAAAATCCGTCTAACCAGCGTAATATAGTAGGTCAATTTGCCTCCTCTTGTGAAAGAGGCTCGAATCCAACGGTCAGGACATGAGCAAAAATAATGAAAATGATGAAAGCCTCAAAAGATTGAAAAAGGTGTGTGTGCACATAAGAAGTTATACCTACTTAACTTCTTTGGTGTAACAAGATAAAAATATTTCTTAAAATTTTATCACTCCTACGTTTGTAGAAAAAACGGCACTAATTATAGAAAAAAGAAAGAAATTTATTATATTGAAAGCTTTATTATAACGTATACATAATGCGTTATAATTTACACATCGATTTTATCACAACACATTAATAGGCAAATGTAATGTTCTCCATTTTATTGTTTTATGTGAAGCATAATAGTGAAGACCTGTTATTGGCTTTATGTCTTTTAAATATATTTACTTACACTTTTACTACTTTTTAAGCTGTTGGTCTCCCGATAATTAAATAAATAAATAATAAAATTTTAAAAGTTGACATTCGTGACACTGTGCGCGCGCGTAAAAAATGTTGGGTGTCGGGTTTTCGTGACTGCGTGCGCGCGCATCGTACGAATTTACTTTCATAATTTTTCCATAACGCGCTAAAAGAAGGATAACTTCAATAAAACTCAAAAAATAAATCTGTTATATATGTTTAGCTGTACAGAACTTTTATATACACTACCTGTGTAGGTGCATTTGTATATTATAACTTTCACTGTGTGAGTTACTACGAGGTATTAATGCCGTGGGCTGCTTTTCAACAGTTAGCAACGGTGCAAAGCCTCTTATACTTTAAGCTGGTCTAATTGGTACTCTTTGAGAGATCATGTTCTACTGACAGGCTCGTTAGTAGCTACTTCTTTTGTAAATAGCTAATAAAAAACTGTACGCTCGTGAATATTTTCTTTTAATAAATATTCAGAACAAAAATCAATCAGTCAAATGTCTATACATATCTCGCCTGGAATCATCTCACCTTCTTAGATCAGTTACATCAGGACTTATAGTCCTCATTCCCTTTAGGAGGGAAATTGATTTAGCATAAAACTCTGGTCAGACGGGTTATCATAGGGATATATTCTTAACTGTTTTGTGCGACACGCACTGACATAAAAGGCGATAGTGAATTGTATACATACTCCATCACCACTCGAACAACACATGATCCATTGTGTCCATTCCATGTGTCATGGAATATAATAATAATAAATTAGCTTAAGTATTATTAAAACCGACTTGGTGAAAATTGCTGGGCGTTGTGGGATACAGGCGGCACAGGATCGCACTTACACGAATGAGACGAACAAGGGAGGCCTACATTCAGCAGTGAATGGCAACAGGCTTAATGATGATGGATGATTATTATTATATATCTCCTCGTTCACGGGCTCTTCCTAGAGAAGATATCCGGTCTGTTGAAAGGCTTACATGGGGATATGGATCCAACACACAGAGGCCTTTGGAGAAATTTAATTTAAAATTGGGATGGGACGTCTACCGATGACACTCCACGCCTGCACATAACATTCGTGGACTGCTAATGGTAGGTGTAAAACTATTGTGTGATAATGGTATCTAAAATCTGATTATGGGGTTGGAGGTTCGGTGGACTGGTTAACTTAAGACTATTGATTTAAAACTGTCGTCTGCCTTCAATACCTTTATCGTCTTGAACTTTGGCAGACGGTGACTTGCCAACTCACCGAATGGGTTTCCCTAAACGGTCGCCACAGATACGCAGGCCATATGAGCAACAGGGGATAACATTGGTGCAAGTGGCTTGGGGTGTGGAGCGGTGCGGCGCAGGTTTCACCATTGCAAGTCCCCGACAAACGGCGACACGCAGTGGTTTGCCCACAGTTATGCCCTTGAAAATGACACTTCTACCCCTGAGCATATAGCTCTGGCGTCCCCTCTCTGACCAGCCGTTTAAGGCAAGCCAGGGCTGAGAATCCTGCGGGCACTCTTCGGTTTTCACACCAGTCAGCCAGTAAAGGCGAGCTGGATACGAGGCCCTGGCCGGCTCTCTGGGACATTCTGGACCGCTGTGTCGCCACTCACATTCAGCACGCCACAAGCTGCCCTGCGGGTTATTGGCTTTCCTATAAATCTTGTGATACCTTTTTTCTTTTATATCAAAAGAACTTAGAGAGCCATATAATGTTCCTCCGAGGTTTGCGTTAGTCCCATATTTATTATTATTGTTATTTAAGTCACGATGTAGTAAGTACATATTCATTCCGTATTTCACTTTCCGTGTGGTGACGGAATAAGAATACAATTCACCACTCCCTAACTAGCCTGTGAATGTCGTAAAAGACAACTATGGGATATATTATGCACATAACATCTGTGCAAAAACTTGAAATGACTCTATACCAACATGCCTGACCAGCTTGCTATAGTAGGTCAAATTCCCTCCCATTGTGGAGGAGGCCCGAGCCCAACAGTCGGACGTATACGATGTGTATGATGATAATGATGATTTCACTCAAACTTAAGTCATATCGGCAACAAGCATAAACATTAATAAACAAAAAATAACTTAAAATTGTCATTACTTTATAAAGTCAAAAGCTTAATATACATTTTATATAGTTTAAACAAACTCGTCATCTAAACACATTCAAGTTCAACAAATTGAGGGTTGTTATACAAATAACAGTATACATCTTAAATGATAATTAAAACCCTGCTTATTAAGAGTTATTACTTTAATAACCAAGGATGAATGGGCGCTTATTGAATGTAGGCAGAGCCTGCGGACAAATCATTAATATGAACCGGTATTCATCACCATGGAAGCATTGAGATCGTCGTCGATGCTTTCCGAATATAATCTCAATAGGGTATAGTGGAAAAATACTCGAGGGTTGGAGGGGTGCGGAGTGCGGAACAACAGACTCGTTATGCCAGTTCCGCCGGAAGTCGCTTCGTGATGCATTGTCGTCGCCTTCGAAGGGTGGACATCTATGTTTTTATTTTCATCACAAACATTAATATGCTCGTTCAGCCATATTTTATTTATTACGATGTATCGTAACAAATTATTTGCTCTATAAGGGAGTGTTATATGTAATACGTTCTCTACGTACAATTTTAATGTATGTAAGTACATACAATAGATATACAAATATTATTATGATACTAATGTAAAAAATATTTAAACATCTTTAAAATAAGTCAGCTACACATACTTCAGATAATCACTATATTTATATTAGCTTTTCAATTTAGAGCAATATTATAAAAAATCGGCCAAGTGCGAATTGGACTCATGCATGAAGAGTTCCGTACTATTGACTAGGTAAATAGTAATAGGGTAACAGTAGTATGCAAATTTTTTCATATTGTAACTGATCTCGAGCAAAAATAGGCATATAAATGGCATTTTTTGTATAGGAAACCTCCTTAAATATTTATTTTATTTTAATTTTATTATTTATTATTAAAGTAAGAATACAACTGAATATTTTGTAAATATTTCAAGTGCCTACCTGTTGCCATTGTCGATAGCGAGCAAAAAAGGGCAAAAAAATCGCGTTAATTGTATAGCCTGCTAAAAAAGTTTTTTTTATATATTATTTTTTGTTGTAGCGGCAACAGAAATACATAATTTGTAAAAATTTCAGTAGAACCATGATAGAGACTATCATGGTTCTTGAGGTACAGCCTGGTGACAGACAGACAGCGAAGTCTTAACAATAGGGTCCCGTTTTTACCCTTTGAGTACGGAACCCTAAAAAGATGTCAATTTTCATTCATTTCATACACCATCAAACTGACGCTCACATAAATCCTACTTTTGGGCTCGATCTTCCTCCACAATAGGAGAGAAATTAGCCTTACTGTACCATGTTGGTCAGATAGGTTGGTATAGGGTTTTATTTCAAGCTTTCCTTCTCTTGCATAGATGTTATTTGCGTATTATCCCTTAGTCGTATTTTATATCCACGGGCAAGATAGAGAGTGGTAAATTGTATTCTTACTCCGTCACCACACAGAAGATACCACACCTCCATAATGGAAGGGAAATTGACCACCTATAGCGCTACTCAAATATGTTAGTATAGGCTTTATGTCGAGATTTTCTTTTCTTGCATAGATGTTAATTGCATATATCCCTTAGTCGTCTTTTACGACACATATAGGCTACAGAATAAGTGGTGAATTATATTCTCACTCTGTCACTGTTCTGGAGTAATTTTCGTTAGTGCATGTGGAAACCTACGAACTAGAAAATAGGTTTTACAATAGGTACACTACCAGCGTCGGACTGGCCATATGGCCAGTACGACGCTGGCTGGCAAATGCCACCTTGACTATATAGTCAAGGTGGCATTTGCCAGCCGGGCCCCAGCCTGCGCGGGCCCCCCACGGGTCTAATATGAGGGGCTTGCGGCAACCGTTAGAAGGCCTGCACAGGCTAGGTCGCAGCTCTTGTGACCTAAATGTAAAACTAAATCAGATAGTTCGTTAATACAACTAAAGAGAAACGAAATAGAAAAATTCGAAAAATGGTTGAATCCAAGCAAGCGACCCCCTGAAACTAGTTTGGATTATTTTTTTGAGCGTAAATAACTTTTGATGGAATCAATTTATTTCGACTTGTATCATTATAGCGTGAATGCATTACACTTGTTGTTGTACATTGTTTCATAGATATTAAAAAAAAACAGAATTTAATTTTTAGATGTTCTTAAAAACTCGATTTGGTACTGCAACATTTCTATATAACAACGAACGTAAAGTATTTTTGATGAAACGGAATGTATTAAGCAAGTAAAGAATCTTTTGGGTTAGGTTGGGGAATCCTCGACATGCGCTCCTGGCTCCGGGCATCGTATTCCATTGTTTTGTCGGTTTGTATTCCCGTCATTGGCGATAATTTAGTTAATGCAAATCACTTTCTTTTTTTGGAAATTATTGATGGTTTTATGTGTTTTATGGTGTGATGCGTGAAGTTTCTTTTAATTCTTCGTATAATATTGTATATAATATAAAATACCTAATACATCAAAAACTGAATTGTCCATTATAGTGGAAAAAGATAAGTTGTTAAAATAATACATTTTAATGGGCGTTTGAAAAATAGATACTTTGGAGCCTTTTTACATGTCTAATATATGGGAGGGTACCCCACGTAGGGGGTATTCCGTCGGGCCGACCACTGACGACAAGTAAACCTGCTCCGGTGGTCGGCCCAATGACGAAGGCGAGGTGGTTTTCGGGTGGGTTGCGGGAGTTGCGTGCTTAAGCCCCTCTGTCGCCCCGGACGGAGTGGTGCGGAGGCGCGCCGACCGCGGCCCACCCACAAAAAAAAAAATAACGTCTAATATATTACAGAATATCTCAGGTTATGGCACAGCCGATCAAATGGGAGTTAGGCAATGATGGTGGGAACCCATAAAAAATTGAAGGTAAAATATCGATTGGTTAATAAACTAGAAAGTTTTCAATTTTTTCATCCTTTTTATCGGTGAATCTAATTGAAATGTATAAAGTCAGTGATACTTAATCTGCAACATACACGTACTTTGGTAAATGCTTTTTAGAAATGACATAAATTAATGGATGATCATCAATTTACGCAATTTCTAATAAGAACGTGAGATCGCATAAGCAAGACAAACTTCACCGTATTATCAGCTGAGTACACAGGAAAGAAGTTTTCAACTTATGTCTGAAATCGGGTGCTCTCTGTTGCGGGCCTTAGAATGGGATAAACGAAGCTTAATCCAGTTCCAGTCCATATAGCTACCGCATATCCCATATAGCTACCGCAAGCAGAACCTTATTTGGTGAGCATGACCAAACCATAAATAAAAATATAAAACGAACTACAACTACTACTAAGCCCATCAATGTTAGAGGAGGGAGACTATATAATTAATATCAGTCTCTTGTGTCAAACAATTTACAAAGAACGCCTTTCTTAAATGTATGTTTTATATAATTAATAATTATTGAATTAAACTCATTTGCAAAAAAAACGGGCGGTTTTGATTTTCATTCATATTTAAAAAGATACAATACCAAAAAGGTTTCAATCGTTTGTACACGTTACTGGCCGGTTTTAAAAATGCTGTGGTATTTAAAAAAGTACGTTCTAAATTCAATTTTTCATTTGATGTTCATTTTTACAGAAAACCCCTTTTTATCCTACATTTTTGGCACGAAGTTCCAGAAGTTAACATCGACTTTCATAACTTTTATTCAATTTTTATCGATTAATTTCATATCCTTGACTGTCAAAGCTTTATTTAATGCTGTTTGGCTGTATCAAAAATGGTAGATAAAGTGGTAAAAGCTACCAAAATTATCGCGCTGCTTGAAGAGGGTTGCAGCCAATGTTTCGTGGCTAGGAGGCTAAATGTTAGTCGCTCGACAGTCCAAAGGACCTGGCAGCGATATCAGGAGACTGGTTCCGTCGAGAGAAGGCCTGGTTCTGGAAGAAAACCATGTACCCAACCACGGGATGATCGTTTTCTTGTGAGTCGCGCATTGAGAAATCGCAAATCTTCGTATGTGGATCTTAAGAACAACCTCCAAGAAGTAAGAAATGTGCATATTAGTCTATGGACGGTCAGGAGGAGGCTTCTCGCTGCCAATATACGCAGTCACCACCCGGCCCGCGGCCCCAAATTACTCCGTGAGCACAGAGTTCACAGGCTTAGGTTCGCTAGAAATTGTGAATCATGGACTCAAGACGATTGGAATAGGGTTTTGTTCTCTGATGAAGCCAGGATATCTCTGTTCGGTGAAGATCGACGTCGGCGAGTGCTAAGAAGACAAGGAGAACGCTTTGCAGAGGCATGTTTCGAAGAAATCACACCTTATGGTGGGGGCTCTGTTATGTTTTGGGCAGGAATAAATTCAATGGATCGTACAGAGTTAGTCTTCATTGAAAACGGCTCACTGACTGGGCATCGATACATAACGGAAGTTCTAATTTCTCATGCACAACCCGCATTGGCCGCTCTAGGTGAAGACTCGATTTTTATGGACGACAATGCTCGCGCCCACCGATCCCGCGATGTTAATGCGTATGTGCAAGAGGTCGGCATTCGTCGTTTGGATTGGCCAGCTCGAAGTCCCGACCTCAATCCCATAGAGCATGTCTGGGACGTTCTGAAACGGCGTGTGAGATCAGTACACCCGGCTCCGCAGACCATCAGAGAGCTGAAGAATGTGATTACTGCGGAGTGGGAACGTATTCCGCAAGCAAGTATCCGGGATATACTCGCTAGCATGCCCAGACGAATTCAAGCTGTGATTTTAGCTAGAGGGGGTCACACTCGATACTAAACATTTATCTGCTTTTACTTTATTAAAGAAAAACAAACAAAAAAACTTTTTTATTTTTACTTCATGAGCATATGCACTACTAGCGAATATACACTACTAGCGAGGTTTAGCATTATTTCCCATAAATTGTATCTAAATTTTATGAAATACTGATGAAAACGATTATTTTCTTATTAATTTAGCAAATTGTGTGGATAAAACTACCTATAATTATCAAACAAAGAAATATTAACATTTGAAATGGTTCATTGCTTAGGTGCCCGTTTTTTTTGCAAATGAGTGTATATAACAGGTTACTATACTTTGACCCATTAGGTTACCAGCTACCAGTATAAAAAGGCTTCTTTGGGGAGGCCTTTTTATACGGGTAGTTCGTAACCTGATGTGCATAGCACATGCCCGTACCGTAATAATTTATTACATCTTTGATAATTATTTTATATTTTGTTTATCTCAATTAGTGTATTTTAATATTTGGCCATAATATCCCGTCTACCATCATCTAGTCTCGGGCCCCAGGCTTATGGTCAGCCACCCGGGCCCTTTTGGCCCAGTCCGTCCCTGTACACTACAATCTGCACTATTTTAATTAATGGAACTGCACACTGAGTGTGCACTGATGAGTTTTTGATACGGAGTAGATTTAAATATAAAAAATAATCAATGTGTTTTAAATAAAACTACGGATTTTATCGCGCTTGTATTTGATTTTTGATTGCCCGTCATGCATGGAATGTTGGTCAATATTTAATAACTAATTTCTGTATCGGGTAGATAATTATAAATTTTCTGCAATAACGATGACTTGTTGGACGTGAGACATCTTAGTCCGCCCGACAAATAATATAGAAGTATTATATAAAGAAATAATAATGTCTTAATATAAGTTTCAAGATGATATATAAACAATTATGACGTCACAAAATAATTACAAGTACTCAACGCGTCACCAGCTGTCCACGTTATGGGAAAGTAATAATGCGGATGCAGAGGTGTCTTTTCGGTCCAAACCCCTCGGGAAATCACGGTAATCCGCGACGCGTCGGCTAAAGCTCTGTCGAATGACATAGTGATGCGCCTCTACGCTTATTAAAATTAATCATGAACATTTTCTTCAGTTCATGTCTTCGATAAATCTAATGTTAATTGATTCATTTAAATAAAACTATTTTATTAACCCCCGACGAAAAAGAGGGGTATTATAAGTTTGACGTCGATGTCTGTCTGTCTGTGTGTGTGTGTGTGTGTGTGTGTGTGTGTGTGTGTGTGTGTGTGGCATCGTAGCTCTCAAATGGATGGACCGATTTCGATGCGGTTTTTTTCATTTGAAACCCAGTTTCCTGGCGGTGGTTCTTAGCTATATTTGGTTAATATCGGTCCAGGAGTGTAAGAGTATCGGCCCCAAAATCATGTAATGGCATATATACTTTTCGATTAAATGCTTCACGCGTGCCAGTATAATCATTAAATAACAGTTAATTGATAATTCCTTTTGAAGAGAACGTAATATTTCATTATTACAAAAATTGTTTCGGGGGTTATTCAAAATTTTCAATTTTACCAATTATCGCGTCTGTATTTGATTTTTGATTGCCCGACGTTACGAGAAGAGACGAGAATTTTAGTTTACCTGGGTTGCACATTTGGCGTGTTGGTTACGATAATGAGCTATCGTGACTGGGTTTGATGCCACGAACGGATACACAACATGTGCAACATACACAAAATGTGCGATCCACAAATTTTTTTTGTAAGTCTTGATGTGAATTATGACCTGTAATTATGTATGTAAAGAACCCCGCAACACATGGATTGTTTCCTTGTTTTCTTAAAAAAAAAAACCAACATATATCTCATCTTTTATGTGGCAAGACAATACTATCGACAGTCATCTGTCTACATCCGCGGGCCAGTCCGTACGGAGTAGTACCACACTCTCGCAGAAAATCCACGTCTGAGCAGTGATAATTTGTTACTGCGCTTCGTTTGGTGAGCAATAGAGCTGACAGCCCTAATTTCTAGGGGTGTTTGCATATGGCAGGTTTTAATTATGCCTTTAGTATCATTGAACGGTATGCATTCAAACTCTTTCCACTTTCTTCACGGTAGCCAGCAGCCTAGAAAAGGTCTATGAGCAGCAAATATATGTCTATATTCAAATTTAAATTATATATTATGCAAAACTCCGCGGGGGCACTTGCATCATTCATCATTCTCATTTTCTTTACGGGATTGCCTATTTTTTATTTATTTACTACTTTTATTTAAATAAAATTACATAAAACAACATGCCAATTAATAGCGCCAGTGTGATTGATGCCTTTCGAAAAATGATATAATTATCAAATACAATGAAAAAGATTATGGCTGGATCAGCAAGCAGCACCCGATCACGAGTTAACCAATAGAGCAGCCATCACTCCTCTTAACCACAGTAAAAGGAAGGGAGTGACCCGCTCCTCGAATGTATCTTTATATTTGTGCATAATGTGAAACAATAATTCCTTCACTACAAAGGCGATATATACGGTAGTGATATCCTTACTAATATTATAAATGCGAAAGTAAGTTTGTTTGTTTATTTGTTTGTTACGCTTTTACGCCTAAACCATCGAACCGCTTTCAAAAAACCTTTCAATAATGGAAAGCTATAATATCAGGGCGTAACATAAGCTATATTTTATCCCGATATTTCCACGGGAACAGGAACTACGCAGGTAAGACGACTGAAACCGAAGCAAAGCGAGGGCGGATTGCTAGTCTTATATAAGGCTTACATAATAGAGGGATTGTACAATATCTTCCTTATCAATACGTAATATATCTTATCTCATTCAAAAGTTTCTTTATTCTTCGATATAAAACTAGCAAACTTTATTACGTGAAAAATTTAAATAACAAAAAAATCGCCCTCATCTCTAGTAATACCGCGCCAGAATCCAGAGATCGCAGTGAATGGGCTCTGATGAATCATGCCCGTTCACGTGGAAAGATGTACCACGCATTAAAGCACCGATACACAAACCGCTATGCGAATATAGAAGGGGCTTAAACACGTTACGAGCTTACTTTGTCCTTCATTTTTAAAAGATGTAGAAAACATGTGTTTTGTGCGGCTTTTCTCTTAATACTCTTGTAGAAAAGAAATTTTAAACACATATTTATGTTTCTGTATCCCAGCTATTGAAAATTCATTCATCATCATCAGCCTATCAGACGTTCATTATTGGGCATGTCAAAATATCCACACTTGCCAAACGGGATGGCGACCACTATTTTGACGAAGTCATAAATTTTCTACGACAATGGCAATTTCCATTCCCCAAGGTAGTTAAGGGAGCACCCTTAACTACCTTTGACCACTCTCAAGGTTAACTAAGAGTGAATACTGCATATTATTAAATATTTCGTGACTTCTACTGTACACCTATATCACCTTCCTCTCATACGTATGTCCACAAGAAATGATGAAGTGTAAAAAGATAGCATCATTACTAGAGAAGAAAACTGCTGTTTACCAATCTAGTTTTATCATCATTTTTATTTTGGCTTAAGGGGAATACTATTACCCATAGACCCTAATTATATGAGCTATTAGCTAATTTAAAGCTAGAAAAAACTTGAACAGTGGTAAATTTGAAATATAGTTACACCATCAAGTTACATAAGTCATATAGCTAGGTTTTAGATGGACAGGTTATATAAGTAGTGCAAAGGTTTCATAATTTTTTTTATGTTCCGGAACCAACCTTGGATACAAACATTCAAAATAAAATATTTATCGTGTGGTGATTGAGTAAGAATACAATTCTCCATCCCATGTTATGCCCATGGGTGTCATAAAAGACGATTAAGGAATATAATACGCATATAATATTGATACAAAAGATGAAAACTTGAGATTAAATATCCATATAGCACGTCGCCTTCGTCGTTGGGCCGCCCACCGGTGCAGAGTTCCTTGACTTCAGAGGTCAACCCTACAAATTGGAGCCTAATGGAGCTTACATTGGACCATTTCGTAGTGTACAAGGTCACTGTACTGCACGTACGTACGCAACTCATAAAAAATAAATAGGTAATTATAACAGTTTGTGTCACAACACATTTGAAAAACATAAAAAGGTTTTTTTAACGTTACTTTTAAAAGTATTTCGACGATTTATATTAATAAAAACAAAAATTTGATTTCATAAATTGTATAGTGGTGTGCGTATGCACGTGTGCCTACGCGCAAATAGTATTTTTGGCTTCATGTTTTTGATCGCTCGAAGTACCGACTTTATTATTATAAGTTTAGAAATTATGTTAACGGTCACTATTATTGGAGGGGCGCAGCGTCCTCTACGTTGACCGAGTAGGGGACGTTGTGCGAACGCCCATGACGTGCGGTGTCCCGCAGGGGTCGGTTCTGGGTCCGACCCTGTGGAACATCGGCTACGACTGGGCGTTGAGAGGAAGCCTCCCACCCGGGCTGGGCGTAATTTGCTACGCCGACGATACACTCGTCACAGCCCGGGGTGGGACGCTAGAGGAGGCGGCACGCCTGGCAACTCTCGGCACCGAGGAGATTGTCAGGCGGATCGAAGCGCTGGGGTTGAGGGTAGCCCTGGAAAAGACGGAGGCCCTTCTGTTCCATGGCCTCCGTACCGCCGGGCCTCCCGCCGGCGCTTCGATCACCGTGAAGTCGGTCACCATCAGCATCCAGGCCCACATGAAGTACTTGGGCCTGGTGCTCGACGGGCATTTTTGGTTCCGGGAGCATCTCCATCGACTAGTTCCCCGGCTTGTCGGCGCGGCGTCCGCCCTTTCGCGGCTGATGCCGAATGTGGGCGGACCCAGTGCTACGTGCCGACAGCTGTACGTGGGGGTGATCCGGTCGATGGCCCTGTACGGCGCACCGGTGTGGGCGGGGTCCCTGACCGTCCGTCTTAGGGCCCTCCTGTGGCGACCACAGAGGGTCATGGCGATCAGGGCCGTACGCGGTTACCGCACGGTGGCGACGGAGGCAGCGTGCCTCCTGGCCGGAACCCCCCCGTGGGACCTGGAGGCGGAGATGCTCGCCGACATTTATCGGCGGGTGTCGGAGAAGCGCGCCCGCGGCGGCATGGTCTCCATCACAGAGAGAGCCTGGCGGGTCGACGCCCGCCGAGAAGTCATTGCCCGTTGGGCAGTCCGGCTGGAGAGTCCTCGGTATGGTGTTAGGACCGTCGAGGCCCTCCAGCCGGTGCTGATGGAGTGGTTGGAGCGGACGCACGGGGTGCTTTCCTTCCGACTGGTGCAGGTGCTGACGGGGCACGGTTGCTTCGGGAAGTACCTGCACAAGATTGTCAGGAGGGAGAGCACACCGTCCTGCCACCACTGCAGTTGCGACGAGGACACGGCGCAGCACACGCTCGAGGAGTGTGCTGCATGGGAGGAGGATCGCCGTGAACTCGTCGCAATTATCGGTGCCGACCTGGCGCTGCCGACCATCGCCAGGGAGATGCTCGTCAGCGTCAGGAACTGGGACGCGGTCGCCGCCTTCTGTGAGGCCGTTATCTCACGGAAGGAGGCGGCGGATCGTGTGCGAGTAGAGCTTCTATTCGGCGACACGTTCCGCCGCCGGCGACTCGGGCGGCGCAGGCGCGAGTATCTGCGCCTAATGCCGCCCTAGCCGAGGCCGCGGGTGATCGGACCGGGGAATTGTCCATCACCCGCAGAGAGGCTAACCGCGCGACGGCGACCGACGTCCCAGGTCGAGAGGTTACCCGAAAGGGTATTCCGTCGGGCCGACCACTGACGACAAGTGACATCTGCTCCGGTGGTCGGCCCAACAACGAGGTGACGTGGGTACGGGTGGGTTATGGGCCCGCGCGCCGTCCTTTCATCGCCCCGGACGGACAGGACCGCGCGTGCGCTTACCATAGCCCACCCAAAAAAAAAAAAAAAAAAAAAAAAAAAAAAAAAAAAAAAAAAAAAAACGGTCACTATTATAAGGTGATAAAGTATGTAAATATAAATATTATTCTTTACTTTTTTTCATTTAATAGAATAATATCTGGTTGACCGAGCTTCGCTCGGAATATTTTTATAGAATTTATTTAGATATATATTAATAAAAACTAAAATTATATAAAAAAAATTACAAAATGAGAATAATAATAACATCGAGATTCGAACCGACGCTGTTTGGATGCTACAAAACTCAAAATTAAAACCAGCCGTCCCCCAACTGAGCTACCGTAACACTTAACATTTACGACGAAATTTGAATATTCTTTTAAAATTTTATGTCATTTATTGTTATGCTAAAAACACCGACAAAAGAACATTTTCTATAAATAAAACCTAGCTAGATCGATTTTTTGGACCCGAATCCTCTAGTATGCCAACTTTCAACAAAATCGTTGGAGCCGTTTCCGAGATCCTGAATATATATATATATATATATATATATATACAAGAATTGCTCGTTTAAAAATATAAGATAATAGAAGTTAAAAAGCTCACCGTCAAATGTGTCAACGTCAGTTAAAGTAACATAATACAGGATAAAAAGGGCTCCGCTTTCCTCATAACTAAGATGACAATTATTGAGTTGAAGACAACGGCTAGACTCATAAGTCTTCATTACTCATCCCCCGACAAATTGCTGGCTCGGCAAAACTTTAAGAAGTCGATAATGAAGGAGCTTAAAGATGATCCCTGGCGTTAGTTATATCTTAGAGAGTTAAACGTCTACTCCTACAGTGGTTATATCATATCTGAAACTACAGATAAATTACTATACTCGAAACCTAGTAAAGACAAGAAGTAACCTTTTCACAGTTGCTCTCATAATAACAAATCTCGTATTTATGCCCATTATAGCATTAGGTATTGGTGATAGTGACCCGGTGATGAAGTTACAATACTTTTGGCACACATCTTGCGCGTTCTTTTTCTGCCTTAATTTCATCGGTAATATTTTTTAAAATACTAACCTCCAGAAACATATTCTTTGTACCAACTAAACAATAAATGTCTTTAATTATTTTTGATATTGTCGGAAATATATTAGACCGTAAGTGATAATGGTAACCGTTGAGACAGTAAAAAGCAAAATTAAAAAAAAATGTCAAATTATTATTTATGCATATTGGTATATGAATATTGGTTTTGCCTTCATGATTATTTCTTATGAATAAGGAATTTAGTACCACACTATCGTCAGTCTTCTCTCAGCCGCGAGCCGGTCCATCCAAGGTAGATGTAACCACGCTCTCGCAAAAATCGACGTTTGAGTAGTAGCAATTTCTTACTGCACTTCGTTCGGTCAGCGAGAGATCCGGAAACTCAACTGTCTGAAGGTGTTTGCGTGTGGTGGGTTATCGTGATGCCATTAATATCACCAAACCTGATTGCACGCATTCACATTTCCTTCACTGCCTTCGCGGTAGGCAGCGTCTTAGCAAAAGTCAATGAGCGACAGTATCAGTTACCATCATATATATATGTGCTGCTTTCTCGTTTGTCAACAACAGCAACGAAAAAAACATGCACAAACTCAAAATTTATTGTTTATTCTAAAAGCAAAGTTATATTTATAACAACACAACAATTTTGAAAACTCATTAGAGTGACAAATCATTAGGGAACGCGCGCAGTGAGATAATGTTACCCATTACGCTGACAAAGTTATTACTAGCACAAAAAGTAATTATGTATTTTATGCACAGTTTTTTGGCTTCAACATTATTAGGATGTATTTTTATAGTACAGTACTCAGAGTTCTAAGTAGTTGGGCGATAAAAGCCTTATTCAAAAATTATTATGAAAATTTGTTAAAAATAGAAAGAAAAGTTTTTTGTTTGCCTTTTATTACGATTACATACATTTTTGTTTACCTCTCCACTATAACAAAGTAAGACGAAAAAGTAACGTTAATTTGATTAATTTTCAGATTTAAAATCAAAATCATTTCGTCATCATTTTACCTCACATACGTCCCACTCCCACACACACAAATGTGTGATAAATTTTATTCTTGCTCCGTGACCACACAGATATAAATTAAAAAACGAGGGCACTTAGGTATTGTGAATTTTAACGTAAATTAATGCAATAAATTACCACTGGATCAGAATGTGACCGCTACTGCGAAGATCCAGCAAGAACTCATCGGGTTTGTTTATTATTTCTTTGTTATTATTTTCTAACAATTATATAAACTTATATATCAACATGCTTAGTAAATATTCGCTTCAGGTTGATACCCTTCTAACCCTTGGAATATTATTCACAAATATAACCAGATTGCACAAGTGGTATCTGAAATTAACTAATAAAGCAGCCATCAATAACGAAACAACTACATTGAAGGAAAGGACCTGCTACACGCAGCTACTGCAAGCCAATCTTACTATAAGCATAATCCACAAACAAAATATTAAAAAATCGAACCATAATCAAAATGAAAATAAAACTCGCTACGTTTTACAATTATAGTCACAACAAAAGAAACTGTAATAGTTTAGTTACAATAACTAAGAAATTCCTAAATGAGGAGTTGCTCTTAATCCGTATATATTATCATCTAGATAATTCGATATGTCTATAATAACCTTTTTTTTAACAAAATCTATTTTTGATTACGTTTTAAAAACTTATTCACAGACATGTCTCCGATATCTTAATTATTTTCGAAGCGTTATTACATTGCCACATGAAGGATGCTATTATTTGGAGAAGAGTGCGAGTTTCTATTTGCTATACTATCTTTTTGTTTTACTATACTATCTCGTTCGGGAAACTTAAGAGGATCTTCTCGTCCAACATACCTCAGTGTCTGAAAACACAGGTCTACGACCAGTGTGTGTTACCAGTGATGACTTACGGCACGGAAACGTGGTCCCTAAATGTAGGCCTTATATCAAGGCTCAAAGTCGCTCAGCGTGCTATGGAGCGGGCTATGCTCGGGATTTCTCTGCGAAATAGAATCCGGAATACAGCAATCCGCAGAAGAACGGGTGTAACCGACATAGCACGAAGAATTAGCACGCTGAAGTGGCAATGGGCAGGCCACATCGCTCGACCAACCGACAACCGCTGGGGAAGAAAGGTTCTCGAGTGGCGACCACGTATCGGACGACGCAGTGTTGGACGCCCCCCCACTAGGTGGACCGATGACCTAGTGAAAGTTGCTGGGCGTCATTGGATGCAGGCGGCACAGGACCGCACATTGTGGCGCAACATGAAGGAGGCCTACGTCCAGCAGTGGACGGCAATAGGCTGAAATGATGATGATGATGAATGATGATACTATCTCTTTCTTTTTGTTTATCTTTAGAAAATTTCCGTGCGTTCCGACGTTTTTACCATATCTACTATTGTAACCAATCCTAAAGTTCACTTATAGGCCTTTTAAGCTCTGTTAAATCCGTTATGTACTGCTGCGCTTTACCTAGTTATACATCCTCTTATTTGCTGGCTTATTAGCCAATTTTGCTTTATGTCTTCCTCTTTATATAGGAGGAAAGTGAAATCTTGCCAACTCCTCTTATTTTTCTCTTCTAATTAAATTTGTTGCGGGTCCCAAGACAATTAAAAGCGTTTGCCAAGACTTCATGAGAGTCAAACCTCGGTGTCTGATACGGAGACCATTGTGGATCCTGGCTCTAAGTCAGAGTTACAGTGGTAGGAATTCATAGGTGGATTAGTATTAATTAAAGAAAAAATTCTAGGTATGATCGGTAACACATCTTAACTCGTTACCACACGAGGAGGACAAACCTGCCTCCAGAAAAAAGGAGAATAAATTCCAAACTCTAATTAACATCATTGTAATCATTTTACTACGTTTTAAGCGCTTAAGAAACCATCATCACTCCCACTCTTATACCTTAGACTCAATATGTACTCTTCTTTCATAGTACATATTGCAATATTTTTATGACCGACCACCACAGAAATGTTATTACGATTAGATTGCATCAGATGTAGTTTGTCCAGGTCTGTTTAAAGCTCTTATTCGTCTCTTACGACACTCACAAATATTATGTGTTGGTAGCATTTGTAGCCACATAGCACGAATATCAGAGTCGAATATCTTCGGGAGGTAACAAAACATTGTCTCATTTTTACTCATTTATTAATAGGGCGGCCTGAAACACTTTATACGCAATTTAAATGGTAGCCCTCCGCTAAGCTAAAGTTCACACACATCAGCATTCGTAACGCGTATCCATCATTATCATATTGAGGGAACGTTCGAATTGCGGAAGCGGGTGCGTCGCGAACTCGAGAGTAGCCGGGAGGCGCAACGATATTGCTGTTTGCCTTCAACAAATATTTGAACGGCCGGCCTCCCGCCCCGCTACTTACTGGAGTTAAATCAATATTTAAATAATTTCAAACTTTGATTAATTTGCAGATATATTGTTTACAATGATATCGTTAGATTTGGATTAGTGTCTACATATAAAATATTATTAAATTCGTTTTTAGTGATTCTTTTCAATTTATTATATATTCACATCTAGTAAGTATCACACTTTTCGTGTGGTGATGGAGTATGAATCTATATCCCTATCCCTATCTAGCCAATAGATATCATAAAAAGTGCCTAAGAGATATAGGCCATAGGTAATATGCATGTATCTTCAAAACTTGAAATAAAACCCTATGCCAACACGTCTGATCCAGTGTGTTTTAGTAGGTCAATTTACCTCTTATTGTGAAGAAGGCTCAAGTTTAGCAATGGGACAAGTCCCAAGTATAAGCTAAAATAAATGGATGGATGACATATATACGTAATGGCAAAGATAAAAAATGTATTAATTCATTTTGTACATCAAGATTGTGAACAAAACTAATAAAATTTACAAACTAGTATTTATATTTCGCAACTCTTTCAACAGAACCCAAGAGATCATAGATTATATTAAAAACCACTCACATAACACTTTTCAAACTAAATAAGCGCTATTTTATAAGCAATATCTCAGAAAAGCACAAAGAAAATAAACACGCTATTATTCCCACATCAATAAAATTTTCATAAATATATCAGTAGATACTTAATCATGTTCTTACTGTGAAATAAACTGTAGTTACAAACACTGTAGTAAGTGTTTATCGTCATGAATGTCCCTTCTAAATTGTGGCTATTAATCGGTTTTAGTGTATGAATGTTTTATGCGCACAGTGTTATCCGCCTCCCTTGGGATACTTTTGCACTGAACTCTACTAGCACTTAATTACGGAGAAGCAACGGAGGGAATAGATTTTAATTAATATCAAGAAGATTCGCTCCGTCAACGTATTGTTTCGTTACATTTCAAAAGCTTCGCTTTTTCACTGAGATTGAATAACAATTCTTTTAGATAATGTCTTTTTAGAATTTTATTATATCGACTCTTAACGCTCAACGCCCCAATCAATGGTACTTTGCTTTTTACTAAATCAAAAGTCATATTCCAAATTTAATATATCACAAAATATAAGGCTTATTTTTGTCAAGAAATTTCTTTTTTTTAATAACTTCACTGCCCAATTTTTTTAAAAACTCTTCAATCGACTACGTACATTATAAAATCATTATTAAGGATAAATCCTTAAGCCTTTATTCATCACTTAAATTCTATCGGTAAACCTACCGTGATTTATAAAATCTAAAATCTCTGCTACAGTATGAGTAAATCCGCCGGGCCTCCCGCCGGCGCTTCGATTACCGTGAATTCGGCTACCATCAGCATCCAGGCCCTGATGAAGTACTTGGGCCTGGTGCTCGACGGGCATTGGTGGTTCCGGGAGCATTTCCGTCGACTTGTTCCCCGGCTTGTCGGCGCGGCGTCCGCCCTTTCGTGGCTGATGCCGAATGTGGGTGGACCCAGCGCTACGTGCCGAAAGCTGTACGCGGGGGTGATCCGGTGGATGGCCCTGTACGGCGCACCGGTGTGGGCGGGGTCCCTGACCGTCCGTCTGAGGGCCCTCTTGTGGCGACCACAGAGGGTCATGGCGATCAGGGCCATGCGCGGTTACCGCACGGTGGCGACAGAGGCAACGTGCCTCCTGGCCGGAACTCCCCCGTGGGACCTAGAGGCGGAGATGCTCACCGGAATTTATTGGCGGGTGTCGGAGATGCGCGCCCGCGGCGACTTGGTCTCGACCAAGGAGATCACCGCCTGATGCGTCGACGCCCGCAGAGACGTCATTGCCCGTTGGACAGTCCGGCTGGAGAGGCCTCGGTATGGTGTCAGGACCGTCGAGGCCTTCCGGCCGGTGCTGATGGAGTGGTTGGACCGGACGCACGGGGTGCTTTCCTTCCGGCTGGTGCAGGTGCTGACGGGGCACGGTTGCTTCGCCAAGTAGCTGCACAAGATTGTCAGGAGGGA
The DNA here is from genome assembly GCA_032191425.1 of Lymantria dispar. NCBI lineage: Eukaryota > Metazoa > Arthropoda > Insecta > Lepidoptera > Erebidae > Lymantria > Lymantria dispar. Next base: position 18,605,415 of record CM063447.1, on the reverse strand, counting down.
GAGCATACCGTCCTGCAACCACTGCGATTGCGACGAGGACGCGGCGCAGCACATGCTCGATGCGTGTGCCGCGTGGGCGGGGGAGCGCCGTGAACTCGTCGCAATTATCGGTGCCGACCTGACGCTACCGACCATCGCCAGGGAGATGCTCGACAGCGTCAGGAACTGGGACGCGGTCGCCGCCTTCTGTGAGGCCGTAATCTCACGGAAGGAGGCAGCGAATCGTGTGCGAGAGGAGCTCTTCTTCAGCGACACGTTCCGCCGCCGGCGACTCGGGCGGCGCAGGCGCGAGTACCTGCGCCTGATGCCGCCCTAGCTGAGGCCGCGGGTGACTGGACCGGGGAATTTAGTCCGTCACCCGCAGAGAGGCCGACCGCGCGACGGCGACCGACGTCCCGGCACGGGGACGTTGAGAGGTGAGGGTACCCGAAAGGGTATTCCGTCGGGCCGACCACTGACGACAAGTCACCTTGCTCCGGTGGTCGGCCCAATAACGAGGTGACGTGGGTACGGGTGGTTTAAGGGCCCGTGCGCCATCCTTCGTCGCCCCGGACGAAATGGACCGCGTGTGCGCTTACCATAGCCCACACATAAAAAAAAAATAAAAAATAACAGTATGAGTAAATACTCATTCTACAATAAATAGATTATGCAATGCCCGTTAGAAATTAATATTATTTGATATTATTAAGGCTTTAGTTTTCACACCATCCATTACCCTATCGGTAAGGACGGCGACCGACGTCCCAGGACGTCGAGAGGTGACGTTACCCGAAAGGGTATTCCGTCGGGCCGACCACTGACGACAAGTCACATCTGCTCCGGTGGTCGGCCCAACAACGAGGTGACGTGGGTACGGGTGGGTTATGGGCCCGTGCGCCGTCCTTTCATCGCCCTGGACGGATTGGACCGCGCGTGCACTTACCATAGCCCACCCATAAAAAAAAAACGGCGTCTGCAACTTACCATAGCCCACCCATAAAAAAAACGGCCTCTGCAGCTACCTCGCTTAGATTGGTAGCAATATTAGGGTAACCATGACTAGTAATTAAAAAAAGCTCCGTATTTGAGTTCTAAATAGTAATGATAAATATAAAACATATGCTTTTTTTGCTCGACTTGGCACTGCCTTTCGCCCAGATAGGTAATCGACATTATAACGTTAATGTATTTACAAACTTATGCCTTCTTTAATTTATTATATGTACAACTAAACATGTCAAATGACTAAAACCTTATTAAAAGGAATGGTTTTATTTACAAACAAACTAATAGATTCACTTAAAACTTCTGAAACTCAAGCAGCATGACAATACAAAGCAACGGAATATTCTTTTAAGAATTTAAATAAATTTCCACTGAATAGGGAGCGAGCCATCTCTCGTTACATAAAGGAAAACGGGAGCTAATAAAAATTCAAATAAAGCCTGCTATTTTGTTAAACCAGTGTCGAATGAATATTATATCTACAAAAAGTTAACTCAGTATTAAACACGTTACATGATTCAATGGAAAAATATCTTTGAATATTTGGCGACATTCAGAATATATTTGAACATTATTTGACAGATGATACTGTTCTAGGTCTCACACCAGCATACATAATAGCCAGGGATTATTAAAAACCTTATGGCATCTAGTGTGTTTTCTGTATAACAGTAAAGCGGTTGCCTATAGTTAACGGCACTATGCCTCCTTTGCGTGAATCACGGTTGAGAATGAAAGGTGTTCCAACATAAATCAGTAGCGAATAAATAGCGACGTGCTGACCAAGCCTAGGACACTACCAGCATATGACATCTCCCCAGCCACATCAAGATTCCACAACGAGATTTACCACCATGGTCATAATCTACTAAGATTACGAATACGCGCAGTTCATTCCGCTGCGGTGCCGCATGGTCCCATATCCCACCGTACTCTTACCTGGCTCATACTGGCGAAGCTATTGGGCCAACCACTGATACCGAATTTCTTATCATCCGTGGTCAGCGCGACGGGATACCCGAAACGGTATCCCGTCGCTCCCCAACGCCCTTCCCTGGACGCCGCCCTCACGCGGAATATGCACACCTTAAACAGAAATGCTATTATGAGAATAGCTTTGATATTTGACGTACTGGCTCTTCATATCCATGTTCAGGACCCGGTTAATCGCTAATCGAGGCACAAATTTCTCGTGATTTTTCACTGAAGTCTGAGACTTGCAAATTTCAGCTCAATATTTTCCATAACTAATAAATCTACCATATTGAAAAAAAATTAAGAATAATTGTATGTATTCATAAAATCAAACAATTTTCTGACGATAACGCCAACAACATTTTTACTGGTTTCAAGATACGATCCCGAAATCGGACTTACTACAGACGCATGTTTATGTCATGAGATTATCTGCCTCCATGTCATCAAACATGAAATGACAAACTAAACTAAACATAATTTCTAATATTTGTAAATATTACATTTACTGATTTGACTCTTACATCCATACTAATATTATAAATGCGAAAGTAAGGATGTTTGTTTGTTTGTAACGCTTTCACGCTTAAACCACTGAACCGATTTCAAAAATTCTTTCACCTGGAAAGCTATAATATCAGGGAGTAACATCCATACTAATATTATAAATGCGAAAGTAAAGATGTTTGTTTGTTTGTTAGTTTGTTTGTAACGCTTTCACGCTTAAACCACTGAACCGATTTCAAAAATTCTTTCACCAATGGAAAGCTATAATATCAGGGAGTAACATAAGCTATATTTTATCCCGGTATTCCCACAGGAACGGAAACTACGCCGCGGGTAAAGCGACTGAAACCGAAGCGAAGCGAGGGCGGGTTGCTAGTCTACACTAATATTATAAAGAGGAAAGATTTGTATTTTTGTATGTAACGAATAAACTCAAAAAGTACTGGACCGATTTTAAAAATTCTTTCACCATTGGAAAGCTATAATATCAGGGAGTAACATAGGCTATATTTTATCCCGGTATTCCCACGGGAACGGGCACTACGCGCGTAAGGCAACTGAATCCGAAGCGAAGCGAGGGCGGATTGCTAGTAATATTATAAATGCGAAAGTAAGGATGTTTGTTTGTTTGTTTGTAACGCTTTCACGCTTAAACCACCGAACCGATTTCAAAAATTCTTTCACCAATAGAAAGCTATAATATCAGGGAGTAACATAGGCTATATTTTATCCCGGTATTCCCACAGGAACGGGCACTATGCCGCGGGTAAAGCGACTGAAACCGAAGCGAAGCGAGGGCGGGTTGCTAGTCTCAAATAAAATAAGATTATCTCTAAAGAGTTTGGTCCTCTAAGAGAATAGTTTCACATTCAGATTCAAATTCAAATTCAAATACTTTATTATGCATAAACCCCGCGAGGGCACTTACATATGGTCACTTTTTTACATTTTTACCTTACACTACTACCGGATCGGAACGCGACCGCACTGAGAAGATCCGGCAAGAAACTCAGTGGGCTTGTCTTCTTTTTTATTCATTTACTATTTTTTTTTTAATAAGATAATATACAACAACATGTCTATTAATAGCTCCAGTATGATGCCTTTCGAATCATCATACAATACAGTTATTACATATAACGAAAAAGTACCATGGCTGGACCAGATCCCGCAAGCGGCACCCGATCACGAGTTAACCACTAGAGCAGCCATCACTCCCCTCAACCACAATGGAGGGAAGGGAGTGACCCGCTCCTCGTAGCTACCGCAAGCAGACCCTTCAGTGAGCATGACCAATACCATGGGCCACAAACATAAAACACAGATTAAACAACAAATTCGTTTGGCAAAACACGCTACGCTTTACAATTATATTAACAGCAACAGAATAAACATGTATGTAACACCTTTTGAAATAATGAGAAAATGCCTGAATGAGGAGCTGCTCATAACCAGTCTGTATTATCATCAAGATAATCCGAGATTTTATAATAACCTTTTCTACAAAATCTACTCTTGATTGCTTTTTTAAACTTTTTAACTGGCATATCTCGAATATTAATAGGTAATTTGTTGTAGAAGCGTATACATTGCCCCATGAAGGATCTGTTAACTCGTTGAAGACGAGTACTGTGTACAACTAATTTATCCTTATTCCGAGTATTTACATGATGAATGTCACTATATTTTTCAAAGTTACCGATATTTTTCTTTACATAAAATACATTTTCGTATATATATTGAGATATAACAGTCAGAATATTTATCTCTTTAAATTTCTCTCTTAGTGACACTCTTGGGCCTAAATTATATATCGCGCGGACCGCCCTTTTTTGTAGAATAAAAATTCTATTCAATTCCGCGGAGCAGCCCCAAAGTAATATGCCGTATGACATGAGACTATGAAAGTATGCGAAATAAACTATTCTGGCTGTTTCAACATCGGTTAATGCGCGAATTTTTTTTACCGCATAAGCCGCTGAGCTGAGCCTATTTGACAGTTTCTCAATATGAGGCCCCCATTGGAGTCTATTATCTATAGTGATGCCTAAAAAGGTGGTTGATTCCACAAGGTCCAGAGCCACCCCATTCATTTGAACATTGGTTTCCACTTGTCTCACATTGGGAGTAGTAAATTTAATACATTTAGTTTTTGTCTCATTTAGAACTAAATTATTAGAATGAAACCAATGAACAACGTTAGACAGTGCATTGTTCACATCGTCATAGTTGAGCATTTGTCGCTTAATCTTAAACAGTAAAGAGGTATCATCTGCGAACAACACAATGTTTTGATTGTCCCCTACATAATAGGGTAAGTCATTGATATATACAAGGAACAGAAATGGCCCCAGTATTGACCCTTGCGGAACGCCCATTTTGATAACAGAACCAGATGATCGTGCACCGTTAACATCGACTCTCTGAATTCTGTTGCTTAGGTAGGAAATTATAAGTTCCAGAGCGTTTTTCCTGATCCCATAGTGGTGTAATTTCTTGATGAGAGTTTCGTGGTTTACGCAATCAAATGCCTTAGATAAATCGCAAAAGATGCCCAAAGCCTCGTGCGATTCCTCCCAGGCTGAAAAAATGTTTTTTAATAATTCTACACCCGCATCAATAGTAGAGCAATTCTTAGTAAAACCAAATTGATTTTTATGAAAAATACCATGGTTGTTAAAATAACTCAACATCTGAACAAGTATAATTTTCTCAAATACTTTACTAAGTGTAGGTAGTATGGATATCGGTCGAAAATTATTAACGTCTAACATACTACCCGATTTAAACAAAGGAATTACTCTACTCATTTTCATGAGCTCAGGAAACACACCTCGAGCAACACAACCATTAAACACAGAAGTCAAGTGGGGGGCAATAATATTAATTATATAATTAACTGTCTTTACTGATAAACCCCACAGATCAACTGTTTTTTTAATATTAAGGGATTTAAAAGAACGTAAAATATCTTTCACAGTGACATCTGAAAATTCAAAGGTTATGTCGCATTTTACAATACATTGCTTAAGGAGCGATTCAGCTATAATAGGAGATGACACTAATGATTTTGTAATCAGTACAGGCACATTTGTGAAATGGGTTTCAAATTCAGTCGCCACTTCTTTAACTACTTTCACATTCTTATCACCTATCTTTAAACTAAAGTCTTTCTTGCGTGTAGTCTTTCTTGCATTCAATAACAGATTCGTATAGCACCAAATATTTGCATCATACGAATCTTTAAATGACGGATTTATATTTCACTAGCAACCCGCCCTCGCTTCGCTTCGGTTATAGGTTATAGTCGTTTTACCCGCGTAGTTCCTGTTCCCGTGGGAATACCGGGATAAAGTATAGCCTAGTTTACGCCCTGGTATTATAGCTTTCCATTGGTGAAAGAATTTTTGAAATCGGTCCAGCCGTTTTGAAGATTACCCGGAACAAACAGACAGGCAGACAAAAAATAAATCATAATAGGCATAAATCCATCACTGCCAGTGGTGGATATAGGTTTTCTATATCTATTTTGCTATAAATTCTAAACATAAAATTTAATTGTAGCGCCACTTGTTACAATTAAAATATGATATAAAACTATTTTTACGCATTCATGTATTTTAATTGCTTGACCATATTTGTTGTAAGCTATCCGAAGCGGTAGCAAAAACAAAACTAAACCGCTATGAAATACGTAATCAAAAAACCTTTATTTCATTAAGTCCATTATTGATCTGTGATATCGTAGTATTCAGTGCGATGTAATATCGGCTCCCCTCTCATTAGGCCATTGCAAACAACTCTTAAAGCTTCTTTCAATGCGACACTTATACAGCCAATATCGATTTGGAGTTAAGCGTATCAAGTAACAATTCTGATAAATGAAGATTTTAATAGATTTGATCGAACGGTCATCAATATTTTTGTATTATGGACATGTGCTCTCGGTCTATGAATAAAGTAAATACCTATACGCGATAAAAGTCATAAAAATACCATACAATTAAATTGAGACCATTGTCCATTTTTAAAGACGATTAAAAATTGTTTTATATCACAATTTTTGAATTTGAAAAATTCTAGTTTCTCAATTCTATAGGACTACGATTCTTTACAACCACCCTCTATGTCAAAGACCGTGGCGATTCGTCACGCGGTCACACCACCATTAATTTCTATACAAAAATACATTGGAACCTTTACAGCTATTTCGATAACATCAAAACTACATTAGGGTAGTTTTTCATGTGACTGTGGATTGTACCTAAATACATTTCAGTATGGTGGCTATACATTTGTGACAATAATGCAATATGCAATGGTGTAAACAACATTGAATAATCTCGCGTATATCAGAATATACATCAATTATTTTAGAACGTAAGACTTCATTTTAGTACTAGATACCTATACCACAACACCAAAATTTTTGACAACAAATTGATCTTTATCGGTCTTATATTATTAATCCACCAGCTATTAGTAGCCCGTATCTTCCATGTGATGACGGAGTAAGAATACAATTCACCACCCACCCTATAATTTACCATTCGGGGTGAATTCTTGTGGATATCGTAAAAGATGACTAAGGAATATGATAGGTATATAGAAAACAAGGTTGGAAGAGAAGGCAAACTCGACATAAAACCCTATACCAATCCCTTCTTGCCAGTGTAGTAGGTAGGTATAGCTGGTCAATTTGCCTTCCGTTGTGGAGTGGGCTCGAACCCAGCAGTGGGACGTGTATGAGCTGTAATGACGATGATCATGAATATTTTGAAGCTAATAAACCTTAAAAAATTATGTAGGAGGGAAGGAATACCTCCTTAGCTTTTATGCGCAATTCCGTCTGCATAGAAATCATGTGTAATGTCCTTGTAAAATATCATTTTCATTATTTGGGTTGTGGGGTAAAAAATCTCAAAGCAAAATTTACCCCCTATTTATAGGTACCCTTAGAGAATACAAAAATAAGACATATTTCTAGTAATTATTTGTCCTTATTTTTAAATCAATAAGAAATCAAGTAAAACTGTCACTGCAAAATTGAGTGCACTTTGCAGCCTTAGAGGATGAAAATGAACAAACGAGGATATTTCTTTTTACTGAAAGATGCTTAATTTGAAGACAATACCTATACAATTTTTTTTTTTCTACCCATACAAATTTTGCCGCTGTATTTTTACCCCCCTTTAAGATATTATAAAAACTTTTCTTGATCGCTCTCTACATAACAAATAGAAACTACTTTCAAGATTTCATGTTTTGATTTCATTGATTTCGTTGATAAGTCCGTCCACTACATTCTTTATATTTATTCGTATGTTGAATTAATAAATATACAATGATCGCTACTCTTTCCTTTTTCGTCATATTATTAAACTGTCTTCGCAAAGGACGACATATTAATAAAATCACAGCAAAAAAATTAAAACTCGAAATAAACCAGAGTTTACTAGGTTAATTTGCCTCTACTATGAAGAAAGATCAAGCCGATCAGTGAGATGTATATAAGCTGAGATGGTTATAAAGATGACACTCCGGGTTGAAAGCCTTTAGCACTCACCTATAGTCCGGGCAATACTGTTAACGTCACCTGCAGCTAACACCTTAATACACACAAAAAAAAAAGAAAATACTGTCTATTAGGGTTTAGAAGATACAACCCAGATATATAAAGAATAGTCTGACAAACAGACATCGAAAGCTTATTAAAAAATAGAGCTTAGGGTGACTTTAGCACTCTTTGAGCCTACTCAAAAAGAGCCGTAACATCCTAAAAATTGTACTAGAATATAATTGATGTTTTAAGCTACCATTTAGTTTATGTTATAAACTTTATGAACTCGATTGACTGTTTAGAGATCATCAAATGAGAAGACAAAAGGTAATTTCGCACTATGATAGCTTTAAATCGTTAAAGGACTTTCAACGAAAAAGTTACCGTATTGCAACTTAAATAGCAAGCCAAAAATGAGAAAATAAAAAATTTTGGTCATTTAAAAAAGTTGTTTATGGTTACCCATACGTACTCGTATATACTATTAGGTTAAGTCCATCCAGACAGGTGATCTGCATTGCGCCTAGAGGCTAGTGTCTTGCATTCTGTTTACTTACTAGGATACACGATGATCGCACTGACGGATAGACTACGTAGTAGGTCTAGCCGCCTTGTTGAATTGCTTATCAGCAAGATGTCCCTTTTAAAAATACCTCTAAAAATGTTGTTAACAGAAAGTGACTTTTTAAAATATACAATTTTACGGCCTTATCCATCATTGGGTTCATGATATTATTTATATCATGTCACGATCAAGTCGTGCAGAGTTTAATATTCGGTATTAACAAAGGTAATTTTGTCAAAATAAAAAAGAGAGTGCGTACAAAGTACGCATGTCAGAAGTGAAACTTTTTGATCCCACGTATCTTATCTTTTGTCAATAGTAAAAAAAATGTAAAATTAATTTATCAAAGAGATCACACAAATAAAAATGTAACAACGATCAACACGCTTGCTTTATATTATACTAGCCGACCCGGCGAACTCCGTATCGCCTTTTTTTTTTTTAAAAATCCTATTATTTTGATATTACATACAGATACTTCAATTTTATTTATCAGTATAGATATAGATAATACAAACCAATATTTACATGTTATTGTAGGTATATGTCTGAATCGGGCGATCTAAATCATATGACATATTGTATTAGCTTTGTAATGTACCCTGTTCAAATGCGATAATAAATAAGAAGGGAGGAACTTACATTTTATTCCGAGATCTTTTGGCTTTCATATTTTTATAATGCGTACAAAACTTTCTTTTCCCTGGCATGACACTCAAATTCAATCAGTCCTGCGAAAAAAATAGCCTATGTTACTCAGTGATAATGTAGCTTTCGAATGATAAAAGAATTATTAAAATCGGTCCAGTACTTTTTGAGTTTATTCGTTACATACAAAAATCCAAATCTTTCCTCTTTATAATACCTACTAGCAATCCGCCCTCGCTTCGCTTCGGATTCAGTCGCCTTACGCGCGTAGTTCCCGTTCCCGTGGGAATACCGGGATAAAATATAGCCTATGTTACTCCCTGATATTATAGCTTTCCAATGGTGAAAGAATTTTTAAAATCGGTCCAGTACTTTTTGAGTTTATTCGTTACATACAAACTTACAAATTTTACCTCTTTATAATATTAGTATAGATTAAAGCTTTCTAAAATCAAACCTTCATAAGATCAAAAACTAGAGTAACAGATGTCCTGGATAAGATAGACCAACTAAAGTGGAGGTGGACAGGCCATTTACTACGAAGTACCCAGGAAAAATGGAGAAAGATAGTTACTGAATGGTACCCTAGAGATGGAAAAAAAAATAGAGGAAGGCAAGGAAAAAGATGGGAAGACGAAATAAAACTAACAGCTGGGCCCAACTGGAGGAAAGTTGCAAAAGACAGAAAGCAATGGAAAATGTTAGAGGAGGCCTATGCCAAAAGGCACACTGAACTAAGAGACTTTCTATAAGAAAACATTAGTCAGGAAAAAAAAGGAAATAGTTCAGGATAAGAGGCTGATTGATTGATTGAAAGCTTTCTAATACGCAGGCGCAAACACATGTATTAAACACATACCTACTTTTTTTTGGGAGGTGGGTTGCGGTCGGCGCGCTCCTCGCACCACTCCGTCCGGGGCGACAGAGGGGCGTAAGCACGCACAACCGCAACCCACCCCACCCCACCTGCACGTCACCTTCGTCATTGGGCCGACCACCGGAGCAGGGTTACTTGTCATCAGTGGTCGGCCCGACGGAATACCCCCTATTTGGGGTACCCTCCCATCGATCGACGTCCCCCCTCGGGGAGAACGTCGGTCTTTCCTCACGCGGTCGACCTCTCGGTGGATGACGGACTAATTCCCCGATCACATCACCCGCGGCCTCGGCTAGGGCGGCATGAGGCGCAAGTACTCGCGCCTACGCCGCCCCAGTCGCCGGCGGCGGATCGCCTCGTCGAAGCTGCACTCCTTGCGCAGGCGATCCGCCGCCTCCTTCTGCGAGATCACTGCCTCGCAGAAGGCTGCGATCGCAATTAGACACATACTAACATAAACACGTAGAACGCTCGGAACTAGAGCAAGATATAGATATACTGACTATCCCACTATACAGGAGCATACATATTATGGACAATGCTTAGTAGACGATAAGCGCTTATCACTACATGATATTCAGGGCCCTGAATCACTAGGGGTGCTCTACAACAGCTAAATTGTGAGTTTTAGCGAAATAACAGTTTCAGAAAACTGTTCCAAAATAACAGCCTGTTGTGCTGTAATACGAGAAAAAAGTGGAAATAACCATTCTTTAGGAATAATGTTTAGAATTGGTTTCAGTGTTTGTTCCTAAAATGAAAACGATTCTTCCTGCTTTACATGCTTAGGACTGATTTATGTATATATTTTAGAGAGGAGTGTTATTTCACGTCATTAATTACAATAACCCATAACGCGACATGTAACAATCACTATTTACGAGTCGACAAGTAAAAAAGGTGATTTTTGTAACTACGTTATACTTAACACAACTCACAGATATGGGATAACAGTATAATATTCGAGCGAGCGAGAAAGAGCCGACCGCACAACGTTGATTACGCTAAGTACATTTTTTTCGCATCGCGGCCGAGCGAGCGAGCGAGATGGCTAATCGATTGACACGAAATTATTCGAAGTAATCCGACCAACTACCGAACACTCACGTGCCCTGGTATGCAACAAAGACCAAACAGCGTAACAATACATTTTATACCTTTAATTTTCATACGTAAAATTGCATTTATTGATAATAAAATAGAGTGATTTTTGTTTATAAGTAATTTCAACGGCTTGACGTTGCGTGCAACGAAGCGAGTGTTACTTTGAAATTTGAATTTAAAGTACAGAATTTAATTTATTTATTGTTTTAGCTTGTTGTTTTACTAATAAAAACATCATACATTATAAAGTGCATATAACAGTGAAAAAAAAACTGTAAATATATCAAAAGTGTAAATATAATCATTGTATATACAATCAATTTACTTTTAAATACGTCTGCATTAATACAAATTTAATTAAAATAATAGTTTAATTATAACCTCTAATCAATCGTAAATACATATAATGCAGTCAGTCCTCAGCCTGAAAAAAGTAAGAAAGGAAGTTAATTTATTGATTTAACTGTATAGCTACAAATTTATTTTCGTTTCGCGTGTAACTGTATATAGTTAGTGCAGCTATTCATACAATATGCAAACAATCAAAGTAGCTGTATACAAATCAGTCGTTTCAAAAATCACTAGTTTTGAAAGACGTGACGTCGACCAAGTCATTAGTTTCGTTTCGTTTCTTAAAAATAACGTAACGACCCACGTCTAATATATTTAAGCATGTATTTATTTTATGTATATATATAATATTATTATTACATACTATTGTATGTAATTAATTATCATTTATGTATATATATATATATATATATATATATATATATATATATATATATATATATATATGGAACAGTTTTCTGAACCTGTTATTTCGCTAAAACTGAAACAGGTCTCACAATTTAGCTGTTGTAGAACACCCCTAGTGATTTAGGGCCCTGAATATCGTGTAGTGTAATAAGCGTTATAGTGGGGATGCTACGCGAATGTGTTCTATCTCATTCTCTCGCCGACTGAATCCATTATACATTTACGTGTTTGTGTCTCTATGGATTCGCTTTTTCGTTTCATCGAGTTTAAAATCACAACGATTCTAAAGAAGTTTCACTTCAAAAAATTTCATCATCATCATTTCAGCCTATCCACTGCTGGACGTAGGCCTCCCTCATGTTACAACAAAAAGTGCGGTCCTGTGCCGCCTGCATCCAACGACGCCCAGCAACTTTCACCAGGTCGTCAGTCCACCTGGTAGGGGGGCGTCCTACACTACGTCGTCACATGGTCGCCACTCGAGAACCTTTCTTCCCCAGCGGTTGTAGGTTCGTCGAGCGATGTGGCCTGTCCATTGCCACTTCAGTGTGCTAATCCTTCGTGCTATGTCGGTTACACCCGTTCTTCTGCGAAAAAAAAATTCAATAAATTTACGAATATTTGATATAATAATTGATTACGTTTACTTATGGACGGAAAAGTAACATTAGTATTAGTTCATTCATATTCACGCATATTCATTTGTATAAGTTTAAACAAGCAGGTCTTTCAGTTTACTCCTTATAGTGTTTACCTATTAGAAAACATAGTATTAAAATAAGAAACTAATAACGCAGCTAAAAGTACTAAACGTGTCATAACAACTTAGATTAGATAAATAGATAAACTTTGGTAGCTTTAGTATAAACAAAACAAATTCTTATCTGCTAAAAGTAAAGTATTATGTTTTTTCTTAAACTTTGGTTATTACGACTAATGAGTGTTACTATTACTAATTGAGCAGATAGCGAAATCTTATAGGCTAGACTGTATTAGGGCTTCCAATTCCGCAGCCTGAATTCAATCTCGGTATTTGCGGGACTACGAATTCTCAATCCCGCGGGATCGTGGTATTTGCGGGATCCCGCATATCGAAAATATTCACATTTGTATAAGGCAAAAAGACAATGAATAAATCAACTCCACATTTATTTACGTACATATTGCTATTAATAGGAGATCAATCGAATTACACCGTTTATTTGTAACTCGAAAAAATAATGAATTAATCCACTAACGTGTATATTTATTGAAGTATTACTATTAGTATGAGATCAATCAAATTACACCGTTTATTTATCACACACAGAGTGATTTAATCGACTAACTACACATTTATTTACGTATTAGTATGAGATCAATCAAACTACACCGTTTTTTTTTTTCTTCACAAAAACAGTAACAAATCTATACCAATAAATAAAATTGGAGTGTCTATTTGTAATGTCAAAATAATAGGCTTTTTTCATGCTCACACGGTTATTTGCACGACACCTATGCCTAAAATACAGATTAAAACATTTTTGTCTGTCTGTCTGTCTGTTTGTTCCGGGTAATCTTCAAAACGGCTGGGCCGATTTCAAAAATTATTTCACCAATGGAAAGCTATAATATCAGCGCGCAAACTAGGCTATATTTTATCCCGGTATTCCCACGGGAACGGGAACTACGCGGGTAAAACGACTAAAGCCGAAGCGAAGCGAGGGCGGGTTGCTAGTTCTTAACTAAAATCTTTAAACCTACAGAGCAAAATAAATATGGCTCCATGTTGTAACTAAACATAATAAAATTGACTGTAAAATCATTTAAAAGATCCTTCCTCTACTCTAGTTATTATACTTACTACTTATTATGCTTATCGACATACACTGCTGGATATAGTTCTTGCCGGAAGGGGGGATTAGTACCATAATTGCCACGTTTAATGTTTGCTGCTTAAGGTCGGTATACACGACAACGATATATCGTAGCGATCTGACTGCGCAAACCGTCTGTGCAGTTAATCGAACGTCCATAGAGCGTACACACGACAACGATAACTGCGTCGATTTTCGTCCACACTAACGATAAAACTGTACAAACGGTTTGCGCAGTTATATCGCTACGATATATCGTTGCCGTGTATACCGACCATTGTAGCCCTTTTTTTTTTTTGAAATGGGCTAAGGTCAGCGCACCCGTCGCCCGACTCTGTCCGGGGCGACAGAGGGGCGGCGCGAAAAATATTTTATTATTGGATAGTACGTTACAGAGCACACTCTTTAAAATAGTAGTATATACGATCTTTAATTTAAAGGGTATGAGAATCCTTTGCATTCATAGCTAGTCCAGTTAAGAATGGACAGCCATCTCAATCTAACGTCTGAAAAAAATAGACTCAAAATTACAAATGAGAATTCATGTTTCCTTAGAATAATAACGTATAGAAGGATAGGTCTATACGTAAGCCATCAAAAATATGAAGCAAACAATACTACATGCGTGCAAGCTATTACATACGCACACACGCTCACCACTATACAAATTATGAAATCAAATTTAGTTTTTATTAACATAACTCGTCTACATACTTTTAAAAGTAATGTTAATATACTTTTTATGTTTTTCAAATGTGTTGTGACACCATGTGAATGCACAAACCGTCATAAGTCATATTTTTTAAGAGTTGCGTACGTTCGTGCAGTACAATGACTTGTACATTACGGGATGGTTCCGGCGTAAGCTCCATTAGACTCCAATTGAAATGCCTCACTTTTTGTGCGTGAACTTACTTTCGATATGTTATTATTCTAAGTTTACAGTATAACAATAAGTATAGTTGCTGTTTTTAACAAAGCGCTAGCTCTCAAGTTAATTGTCCAGACACGTAAACCACTTCAATGCATCACACTGACAATTTCTCTGTAATATATTACATGAAATGGCAACAAAATTGTTTTATGTAATACCATGAAACACATTTTTATATTGCCACTTGAAATTTATACTTTCCCGCCAAAATTATTATAGCAAAAACTTTGGGTCAACCGGCCGGCCGCCGAGTAACGATAATCGTATTATCGAAACCGATTAATCGTAGTCACGGTATCGATTGTAAATAACTCGTGAGTTACTTATTTATTGAAACTAGATAACTTCTCTTCCATTGTGGAATCATCTTAGCTCATGCACATCCTACCACCGAAAATAGAAGAGGCACTGATCCCCTATGCCACGTGAGGTAGACAGGTTAGTATATGTTTTCCTTCTCTTGCATATATGTCATACGTATATTATAATCACTTAGTCGTCTTTTACGATATCCATGGACAAGAAAAGAGACAGTGATTTTCTTACTTCATCACCACACGGATTGTGGAGTAGGTTCGCATTTAAGTGTGTATATTATAGTGCTTTTTATTTTCATCTTTATAAATACAAGGTGGTTGGAAGTAATATTATAAATGTGTAAGTTTGTGAAGATGTTTGGATGTTTGGAACTTCATCGTGCGTAAACTGTTCACCAGTAATGGATGAAAATTCTATATAGATTGAGTATTTCCTAAGACAACACATAAAATACGTTTCCCTTCGGTAATATGTTCCCTTAGAATAATATTTCAACTCTGGGAAAGTTAATTTTCATGCGGGCGAAGCCGCGGGTAAAAGCTAGTAATTAATATATAAGTACAAATATATATTATAGTCCATAAAATATAGAATGATCTCTGTGACAGTTGTCCCTAGTGCTGACATGCATACGATAAAGTCCGCAGTTTTTTATCGATAAAACTCTTTATTTTTATAATTGTGATTTTCTATTATAATTAAAATACAATCAATGAAAGTCTTTTTGAATTTATTTCAAACAAAACTGTTTTTTGACTGTTTTAATTATCCAAGAGGTCAAGACAATCAAGGTTTAGGTCACTATTATCGTTATCACTGGAGCGTTCCTGCTAGAACATTTATCATTTTTTGCTAAAATAGGGACAGTCGTTAGATCAAACGATCAATTACGACTGTTTTATAAATAAATATGTCTAGTTTATTTACAATAATGCGTACATAATATCGTCATTTACTCTGAGACAAAAAGTAGTTTTTTAATGTTTAATTAATTCAATTTATGTATTTTATAATGTAACTGTCTGTTTTAATTGTAAAAAATATGTTGAAAATTTTAAATAGGTATTGTATTGGGTTTATTTCTTTTATGAATAATTTAATAAAGATCGGTTATCGATTTACGTATATCGACTGTCCCATCTCTTTTTTATTTTCAGTTCAGTATGACCTTGTACGTGCGTAAGCGTCATTTATGTATAAAATGTTTACTAGGTATTTCAGTAATTACAGGGTACATTTTAGGTATGAATATTAATATTTTTATATTTATAATATATTGCAATTCAGTTGCAATAAAACTGGCACGAAAAGAATGAAAATATATATGATACAAAATGAAATTGTAAACATCTCGCTCGTTCAAACTTACTTCGTTGGTTTCGTTGACATCTGTCACAGAGATCAAGCTATATTTTATGGACTATAGAGTTTGTATTCATAATTATGATTGTTTGACATTTAGTTCGACCAGAGACATTTTTTTTTTGGTTCTGTTTGTCCATACGGACAGGCAAAGGGATCAAAGCCCATACAGCCAAGTCTGATACAATTTTTCTTTACATATTATTTACTTCTTCATATTGTATAAGTTATTTATAGTCATTGTCCGTCAGTAAGTCAAGTCGTTATCATTAATTAGGCGCTGAAAAACTAATTAGATGATTTCTCTGGGAATTCCGGTTGAATATGAAAATACAGGTAAACCACTCTTATATCACATTCACCACACTTCAGCACCTTAATTATATTATATTACATAAAATATCAGCAAAATTATTCAATATAACACTATAAAACACTAAAAAAATGAATATAATACAAGAGCTTAACATGACATCTCCAAATTCGCGCCGAAACCCTCGACCAGAGACTATAATCATAAACAAGTGTATTTGTGTATCAATTGCATAGTGGTTTGTGTAATACTTTTTTTATTGAATTTAATGTATTTCTAATCCATTATTATATAAAATTTTAGTTTTCTGCACTTCTCCTCAATATATTCTTCAACCGTGCCATATTTCATATTTGTCCATCTGCGTGATTTTCATAAAAAGGGGTATAAAGTTTTTGCTTCACGTATTTATATATAGATAATTAACGAGCCTAACAGCAGAACTTTATCCAAGTTTAGGCTGCTCGTGCTTTACACAATTTAGAAAAACTACTTTACAGATTTTTTTTGTATTTTGTTTGTATTTGATTTTCGATTATCTGACACTTCGAACACTTTACGGTCCTTTATGGTTCGCACGTGACCATGAACGCTACTGTGAAATGTTCGAAACCTCGGGCAATCAAAAATCGAATACAATTGCAAGAAAATCTGTAGTTTTATTTACAATGTGTAATACTCGCGTGGACATCAGAAATCATTACCTACATACATAAATTATTTAATTTTTACATAATGTAATTTTCGTTAACCACGTATAGATCTATAAATTGCGTATTTTGGAATCACACAAACGTCTTGCAAGTTCCTGTCTAATTCTAAAGTGAAATTTTTGATTTCATTTTTCTCTTTCAAGAGCAAAGCAACAGATGGATAATTTTATTCTCCCAGAAACAAGATGATCCACTTATTAAATGCAATTACAGAGTAGGAACCCAGTAGGGTATGATACGTATAAAACATAATACCTAAATATAAATGTTATAACAATTTTGGCACAATATGAAATCAGTAGATTAGAAAAAAAAATATTCTAAATCTAGAACATTTTTTTAAATAATACTATATTAGAACAATATCATTATTACTATTATAGATTATTATGTTATTATGAGAAACTATTTCTTGTGACTCTTGACCTTGAATACCTTACGGCATAGACACGAGATTTTAAGACACTTTTGAGGCAACTTTTTAAATACTAAAATGAAAGTGTATGTAAATTTTAGCTTATTATCTCTTATTACGAGGTTCCCTTATATGAATGAACTAAATGTAGTGTTCGACCGAAATTTCAGTTTTGGTTTTGGTTTCGGCTAAAAAACAGGTTTTGGCTCAGTTTCGGTTCCAACTGATAATCAAGTCGAAACTACGGCCGAAACTGAAACTGAATTCGTCAGTTTTCGCACTGCGCTAGAACATGCTTGATGCACGAGGTGCGAGAGGCGAAGTGTCATTTTACCGCGCTCACAGTCATCTCACAATTTTAGTTCTTTCATTTTTTTTTTGTCGCGCGTCGCGAATTTTGCAGTGTGAGGTAATTACTTCAAAACAGGTATATTTTATTTCAATATTTACCTGATGTAATTCATAAATTATGTGGAACATTTTTTGTCTTTGCACCTTTTTAGAAACAAGGCAAACACAAGAGTGGATATAGCTTAACACCTAGGTTTATTATAAACCGAAATTATTTTGTTCTTATAATTAAGTTATGTTAATTTCATTTTATGTTTATATTAGTAAAGAGTAAAAACTGACTGATTATGATAGACTATTTATTTTTCTTCCCACAGAAATATTGACCTCATAATTTACACAGAAGTTTCGGTTTTGCCCGAAACTGAGGCTGAAGCTGAAATTAGGTTTCGATTTCCACCGTAAAAAGTAGTTTCGGTCGGACACTAAATATATGTGCTAATTTAATTTCACTATTTTGATTAATTATTAATAAACAATTTTTCATTCTGTGTGATGACCGAATATGATTACAATTCATCACCCCGTCTCTAAGGATAAAACACAACTATGCTTGTAATATCCTTATATGCTTATAAAACCCGAAATAAAACCCTTACCAACCCATCTTACAAAAAGTCTTATAAAACACAAATCGCCCTACCTATAAATCTGTTTACAACAATAACGCCACTCGAATCAGTAGATACACACACAACATACAAACATACACATACACACGCACACATGAACGCGCACTATCACACAGACACACTCACATACTGTCACTCTAACACACGCACACATATACGCACACACTTTGCACTTATATTTTTATATTTTTTATTTATTATTTATTTATTATTTATTTATCAGAACAAAAAAAGTTACAGTTTTATACAAGTTATGACATTTAAAACCACTTGGGTTTGTTAAAATTAATGCCATTGACAGTAGCGGTTTATAACGTAGATATGAAATACGATTTCAATTTATGTTTGATGTTTGAAGTTGTAATAATATTTCTAACTTCGGGTAGTAATTCGTTTATAATTCTCGGGACCATGTAGGTAGCCGTGCGTTCACCGTAAACATTGTGTGCGCGTCTCACACACAGTCTGCTATTAGCGACAGCTCGTGTATATATAGAATGTTCAATTTTGTCTTGTATATTTGTATTAAAAAAATGCTCTTTGAGTAGTACGTACTTAACTTGTAAAAAAATAGGCAAGACGCTGCAGTATTTGAAGAGAGCCATTTCGTTATCATGATACATACTTTTTATTTTATAAGGGACTATGTTCTTAAGAATTTTGAGCAGTAGTTTATAGATATCTTGTAGATATGATTTATATGTACGACCATAGCTGCTAAGGCCATATTGTATATGCGATTCAGCTAGTGAATTATACAACATTAGTTTCACTTTAAATGGTATGCGATTTTTTGTGATTATGATATTCGCTAAAAATTGTCTTAGTTTATTGCAAACATGGTTGATGTGAGCATTCCAATTAAATTTATTATCAATTACTAATCCTAGGTATTTTTGTGTGTCCGCCACTTCGATTGCAGTACAATCACAATTCAAGAGACAGCCATTATGCAGGCAAGTATGATTATGGGCCACTATGTATTTAGTATTTGTGTATTTCAAATACGGAGATTTAATTATTAGCAATTTGGTTTTATTTGAGTTAATGACTAGACCTGCATCATGGCACCATTTTATCAAGGCGTTAAAGTCGGACTGTAATTGTTCAAATGCATGAAGTGGGTCTTTGCTCGCTACTAGTAAGCATGTATCATCTGCAAATTGGTAACACGAAGAGTAACCTAAACAAAGATTCATATCATTTACATAAGTCAAAAAGTACAATGGGCCCAACACCGAGCCCTGTGCTGTACCTACTGTTGTTGTAATGGGCTTACTCTGCTCATCACCAATTTTAACTGTATATTTACGGTTGTTAAGATAATCTTTACACCAGTTTAACAGGGGGCCACCCACTCCACAAGAATTAAGTCTATTAATAATTTGCTTATGATCCAGTGTATCAAAAGCACGTGTGAAATCTATAAATAACGCTAATACTATATTTTTTTTTGTTAAGGTATTCATTAACTTTGTCTGTAAATTGAGACAATAGTCCATTAGTGCTTTTGCCTGCTTGAAATCCGTATTGATTTTTATAAATAATGCTATTGTTTGTGTAAAATTTATGAATTTGTTCACATATATATTTTTCCACTATTTTATCTATAGTAGAAAGAATTGTTATAGGGCGATAATTAATATAATTATCACGTTTTCCATTTTTATGTATTGGTCTAACACTGCCTATTTTTAAATCATCAGGATAAATACCTGATTTTACACTACAATTGATCAAATTGGCCACGGCTAACGATATGTCTTTACCTATCATTCTTATGTCACTTACTCCTATGTTGTCAGTGCCTGGTGCCTTCCTAGAATTAAGATTTTGTATAATCTTAAACACTTTTGGACCTGAAGCTTTTTGAAAATATAGGCTTTTATCAATTGGCTTGCTATAATTATTTAAGTTTAACAGGTTGTTGCTACAATTAGGGATAATTATCTTGACAGCTCTATCAAAACTATAAGCAAAGTTGTCAGCAATACGTTTGGGAGTAAGTCCGTGAGAGTCAAAAGCCGTAAGAATTACTTCGTCAATAGTTAAAGAAATCCGTCCTAATATTTGGTTTATTATTTTGTAGGTGTTTTTAATGTTATTAAAATTCATTTTTATTTGAGTTATAAACTCATTTGCAAAAAAAACGGGCGGTTTTGATTTTCATTCATATTTAAAAAGATACAATACCAAAAAGGTTTCAATCGTTTGTACACGTTACTGGCCGGTTTTAAAAATGCTGTGGTATTTAAAAAGTACGTTCTAAATTCAATTTTTCATTTGATGTTCATTTTTACAGAAAACCCCTTTTTATCCTACATTTTTGGCGCGAAGTTCCAGAAGTTAACATCGACTTTCATAACTTTTATTCAATTTTTATCGATTAATTTCATATCCTTGACTGTCAAAGCTTTATTTAATGCTGTTTGGCTGTATCAAAAATGGTAGATAAAGTGGTAAAAGCTACCAAAATTATCGCGCTGCTTGAAGAGGGTTGCAGCCAATGTTTCGTGGCTAGGAGGCTAAATGTTAGTCGCTCGACAGTCCAAAGGACCTGGCAGCGATATCAGGAGACTGGTTCCGTCGAGAGAAGGCCTGGTTCTGGAAGAAAACCATGTACCCAACCACGGGATGATCGTTTTCTTGTGAGTCGCGCATTGAGAAATCGCAAATCTTCGTATGTGGATCTTAAGAACAACCTCCAAGAAGTAAGAAATGTGCATATTAGTCTATGGACGGTCAGGAGGAGGCTTCTCGCTGCCAATATACGCAGTCACCGCCCGGCCCGCGGCCCCAAATTACTCCGTGAGCACAGAGTTCACAGGCTTAGGTTTGCTAGAAATTGTGAATCATGGACTCAAGACGATTGGAATAGGGTTTTGTTCTCTGATGAAGCCAGGATATCTCTGTTCGGTGAAGATCGACGTCGGCGAGTGCTAAGAAGACAAGGAGAACGCTTTGCAGAGGCATGTTTCGAAGAAATCACACCTTATGGTGGGGGCTCTGTTATGTTTTGGGCAGGAATAAATTCAATGGATCGTACAGAGTTAGTCTTCATTGAAAACGGCTCACTGACTGGGCATCGATACATAACGGAAGTTCTAATTTCTCATGCACAACCCGCATTGGCCGCTCTAGGTGAAGACTCGATTTTTATGGACGACAATGCTCGCGCCCACCGATCCCGCGATGTTAATGCGTATGTGCAAGAGGTCGGCATTCGTCGTTTGGATTGGCCAGCTCGAAGTCCTGACCTCAATCCCATAGAGCATGTCTGGGACGTTCTGAAACGGCGTGTGAGATCAGTACACCCGGCTCCGCAGACCATCAGAGAGCTGAAGAATGTGATTACTGCGGAGTGGGAACGTATTCCGCAAGCAAGTATCCGGGATATACTCGCTAGCATGCCCAGACGAATTCAAGCTGTGATTTTAGCTAGAGGGGGTCACACTCGATACTAAACATTTATCTGCTTTTACTTTATTAAAGATAAACAAACAAAAAAACTTTTTTATTTTTACTTCATGAGCATATGCACTACTAGCGAATATACACTACTAGCGAGGTTTAGCATTATTTCCCATAAATTGTATCTAAATTTTATGAAATACTGATGAAAACGATTATTTTCTTATTAATTTAGCAAATTGTGTGGATAAAACTACCTATAATTATCAAACAAAGAAATATTAACATTTGAAATGGTTCATTGCTTAGGTGCCCGTTTTTTTTGCAAATGAGTTTATAATAATTGTTTCTTTTCGATTCTAAAATTTTGTTTATTTTATTGCGTAGTTTGTTATACTGTAGTCTAATCTCGGGATCAAAATTACTTTTTTTCCATAAACGGAACAGTTTTTCTCGTTGTGCACACATTTTAATAATGTTTTTATCGACCCAGGGCACACGAATTTGTTTCATTATATTTTTATCAGTATTTTTATGAGTAAGAGTTGAAGATGCGGCTTCTTTTGCACAATTAAGTGAATTACGTATAAAAGTGTAAATATCGGTTGCAGAGTCCATTTTACTTGTAGATTGCCAATTTACTTTTTGTAATTCTTTTCTAAGAACATCATAATTAATGATTTTTTTTTTGAACATTCTGTACGCACGCCCGAGTCGCATTACTAGCACATGCAAATATAATGGCGCGATGATCGGCCAGTACAATATCTAGCACTGCCGTGAACGGAACCAATGTGGGGAATCGTGCAAAAATATGATCAATGCAGGATTTTGTTATTTTATTAAGATTCATTTCAATTCTGGTGTAATCGCAGATTCCACACATAAGTCCGTGCTCGCCAAGTGTCTCAAGATATATATCTTTATACAATGATATGCTTTTCAGGTCAATATTCGTGTCACCAATTAACAATAAATTTTGTTTTGAATCAAAGTTAGAAATATAGTTACCGAGTTCTTTAACAAATAGTGCTTTATTTGTTGATGGTGGTCTATATAAGGCACATACAACTGCGTCTTGGTTACCGTTAATTTTAAGTATACCCGTAATATTTTCAAAGGATTTTTTTGTCTTTTGCGGGATAATTGTGAATTTAATAAAGTTTTTGACGTAAATTATAATACCCCCGCCTCTTTTGTTACTACGCAGTTGAAAGTACATTCTATAGCCAGGTATATTATACAAGTTAACAATTGCATCTGAAATACCAGCTTCAGTAATTACAATAACGTCTAAGGGATAAGTACAGCTATGAATAGTTTGTAACAATTTTGTGAAGTTTTTTATAAGCGACCTAATGTTGATATGAATACATGAAAGATTTATATTACTACCCGGTTGTATTGATTGAAAATATTTATTAATTGAATTACAGTTATTCATTTCTCTAATACACTTATTCATCAATTACAATTACAATGATGATGATGATTGTATTAAAACGAAAAAAAGTTAGATAAAAAATTAAAAATTACACAAAGAAATAATGAGGGTCGATTGTACTAACGGTGTTGATTTTGTAGTTGGATTATATCGTGCATAGAATGTATGTGGTAAATTTTACTACCAGGTTTTTCTCTTACAAGGATTTTACCATCTTTACACCACACAAATTGATATTTACTCGCTAACTCTCTCTTAGCATTATACAAAAGGGTTTTGAGGCTTTTAGTCAAAGCTTGTCTTATGTAAACACGGTTTTCAGCTTTATCCTTGTGACTGGCAGGAAGAAGCATACCAACTGTAAGATATTTCTCCTTGCTGGCGCCGATCCATTGGTGTTGCGAATCCTTTGTTTTCATTTGTACTAGTAATGGCCCCGGCCTATCCTTAGATCCAGGTAAACGTTGACTGGATTCGATATCATTGGTTTTCCTATTTAGCTTAGAAGCCACTATTTCTAAAATTTCACTCATATTTGTCGTTTCTGGTAGACCAGACACTTCCAGTGCAGATGATAGTGCTTTTTGCTCAAAATTGTTAATACCTTGCTCGAGAACGGTCACTCTAAGTTCAAGATTTTTATTTTTATTTAGCAGATCATTATTTTTGTTCTCAAGTTCTTTGATTCGCGAGTCTTGTTTTTTTAAGGACTGTTCCATGTTAGTGAGTTGATCGCTTACGAACTCCAGTGCTGACTCGAGACTGCTAATCTCCTCCCGAAAAGCTTTTTTTAGTTCCTTACTAATATCTTGGATGAGTTTTTTGGTATCGAGGGTTTGCATGGTTTCAGTGGAGCCTTCATCATCGTCGTCATCATCGTCGGGAATCATGAAAGATGATCTACGTGAAAGGTTTTTCACGCAATCTTCACAGCTCCATTCAACGCCAATAGAGTTTCGCAGAGTATTTAACTGTTTATTAGAGAGTTTGGAACACACAATATCGGCATGTATTATTTTATCGCACCGGCTGCATTCCAAACCAGGAGATTTTTTAGTAATATTCTTTTTACACTTTACACATTTTTTATTTACCATTGTGGGTACGTTTAACTACACTTATACAACACGACGATATATATTTCACTACCTGCATGTCAGAATATCCACATTGGCTGGTATTAAAATGTCTAGTTATATGTTACTGTATAATACCTTCTCCAATGTTATGTATGTATTAAAATATTTAAATGTATGTATTAAACGAGAAATGTTAAATGTCTTACACACAATCAACTTGTGCTCTGAATCCCAAGATACAGGCCCCGTAGCCTAGTTTGGGAGTCTCTGATTATGTAAGCTTTATGTAATGACTTTATTGGTAATAAACATTATTATTATTATAATGTATCTCCTTGTTCACGGGATCTTTCTAGGGAAGATACCCGGTCCTTTGAAAGGCTTACATGGGGATATGGATCCAACACGCAGAGGCCTTTGGAGAAATTTAATCTAAAAATGGGATGGGACGTCTACCGATGACACTCCATGTCTGCACATAACACACGTGGACTGCCAATGGTAGGTGTAAAACTATTGTTGATTATGGTATCTAATATATGATTATGGGGTTATGGGGTTGGAGGTTCGATGGACTGGTCTAACTTAATGCTATTGATTTAAAAACTGTCGTCTGCCTTCAATACCTTTATTGTTTTGAACTTTGGCAGACGGTGACTCGCCAACTCACTGAATGGGCCCCCCTAAACGGTCGCCACAGACACGCAGGCCATACGGGCAACAGGAGGGCAACATTGATGCAAGTGGCTTGGGGTGACGAGTGGTGCGGCGCCGGTTTCACCATCGCAGTGGTTTCCCCGTAGTTATGCCCTTGAAAATGACACTTCCACCCCCGAGCATATAGCTCTGGCGACCCCTCTCTGATCAGCCATTTAAGGCAAGCCAGAGTTGAGAATCCTGCGGGCACTCTTCGGTTTCCACTCCAGCCAGACACTAAAGGCGAGCTGGATACGAGGCCCTGGCCGACTCTCTGGGGCACTCAGGACCGTAGTGTCGCCACTCACATTCAGCACGCCACAAGCTGCCCTGCGGTTTATTGGCTTTCCTATACATCTTGTGATACATTTTTTCTTTTATATCAAAAGAACTTGAGAGCCATATAATGTTCCTCCGAGGTTTGCGTTAGTCTCATGGTGAGATAACGACTGGCCCAGAGGTTATTATTATATTATTATTATTATCTAACCAGTATAGTATAGTAGGTCAATTACCCTCCTATATTACCTGCGGCTCGAGCCCAGCAGTGGGATGTATATTAGCTGAGATAATAGTGATGAACAATTATTCGAATAAACAATCAATTATTTGAATCGATTTTTGACATGACTGTAGGGCAGTGTTCTCGAACCTTCCGATTTTTCAGTATTTCTACCGATATAGGCCGCGCTCTACCGAAATGCAACGATTTTTCAACGATTTCCGAGAATACACGGCAAATCGCCCGATTTTCTACCGAGTGGCGATTGAAATTGGCAAAAGGGATTTTATTTCGTCGTAAGTGCCCTCGTATCTTAACAATATATCCCGACATATGTCCTAAAAAAAAAAGCTCTTCAAAATTTGCTCAGTGGGTGTTACTTCGTCGTATGTCCTACTGTATCTTAATAATACATTGGCTCATCAAAATTTGTCCGGAGAATTTTCTTTCGATCGATATTACAAAATATCGATTTCAGAGACGAATTTTATTTTTTTTATGTACCGATTTTAGTCCCAAATATCCCGATTTTTTAGGGCAGTTCTACCGATTTTGCGCTTTGACTTTCGAGAACACTGCTGTAGGGCTATAGAGTACTGAACAGATGGAGTTGTTTAATGGTCGGTATAGGGATGTTCATGCAAAAAAAATATCGATGTATTTTTCGATATAATATATGGTAACGTTATATCGAAACTTTGCGATATATCGTAAAAAAGTATCGATATCTTCAATAAACCGTATAAATGTATCGATATATCGTAAAAATGTTTATTTAAAAAAAACCCACCTACTTTTTTAAAAAACTGATATTTTGATGTGAGAATTTTCGATTGAAAATTAAGGTGCTTTTTGATAATAACTCAAAATAAAGTGGAAATTAATATTTTAAATAAAAAAAAATACAGTGTGTATGGGACATAAAAAGGTAAGTTTTCACCAAATTTGGTGAAAAAAAATATTTTGTATAAGAAAAAAATAAAAAACGAAAAACTTGGTTATTTGAATTTTTCACACAAATTTTGCTGGACTGCCAGGGCTGACCCTGGTCTAATAATAATTCGGGGTTTTACGTTTTATTTTACTCAAGTTGCCCGTGAAAGTATGTTCTTTAATATATCGGATGATGATGATGATGATATTTGGTATATCGGATGAAATGTATCGACGATATATTTCGATACGAGACGATTCGATAATATCGGGTGGAAGCAATATATCGTATTCATATATCGTTATTTTATGAAGTATCGATATATATCGGATGAAATATATCGACGATATATATCGATACTAGACGATTCGATAATATCGGGTGGAAGCGATATATCGTATTCATATATCGATATTTTATGAAGTATCGATATATATCGTGCACTCCTAGGTCGGTATACACGACAACGATATATCGTAGCGATTTAACTGCGCAAACCGTTTGTGCAGTTTTATCGATAATGTGGACAAAAATCGACGCAGTTATCGTTGTCGTGTGTACTCTCTATGGACGTTTGATTAACTGCACAAACGGTTTGCGCAGTCAGATCGCTACGATATATCGTTGTCGTGAATACCGACCTTAAGGTACTTCCGGGAGGTCCAAAGCAGTGTTTCCACTTTTAGGGATTTCGCCCTTTTTTAGGGCGAAACTACTAATTTAGAATATGGCTTAGGGCTATTTAATATTTTTAGGGATTTAGAGTAATTTGGGGTAAAATTGAATATAAAAATAACAAACACTATTTTACCATAGACTTTGCCGACTACAAACAATGGTTACCCTTAATGGGCTCCTAGAGTTCACCGAAATTACTTTGTGTAAGACACGATAGTAGAATTTAAATTAAATATATTGCAGTGTTTATATGTCGATATTTCAGTGCGATTCTAAGAACTGTTATAAGAAAATTCGATTCGATTCAAAAGTCTCTATGAAAGAGCTGGCCGCCCGGTGGGCCGACGCTCGCCGTGACATCATTGCCCGTTGGGCAGACAGAATATATCACTTCTGCTATTATCATAATCTACGATAGAAGAATTCACAGCAATTGAAGAAGGCTCAGGATCAGTTTCCTTTTTCGCGGGGCGGGGTTTAGTCTCATTTAATGAGGTGGCCGCCTGGCGGGCCGACGCTCGCCGTGACATTATTGCCCGTTGGGCAGACTGGGTGGAGAGGCCTCGGTACGATGTTCGGGTCATCAAGGCCTTCCAGCCGATACTCATAGAGTGGTAAGGTCGTCGGCACGGGTTGCTTTCTTTCCGATTGGTGTAGGTAGTGACGATGCACGGTTGCTTCGCCAAGTCGTGCCTGCACACGGTTGTGAGGAGGGAGAGCATATCGTCCTGCCAACGTTGCGATTGCGACGAGGATCCATCAGCCCAATGGCGAAGGGGTGGGAATACAGTTGGTTATGAGGCCGTTTTTTTTTTGTTTGTTTTTGAAAAGGTGGCCTGCGCAACCTTTTCATCCCCCTGGAAGAAATAGGAGTGTGCGCTGGCCCAAAAACCAACCCAACCCAAAAAAAAGCTTCACAGTGAACGGTTTGTTGCACACCAAACTAAGTATGACTGCCTCGATTTTAGAACCCGACAGACAAATGTTGAGTGCAGCTAAAAAACTTAAGCCCAATGCTTCAGCTTCAACATCAGCATCATATTGTTCACCATTAGTGGTGGTCGTTGAATAAACGAACAGTTTTTTTCGACTGTTTCTTTGCCGTGAACTAATAAACCAGTTTATAGTTGACTGATAAACATGTTTATGTATGAACGGCTTCGCAAATCGGTCACCGGATCAACGAATGAAACGAACGCGTCGACGACGACTTGCGAGTATTCGAAAGCGCCCGAATCGGCCCGAACTTGGACGACGCGATGCGCGCGCGCTTTCATGGCTCGCTACGCTCTTTACCCGCCCCGCAAACCTCACCGCCCGTAGGCGCGAGTCGAGCCGAAATCATAACGTATAGATAGATTGATTGCAATTCATTGAACTCTGCTATCATGTGATGGGACTATCATTAGATATTGAAGCGTCAATGTATACTGTACAATTAAACTGTTGTCTAATAAAATTCGTTGAAGTTTCGTTGTCCTTTACCAATGGACGATCAACGTACGTCATAATATAAACTAAACGTCTCGTCTTGTCTAAGCGTCGACGACGTAAACTAGTCGAAAATTAGACTGTTTTTTTAACTAGTTTATCATCGACGATAAACGGTCTCGTTGCGTCGACTGTAAAATCGTCGACGACTCACTACTATTCACCATCTACTTCTTCCATAGATTACAATGAATTCTTTTTATGATTACATGTTTACTAACTCTGATTAATAGATGAGAATTAAAATAAAAATCAAACCATCAAGTTTTGTTTTATTTCGAACTCATTTAAATTTTGCGCCCTAAATCAAGGATTTTTGGAAACAGAGTAGGATATTTAGGGCAAATTAATGAAAATATTTATGGTAAAACTACAACGTGATAGTGGAAACACTGGTCCAAAGCGCGAAGGCGAGAACATGCTGTAACATTTTTTTTTTATAAATGCACATTTGACTTTTTGGGTTTGAAGTGTAAACATCTTAGTCAAAAATATTAATTTTATATATTTACAATAACAATTGATCTTAAGAAAGAGCTATTCCCGTAGATTGTTTCCATCCAGATAACGATTTACAATACAAGTAAGTTAAATGACACTATTTTTAATATTAATAATTCAACATGGTATTTGAGTCTATAGTTTAACTGTTCGACGCCATTTTTTAAATATTGTACACTAAACAATTTTCTAAAATTATTGCTTTCCAAAATTGTGTACCTTCTTAGATAGAGCTTGAAGACACTTTACTAAGGAATTCTCGCGTACCAACATTTGTTGTTTTATCATGTGCTATTAAAATTGTTTTTTTTTTTTTAATATTCACCGACTAAGCACAGAAATTGCTTCGAAGCTTTTATAACAAGTTATTTATTGTAAATTATTCAAGGTATTATAACTACTATTAATATTTCATACATATGAGTATAGCACTTCATCTATATGTGTTACAAAGCGCTTATAATTTTCGACAAATGCATGTATAGACATAAAATACTTACCCACATAAGCATGTATATATATTCAAAGTACTCTCTCACTCTCAAGAGGTCTTAATTTCTAAAGAAATAGATAACCTTGAAATTAAAGATTTTAGAGCAATGATAATCTATTTATTCGATAAACCATATGAATTTACGCTTCATACAGCAGCCTATTTTATGTCCACAGTTGAATATGGATCTCCTTAACAAACCCCTAAATCTGTAATGTTGACGAAGGAATGGCAACACACAGTTGTGTTTTCCAGGAAAGTGTTGTTGCCCACTCTCAATTCTCTCTCATCTTGATGCTTGGTATCCTATGGTGATTATAGATTGTATTCTCAACCTGTCACTACATGCATGACAAAAATTATTGTTATGTTTGTATATTCAATGCAACTCTCAACTCCTTACATGTTAAGTTTGGTATTAATTTGGACTTGAAAATTGAAACACTTCCAAGTTACAATATTTACAGTAAGAGTAGGTATTACCAATCTTGATTCTCACAAAGTAACACATTCCTCTCCCTTCTGCCATCCATATAACCTAATCTGTAATCATTACTAGCTAGTTTGTAACATTGTTGCTGATACAATTGTTTTTAATTACTGTAACACACTGCACTTATATATTATAAATGCCTTACTGTTTTAAAAATGTATGACTTTAATTAATAAAGTTAACATAAGCGATTTATTTAAAACGACTCGGGACATATATGAGCTGAGATCATGTCATTAGTTTTAAAGTAATTATTAATTGAGGTCTGTTTTTATGCAACTTATAGACCTCGTTAAAAAATTTACTATTTTAAATATCTCTTTAACCCACCTTATGTCATTGAAACAATTAAAATAAGTCTTATGTAGCTGTTTACTTGACATCTGTACCTATAATATTATTTAACTATGCTATTGCGCAAGGCCAGTATGAGGGCAGTCAGGGAAGTGTAAGTATGCACCTTATGTGCGGAATTATTGGCTATGTCAGATAAAGTAAGGGCTGGATTAGTTAGACTTAATACAGTAATATCAAACTATGACATTTAATGTTTCGTGTATTTTATACTGAAGCGTTGTCGCTGTTTATATATAGATTGCCACAAGTTGGATCACAACCTAAACTGTATGAGATTTGAATAAAAGATGGGTAATAAAATAGAATATATGACCAATATAAATCACATGTTTTAATACTGATTTTCTAACATCTAGAAGCAGTAAAATGCTTTAGATTGTTTAAGTACAAACCTATAATCCACCTGTGACAGTAAATGGTAGCTACTCTTTTGGGTATGATTAGCATCAACAGAGGTATTGCCCAGGTGATATTGTACAAAAACTTATTTAAAATACATTTTAAATTGATATAGATGATATGATTTAAATCAATTCTAGCGTACCCCGGAGTGTTAAGTTGACTGAAAGTGATAATTACACGAAATCAAGTAATAACGGAGTATCCCAATGAAAAGAGCGAATAATCTAATATTTATTATTTTATTATGATAAACTAGCAACCCGCCCTCGTTTCGCTTCGGTTATAGGTTATAGTTTGTTCCGGGTAATCTTTAAAACGGCTGGACCGATTTCAAAAGTTCTTTCACCAATGGCAAGCTATAATATCAGGGCGTAAACTAGGCTATATTTTATCCGGGTATTCCCACGGGAACGGGAACTACGCAGGTAAAACGACTAAAAGCGAAGCGAGGGCGGGTTGCTAGTCTAATATATGAAGAAAACAGATTTATTAGACTTTAACAATTTGAACATATTTTGCAGTGAGTCGGTGGCCTCTAGCTAATATTTGAGTACCTGAGCTCTGATATGTAAATTGAACAATGTCGTATAGTAAGTCAGTTTCCCTCCCACTGTGGAGAAGGCTCGAAGCCAACAGTGGAATGTACATGAGCTATTATAATGGTTATAATGATGAATTAACTTAGTTATGTTAATCTATAACATAATGAAATTATAATCATGCTATCTTTTTATACATTCAATATTATTTTCATAAAAAATAATATTTACATGTTGTGCATATATATTTAAAAAAAAAAACAATATTTATTCATGAACATTGATACAAAGTTGAATACATTGTTAACTTAACAATCTGAATACAGTGCAACCTTAATATAACGAAGCTCAATTTAACGAATTCCTCGATTTAACAAATTTTTCGTAATCTCTTTGAATTGTCCTGAGTTAGTGTAAATAATACCTTTAGATTACGATTTTTTTTTTACGAAGAACCTCGTTACAATGAATTTTCAACTATCAAAATAAGTGTAAATGCCTCTATATGACCCCTAATGCCATGACCCATAGTATGTGATTCAGTCGCGACAGGTTTCGACATGTTTTTTTCGTAAAACAATTAAAGTTATTTGATGGAAATTAATGTGAACTATTGTTGAAGATTATAGTTAACAATTAGGGCTTCCAATCCCGCAATGCCGAGATCTCGGTATTGCGGGATATCCCGCGCATTTTCCAATCCCGCATGATGCGGGATTTGCGGGACTGAAAAAAAGCGTGCATTGTAACCTCAAACTTAATAAACTCTCAAACTCAAACAGTTACTATATCCTATATAAATTTACAGTTTTTAAATTTTTTTTTTGTTGATTTTTTAATTTTATTCGTGTATTTTTTGAAGATTTGTTTTGCTTTCATTCAGTATCTGTTACTGTTGTTTGTAAAGAAAAAATGGTGTAATTTGATTGATCTCCTACTAGTAGTAATACATATGGACATATGGACAACAAATATGGAGTTAGTTGATAATTCATAGGGTTTTTGTGATAAATAAACGGAGTAATTTCTTTGATCTCATACTTTATAATACTTTAATAATTGTGTAGTTAGTTGATTAACTCACTCTTATTTTGTTACAAATAAACGGTGTAATTTGATTGATCTCATATTAATAGTAATATGTACGTAAATAAATGTGGAGTTGATTAATTCATTCTTTTATTTGCCTTAAATAAAGGTGAATATTTTCGATATGCGGGATCCAGCAAATACCGAGATCCCGCGGGATTGAAAATTGGTAGTCCCGCAAATACCGAGATTGAATTCAGGCTGCGGGATTGGAAGCCCTAGTTACAATGGCTCAGAAACGCAAAAGGTGTTCCTTATCAGTCGCAGAAAAGCGAAACATTATTAATTACGTTGACAAAAATCCTACAACGAAAAAATTAGACATAGCTAATAAGTTCGGGATTTCTACAAGTACATTGGCCACAGATGTAAAATTGAAAGATAAGTTTTCGGAAGAAAGTGGTTTGCCTGTAAACAGTAGAACATTAAAATCATGCGAGTACAAAAACGTAATATGTGTTGAAGTGGTTAAATCAATGTCGAGACAAAAAGGTCGCTATCGGAGGGCCTATCCTTCAGGAAAAGGCTCAGCAGTTTGCAGTAGAACTGGAACATGGTGAGTTCCATGCTAGCAACAGGTGCTTCAAAGTTTTAAAAAACGAAACGAGATTGTTTTTCGCCAAATTTGTGGTGAAAGTGGTAGTGTTAATGAAAAAGTATGTGATGAGTGGAAACACAAACTGGTAGAGCTGACCACCGGATATGATCCTTTCAACGCCGAACTTTCTTCACCTCTTTATAACAAATTTTAGACCAACCTTACCTCAATATAACAAACCTCAGTTTAACGAATTAGTTGATATAACGGATATTTACGAGTTCCTGGCGGATTTGTTATATCGAGTAGAGATGGGTGTTATATACTGGTACGGTGAAAAAGTCACAGCGACAAGCCGTCTAAAAGTATCACTGTGACATGCCACGAAGGAACAACGTTACAAAGTCACTTCGATTCCCGGAACGTTGTTTCTTTACGTCACGTTGTAATCGTGAGTCGCGAACGTAGTTCGGTTAACATCGGCACTAATCGGGTTAATTCGGGTACGGCTCGCTCGGCCACGGCAGCGGTATAGAGCATTTAGTTGCTAGAAAGGGCATAATTATTATTGTTTGTATCACTACAGTACTGCGGTTTTGTTTATATTAATAACTTTTTAAAAAATTACAAGATTTCCAAACATTAAAAAACAACCGAGTTATTTATTTTTATAGAATGAACAAATTAATTTAGCAATATGTAATTAATTATTTAACTACTAGTAATAACTAATTACATATTATTTAATTAGCAGATATTTTATATATGATCAATGACAAAGATAGGCAGACATTCTTGTTAGTCAATTACGTAAAAATATTATATATTTGATACACAACAAGTATATATAAATACATAGGCATCCTATGTATTTTAAGTTTTCATTGTTTACAGGATTATGAAACAGCGCCGAATATTCATAATTATCTTATTCAAATATGTTTATAATTATTTTCTTTTTCAATAAATAATCACAATATGAAGTACATAATTGTATTATACCTAACACCTTTTATTTTTCCATAACTGTCTATTCTCATAATCGCTCTATGGATCGATTTAACCTTGAACTTCACATTAGAATTTTGAGTCACTGTGACAAGTGCTCGCTAATTTGAAAGTTATTGCACATTGTATTTCTTCTAGTATTCTTAATACCAAATCCATAAAAGTTGATTTATTAGCCAAACCTACAATATAAATATGTATAGGGTTCATCATTGCATTGTAAAAAATTGTGCGACAGTCCTAAGCCTGTAAAAGTGTGAAGGTTATTTTAGATCAACTACCTAATTATCATCGAGTAAGTAAATCACCACATACGTTATTCAATAACATTCGTTGTAAATTAAAAACGTCTACTCGAATTACACCGATTACCGAATATTACATTCTGATGTAAGTGACTGTCGTGACAAAGTCACGTTGATTTGTCGCTGTGACTTTTTTGTAACTGGAACGTCAGTCACGGCGACTGAAAAGTAACGATTTTTCTCACGTCTAATCGAGGTTGCACTGTATAAAAAGTCTTGCACAATTTTCTTTATAATTTACTGTAGCATAATATTCCTCTTGTTCATTTTGAGTAGCTCATTTATAATACCAATTCATTAGTAAGTCTAAGTGATTACTATTAACTGGGTGCTGTAAACCAAATTACGATTCCTGTGGGCATTTTGACAGAATATGAAAATACACATAAAGTACCAACAAAATTATAAGTACTACTACTACTAATACATTTAACATTGTAAAACACTAAAAGATACTGAATCTAATTTAAGACCACGACATGACATATTCCCACAGAAAACTATATGTTTTTCTTACATTACTAATTATGATAAATATTTTTTATAATCCTAAGTATCTATTAATATTATAAATGTGAAAGTAAGTTTATTTATTTGTTACTTTTTCATGCCTAAACCTTTGAACGATTTTAACAGGAAGGTTTTCAAAAATCTTTCACCGGTGGAAAACTGCATTATCAGCAATTAACATAGGCTATATTTATGTTTAACCCCACATTGCCATGGGGACGCCAACTAAGCTGGTGAAATCACAAGAATTCGTTAGATTGTTTACAAATCTATTTATTTATACGCTTGTGCGGATTAAGTTTTTGAAATAGCTTAACCGATTTTGTTTGTAAACCGTCTAGGTTCAAGAGAGAGATTCCTTTACAACTTGCATTCATTTATAATATTTCTAACAGATACAAATTAGCACACAACAGTTAATACAAAGAATGTTGAGAAATGGTTATGTTGCTGTTTGATCATTTATTCTTCCTTCATCTTGTCATCATAACCACATAAGTCTCACTGTTGGGCTCGGGTCTCCCTTCACTATGGAAATTGACCTACTATACCGGTCAGACGTGTTGGCATAGGGTTTTATGTCATGTTACCTTTCTCTTGCATAGATGTTATCTGCATATAGTATTCCTTAGTCGTCTTTTACTTTTAAATTTCTTTTTAACTCCAACCTTTTTGTCTGCACAGTTAGTTTTAGTGAATACTAATTTTTCTTTCTCTAGATGTCTGAACGTGGAAGAGGACGAGCCCGTGGACGGGCAGGGCGAGGTAATGAACCTACAGGTCCTCTGCCAAGACGTCCTGGGGAACAACCAGGACCTCCACAACATCAACCAGGACCTCGTCCTCAGCCTCCAACTGCATGGGGCCCTCCATCTACGGCTCCACCAGTGAGGGCTGGTGTCCCCACACCAACTGTGCAAGTAGGGCGAGCTTCACATCGATCTACACCTACTGTACACCAGGAACATCCCGGCGATGTTGATATTCAACAACGCATGGCAAAAATTGATATTGGTAAGACATGTGTTATTTTTTTTTATTATCTTAACAACAAGTTATGGGTTACATAATGAAAACCATTATTTTAGGTGAATAGACTGCCAAAATAATAATATTTGGAGATAGTTTTACTTGAGCCTTTCAAGTCACACACACATTGGGCCCTAGCCCAATACCTAATAATCCCACTTTCAGTTTTGGGAGGTTTTTCATGATCAACTCACTCGCCGTCCGGCTCCGTCTGGGGTGACAGAAGGGCGCCGCGTGGCGCCATGACTCACCCGTGGCACGTCGCCTTTGTCATTGTGCCGACCACTGGTGCAAAGTTCCTTGTCTTCAGTGATCGGCCCGACGGAATACTCCGGTCGCGGGGTACCCTCTCCTCACGACGTCCCCCTCGGAGACGTCTGTAAATAATTCCACCTTATCCTGTCATCGCTTGGTACAACTTGCCTAGCTGATAGACTGAAAGAAATTCTGTAGTTGAACAAGGGCCTAAAATGAAATGGTTCCAAACTACAGAGTACACCAACTGCGAATGGACGGACAGTATAGGATAGGTATATATACTCCACAGCATTCAGCATTTATAGAGATGCTTTCTATTTACCTATGCATTACACTATCACTGTAAATATAAGTATTGAATTTGCTGAGTAATGGCGGATACGAATACTACCAACGCTTACATTTCTCGTGGAGGTCATAAAAGACGACTTACATCTTGCTATACGCAGTGCCAGATAACTTGGCAAAAGACGACCTTCACCACGATATCTTAAAATGCAAAAAAAAACTATCGCTTACCATACAAATCTATCGAAAAGTTGTATCGCAAAATTCTCTTGGTAGAGGCCTACCAGGAAGCAACATTACAAACAGCACAACTCAAAATTTTACCAAATCTAGTAAAATTACCACAGGAAATATATGTTTTTAATATCCTATAATCATGTATTTCATTATTTTAAAATACCAGATTAACCTGTAACTGGTGACATTTCATTATTTTATAAATAATATCATTGATAACAATGCCAAATTACTTTCAAATGTCTGAAAATCAAAAGTTTTTAAGTAACGTTAAAATTAAAGTACCGAGAATATTTATATAAATTCAATATAATATAGATCCTATAATTAAATACGTAATTAGCTTCGAAGAATTATGTAACGCCCAGAAAATGCCAAGTTTTAAGTTATGACACATTTCTTTCAGCTCATTTTACCGTCAGGTGTAATAAATCTAAAGGATCGCACAAGTAGATGCACGATTTTAGGTTATGTGTATCAAACATTAAATCTTTTCTTAAATGATTTTAGCGTCAGGTGTACGAGATCAGTGGTGTCGTGTGGCCCAGTCGCCATTTTGTTTGACATTCCGTGTGGAGCACGTAAAAGATATTGAAAAAAAATGATGAGCCACAATGACAAGTCATAAATAAATTATTTTAGTATATTATTTTACCTCACCTTACGTATTTAAGAAAAAGTTAGCCTTAAGATAGGTTAGCTATCAGTTTCATGCTAGGGCAGTGGTAAGGTAGGTAACGTGTACGTATGCTTTATTATTGCACGTGTAGGTGTTTAATAATTTCTTAATTAAAATTCTAAACAAATTACACGCAGACGTAAATGTTTGTAACCTCTGTACTGTCTAGCCACCTTCACCACAATATTACAACGATAAGACGATTTGTATGGAAAGCGATAGAATTAGCGATAAATTACTTGGATTTGATGATATCGTGGTGAAGGTCGCCAAATGACCTCTTTTGCCATGCTATTTGGCAAACACTATAGGTCAATCCATTTCATACTGTCTAATCAACAATTTTAGATGAGGTAGGTGACTAACCATAAAACTATTACCAAAATATATATGATAGGACAAGAATACACATTGCGTCGACCTGAAATAATTGGAACTAGTGGTCGCCGTGTGGTCGAAATTCGGCAATAATTCATTTTAATTAATTTTGCTGCTACACAATTTTCTTTAATTTTATTTATGTATAATTGTAAATTGAGCAAGCTGTATTTCACTAATAACTAATATATAAGCACAAATCTCTATTAGACATTGTCATCATAATTATGATGGTTTGATATTTAGTTCGACCAGAGATTTTAACCGTAAACAAAAGTGTATAAGCGTTGCTACGTAACACACTCACACAAACGTGTGTGTGTGCGTAGCGAATGCGTTGTAGTGTGCGTAATGCCTTTTTTAATGAATTTAATGCATTTCTAATCCATTATTATATGAAATTTCAGTTTTATGCACTTCTCATTATATACTTCATCTGTGCCAAATTTCATACTTGTCCATTCGGGTAATTTTCGTAATAAGGGGTACAAAGTTTTCGCTTCACGTATTTATATTATAATAACAGTAGGGATAGTGATGAATTCAATGATTTGTGTAATTTATCCAAATCCAAGTATGATAGTGCAAATACAGTAACTTCAGATCTTTTTTTTTATTGCTATTGGCAAACGAGCCGACAGCATACCTGATGCTAAGTGATATTACATGGATCTTTACTAGGCTCTGCCTACTGTGAAGAAAGGGAGTAATTCAGATACCTACCATGTGGTTTGTAAAACCATACCATTATTGTGGTTTGTAAAAATAATTTAATTTATAATTGCCTATATTTCTGACGAAGCAACATAATAATGTAGGAGCTTAATAGAGTAAGAGCTTATTGTCTTACACTGTGTTTCATTACAGGACAACCATCTCAGGCCACTGCTGGTGGTGATGCTGGAGCAGTAAGCGGTCGTGGTTCCCGTCGTGGAGGCGGTAGAGTTTTACCTGAACAAATGACTATATTGCGTACTCGTCCAACTACAGCACATACTAAAAAAGGTATGTAATAGCTTTTTGTGATTGTTCTAATGATTTATGGATTGGCTTTTAGTACTCAGAAGTTTGCCCATGGATATCCTAAAAGATGACTAAGGGATATGATATGCAGATAACATCTATACAAAAGGATAACATAAATTTCTATGCCAATATATCTAACCAGTGCGGTATATTAGGTAAATTTGTCTCCCATTGTGGAAGACGTCCAATCCCAACAATGGCACTTATGTGAACTGAGGTGATGACGCGAAGTTTGGTAATTGCCAAACTAAACTAAATCTCCATATCATTCTCTAAACCATCTTCAGCATATCATCAACAGGGAAAATTGCAATTTAATCCATTAACAATCTTTGCAAATATAATGCTGCTTCATATATCTACATGAAGAAGCATTATTAATAGCATGCTTGAATTTTTTTTCATTTGCTTGTTTGTATATGAAATGTACAAATAGTAGTAGATACAACAAGAATGAGACTTAAATTGTACTTACAGGAACCACAGGAACAGTTATAGATTTAACAGCAAACTACTTTACTGTAGAAACCACTCCTCAGTGGCGTTTGTTCCAATATCATGTAGACTTCTCGCCCGAAGAGGACAGTACAGGTGTGCGTAAAGCTCTGCTTAAAGTTCATGCAAATACTTTTGGCGGGTGAGTTTTCATTTACAATTAGATGTTTTAATTAACTGGCATTCAAGTAATATAAGAATATAATATTTCTCTTTAGAGTTGTAGGTGAGAAGAATAAGGGAGTTAAGACACAACATCCCAAAATGAGAACTCCTTTCTCTTGAAATGTGTTGCCTAATGGTTAATGTAAATTAAATCTATACCAATAAATAAAATTGGAGTGTCTGTTTGTAATGTCAAAATAATAGGCTTTTTTCATGCTCACACGGTTATTTGCACGACACCTATGCCTAAAATAGCAATTAAAAAATGTTTGTCTGTCTGTCTGTTTGTTCCGGGTAATCTTCAAAACGGCTGGACCGATTTCAAAAATTCTTTCACCAATGGAAAGCTATAATATCAGGGCGTAAACTAGGCTATATTTTATCCCGGTATTCCCACGGGAACGGGAACTACGCGGGTAAAACGACTATAACTTATAACCGAAGCGAGGGCGGGTTGCTAGCTATGAATATAAATTATGTTTTGATGTGGTTATGACAATTTGAAACTGCCCACTAAGACATGCGTTAACATATTTCTTAGAAAGTACTACTACTATTTGAAAAAAATATATTTGATTGGTAGCTCTTAAGAAAGGCTAACAGAGCCTTTGCCGTTTCCCCCAGGACTGAAGCAATAAACATTATTTATTAATCAGCTATTCTTACAATCATTAAAGTAACTCAATTGCCATAGTAAAGCTTTTACTAATAAATGTCATCAAACATAATGAATTTAATGCATAAGGAAACAAGACCGGTTATTATAATGTACATTTGCTAAGGGTCTCCCCGTATGGCGACGGGATAAGAATATAATTATCATCGCCCCTTACTTACCTTTGGGAGTCTTAAAATTTGCCAAGGGTCTCACCTAGAATGACTCTCTAGTACAAACTTATACTGCAATCACTACCCCGTGTACCAAATATTTTCAATGATTT
Organism: Lymantria dispar; assembly: GCA_032191425.1. Classification (NCBI taxonomy): domain Eukaryota; kingdom Metazoa; phylum Arthropoda; class Insecta; order Lepidoptera; family Erebidae; genus Lymantria; species Lymantria dispar. The sequence continues at coordinate 18,564,573 of CM063447.1, read as the reverse complement.
CTTCCTGCTCCATACACTTCCCATTATTTCGAATAGTTCTTTTCCACTGTCTGAGTAAAACTGACCTATCTCATACCTGCCTGATGGTTTGGCATAAGCTAATGTTTCGAGTTTACCTTTTCTTGCAACGCAGCAATGTGAAAGTTTCATGTGGCAATCTTCGATTCAATATTGTGTTATAAATAATTATATATCTGAATTGTAATGAAGAGAAAGTGCTAAACGGTAAAAACATTATATAGAGAAAGGTCTTTAAAAAAATTATGATATTACACAAAATATTATTTTCATAGTGTAACTTCATCTATACAGGTATTTGTTTGATGGGGCAGTTTTATATACTACCAAAAGATTACACCCTGATCCTATGGAACTATATTCCGATCGTACATCTGATGGAGCACGTATGAGAATTATGATTAAGGTAATTTCTGTACTAAGTAAAACAGTGCTAATATTATTTTTACTTTAAATGTAAAACTTACCTTGGATTTATTTTTTACAGCTGACATGTGACGTTAGCCCGGGCGATTATCATTACATTCAAGTATTCAATATCATTATAAGAAAATGCTTCAATATATTAAAGTTGCAATTGATGGGTCGCGATTATTTTGATCCGGCCGCAAAAGTAAGTAACCTTATCCCACTAAAATATTAAGAATAATTTACAGAAGAAACATTTTCAGAATATTTACTTTTCAGATTGATGTACCAGAATTTAAATTGCAAATTTGGCCAGGATACAAGACTACTATTAATCAGTTTGAAGACCGTCTGTTGATGGTGACTGAAATCGCTCATAAAGTATGTTTTTAGATTTATAACTCATGGAATACAATTAATTAAAAAAAAAGTATGATGCTTATTAATTCATATTGTTTATTCAGGTACTACGATTGGATACTGTACTCCAAATGCTAAATGAGTATGCTTCTACTAAAGGAAGTCAATATAAAAAGATATTTTTAGAAGATGTAGTGGGTAAATATTTTGATTATCTTAAATTAAATGTCGGAAATAAATTTCCACTATTTTCACAAAGATGAAAAGAATCTTATTAGGATAGCCATTCAAGTGATCATGCAGTTGTTGCCACTATCGTGAGACATTGCGGACCAAAGTTCACAACAACATTGCATCCTACTTGAAGTTTATTAAGATTAACGCAATGGGAAAAAGGTGCTCATCTTACTTACGCGTTAGATCTTCGATGTCTATGTTTGATTAGGTTTGGTCTACTAATAAATAATCAGAAGTCTGGACATTGCGGTGTACATCCTGTCGCGTCTGTTCTATTATGTTAGCTTACCTATATCCTCTTGCGTTGAGTGAAATCGCTTACTTAAAAATAACGCCAATATAGCTTAGTTATAAAGTAGGCATTGTATACAAAGCTGTTTGTCAAAATAGCGTATCATAAGCCTCACATAAGCCTATTGTTAGCAGAAAGCCTTTTTAATTTACCATTCGTCGTGCTTCTTTTATCAACTACTTAACAATCACAACAACTTTGCCATCGATCAAAACAGTAATCTATCGCAACCCCTGGCCATTATTACTTTTTACCAATCTCACATCTTCCCCTTCTAACTAGATGTGCAACCTATCTCCAATGTCATGATTGTTTTGTCTATGTCCAGATTTACACTTCACATTCATATTCCAGGCTTTGTTACCTTCTGGAATACAGATGCAGTCAAAAATTCCATGAATATGTATAATAAAAACTGAATTATAAAGCCTAATTCGTGAATAACTCACACACATATACTTGTCATATCAAAATTACAAATATAATATTGTTGAAGCACAAAATACTGTTTTCTCAATGTTCCCTTCAAAACTCAAATCTATAATTGGTCCCAATAATATTCAGTCAATTAAAAAATATAAAAAATCAATCAATTTATACAGGTAAAATTGTGATGACTGACTACAACAAGAAAACTTACAGAATTGATGATGTGGCATGGAATGCTTCGCCACGTTCTACTTTTAAGATGCGAGAGGAAAATGTGACCTACATGGATTATTATAGCAAGGTATACTGTTAAAACCTTAACGATTATTATAATATTTTCTTGCAGATTACAGGTAATCTAAGAAGAAAATATTGTGTTTTCTATATTCATTCACAGTTTTTGGAAGAAATGTATGTCAGAAATAATGGGCAATTTACACAAAAACTATTAGATATTCATCAATACATACCCCACTCAGGCTTATAACACTCACCAGTTTTTATTTATCCCTCATCCTATCGAAACCCACTGTTAGACATCCTTTTGTCTTTTATAATGCCTAGCCCACTAGATAAGTTAATTTAAACTGCGTGCTCCAATCCGCGGTCGCCAATCGATTAAAACTGGTTGTTGGTTTCTCGAGCTAACACCACTTCAGCATTCTAATTAATCTTTGGAGCTACCTCTGTGCTAGTTTGTCGTATGTCCTTCATCATAGCACATTATAATTTTGAGACTGATGCCTAATCCTTTATATTGCAGCCACCTTTTATTGTGCCTAATCACTTAGTAACTGTGAGAGCCCGCTTGTCCACTGTATTGCCAGCTCTGTACCGCCTTTAGCTTAATCGTAGCACGTCAGCAAACATTTATTTTCTGGCGTGCACTCACGCTATACAATTTTTATGTAATATGACAACATATTAGGGGTAAAGTATGAAATTACCGTTTCGTATTGATAAATTAAAACCATTTGTTTGTGTTCATAAAACAGATTTCTTTAATCAAAGTATTTACCCTCATTATCTATACATTTCTGCCATCTAATTGGAAGATCATTTAAACCTTTGCGATAGAACTCTGAGGTCCTGGACTCTACAAACTGTGTGAAGGTATTTTGTACTGCTTTCTCGGAAGAGAATTTTATTCCATGCGAAAAATTGACCAAATCGCGAAAAAAATACTGGTTGGGGCGAGGTCTGGTAAGTACGGATGATGACGTATGGTCTCTAACTGCAGGTCTTGCAGTGTTAAAACAGTTTCTCGAGCAATATGAGGTCTTCCGTTATCATGGAGCAATAATGGTGAAGATTGATTGACAAGTCGGGGCTGTTTTACTGCGAGTTTCGCCATCATTGTTCGGAGTTCTGCATAGTAGACATCTCCGTTTTTGCTTAACCAGATCTGAGGAAGCTGTAGTGAATTATACCATGAAGTGACCACCAAACAGTTACCATCACCTTTCTATGGGTAAGCTTCGCTTTAGGCCATTGGTGTGGCGTTTGACCTGGGGTCAGCCATAGCCTTGTTCGCTTGCGATTATCATAAAGAATCCACTTTTCATCACACGTCACAATTCGGTCCAAAATCCCTTCATTTCCATACCGGTTTGACAGGATAAGGCAAGCTTCAACGCGCGCTGCTCTCTGCAGATCAGTCAAATCATGAGGCACCCATTTTTCAATATTTTCTATTTTACCGATTTGGTGCAAATGGGTCAATATTGTGGGTATGCTAACGTCAAACTATGCCTCTAAAGCTGATATCAGACGGTTCACTCAAGTGAATGTTCATTTTTCTTTCATTCTATGTTCACACGGCTAAGAGGGAATGAGTTAAAAAAGAACATTCACTATTCATTTCTTACAATATGTCATTGAATGAAGTCTTGCGTCTTGAAATTACTTTAATTTGTGATCATTTAATCAAAGAGTTGACAAAAAAGAAGCAAAAAAAATGTCGACGGTGGTGAGTGCGACCATGGATTGAAAGAAGAAATTTATCAGGAAGAAATGTATTCATCAATTTTGTGGTTCCAAAGGCAATGGTAGTTTTAAAGTTCTCAAAAAAAAGCAATGTATTTTGATCGTTCCACACGAACACCATTTTTCTGCGTGCAACCAGTGCAACACATCGCAGAAAAAATATCAACACGTGACGGCCTTCGGCTACAGAACTCGAAACATAATGGCCGAACCCGAATGTACGTTCTCTGTGTTCAGACCGTTCATTCGGAGTGCGAGTGAAAGATGCCGGATGACAATATCCAACACTGTTGGATCGGTTCACTAATGACTTCATTCGGCACTAATATTTCATTTTGTGTTCAGATGCTTCACTTCGAGTGAAAGATGCAAAATGAAAGACGTAAAGTGAACAAAAAATGAACCGTCTGATATCAGCTTAATCCCTTGGTAGTTTCACTCGGATTGGCTTCCACCATCACCTTCAATTCATCGTTATTTACCTCAACGGCTGGTCTTCCTCGTGGTTCATTCTTCAAGTCCCAATTCCCACTACGAAAGCGGTTAATCCAAAAACGCACGGTGCGTTCGTTAGTCGTATACTCTCCAAACAGCATTGACATAACAAGCCGTTTCTGTTGCGTTATTCCCACGCCGGAACTCGTATTCGAAAATTACTCTCGATTTTCGCCGTATCCATGTTCACTTCAAAAGCTGAATGTAAAAACAATTGAACGTCGAACCATCAAATGTCATACATTTTTTAAATTGAGAATGTTAGTTTTCGTTTGAAAACAGTTTCACTTTGATATCTGACAACATGTAAGTAGGTTTAATTTTAATTCAAAGTAGCTAGTACGTTAAAAGGGCAATTTCATTTTTAAACCCCTATTATTTCCAATTACTTCTTTAACACATCATAATTATTGCTTTATTTTTTTAAACATACATACATATAATGACGCCTCTTTCCCATTGGGTGGTAGGCAGAGACCACTTCCTTCCACCACTTTCGCCTCATCCACATTCATTAATCTCCTCGTCTCAATTTTTTTTAAAGCTATATATTATTATGTCACAGTGCTTTAATTTTGCTTTATTCATCAATGTTCTGTCATTATGTTGCTGTTGTTCCTCTCCAAGTCCCAGCAATTTTAAACTTACTCGATAGGGAAACTATTAAATTCAAAACGATCCATTCTAATTGAACTGATATTTATTCAGATTTCAGGGGTCATACGAACATGACAGCTTTACCAAACTAGGTTAGGTCTACCAAGTTAAAATCGTTAATTGCATAAGTGTACTATATTTGCCCATATTATTATTATCATCATTTCAGCCTATCGCCGTCCATTGCTGGACGTAGGCCTCCCTCATGTGCCTCCTACAAAGTGCGGTCCTGTGCCGCCTGCGTCCAACGACGCCCAGCAACTATCACCAGGTCGTCGGTCCACCAAGGAGGAGGGCGTCATACACTGCGTCGTTCCAATACGTGGTCTCCACTGGAGAACCTTTCTTCCCCAGCGGTTGTCGGTTCGTCGAGCGATGTGGTCTGCCCATTGCCATTTCAGCGTGCTAATTCTTCGTGCTATGTCGGTTACACCCGTTCTTCTGCGGATTTCCGTATTTCGCATAACATCTTGCAGAAATATCCCGAGCATAGCCCATTCCACGCACTCTGAGCGACTTTGAGCCTTGTTATAAGGCCTACATTTAGGGACCACATTTCTGTGCCGTAAGTCATCACTGGTAACACACTGGTTGTAGACCTGTGTTTTCAGACACTGAGGTATGTTGGACGAGAAGATCCTTTTAAGTTTCCCGAACGCTGCCCAACCGAGTTGAATTCGTCGGCTGATCTCTTTCTGGAAATTGGATCTACCTAACCAGACTGTTTGTCCTAGGTAAACATAATGATCGTCAACATCGAGAATCGCATTGCCAATTAGGACCGGTACAGGAATGAAATGGGCATTTGACATGACTTTCGTCTTGGCCATGCTCATTCGTAAACCCACTAATTGGGATACCCTGCTGAGATCATTTCCCATATTATAACAAATTATTAATACAATGTCATCAAGTCTTATTCTGCCGTGGAAGTTGTAGAAACTGAGGTATCACCAGTTGAATGGGCACTCTCTTGGAAAACTGATAACATCAATTGCGATTGGCAATAGACTCGTCGTATGAATTATATTTTTAACAGACTTCAAAAGAGGTTCCCAATCTTTATATATATATATATATATTTCTTGTGTACGTATGTATGTATGTCACTGAACTTCTAAACGGCTGGATCGACGTTGATGAACTTTTTGTGCGTGTTCAAGGGAATTTGAGTATGGTTTAGATTCAACAATAGGGAATATGCACGAATCTCCAAAATGAACCAATTATTTTTATTTGTAATCTTTATTGCTTAAAAAAGGTACCTATACCATTATTTTTTAATTTTATCATCATTTAATAATTAAATTTAATTATCAAAAAGTGCTTTTTTTGAGATTTGTGCGCAAAATTTCTGAAACGCACCGCGTTGGTTGTTCAAAACGTGACATCATAGTCCTCCCGAGTCTTCTAGTTAGGGCTGTCAATATTTAAAAAAAAATAGTTTTTCGATATATCGATATTTTTAAATATAACAATATCGGAGTTCGATATAACGAAAAAAAATCGATATTTCTATATTTTCCTCATGACCACTCTTTAACTTCGTTCATTGGGGTTGCCGTGCCTAGCTTTTTTTTATCAAATTCTAGGAGTAGGTGATAACTGATCATCAATTTCATGCCAGCGCTTTTACAGTAGATTCATTTTACGGTGATTTTGTAGAATAAATACTTTACAAGAAAAGATAAAACACCAAATTTATTCAAATAAAATCCACCCTCGATACTTACTTTTTATCATCGATATATCGTCCAAAAAAAAGTTAAATATTAAGTATCGATATTTTTAAATAATAATATCAATATTTTGACATATCGACATTTTATCAACGACCCTCCTTCTCCTTCTGATATCAAGTTGTTGTTTGTCTGTTTCTAGTGATTATTTTGTATTGTTACCCAGTTATTTCATAATAAGTTATTAGTTTTCTGTGTTCAAGTATTAATCTTTGTGAATAAAAGTCTTATTACAATGACTGAAACCGGTTTCGTCAAAGTACAGTCAGATAATCTTCCAGACGTGTATATGATGACAACGTATTTCGCGTCTAATTCAGATTTAATTTAAAAGCTGCAAGGTAAATATGATATAATATATTTAATAATCGTAATAATAATAAAAATATCGACATATCGATATTTTTTTCGATTTAGCGAACCCCGATATTGATACATTGTAAAATATCGATATGTCGAAAAACAATATTTATAATAATATCAACAGCCCTAGCAACTTGTACGAGTGTCGAGTATTCTGACGTCACAGAATACACGCGCCGAAGTAGTCGCGTTTACATCGCCCATAAATGATAGCGATTTTTAAAAATTTTTTCAGCGTAATGGTTTATATTTTGGATGTGTTATATTTATTTCTAGTAATGTAATAACCAGTGGAAATGTTTAAAAAAATCATGCATATTCCCTATTGGACCCGGTAGGTGGCGCTTATTTGATCAAAACACCGTCTTTTGGGTCAGCTTGTTTATATACACAAAGATGATATTTTTTGATGGTTTACCTAGTGATTTCGTTTTTTATGCGAAAATTGTTGTTTCAAATGTGGTTCAAGATCTGACCAGTAAATTTTTAATTACAGTATAACTGTAATTAAAAATTTATCACTAATTCGGCCTTTATATAGACCGACACGTCCAATACCAAATCCCCTCCACACATGCCTCCCTCTTCGCCTAAGCGCTCTGGTCTAACCTCCAAACTTATCATGTGCATATATGTATGTGCCTATATTATGTGCAATGTGTGTAACTTATTATGTGTACATAATAATATGTAAATTTAATACATTAGATGTATTCTATCTATAAAATGCTTTATTCTTTATTAGATTTTTTTCTCTATAATCCAGTAATCCGAACATGATTTTTAATAGTGCCGGATTAATGAGATTACACTGTATTCTCATTAATGGGTATTTCGTTGACCTCAACTATATATATTGACTTTGAAAGTAGTTTTTTTTTTCATAAGTTATACTATATTTCTCAGTACTTAAACTTCTAGTTCAGTTATTCAATACGTCAGTATGTAATTGCTATAATAATGATCTTTTTACAGAAATACAACATCCGCATTCAGGATGCCGGTCAGCCTCTGCTGATTTCGCGATCAAAGCCGCGTGACATCCGTGCCGGAATGCCTGAGCTTGTCTACCTTGTCCCTGAGTTATGTCGTCAGACTGGTCTATCTGATGAAATGCGCGCTAATTTCAAATTAATGCGTGCTCTAGACACACACACCAAAATTGGTCCAGATAGGAGAATACAAAAACTAATTAACTTTAACCAACGTTTCACACAAACTCGTGAAGTTGTTCAGGTAAATACATATTATTTGAAATTATAATTTTTTGCTCATTTAACATTTGACACTACGATTTCCTTTTTTATTTTGTAAGTTAGTTCTCAATTCCATAATTCAATTTTTGCATAAAATACTAAAATCTATTTCTATGTTTATAATTTATTTTTTAACTCATTAGTGTTGTATATACCAATTCAGCAAACAATTGTTATTTTTAGGAATTGGGATCTTGGTCATTGAAGTTGTCGAAGGATTTGATTAGATTTAAAGGACGCCAATTAGCCCCTGAACATATTATTCAAGGCCATAATGCAAAATATCCAGCTGGTGATACCACTGAAGGTTGGACGAGAGAGATGCGGTAAGCCATATCGACGGGTGCAAAGTAAAAGGAGTTATATACAAAACAGCTACTTTTCAGGAGAGTCCATAATAGAAAAAAATGCTCCCGTTTTGTTAATTATGAACCAAATTTGTCGAAATTTTCATCACTACTCTGTTATTTAATGAAGTATCTACATGTATAATAAATTTTATATAATTATGTTTATTTTACGAGATACTGCACTTGTCTGCATCTACGCCATACTCTAATATATGGCAACTGTGTTAACTACCACTTGGTCCTTTCTACATGGGGTTTAAAAAATCTAGGTTTAATTAAGTATTTTTAATAATTCAGTAGATTTTAAAATCGCAACATTTAGAACTACTAATATTAGTTTTTTGACTATGATAAATCCTAAATAGATCTAGTTCAGAACAAAATTAGGTAGATGTACTTTTTTACGTATTAACGTTTTTGAAACATGCAAGATTTAGAAGGAGTTCAATTACAATATTCACTAAGAAATTATTTTTTTATTAAAGAAAAAATCTTATATACATATTTTTTGAGAGCGCAATATGATACTTTTGAGAAGAGTACACATACATCAGATAGACAGTGCAATTCCTATTTTGACCACCACAATTATCGGACTACAGGTGGATATCTTTGATACCGTTTTCAGCTGATTGCTCTATAAAATTATAAAGACAACTAGCTACTCTATTCGAACCCCGCTTAGCCATGGTTTCTGACCACATATAAAACTTATTCCTTTTCTAAGACCCATATCAAAAACGGTAAAATTGAAGACAAAAAGTTTACGTTTATAATAAAATGAATTGGTTTCTCCATGTGGTGTAGACAACATTTTTTAAAATTAGATGAAATTACAGTTTCAGGATTAGACAGCATCAATTTTATCTTGTTTTTTTTTTAAAGATCTTGCTATGTTTTTATCTTGTATATGTTTATTGTATTGATTTAGTGCATTGGTTTGTGAAGGAGGGCAATTTTTAAATGCTGTACATACGTCACACTGATCTTTTTTTGACACATAAAAAGCTATGTTTATTTCTTTGTTAACTATGTCTCGGTACTGGCGCATTGTATGCATTGTTTCCGCAATATTATTCTGCTCTGCCCAAGTCTGGTATAACTTAAACATTATGGAAAAATTTAAGTCAGCGAAGTAAACTTTGTTGGAACCTTTTCTCGTGTAATGAGACTCCACAGGATGAAATTAATTTACACGATCACAAACTCTTTTTATTGTAGCAGCTGTAATAACGTTATTTTTATTACAATGATGATCTCTCAAATCTTTTTCACAGTTACCAGTAGTTTCATCATATTTATCTAGAGCACTCTGTATAAACTGATTACTTATAGGCATTGTATTTTTAAATATTGTTTTGCAAAGTTCAGTTCTAGGGCTAGCTCCTTTTAAATCGTTTGACAATGAATATAATACGCTATATTTGCATTTAGAATCATTCTCTGTAGTGATTCTTTTTTTCATACAACGTTTTGTGTATTTACCTATAAAAACCCATTGATTTGCGTGATCAGAGATCCCAAAAACGCTTAAAGATACATTCTTTATCTTCAGGAGATATCTTTGAACTGCAGTTTTTGCACATATTGCATGCCAGTCTAATATGTTTCGCAGGTTGCACTTTTCCTCTCCTAGACAGGTGTTGTTTACCCGAATTTAATAGTAATTTACGTCTCGTATCAATCCACTTGTCTTTATTTCGCAATCGCTTTTTCTTTGATATATCCGCGTATAAGCAGCCAGTGGCAGTTACACGCATCTACATTGGGCAAATTTACAAAACAGGAGTAGTTGTCTTCCTTTACATGACACAAGTACAAAAAATAGGGAGATATATTTATTTCTGTTTTTACTATGTTGTAGAACATTATATTTTTATTAAGTTACTGCAATAATATGAAAAATCGCATAATTTCAGTTAACTTTTTTTACTTTGCACCCGTCGATATTTTATATCTTGAATATTGTGAATTTGTTTGCAGGCTTACAAAATGTTTCAGACACATCATTGTGTCTCTGAAAATAAAATGTCGTTGCTATTCAACATAGAAATGAGGGTTATGGTGATAACCATCTCCATCCACTAAATCAATAACATATTTGATACCAGTAATAAGTATTAACAAATTATGCTTTCAGGTCGAAGGAATTACTGGCCATTGCTGATTTGCCATCGTGGATTGTAATAACGCCAGAAAGACAACGGCGTGATGCCGAAGGTTTTATGGATTTGATTATGAAGACTGGTTCTGGTGTAGGCTTCCGTATGCCCCGACCAGAAATGGGTATGATTATTTAATTACTCTTAAAAGAACTACTGAGTAATGTTAGCTAACATGAAACAAAATCATTTATGCTTTTTCAAATCTTACCCAATGTAATAAAATATCCAATTACGATCAACGATGACTTAGCACACATTGTTCTTTCTATTAACAAATGGGCAGTTCTTTTTTCTGACAATGTGTACACAAAAGTTCCTGATGATCTGTTACATAGTTAAAGCTCGAACGAACAAACTCATTTGCATTTTTAAATTTAGTTAATTAGCATTCAGATAGACAAATTATAACTTCCATCATGTCTTTATATGGTGACTGTTATTCAATCTCCACCTGGAGATCACCACTATGTTCATATGACATATCATGCTAATCCAGTAAGAACTTATACTGGTCTGGTACACAAGTAAATAAATGTCACTACAAAAATAGGTAATACAAGACAAAATTCTGTGATTGCCACTTGGCATACTTTGTTTCAAGTAGTTGGTAGGGACACGATATCGATGAGGGCCGTGGCGACTGAGGCCGTCACCGGCGGGGGAATGCTGTTGGTGGTGTCCCTGGATGCAATTTAGCTGTATCAGGGAGGCGTTTCGATACCACGGAGTGCCAGTTTACCTGAGGTGGCTAGTGGCAGACTATTTGGAAGGTCGCAGCATTCTCTACACCAACCGAGTAGGGGACGTTGTGCGAACGCCCATGACGTGCGGTGTCCCACAGGGGTCGGTCCTCGGACCCATTCGGTGGAACATGGGCGACTGGGCGTTGAGGGGGAGCCTCCCGCCCAGGTTGGTAGTGATTTGTTACGCTGACGACACGCTCATCACAGCCCGCGGTGGAACGCTAGAGGAGGCGGCAAGCCTGGCGACTCTAGGCACCGAAGAGATCGTCAAGCGGATCGAGGCTTTGGGGTTGAGGGTGGCCCTGGACAAGACGGAGGCCCTCTTGTTCCACGGGCCCCGCATGGGCCCTCCCATCGGCGTCTCGATCACTGTCAATTCGGTTGAAATCAGCATCCGAGCCCATATGAAGTATTTGAGCCTGGTGCTCGACGGGCATTGGTGGTTCCGGGAGCATTGCCGCACGCTCGTTCCACGGCTCGTCGGCACGGCGTCCGCCCTATCGTGGCTTATGCCGAACGTGGGCGGACAGAGCGCTACGTGTCGATAGCTGTACGCCGGGGTCATCCGGTCGATGACCCTGTACGGCGCACCGCTGTGGGCGGGGTCTTTGACCGTCCGACTCAGGGCTCTTCTGTGGCGACCACAGAGGGCCATGGCGGTCAGGGCCATACGCGGATACCGCACGGTGTTAACGGAGGCCAGCGTGCTTGCTGGCCGGGACTCCCCCGTGGGACCTGGAGGCGGAAATGCTCTCCGGCTTGTATCGACGGGTGTCGGGGGTGCGAGCGGAGGACAGTCTGGTCTCTTCGAGGGAGCTCACCGCCTTGCGTGTCGACGCCCACCGGGACGTCATTGCCTGTTGGGCAATCCGGCTGGAGAGGCCTCAGTTCGGGGTGCGGACCGTGGAGGCCTTCCGGCCGGTACTGATGCAGTGGCTAAAACGGTGGCACGGGGTGCCCTCCATCCGACTGGTGCAGGTTTTAACGGGGCATAGATGCTTCGCCAAATACTTGTACACGGTCGTTAGGAGGGAGAGTATACCGTCCTGCCACCACTGCGATTGCGACGAGGACACGGCGCAGCATACGCTCGAGGTTTGTGCCGTCTAGGCAGAGCAGCGTCGTGAACTCGTCGCAATCATCGGTGCCGACCTAACGTCAGGAACTGGGACGCGTTCGCAGCCTTCTGCGAGGCAGTAGTCTCGCGGAAAGAGGCGGCAGAGCGCGTGCGCGAGGATTGTCTCCTCGACGACGCGAACCGCCGCCGGCGACTGGGGCGGCGTAAGCGCGATTATCTGTGCGTCATGCCGCCCCTAGCCGTGGCTGCGGGTGACGTGATCGGGGAATCAATTCGTCACCCGCCGAGAAGCCCACCACGTGAGGAAAGACCGACGTCCTCCCTGAGGGGGGGACGTCGGTCGAATGAGAGGGTACCCCCTAAAGGGGGTATTCGGGCGACCATTGATGTCAAGTCACCCTGATCCGGTGGTGGGCCCAACGACGAAGGCGACGTGTCACGGGTGTGCGTGCTTACGCCCCTCTGTCGCCCCGGACGGAATGGTTGCGAGGAGTGCGCCGACCGTAACCTACCCCAAAAAAAGTATCGATACACTGTACTCATAAGTAGTATCGAAGAAAAAGTATCGTACTCAATTAAGTATCGATACTCCAAAGTAGTGAGTACTGAGTACCTTTAAAAGTACTCATTGACTAATAGCATCGAGTACAAAAGTATCGGTATCGAAAGACAAGTACTCGATACCTAAAAGTATCGATACTTTTTTCGTGTCTACTAGTTGTGGTAGTAGTAGATGTAGCTCTCTATCTTAATTTTTGATCTACATATTTTATAAAATATAATTCAGCTATTATTATTTCCAGTAACTATAAGAAATGATGGTCCCATGGAATATGCAAATATGTGCGAGCAGGTCATAGCTCGTAAAAATCCAGCATTGATTCTATGTGTTCTCGCAAGAAACTTTCCAGATAGGTCAGTATAATTTTTGTATCTGAAATAACATAATTATCTTCATCATCTCAGCCCAGATACGTTCCACTGTTGGGCTCCGGCCACCTCCGCTACGGGAGGGGAATTGACCTATCATTCTCGTATGAGTATTCGTTACTTAAGCACGCTTGCACTGTTTGTCCGGGTATTCAGTGATACGCAACCTTTGGCTTCATTTATTTCGTGCATATCTGTTTGTGAATCAACATGAAGTGTTCCGCTTGTAATGCTACTTTTATTGACGGCGTCCAATGTGGTTCATGTAAGAATCACTTCGACTTTGGCTGTGTCAATATGACCGAAGCGGGATGGAGAAGATTAGGTTCAAGCAAACGAGCTTTGTGGAAGTGTGCTACGTGTCGCGCCACTTCATTATCGCCTGCTACAAGTGCACCGCCCGCATTGGATGCAGTGTCTAATGAACAAATTCTATGCGAAATCAAAGAACTAAACTCAAAGATGACCGCATTTGATTCACTTCGTGATGAGTTTCGCAGTATGCGTGGAGAATTTGTTGAGCTCAAGAAGAGCATTGAGTTTGACAGTGGCAGGATAGATGAGTTTGGCATTAGACTAGAGGATTTTGAGTCCAGAATAACCTGCCTGGAAAAACTTCAAGATCGAGCTCAATCGATGCAAGCGGAGATGAATGACATAAAGCTGGAATTGTCAGCCAGTGATCAAAGATCTAGGTTGAACAATGTCGAGATCAAGGGTATCCCATTGAAGAAGGATGAAAACTTATTTTCAATTGTTAGGAATATTGGCACTAAGCTTAACTACACCTTTCCTGACACATTGTATTCAGAACTCAAACCTTCTCTGTTTTGCCGACGATATGAAGATTTTCTCTTCTATATCGTCGGTAAAAGATATGGATGCTCTCCAATCAGATCTTTTGCGCCTAGATGATTACTGTCATTTAAATAAGCTTAATCTTAACCCAGCTAAATGTTCGGTAGTCACCTTTAGTCGAAAGCGATTACAAATATCGACATTTTACGAACTCAAGGGTCAATTATTGCCCAGGTGTGATAGGGTACGTGACCTTGGCGTCTTTCACGATTCGAAGGTGCAATTTGACATCCACATCGAACAAATTATAGCCAAAGCATCAAAAGCATTAGGTTTTGTAATGAGGATGTCGAATGGCTTCAAAAAAGCTAAAACATTTAAAATACTTTATTGTACCTTTGTTAGAAGCCACCTTGAATACGCATCGCAAATATGGAATCCTCGCTACAATAAATACATCGATCGCATCGAAAGTATTCAGAAGCGCTTTGAAGTTTCTGTGCTATCAACTAAACATTCCTTATAGCTCTTCTGATTACATCGACCTATGCAAGAGATTCCATATTCAGCCTCTATCAAATCGACGACGATTGGCTGACTTTTCTTTCCTATTGAAGGTATTGAGCAACGAAATTGACTGTCCCAGCATTTTACACAAGCTGTTTTTTAATGTACCTCAGAGATCAATTAGGTTCAACCCACCAATAGGTATTCCATTATCGTCCTCTAATTGTAGGCAGAATTCATATATTGTGTGAGCGAGCAAAGATTTTAACAGATTATGTAAAGAGTTTTCTTTTGACCCTTTCAATACTGGGAGCGAGGTGGCACGGAGACAGCTAAATCTTAACTTTTTTAATAATTAGTTATCATTGTTTTTCCTTTTTCTGTCATACTCTGTGTTATTGTTCATTAAGATGTTACAAATTACTATCGGACTTACTGTAGGTGTGTACCATTGCTATTCGTGAAAACCTGTTATTGGCTTTATGTTTCTTACTCTAGTTTTCATTACTATTTTGTACAGCTGTTGGTTTTCCAAGTACTAAATAAATAAATAAATACCGTGCTGGTCAGTGTGCCTACTCTGGAAATCCATTCTAATTTCGAATCCGATTCAATTCCAATCTCACCAAAGTTATATTTGGTACTCTTGAACAAAATCGAGTATGAATTCTTCGCGTTTGGCGTTGTTATTTTCACCAAATGTGTCGTATTTTCTTATTTTAAATTAATAACGTTATCGAACTCGATCACTACAAAGACGCTTTCTTGCAATTGTGCAACATTAACGATTTTGAACTACGTCAAAATCGCGTCGGGAGTAGCAAATATTTGATTTAATCGACGAGAGTCGAATTCATTTAGTTCAAAAATATTCTACCGAATTTGATTCCAATCGTGCGCTAGTGTCGCTTTCAAGAGTACCTTTGCTGAAAATCGATATTTTTGATTGCATATTATATCACTTAGTGGTCTTTTACGACACCCATGGCTAAGATGGAATGGTGAATTGTAATCTTACTGTCACCATACAGAATAATATTATTAATTTATCCTAATAGCTTTTATTATTTAATAGTACCCTCGACCGCGGCTGTGGTATCTTCACATTTGATTTTCTGTATGTTCTAGTGATGTAACGAATGTTAGGACTGAGACATTCGCGAATGCGAATATAATATATATGAATGTTGACTTTCAAATAAAGCGCGTGCAAAATATCATACGGGTTTAACATTTCGTACCAGCCATGTTTAAGCCAAATATAGCAAAGGTTAACCGTTACAAGTTGAACGAATGAAACTAATCAGATTCGTTCGAAAATATTCGTTGTAATTTGAGATTAGTTTATTATTATTATTATTGTTATTGTATTTGTCAAATTTACAAACATGAGTAAAGCACATGTTACTGAAGTGTGAAGTTATTTCACAATTTGTGACACAATGTGTGAGAGTGTTAAATGCATGGTATGTCAAAAAAGTTTAATGATTATTTAACAAAAATAATGTAATTTTTTCATATAGAATCATGTTCTTTTTTTATTGGCAAAATTCATTATTCATTCACACAAAAAATCGGTTGTCTGTAAAGTCGGTTTACTGACGATAGTTGAACGTGATAACGTCATAAGAAAATACTGATGGAATGGTTTCACTTTTCAAAAGAAAATTTTAATTTTATTTGTTTGTTTGATTTGATGATACAAAATATCTATTTTGTATGACAAGCCTTAAATGGAACTGGAGGCGGCAGTGCTCGCCGAATTGTATCGGCGGGTGTCGGGGGTGCGAGGGGAGGGTGATGTTGTTTCCTTAAGGGAGCTCACCGCCTGGCGCCTCGACGCCCGCCGAGATGTCATCGCCCGTTGGGCAGACCAGCTGGAGAGGCCACGATACGGTGTCTGGACCGTGGAGACCTTCCGGCCGGTGCTGATGCAGTGGTTGGAACGGCGGTGTGCTCTCCTCCCGACTCGTGCAGGTCTTGACGGGGCATGGATGCTTCGGCAAGTACCTGTACAGGGTCGCTAGGAGGGAGAGAACACCGTCCTGCCACCACTGCGATTGCGACGAGGACACGGCGCAGCATACGCTCGAGGTCTGTGCCGCTTGGACAGAGCAGCGCCGTGAACTCGTCGCAATCATCGGTGCCGACCTGACGCTGCCGACCATCGCTAGGGAGATACTCGGCAGCATCAGGAACTGGGACGCGGTCGCATCCTTCTGCGAGGCAGTTATCTCGCAGAAGGAGGCGGCGGGTCGCGAACGCGAGGAGCACAGCCTCGACGAAGCGACCCGCCGCCAGCGACTGGGGCGGCGCAGGCACGACTACCTGCGTCCCATGGCGCCCTAGCCGAGGCCGCGGGTGACGTGACCGGGGAGTTAGTCCGTCACCCGCCAAGAGGCCGACCGCGTGAGGAAAGACCGACGTCCTCCCCGAGCGGGAGACGTCGGTCGATGGGAGGGTACCCCGGGTAGGGGGTATTCCGTCGGGCCGACCACTGATGACAAGTAACCCTGCTCCGGTGGTCGGTCCAACGACGAAGGCGACGCGGTGTTCGGGTGGGTTGCGGGTGTTGCGTGCTTAAGCCCCTCTGTCGCCCCGCACAGAGTGGTGCGGAAGCGCGCTGACCGCAGCCCACCCCAAAAAAAAAGCCTTAAATGGAACGCCTCAGAGCGAGGTAACGCCGCATACGTCATGTTTTCCGTGTGTGCAGTTGGCTCCATCGAATTATAAGACGTTGTCACGTCAAAAACAAATATAAATTCCGGATAAGTATTCACCAACATATCATATACTAAATCTTTCTCCGAAACATGCTGCATCTTATGGTATAAATATTATTCTAATCGTTCAATGGTTTTCGCAGTATAACCGAACAAAAAACCGGCTCCCCATTCATTAGTTTATATTAGACTGACAAAAATAAGAGAGACAGTATTTCTAATATATTTGCCGACCTGAGTGTTCCATAATATCGTTTTATTCAAATATTATGAGTAAATAAAAATAATAAATATTATCATATCATTACACAATTACATATATAATCTGCTTTTAATTTGTCAAATATATTCGCCAACATTCGCATCGTTCCTTGCGAATGCGAATGTCAGAAACATATGCGAATATTCGCGATGCGAATGCGAATATTCGTTACATCACTAGTATGTTCTCATATAAGTGGAGTGTACAAATGACGGCGACAGAGGGGCGTAAGCACGCACACCCGCAACCCACCCGAACACCAAGTCGTTTCGTCGTTGGGCCGACCAGCAGGGATACTTGTCATCAGTGGTCGGCCCGACGGAATACCCCCTTGTGCAGTATCCTCCCATCGACCGACGTCCCCCCTACTCGGGGAGGACGTCTGTCTTTCCTCACGCGGTCGGCCTCTTTAGTGCGGGATGTTATCTTTAAAATAATAATAATTTTGTGGAATATTTCATATAGATATGAGGCCATAAAGAAGAAGTGCACTGTAGACCGTGCAGTACCAACACAAGTGGTGTGTGCCCGCAACATGACAAGCAAATCGGCTATGTCCATCGCAACAAAAGTCGCCATTCAAATTAACTGCAAAGTAAGTAAACTCTTATAAACATCGTCATTATAATTTTTAATTATCCTTTCACTCTATTAAATGGCACAGCTATTTTACGATATATCGCAATTCTGATATTCCTCACGGCTCATACGTCCCACTGTTGGGCTTGAGCCTCACCCGCAATGGAAGGGAAAACTTGCTATACCACGCTGGTCAGGCGGGTTGACTTAAGATATTATTTTGAGTTTTCCTTCTCTTGCATAGATGTTATCTGCATATTGCTATCCCGTAGTCGTCTTTTACGACACCTACGGGCAAGATATAGGGGTGGTGAATTGTATTCTTACTCTGTCACCAAACGTAAATTCTGATATTAATCATCATCTTGCTCTTATCCCAATTACTTGGGGTCGACGCAATATGTCATCTGTTTTGACATATTGCAAAAAGTTTCGGCAATGACTTTTATGACCGGCCGCCTGCCTGACGTCAACCCTCCTTGGGAATGTAATCGTTGACCCAGATGGAGTTGGTCCAGGTCAATCTAGGGCTCTTAGTCGTCTTTTACGACACCCACGAGCAAAGCAAGGGTTGGTAGTATTCGAAGCTGCTACCACACAGCACATAAATTCTGATATTAATAAAATATAAATATTAAAGCACATAAATTCTGATATTAATAAAATATAAATATTAACAGCTCGGCGGTAGTCCTTGGCGAGTGGACATTCCTTTGGCAAGTGTAATGGTGATTGGCTATGACGTATGCCATGATACACGGTCCAAAGAGAAGAGTTTTGGTGCATTTGTGGCCACTATGGATCGACACATGACTGAATACTATTCGGTGGTGAATGCACACACATCTGGAGAAGAACTGAGTGCTCACATGAGTTTCAACATCGCCTCAGCTTTAAGGAAATACAAAGAGAAAAACAGTTAGTACACCTTTCTTTTATTATAATATTTAAACTCTAATTAAAACAGTATCTAGGTACACGCGCAATGGCAAACGCTTCTTGAATAATATAAAGATGATTCAAGTGTAAATATTTAGATATACCATTTTATTTTTTCCTATTCTAATGTGACTAAGTAAATAATGATAATGTTAATTATAACTTAAATTGGTGTTATCATCTATTTGATAAAGCTAACTTAGTGTTAAATTGTAATATAGCTAAATCGGTGGTATATTCTATGAAGTGAGCATGATTAAAAAAGTCATCACTCGAAGGTTCAAAATATCTAAGGAATTGGAAATAAAACTAAAATCAGCAAAAATATACATATAGCTTACATTAGAAAATAAGCGTGATATAATATTAGGAAATATTATAAGACTGAATAAGAATACAAATTAGTACTCCCTATCTTGCCCGTGGCTATCGTAAAAGACGACGAAGCGAAACAAGATGCATATAATGCGAGAAGGAAAATTCTAAATAAAACCTATTCCAACCTGTTGACTATTGTCGTATAGTAGTAGTGAGTCGTCGACGATTTTATAGTCGACGCAACGAGACCGTTTATCGTCGATGATAAACTACTTGAAAAAACAGTCTAATTTTAGACTAGTTTACGTCGTCGACGCTTAGACAAGACGAGACGTTTAGTTTATATTATGACGTACGTTGATCGTCCATTGGTAAAGGACAACGAAACTTCAACGAATTTTATTAGACAACAGTTTAATTGTACAATATACATTGACGCTTCAATATCTAATGATAGTCCCATCACATGATAACAGAGTTCAATGAATTGCAATCAATCTATCTATGCGTTATGATTTCGGCTCGACTCGCGCCTACGGGCGGTGAGGTTTGCGGGGCGGGTAAAGAGCGTAGCGAGCCATGAGAGCGCGCGCGCATCGCGTCGTCCAAGTTCGGGCCGATTCGGGCGCTTTCGAATACTCGCAAGTCGTCGTCGTCGTCGCGTTCGTGTCATTCGTTGATGCGGCGACCGATTTGCGAAGCCGTTCATACATAAACATGTTTATTAGTCAACTATAAACTAGTTGATTAGTTCACGGCAAAGAAACAGTCGAAAAAAACTGTTCGTTTATTCAACGACCACCACTATTAGGTTAGGTGAATATCTCTTTTATTATCAAGGCTTGAACCCATCAGTACGTTATATGAGTCGATATGATGATGATGAATATTAGGAGCATGATAGAACTAAAAATATACGAGGTTCAAAATCTAAATACATATTTACGTCTATCTTATTGAGATACGTTAGTATGAATAGTAACTACTACTGAATAATTCATTAATAATAACTCTTAACTGGCAATTTTTTTTTAATTTATAACCATCTTAATATTGTTATTTGTATCACAGATGCATTACCGGGACGAATTTTCATATACCGCGATGGAGTTGGCGATGGACAGATCCCATATGTCCACAGCCATGAGGTAAGAAACTAATGATTGATGATTTTATCCCAATTCTATAGCAACACAATTATCATAAGTTTAATTAAATACGTTTTTTCAGGTTAATGAGATTAAAAAGAAATTGACTGAAGTGTATGCAGGCGCAGAGTACAAATTGGCATTTATAATAGTATCAAAACGTATCAATACACGTATATTCCTGGATCGTGGTCGATCTGGTGAGAATCCACGTCCTGGCACTGTCATTGATGACGTTGTCACATTGCCTGAACGGTTAGTATCATATATTATAGCAAACATCATTCATCAGAGTTTTTTAGTCTTTCATCTAGCTGGTAACTTCAAACTATTTCACACTCTAACACATCCATACTTTTATCATTATTTACATAAATACTGTAATTTACAATAATTTTTTATTTCATAGATATGACTTCTATTTGGTTTCGCAAAATGTTCGCGAAGGCACCATCTCGCCCACCTCATACAACATTATCGAAGACACGACAGGCCTGCCTCCAGACAGGGTAAGAAATTTCATTATCTACATGCTATGTAATTTATTTACATTAAGTGACTATGACTATTTGAAAGGATACATCCTTACTAATATTATAAATGCGAAAAGAAGTTTGTTTGTTACGCTTTCACGCTTTAAACCACAGAACTGGTTTCAAAAATTCTTTCACCAA
Source organism: Lymantria dispar (assembly GCA_032191425.1). Lineage (NCBI taxonomy): Eukaryota > Metazoa > Arthropoda > Insecta > Lepidoptera > Erebidae > Lymantria > Lymantria dispar. The sequence continues at coordinate 18,543,119 of CM063447.1, read as the reverse complement.
TGGAAAGCTGAAATATGAGGGAGTAACATGGGCTATATTTTATCCCGGTTTTCCCACGAGAACGTGAACTACGCGGGTAAGGCGACTGAAACCGAAGCGAAGTGAGGGCGAGTTGCTAGTAATATTTAATTAGTAATCATACATATTTAATTTCTTTCTGAATTATTATATTATGTACAAAGACTATTTCAAATGTTCCCTGCAGCCCATTTTTGTGGCAATGTGGCAATTTTTTATATTTATTTTATAATATACATTTTACATCACAATCCCAAATTGACCAAGGAAATAGCAATATCAACATTGCAAGTATAGAAATTAGGATAAAAAATAATGTCAGTTAATCGTTGGAATACATTCATTGCAAAGATTATTTAGAATGGGGGGGTTACGAAGAGCCGTAACTGAAACTATCGGATATCCGATTAAAACCTATACAAAAGTTTCGGATTGCGTCAATGTATGTATGAGACACGTTATAACAGGTTTTCTATCAACCAGCCAAACTGATAGCATAAACATAAGACCCCAAAGGGTACGAATACAATAATAAGAAAATCTCCACAATAGCGTTTTCCCTTTAATTATATCTTTCAAAAAAATCTAAATCCCTCAAAAATGCAATATTTTAGGAATATTGAATTGCAACTCCGAAACCGATATAATATTATTCTAATACCCGTATCCTTGCATTCATCCTTATCTTTCCGTATGGTAACAGTAAGAATACAATTCACTACCCCCTATCTCGTTGATGGGTGTTTTAAAAGACGACTAAGGGATTTAATATGTATATACCATCTATGCAAGAAAAGGAAAATTCGAAATGATACCCTGTACCAACCTGTCTAACCAGTATGGTGAAGAGGCCTTCTAGTATGGAGGAGGCTCGAGCCGTGTAGTGGGACATATGGACGATGGCGATGATGATGATAAATATCTGGATCTGCAACATTAGGAATAATTTAGAGTTCGTTCATAATGTCAGCCCATACAAATACCACTTCGGCTCGGGCCTCCTCCACAATGAAAGGGAAATCGACCTACTACACCACGCTGGTCGGACGTGTTGGTATAGGATTTTATGTCGACTTTTCTCTTTGCTAACCATATCCCTTAGTCGTCTTTTACAACACCCACGGGTAAGGTTGAATTGTATTTTTACTACGGCACCCCACGGAATTTAGTGTAGCCTAACATTTGTGTGATTGTTTCAGATTCAGTGGTTGACGTACAAATTGACTCACTTGTATTTCAACTGCTCTGCTCAAGTTCGTGTGCCATCTGTCTGCCAGTATGCTCATAAACTTGCATTTTTGGCAGCCAACAGCCTCCATAACCAACCGCATTACTCGTTATCTGATACTTTATATTTCTTGTAAGTTCCAAGTCTTTAATATTTAAAGACATTTTGTGCATTTTAAATGTTTGATTACCTCATCTATATTGTTTTTATTTTTTAACGTAAGTTACTTTCTATACATATGTGATTAGCGCAGTTTTTCGTATGTTGATTTTTTTTTTGCTTTTTTTACTTGACACTTGTTAGCTAGTCACATACCACCGAGGACGTTATTTTAGTTTTGACGATTGTGAGTAGAGAGAGTGTGTTATGTGAAATGAAAGGGGTGTGAGAAGATGCATAAAGCAGCCCTATTTGATAAGATTTAAGTGAACATTGTTACTGAGCTTATAAGTTAGTTTTTAAGATAAAACCAAAATTATAACTACACATTTCATATAAACGTCGCAAATGCTGTTTCAGAAATGTCCTATCAAAAAAAAAAATTGTGTAGTCATCTCGAGTATATCGAATCTGAATCTGTAATATTACATAAGTGTCAAATGTTCATCAGTTTACTGAACTAAAACTTATTGTGATAATTTTTTTCTTAATTAATTTTCTATTTTTGAATATGTTGTTTTATTTCCATCTATCCATCTCAGTTCATACACAGTCCACTGTTGGGCTCGAGTTTCCTTCATAAGAGCGAAATTGACCCACTATACTAAGACGTCTCTCACAACACCCACGGGCAAGAGGGGAGGGTGGCGAATTGTTCCTTCTTATTCCGTCACCACACGGAATATTTACTCTCATGAATATTCAAGACTCATTTTGTCATAAGTACCAACGAATAATCTAGTTTGGCTGAAATTATCGTGTGGTTCATTTAGCGACAAAAGCCGTTCGTATATCAGACTATTCACATCCAACCACTATTCGGCATAGGACCTCAGAGGAGAGGATTCCATAATCGCCATATGAGTTAATGTAAGTTTCTCATAACAGTACCTACTGCTGCCCATTCGCCTTGAGATCTTCAGCCTTTTCGGACTCTCACGGCAAAGTATGGTAGCACATTGTATTCTCAACACGAACTCGTCACTACATCAAACTATAACCAGCCCATATGGAGGAACTAATGTTTGCACTTAGGGGGTAAGTTAAAGAAAGGAAATTTAATTGATCGAATTAAAATTTCGCTGCTTCATTACATTAAATTTTAATTTCGAGTTTTATTGAAGGAAAATGTTGACCTAGTATATACCTACTGTTTCAAAGAAAATTGTAAAATTCTTGAATAGCAAAACGCATTATTAAGTGATTTTAGTGCCAAGGTTTTTTTGTTATCCAATAATCTAGGTGACAAGCTAATACGAAGAAGCTAGCAACTCGCTCGGCTCTTGCTATCTTCTCCACAGTCCACACGGAATTTAACCTAACCGTCATTCACCTGAAGCTAAAAATAGTGACCATACCGTTATCAAAAAGTTACAAAGTTTAATTAAATCTGACCATTAAAATTCTAGATATAATCATGTTACTAGACGTTAAAAAATCGATTTCTTTGTTGACATGCACAACAAGGTACATAGCAACGCTAATAGTGTGGGCGATCTCTGTTATTTATGTACGAATCTCATAACTAATACACGATACCTGTAATTGTTGTAAATAAACAGTGATGGATGAAGAGAAAATTAACGAAGAAACCGAAAATTGGAAAATTTACGAAGTATTGTGCAGTAAAAGTCCAACCGAGGTAAATATTACAAGATTCATTATATTAACAGTAATTAAAAAGAAAATATATATAAGACCTAATTTTTAAGTAGGTCGTTGCACAATTTTGCCTTAACACTAGATTATCAGAGGAAGTCATTTTGACTGCTTTTCCATTTTAACATGAAAAAGGAGAATAAAATGACCCAAATTTAAATAAAAAGAGACCTTGCGTACAACATATATTTCTTACTAATAAAACACATTATCTACTTTATCAATAGTGGCAATTGCCTCTTGTTGTTCATATACGGGGTATAAATGTGTTGTACCTATACTTCCTATAAGCAGTTATTTTGACTGCCTTCGGGCAATGTATATACAAAAATTCGGGCAATCTAGTGTTAAGGCAGGCGCCAGGCAATAGCTAATATACTTTTACACAAATTTACTTTTGGATCCCTGATTACCTGTCGACGTGATGTCGGGACAAGAATACAGTTGTCGCCTCCCCTTAGTGGAGTCATTCGGCTGTTTTAGTAGTAGTGATCCCCTATAAGAAAGGCAGCAACGATCACTTGGCATTTCCTTGTGATAACAGAGTAACAATACAATTCACTACCACCCTCTTACCTGCGGGTGTCGTAAAAGACGATGTCGTATTCCTTATGCGATACACAAGAGAAGGAATAGTGGACATAAAACTATGCTAACAAGTCTTGCTAAGATATAGTAGTTCAGGAGGAGTCCAAGCTCAAATATGGGCTGATAGAGGATGGAGATGATTGTGATCTCCTGGGAAACGTAATACTTGCGATTGGCAACCTACTCGACAAACGTAGTCATTGCAATCATTTCGTCAACTCGAGACTAAATCGCACTGTTGAGCTCGAGCTTCTTCCATAATGGAAAGGAAATTGACCTACTGTTCCACGCTGGTCAGACATGTTGAAGCAGGGTTTTATATCGAGTATTCCTTCTCTTGCATAGATGATATCTGAATATTATAATCATTTAGTCGTCTTACGACACCCACGGTTAAGAGAGGGGTGGTTAATTAAAATTCTTAATACGTATGTAACCAACCGAATTCTTGTAATTTACAGTATACTGTATTACTCTGTTTTGCAATTTGCCGCCAAAGAATGACTACGCTATGTGGCATACTATGGAAGAGGCCTCCAGCAATGGACGATGAAAGGTTACTTATACCTAACCTTGATCGTAATTACCAAAGTACAGAATTTTTGAAATGGAAGTTTAGCTGCAGATTCGGTATAAAACATATCTTTCTATAAAAGATTTACATATGTGTGCTGTACCAACTCTGCATTGAGAACGGTAGTCTATAGGCCTGGATGCCTCAGAAATCAGTGCTATCTTGTGCCTGTTTCTATCAAAATACTTAAACGCTGTATAATACTTAAAAGTATAAGTAGATACTTATTGCACTACATTTTGAATCATTGATAAAATTAGTCGTTACCATTCTCCGTTGCATTGTTCTGCTGGCAAGATCTGTATCCAACAGCAAATGATAACGGTTGAATATACTACATATTTATTTTTCATAATAGAAAACCCTATTCTTATTCTTAAAAATCTTCATAAAAGGGAAATAAATCATTTTTCGTTGAGGAGGCTTAAGTATTTTTTGTTTTATTTTGTTTTTATTGTACGTTGTTATAGCGGCAACACAAATATACATTATGAACATTTTCACTGTCCCCCTGTCCTACTATTCATAAGACGCAACACGCTGACAAATAATGAACGATGAAGCTGAAAAATGGATGAATTGGCGCTTCAGAATACATTTCTGTTCATACTGTACCGAGACCTCTCCAGCTGGACTGCCTAACGCCACGGTGAGCTTCGCCTCGCCAGGCGACCATCCTCGCCAATAAAGTCCGGCGAGCTTCTCCACCTCCAGGTCCCACGGGGGTGTATCGGGCAACATATATTACACGCTGCTTCCGTCGCCAACGTGCGGTATCCGCCTATGACCCTGACCGCGATGGCCTTCTGTGGTCGCCAAAAGACAACCCTAAGACGGACGATTAGGAATCCCACCCACACTGGTGCACTGTATAGGATCATCGAACGGACTACCCCTCCATACAGCTGACGGCTGACCAGTGGTGGCCCAAGATTTCCATAGAATTTTATTTCTGCTACTTCTGCAATAAGGCCATCTGCTTGTTATCTTGGCTACTAGAGAATTGATTATTTTAATGTATTCCTAGAAAATAAGTAGCCTTATACACAATACATAACACTTCCTAACATAGTGGGTAGCACAGAAATATTATTTTTCTGTGGTGGGTAGTGTATAGGTTCATGAAATGAAAAATTCGCGTGAAGAACTCCAATAAAATGTAAATCTATTCATAAAAATGATAAATATAAATGCTGACTTAAATAACAAATTCATATTTACATTCCTTTTAACGACAAAGTAAAATTTTAATGATTAACGCGATTTTTTTTTTCTTTTGATTATCGCGATTTATTACAATTTTATTAACTAAGTTAATAACTGTGTATAATAGAAAAAAAGGTACCCAGCATATACTCTGTATCCTGTCAATATCTTACATCACCTTGTCGATATCAATTACCTATAATTTTTATCTTTTCAATACAATTTTGGGTCGTTTATTGAGTTTGTAAAAGCCCGCGAAACTTAGTATTCTTTAATTGTGTAGACTATGTTTCTTCTTTGCCCTCCTTGTTAAATGATCGTACTTATCGATCAGGTGCCTTACTGTAATATTCGAACCTATTATTAATTCACCCTGAAAAATGAAAACGTAAACAAAGCACATAAACGTTTACCTGACAACGAAGCAAATTGAAAAAAAAATATTGAATAGTGGGGCGGTGGTGGCGTGCATTTTCTCGTACCTCGCACGGATTTCTCGTGAAGGTAGACAGCTATAAATAGCCAGTGCACTTATGTACATACTTAAGTACGGTATTAGGACTTCCAGTCAAAAAATTTTACGTAAGGATTTCAGTACTAATTACATTTTGGTCGGCAAATTTCGACGATTAAATAGTGACTGCACAGATGGCGTAGTGGTTAAAACGCTGACCTACCCTTCTAGTGTCATGAATTCGAATCCCACGCAGGACAACACTGCGATCTACAAACTGGTATTCCGAGTCAAGATGTAATTTACGTCCGTTAATTATATGTTTGTAAAGTCCCCCACAACACAAGAATTGTTTCCTTAGCGCAGGTTGTTGTATTTAAAAAAAAATGCCTTAGATGTCGATTGTCATGGGTTCAATTCCACTCAGAGTATAACTTATTTATTCCACTGCTGGGCTCGAGCCTCCTCCCCAATAGAAGGGAACTTGACCTACCTACTGCTAGTCAGACATGTTGGTACCTAGAGAGTATTATTTCGAGTCTTCGTTCTCCTGCGCAGATGTTATGTGTATATTATACCCCTTAGTCATCTTTTACAACATCCAAGGGAGATGATAACATCAAGATATTTAAAGATCGCAATAAAAGCCTATCTGACCAACAACGTGATCAATTCTCCTCAAGTAGTAGAATGCCTCCTACATTTGCCCAGTAGGTACTGACTAGGTGTCAGTGTCTGACAAATACTCCTCACGTTGTGGAGAGCCTCCTACATGTACTAACCCAGCAGTGGCACCTAAATTGGCTGAATAAGAAGAATGTTTAATACCTACCACCTCATAATGTTTTATACGAATATTTTGTTTCTCGTTATGCCATATTTTAAGCACAAACCTTTCTTTCGTACTTTTAGTTTGAACTTGTTTTAGTAATTCACATCTGTCTGGCATGCTACAAGGCTCGTTCTTATTTTAGGCTAGTTCTTAGTGCTCCGAATTTCTCTGCGAGATAGAAACTGGAATACGGAAATCCGTAGAAGAACGGCTCTAAGCGACAGAGCACAAAGAATTAACATGCTAAAGTAGCAACGGGCAGGCCACATGGCTCAGCAAACCGACAACCGCTGGCGAAGAAAGGTTCTCGAGTGGCGACCATGTATCGCACGATGCAGTGTAGGACGACCACTTGGTAGATCGACGACCTAGTGAAAGTTACTGGGCGTCGTTGGATGCAGGCTTTACAGGACTGCACTTTGTGGCGAAACATGAGGGAGGTCTATGTCTAGCAGTGGACGACGATAGGCTGAATGGTGATATGATAAATACCCATAGGTGGGCACAGTTAATCAAAAAGTTAACTTCGTTATTCGTGAATTAAAATTTTAACTTCGATAATCGTTAAAGCGTTAAATTTGCGAAAATCTAACGCAAGTTAAAGTTAACCATTTAAAACTTATACTGCTTTTAGACAGAGAATTAGATAAATTCTACAGCATGTAGCGGCATTATGTTGTCATGCATCTATCCACACTAGCTTGGGATACGTTACTGTCACTAGCCGCGATACCAAAATATTCAATAAAGCTTTATGACGCTTTGTGACGTAATAACCAGGTGGAGGTGATAATATATCAATTCTGCTATTATCATAATCTACGATAAAAGAATTCACAGCAATTGAAGAAGGCTCGGGATCAGTTTCCTTTTTCGCGGGGCAGGGTTTAGTCTCATTTAACGAGGTGGCCGCCTGGCGAGACGACGTCCGCCGTGACGTCGTTGTCCGTTGGACAGTCTGGTTGGAGAGACCTAGGTACGATTTTCGGGCCGTCGAGGATTTCCGGCCGATGTTGATGGAGTTATTATGTCGGCAGTGGGACGGGATACTTCCCTTCCGTCTCATGCAGGTATTGACAGGGCGTGGTAACTTCGCCAAGAATCTGCACATGATCGTGAGGAAGGCAAGCACACCGTCCTGCCACCATTGCGATTGCGACGAGGACACGGCACAGTACATACACGAGGTGTGTGCCGCGTGGACAGAGCAGCGCTTTGAAATCGTCGCAATCAATGGTGCCGACCTGAAGCTGCCGACTATCGCTAGGACGATACTCGAGGGCGGCAAGGAACTGGAACTCGGTCGCCGCCTTCCGTGTGGTAGCTGTGTTACGGAAAGAGGGGGTGGATGGTGCGCGGCAGGAACTCCTCTACGACACGATCCGCCACCGGCGACTTGGGCGGCGCAGGCGTCGTGGAACTTACGAGCGTGGCGTAGCGCGTAATTCAAAAATGACAGCATGTCAACAAACAACTAATGTAATGGACTAAAGTTAACGGAAGTTCAACTTTACGGAAGTTAACAAGAGCGTTAACATCTTTTGAAATTAACTTAAAAGTTAATCCGTTAATCAAATTTTTAACTTCGTTAATTAACGATTAACGGATTAACGAGTTAATGCCCACCTTTGTAAATACCTAATTAATTATCTTTATTGAATTACAAAGAAAGTAACAAATAGAACGAAAACTATGGGTTGAGGTTTCAAATCTACAGTTCCTAAATAAAAAACTTTTACGTTCATAAAATGGTTTATATAAACCCGTGTCCCGCCCACATAACGTATAATAGGTACTGTGTACGATGGGTTACGGATTCGCGCGACGCCCCATCCGTCCTCGGATGGTTCGGACGGGGTCATCATACCATAGCTAGTCCCAAAAAAGGGGAGGGGGTATAATGACATAATCATCACGCTTGTGTTAAGTTTGGCAGATGACTGTACTCCTTATCCTCGAGATTCCCTATGCAGTATTTACGATTCACACAACAAAGTGGAGGTTAGTGACACATTATGACCTTAGCTCGTCACTACCTACAGCTTAAGCCCTTTAAATTTTGGACTAGGCATCGACATCATCAATTAGACAATTATCATGCTAAAATACAAAATACTACTATTAAAATCGTGAAGAGACTACGAGAAACAGGAAGATCTATCTAAATGGTAAGATAGCATTTTCTATCTGCCAATTTCCCTCCTATTTGTTAACTTTAATCTAAGGTGATACTATAATAATGGTATGCAAATACCTGGAATAACAGTAGTTGGCACATGCCATAGCATTAATATATTACTATTCCTATAAAAAATATAACCCAATCCCGACAATTCGGCAACTTTTCAGCTTTCAGGGCCGCGGCGGAACAGATATTTACTTTACGATAATCGGCATCCAAAAATTTTACTTAAGTATCAATGATCATATCATCATCTATATATATAAAGGAGATGAGAGTTTACGAGCGATTCCTTTCGTCGAGTAGAGGTCAGCTAACAATGGATTTGTTGAGTCTGGGTGTTGTTAGGTATTTGCGTGTCTAGCCGGGTGATATATGTAGAGAAACGACAGAGTAGTTTCACGCGTTTATTGATTCGCGACTCGACCCAGACTAATTAGTAAATCGTTTTTTTTTTTGTGTGTATTTAGCTGTTGGTCGCAGATGACCTTGACAGCTTAACGCGGGCAATGGGCGAGCGGAAGGCTCTGAACCCGGTAAGTAAGTTAAGCGAACATCGCCCGAGGGCTCCTCCTGTGGGGAACGGACCTCGGCTCGGGGCGTCGCTGAAAGCAAAGTGGGCGTGGCCACGTTTAGGTTAATGATTTTTACGCGGCGCGGTTTTCGACCCCGACCCGAGGTGTTGCGGGGGCGTTAACAATAATATACATATAAAAGAATAGGATGAACCGAAGCTATCGAAGCTAGAAAAATTAAATTTGGTCTTTAGTTCCATTTCATGACGTGAGCACCCACTAAGAAAAGATTTTTTGAAATTTCACCCTTAACGGGGTGAAAGGCAACGGCAAAGTCTGTATGGCAATAAAAAAAAAATCTTTAGCTACTGTCTTCAAATTCAACACATATACTCTTTAATAAAATAAATAAACACGTGTTTCAGCGTTTATCCATTTTCATCCTCAAAGGGTGTAGAATAGGAAGATGTTAGTTTACTGACTTATCACAGAGCCGAAACTACTGAAACCAGAAACATGAAATTTTGATAGCAGTTTCTTTGTGTGATGTGGTGTAATCTACACTAATATTATAAAGAGGAAACGTATGTTTGTTACGAATAAACTCATAAACTACTGGACGGATTTCGATAATTCTTTCACCATTAGAATGTTACAGTATCCCTGAGTAACAGACTATATTTTATACCGGTATTCCCACGAGAACGGGAACTACGCGGGTAAGGCGACTAAAACCGAAACGAAGCGAGGGCGGGTTACTAGTATCTACATGGTGACGAGTAACAATACCATGATCATCTCTTCCTACTTTTCCCTTAGCGATCGTAAAAGACTCAAGCAGATAGCAAATTATCAAATGGATTAAAGTATATAAGTATATAATAAAACTGCATGAGAAGGAAAACTCGAAATGAGTAGGTATAACCCTATGCTATCACGTCTAACCAGCATAGTATAGGCAAATTCCCCCTCGCCTAACTATGGTGAAAGCTCGAGTCCAGCAATGGAACCTTTATGAGTTGAACTAAGGATGATAACCAAAAATCATATGCTACAAGCATACACACGCACTCATAATAAGGACTCCCTAAGTTATCTGATCTTGAAGTAAGTACTTACTTAGCAGGTATGGGCTTAAAGACAATGGAACAAAGTAAATTCAATTCAAGCAAATCAAAATTAAATTTGAATTATATTACTATTTTTAAGTATTTTATCGCGATTGTATTTGATTTTATAACTTCCCTACATTTCGAACTTCAGCCATGATGAACACGGGAGAACTTAGTCAGAAATCAGTTCTCGGTATTACACTCGCGTAAACATCAGAAATCATTACAAATCATTATTCAAATCAGTTAATCAAATTTATTTCTATATATCTGAATTACTTAGTTTGCCCGTCAACGTCAATTAATATGGAACATTTTCGAATAAAAAAAAGCCTAAGTTTCTTTCCTACCCCAAATTGCCAACAAAATAGATGGGATTGATGACATCGCAACAATTTATCAACTAATTAACATAGCCATAAAGCTTTGACTAGGGGTACAGACCCCGTAGTAAATGTAAATTTCAAAGCTGCTCATATACTTGATTATATAGGTCGGTGAATATCGTGACTCTTGCTCGGTAAGGCTGCCATCACGATCCTCATCACGCTACATATCAAACAAAAAGTACTTTAATACACTAGTCGCATTTCGTTCATCACGAATAACTGTCTTCTTTGCTACGAAAGCGTTTGAGAAACTTTACGTAATGGAATTTTGTAAGTTTTTGTTGCGTAAAATAAATTAGCAATTATTTTGTTCATTGAATTGCCAAATTCTATACATATTTTTAAATAGCAATAACATTTAAGAACCTAGACCATTCTCATCATATATTATTGTGATAAAAAACTTTAAAACTTAATAAGTAACCTGGAATGGCAATAGGTACAACTGGTATCGCATGGATGCAATTACAGGATGGCTTTACATAATGCAGGTTTTATTAATGGTATATAAACAGCCAGAATGATATTAATTATTTTCATAGGTATGTGATGACAGAACCAATAGTCAACGATACTACCATTCGACTCGCAGCTTTAAATATTTCATATTGTTGATATAAACTTATACAGGTCCAAGGTTGTTAACAAGTACAATACATGTAACTATATTATACTAATTTAATAAGTGATATCTAGGGTATTCGTGAACAAGAACAGTATAGCACATCCTATATATATAAATTTCTTGTGTACGTGTGTATGTCACTGAACTCCTCCTAAACGGTTGGACCAATGTTGATGAATTTTTTGTGTGTGTTCAAGGGAATTCGAGAATGGTTTAGATTCACAATTGGACCGAGTAGATGGCGCTGCTGTCAATTTCAAGGATAATTCATTTTATTTGAACAGGACCACGTCTGTTGGATCAGCTAGTATTATTATATATTTCAACCCCTTTCTAGATTATTACATAAATAATCGTGAATAATAATTTCTTCAGATGGAGGCAGATGTTGGTAATGACGTTGTTACAAGTCTCAGAAGCGATCTAGCTGGTCTTCAATATAAACGAGATAAACTAATATCTGAAGTGAGTGTTCTAAACTATTTTGTTAATAAAGTTTTAATTGAACAACATATAAGGAATCATCATATTATCTTATTATACTTATACATTCATTATAGAACAGTGATTTAAAAAACCAAATGTTGGCACGTGATCAAAGAATATTGGAACAGCAAGTTGAAATTGACCACCTCCGTGAACAAAATGCTCGACAGAATGCAATTATATCGTCCCTCAAAAAGAAAATTCAAGATCTTGAAGAGATACAAAGAAATCTGCAAACATCACAAGGAAGGAGTGAAATCACAGTACAAACTTTACAAAGAGATAATAGATACAGCGAAGAAAAAATCAAAGATCTCGAAAAGAAGTTACGTTCCCTTGAACTAGAGTGCCATACTGAGGAACAACAAAAAGAAAATGCTAGATGTCAATTTCATGATCTTATACGACGTATGTCTGCTGCGTTAGAAGCTGATTTCTGTGACTCAACACACACACATTCCCCCGAAAGTCTCATAATAAAAGCATCAGAACTTTGTCAAGAAATTACAAGATTAAAAAATAAGTGTATGAACACCACTGAAAATTTATCGACGATAGAACAAGAATTCAGAAGTTGTAGAGATGCTCTGGAAAGATCGAACACTGATAAAGATATGTTACAAAGACAACTTGCAGCTCAGCTTTTGGATATTGAAAGACTTAAACAAGAAAAAGAATCTTTAACTGTTCAGAACAGGGTAATTGAGAGAGAATTACACGAAGCCAGGGAAAAATTATCGCATTGTGCTAAAAATTTAAACGTTGTTACTGACAATGTTAATCAAAACGAATCAATAATAATGCAGTTAAAAGGTGACTAAGTATTTATAATAATTAAAATGTTACGTTTTATTATAATATAATGAATAAAACCTAACATGTATCGCTGTGGTGACGGAGCAAGTATGAGTAAGTAATACAATAATAAAAGGAAGACCTTTGCCGCGGACATCGTAAAAATCGATTAAGCGATGTAAGCAGATAACAGTTCTCTTGCAGTGAGAGAAGGAAATCTCGCAATGAAAACCTATGGCAACCTACCTAACCAGCGTGGTGTAGTAGGATGATTTCCCTCATCTGGAAAACCCCCTCTCAAAATTTTGATGGATATGGACAAAAGAAAAAAATGTGTCATCTATCTATTGTACTTAGATTAAAATTTTATGAATTTGTTTTTAACATATGCCATTTCCAACGGTTTAAATCAATTTTAATCTTATTTGCAGAGGATCTACGTCATCGCGATGAGAAATATCAAAGGCTTCATGCCGAATTCCGTAACACTATGGAATCTATAGCAATATTGCTCAGTTTACCGACACGATTTGTTGAAGCACATGAAAGTACTATAAAAGATAGAATAAGAGAAATTTTAAGCGATAATAAGGATAAATCTGTGGTAAGTAATTTTTTTATCTCCGAAATAATTAAATAAGCTAAAAGAGATAAATATTTTAAGATTAGTTCCCCTTACACAATGGAAGCGGACAATTCATAAATCCAGTTTAAGTATTTTTAGGCGTACTGCCGCAACAACAGTCAATATACATATTGCAACAAAGTCAGCATGCCACCATTCATGACCCACTTATTTTATCTTTAATTCGCGTGGTATGATATTAAAGGTATATTATGATGAAAGGTGGCTCAAGGGACTCAATCAATTCAACTCAAATTTGCAAACGCATTTTCAGATATACATTTTTAAATGTATTTTCAAATAGGCATTTTCAAACGTTTACCCGAAATATATCCATTTATTAGACATAATTATATTCATTTCATTGCCCCAGACAGACTTTTTTTAACCTAATTTTATGGGGGGCGCGGCCGGAGCACCTCCTCGTGGTGCTCCCTGGTAACGTCCATTTGGACGTCATGCGTCCATTTGGACGGCCAAGATTCCGGCAGGGGGGGGGGGGTCTCCGCGTGCGGCTCTGGTGGCAGAGCGCACGGCGGATCTGACCCGGGGCCAATGGGGCGGATGTGCCTCATGGCACTCCGTCGCCAGGGACGGTTGCGTCACGGCCCGGGGGCGTGACGGGTCGGTCGCTCGCGAGCGGCCAGACCCGGAAGGCCCAAACCGTAATCCTGAGCAGGGGGGTCAGGACCGGGGGTCTTCGGACCGCGGGGAAGAAAACCCCTATAAAAAATTACCCCAATCTTAAGTTTGGCCACTCGGCGAGGAGATGTATGACTGGTGGGTTAAGAAGCGCGTGAGCGTCCAGTCGTTAGAGTGGTAGTCAAGGCAAGACTCAAAAACGTCCAAAAAAATGGCAGAAGTTAATACAAGTAACACTTCACCAGAGGGTCCCGGCCAGGCCGGGGAATCCCTTGCTGTGCCGGTGCTTGCGCGCGGCGTCCATTTGGAGTCGCGCCCAAGTCCCGGCACAGTCAGTCCCCAATCGTATGGGTGGGGGACAACTACTGCCTCAGAAGCTGAGAGCCCGGCTCAACACCAGGTGGCTCAGGGGGGGAGGGGGAACGAGGAGGAGGTGCAGGTGCGGAAGAAGACCCGAAGGACAAAGCCGAGGCGTTCCGCCGCTGCACGAGCCCGCATTAGCGCCAATGCATCGAAGGCGTGGCGGGCGCGGATGAAGGCTGAAGCCATTGCCGCACGCGACGAGGGCGGCAGCATTGCTGCTGCAGGGCCGTCGCGGGACGGGGGTGGCGTTGCTGCCCAGCCGTCGGAGGAGAGGATGGAGACCACTGCAGGGCCGCCGCGTGAGGAGAGCGGCAGCAGCAGCGGGTCCGAGCACGAGGGCGGCATTGCCGCAGAGCCGTGCGTAAGGTTAGCAGGCGAAAGCTCCGAGCTGTCGAGCGATGAGGGCGGCATTGCCGCAGAGCCGTCGCAGGATGAGGGCGGCAGTGCCGCAGGGCCATCCGAGGCATCGGAGATGGAGCTGACGGACGTGGGCGGAAGTGCCGCAGAGCCGTCCGCCGAGGAGAGCAGCACCCCTTGGGTGCTAGTCGGCCGGAGTAGGGACGAGGGCGGTGGATGCGCCGCAGGTAGACAGTTGATAGGCGCGCCGTCAGTTGAGGGTGCAGTTAGGCCGTCGTCGTTGCCGTCGTCGCCGTCGTCGTCGTCGTCGCCGAGGAAGAGGACGGAGGGGGCTGCAAAGGCGCCAGCTCCAGCCCCAAGTGCGAGGAAGAGGGAGGAGGCCCTCCCCCCGAGACCCTGGAAGCGCCCCCTGCAAGAGGGTGGCCGCTCCAACACCGACTCGGAGGGGAGTTCCATCACCATGCCTCCTCCCAAGGTCCCGACCATGCGCCGGGGGCGCAGAGGCCGAGGATCGGTGGTGGCGGCGTGGCCGGGGACACCGGGTCCGGCCGGCCACGGTGGCGAGGTGGCGGCCCTCCAGGCCGCGAACGCCCGCCTTAGTGAGGAGGTCTCCGGCTTGCGGGAACGCAACCGCAAGCTGGAGACGGAGCTATCGGCGGTGCGACGGGAGAACCGCGGGTTGGCCAAGGAGATGGCCGACCTGCGGGCCCAGTTCGCGCGCCTGGCGCCGGCCGCGCCGCCTGTGCCGGCCTCGCCACCGAAACGGGCTGCGCCGGGGAGGGCGGGCCCGTCGTCTGCGCCCGTGGCGCCGGCTGCGCCCGTCGCGGCTGCTGCGCCAGCTGCACCCGTCGCGGCTTCGGCGCTTCCTCCCCTCGTCGTGGTCCCTCCGCTGGCTCGTGGCCGCGGCAGACCTCGGAGGGGGGAGGAGCCGCCGCCCGACGAGGTGCACGGCGTGTCGGAGTCGGCGGTACGCGTGATCCTAGCCCGAGTAGGGGTGATGGTGGATGCGCGTATCGCCGCCGTAGCGACCAGGCTCCCGCCTGAGCCGCCCCTCCGACCGCCGCTCGCCGCGGACAAGGCGAGGCGGCCGCAAGCGTCAGCTCCCACCCCGCTGCCCTGTCAGGGTGGCCGCGTGGTGAGCTACGCTGCGGCCGCGGCCGAGCCCAAGGGGGCCAAGAAGGCCGGCAAGGTGCCGGCTCCCGCCAAGGCCGGGCCGCGGCCGGCGCCAGCGGCTGCACCGCAGGCGCCGGCCAGCGCACCCGCGAACGCTCCTGCTGCGCTCAGCGCTGCTGCCAGGCTCGAACAGGGCTGGCAGGTGGCTGAGCGGAGCAGGAAGGCACGCGGCCAGAAGCGGCGCGGCGCACGCAAGCCACGGCGGCACTCTTGGCCGCCGCTCCCCAGGCGGGAGCCGGCAGAAAGGGGAAGAAAAGGTCGCGCAGGGGCCTCAAGTCGCCGAAGACGGCCGCGGTGGTCATCACCGTGCTGCCTGAGGCGGCTGAGAGGGGCCTCAACTATGAGGCCGTCCTAAAACGCGCCCGGCGGGAGCTGGACGTCTCCGGTATCGGGGGCGTCGAGGCGAGGACCCGCAAGGCCCGGACAGGGGCTCGAATACTCGAGTTCCCTGGGGCCGAGGGCGCGAAGACGGCCGATAGTTTGGCCACGATGTTGAGGGGGCTGTTCGGGCCGGAGGATGGTGTCCGAATCGCCAGGCCTGTCAAGTGCGCAGAGATGCGCCTGACGGGCTTGGACGATTCCGTGACGGTGGAGGACGTCCGGGAGGCCATTATGGCGCGTACCGGATGTGCCTCGGACACCGTCCGGATTGGCACCATTCGCACTGGTCCGGGCGGCGTCGGTGCTGCCTGGGTGCAGTGTCCGGTGGAGTCGGTCAAGCAATTGGCCGACTCAGGCAGGCTCCTCGTGGGCTGGAGCTCGGCGCGGGTAACCGTGCTAGAGCCCCGGCCCGCGAGGTGTTACAAATGCATGGCGGTCGGGCATACCCGACCGACATGCAAAAACTGCTTTGACTGCAGCGGGCTATGTTTCCGTTGCGGTCAGACCGGACACCAGGCGGCATCGTGCTCTGCGGTGCCCCACTGCCCCGCGTGTGCGGCAGGCAATAGGCCTGCCAAACACCGCATGGGCTCTGGGGACTGCAGACCCCCGGCATCGGCCCCGAAGGGGCGGGACGGCCCATCGACCGGGCCAGTCCCCGCTCCGAGCGCGGCCCGATCGCCCGTCAGCGCGGAGGAGGTGACGATGGATACGGACCGTTAATGGACCCCGTATCCATTCGTCTCCTCCAGGCCAACCTCAACCACACCGCCGGTGCGCAGGACGTGTTCCTGCAAGCCATGGCGGAGTGGTTGATAGGAGTAGCCGTAGCCGCGGAGCCGTACGTGGTGCCCGACCGGCCTAACTGGTTGGGTAGCACCGATGGCACCGTGGCAATCGTCGCCTCCACGTCGTGGCCTTCGTCGCCTCTGACCCTTAGGGACAGGGGCGTCGGATACGTCGCGGCGGACTGGGGGGAGATTACGCTCCTCGGAGTCTATCTCTCCCCTAACTGGAGTGTGACCGATTTCGAGGCCTCCCTCACCATCATGGAGGCCTCGTTACGGCGAATGGCATCGCGCCAGGTCTTCGTCTTGGGGGACTTCAACGCCAAGTCCGTGGCGTGGGGGTCTCCCCGGACGAACGACCGAGGACGGGCGATCGAGGAGTGGGCGGCGGCACTGGGCCTCTGTTTGCTGAACAGGGGCTCGGTGCATACGTGCGTGCGACAACGGGGCGGGTCGATAGTGGACCTTTCGTTCGCTAGCCCCGAGGTCGCCGCACGCGTGGGGAGCTGGCGCGTCGTGGAGGAGGTGGAGACCTTGTCGGACCACCGGTATATCCGGATGGAGGTCTCCCCGGTAATCCCGACGCCCAGCAGGGGTCACGGGGCGGATGGACGTCCTGCGTTCCCGCGATGGGCTGTGGGTCGCTTAGACCGGGACCAGCTGGCGGAGACAGCCATCGTTTACTCGTGGCTGTCCTCTGCCAACCAGTCGGACGGGGTGGACGCCGAGGCTGGCCGCATCCGCAGTGCGTTGACGCAGATCTGCGATGCGGCCATGCCCCGGGTACGGCGTCCGCCCCCGAGGAGGGCGGTCCACTGGTGGTCCCGGGAGCTGACGGATCTCCGGGCCGCGTGCATTCGCGCCCGGAGGGCCTACACCCGCAGCCGGCGGCGGCAACGCGACGCGGAGCGGGAGGCCTTGCTGTATGAGGGCTACCGCAATGCGCGGTCGGCCTTCAGGCTGGCCGTCCGCTCCGCCAAGGACGTCAGTCGGCAGGAGATGCTGGACGGTCTCGATCGTGACCCCTGGGGACGCCCCTATCGCGCGGTGCTGAATAAGCTCCGCGCGCGGGGCCTTCCCCTCACCGAGACTCTCCAGCCCAGCCTTCTCACCCGGGTCGTCGAGGACCTGTTCCCGCGGCGGGCGGAACACACGCCCCCGGTCATGGCTCCGCCAGACACTGACCGGGAGGCCGACGACGACAGTGTTCCGCCCATCACGGAACCCGAGATGGGAGTGGCGGTGGCGCGCATGTGCGCAAAGTCCACCGCCCCCGGGCCCGACGGTGTTCCAAACCGCGTGTTGGGCCTGGTCCTCGACCACCTGGGTCCCCGCCTCAGGGAGCTGTTCGACGCGTGTTTAGCGTCCGGACGGTTCCCTGGGTGCTGGAAGGAGGGAAGGCTGGTGCTCCTGCCGAAGCCGGGACGGTCTCCGGGGTCGCCTTCGGCCTACAGGCCTATCGTGCTGCTCGATGACACGGGCAAGCTACTGGAGAGGGTGGTAGCTGCCCGCATCGAGCGGCACCTCGTCGGCACGGGGCCCGATCTGTCGGACGCCCAGTTTGGGTTTAGGAGGGGTCGTTCGACGATCGCGGCTCTGTTGCGCCTGAGGGCCGTGGCGACTGAGGCCGTCACCGGTGGGGGAGTGCTGTTGGCGGTGTCCCTAGACATCGCCAACGCATTCAATAGTCTGCCATTCAGCTGCATCAGGGAGGCGCTCCGGTATCACGGAGTGCCAGCTTACCTGAGGCGGCTAGTGGCAGACTATTTGGTGGGGCGCAGCGTCCTCTGTACCAACCGAGCAGGGGACGTTGTGCGAACGCCCATGACGTGCGGTGTCCCACAGGGGTCGGTCCTCGGACCCACCCTGTGGAACATCGGCTACGACTGGGCGTTGCGGGGGAGCCTCCCGCCCGGGCTGGGCGTGATTTGTTACGCCGACGACACGCTCGTCACAGCCCGCGGTGGGACGCTAGAAGAGGCGGTAAGCCTGGCGACCTATGGCACCGAAGAGGTCGTCAGGCGGATCGAGGCGCTGGGGTTGAGGGTCGCCCTGGACAAGACGGAGGCCCTCTTGTTCCATGGGCGCCTTATGAGCCCTCCCATCGGCGTCTCGATCACCGTCCGATCGGTTGACATCAGCATCCGGGCCCATATGAGGTACTTGGGCCTGGTGCTCGACGGGCAATGGTGGTTCCGGGAGCATTTCCGCAGGCTCGCTCCGCGGCTCGTCGGCGCGGCGTCCGCCCTATCGTGGCTAATGCCGAACGTGGGCGGACCGAGCGCTACGTGCCGACGGCTGTACACGGGGGTCATCCGGTCGATGGCCCTGTACGGCGCACCGGTGTGGGCGGGGTCCTTGACCGTCCGACTTAGGGCCCTTCTGTGGCGACCACAGAGGGTCATGGCGGTCAGGGCCATCCGCGGATACCGCACGGTTGCGACGGAGGCAGCGTGCCTATTGGCTGGGACTCCCCCGTGGGACCTGGAGGCGGAAATGCTCGCCGAGTTGTATCGGCGGGTGTCGGGGGTGCGCGGGGAGGGCGGTGTGATCTCGTTAAGGGATCTCACCGCCTGGCGCGTCGACGCCCGCCGAGACGTCATTGCCCGTTGGGCAGTCCGGCTGGAGAGGCCTCGGTTCGGGGTGCGAACCGTGGAGGCCTTCCGGCCGGTGCTGATGCAGTGGTTGGAGAGGCGGCACGGGGTGCTCTCCTTCCGAC
The DNA here is from genome assembly GCA_032191425.1 of Lymantria dispar. NCBI lineage: Eukaryota > Metazoa > Arthropoda > Insecta > Lepidoptera > Erebidae > Lymantria > Lymantria dispar. The sequence goes on along the minus strand of CM063447.1, from coordinate 18,523,249 downwards.
TAGTGCAGGTGTTGACGGGGCACGGGAGCTTCGCCAAATACCTGCACAGGGTCGTGAGGAGGGAGAGTACACCGTCCTGCCACCACTGCGATTGCGACGAGGACACGGCGCGCCACACGCTCGAGGCCTGCGCGGCTTGGGCAGTGCAGCGCCTTGAACTCGTCGCAATCATCGGTGCCGACCTGACGCTGCCGGCCATCACTAGGGCGATGGTCGACAGCGTCAGGAACTGGGACGCGGTCGCAGCCTTCTGCGAGACAGTGATCTCGCAGAAGGAGGCGGCGGATCGTCTGCGCGTGGAGCGCAGCCTCGATGAGGAGATCCGCCGCCGGCGACTGGGGCGGCGCAGGCGCAATTATCTGCGCCTCATGCCGCCCTAGCCGAGGCCGCGGGTGACGTGACCGGGGATTAGTCCGTCACCCGCCGAGAGGCCGACCGCGTGAGGAAAGACCGACGTCCTCCCCGAGGGGGGGACGTCGGTCGACGGGAGGGTACCCCGCGTAGGGGGTATTCCGTCGGGCCGACCACTGACGACAAGTAAACCTGCTCCGGTGGTCGGCCCAATGACGAAGGCGAGGTGGTTTTCGGGTGGGTTGCGGGAATTGCGTGCTTAGGCCCCTCTGTCGCCCCGGACGGAGTGGTGCGGAGGCGCGCCGACCGCGACCCACCCCAAAAAAAAAAAAAAAAACCTAATTTTATTGTAATTCTCTAGTCTAGCCAATTTCAGATTCTGCTTACTTTCATCGCAGTGCAATAGCACAAGTAATAGCCATATTCTAGGATTAGACAAGATGTCAAAATATTAAAGTTTAGTAACTTTCATATAGATACAACATGTAACATAATTAACGCACACCCTGAAAGTAATTTGTTCAGAATCGGTATCTGGATCGATTTTGAGTGTTTTTTATGTAGCTAATTTTTTTTCTCAAATTTAGTTAGAACTAAGTAAATTACAGTCATCCTAAACAGCTAGCTAAACAGTTCATAGAAACGAAAATGCAACGTAAATCAGTGTATTAAGACTTTTTAAAATGAAATATTAAATTAGTAAGCAAATTTAATCATTCAATTAAAGAAATCTGATACTTATTTCAAGGCTAATAGTCTTTTACAAATACCTACAGTGACAGCCGGGGCACAGCAACACTACAGTACCTACATAAAAGAAAGCCAACGTACCTAATACAAAAATAATTACTTTCTCTTTCTTTCGGCGGCTATTACCTTACAATAGAGCGAGACGACTGCGCCGGCGCCGATCAAAAAAGCCTAAACAACGAAATCAACAAAATATGTTTAGGACAAGTCATCAGTCCCGAAAGTCACGCCGTGTGCACCTTATCGATAAGAGGTCAATTGTAAAGTGCAAATAAAATATCGTAATCCCGCATTTCGCTATGTCTTTTCGGTATATCAACGTTCAATACACGGAAATCGTGAGAACTTTGGCACGGTGTGATGATAATGTGGCACTAGCGTGTAGAACATTTAACGCGAGATACGGTACTAGTGTAGACTGCCGGACTATGTTATCAGCAACACAACGGCTTCGAGACCACGGAACTTTTCGTCCAAACACGGCTATCGACAGGGGAGGCAATATGCGTACACACACTCGTCTTCAAAACGAAATTCTCGATTATTTCGACGAAAGTCCGCATAGTAGTACCCGGGAAGTAGCGCCACGCTTTGGGTGTAGTCATATGCAGATATGACGCACGCTTCGTGGTGATGGCGAACATCCATTCCACCTCAGGCGATGCCAGGAGTTGACGCCAAGTGACTACTTACCACGCTTAGAGTTCTGCCGCTGGTTATTACAAAATTGGCAGCGAAACATTATTTGGACTGACGAAAGTACATTCACTCGTGTGGGAATGTATAATCAACATAACACGCATTTATGGATGCATGAAAATCCACACGCACGCAGAGTAGACTCCTTCCAACATCGATTTTCAATCAATGTCTGGGCGGGTATGATCGGTACACACATACTGGGACCCGTATTTTTACATCTAACAGGAGAATCATATTTACTGTTTTTGGGAGAAACTTTACCTTCTCTATTAGAGGACATACCTCTTGTTAATTTACAAGAGTTATTTTACCAACACGATGGTGCCCCCGCGCATTTCACCTGGAGTGTTCGCCAGCATCTTCATGCCGCGTACGGAGAACGCTGGATCGGTCGCGGGGGGCCTCCTAGATCAGCTGATTTGACGCCACTCGACTTTTTTTTGTGGGGGCGAATTAAATCGCTAGTTTATAACACAGAGACAACAAGTGCCGAGGAACTAAAAAAATAAGATAATAACCGCCTTTGAAAAAGTGAAAAGTGACACTGCAGTATTATCTAAAATAAAACAACAATTATGAAAACGGTCATTAAAGTGCATTGAACAAGGCGGTGGACATTTTGAAAATGTTTTAAAACGACAACGCCGTGTGAGTGCAAATTAAACTGTAAGTTTGTTTATGATCTTTAAATGATTGTAAATATTTTGATTCACACCTTTTACGCCGACTTTATTTAACTTTGTCGTAGGTATTTTGGCGTCTAATAAAATCACACTTTATCAACAGTTTAATCATTCTTATTTACAAATTTTTTAGTTTAACAAATCAGTACCTAATTACGAAATATTGGCTTCACATTGAACAAAATTATTCAATGTCGACAATCCAAAGCCTGAAAAGTGTGATGGAAAGAAGAATCGTAAATATTTACTATCATAAAGCATAATGTAGTTATTTCGTGTACCTATTATTACCAAGTGGGTAATTATTGTCGGGCGGCACTCGGAGTTAGTCAGTCGGTGACCATTTTATTTCCACGAAATGGGAATAACTAATTTCACAAATAAACAATGTTAACGTACATATAATAAATAATATTTGGTGTATGCATTGCGTTTATATCATTATATTCTAATTGGGGTGTTTGAGGGTGTGCGTTAATTATGTTACATGTTGTATATTTTATAATATCTTCAATCTAAGTTTTAAACCCGACTATATAAATACAAATACACTGTGTCAAAATGCTTATTATCTGCCTATTACAAGTATGTAATTAAAAATACAGTCACTGGACGGACGTACAGCATCTCAGACTTAATATTAGGGTATCAGTCACCACTAACGACACCTTAAAATTAGTGTTGCCCAAATGCAAGACCAAGACAAGACTTAGACCAGTCTTGGTCTTGCAACAGCACACCTGGTCTCGTCTTGGTCTTGGTATTGCACACTCGAGTCTTGGTCTTGGTCTTGGTCTTGGTATTGCAGCAAGAGTCTCGCAAAGTCTTGCAAGTCTTGCAGTTGGAATAACGTAACAGTCACTTATCATGGCAATGAAAAATCCAACTAAATTAATCAAATATCATCCTATCCTATCTATCCATCCGCTAGCCTATAGTTGACTATTGAAAATAACCCTTACCACTGGGGAAAATTACTCTCCTATTCTCCTGGTGTTACATTAGACAGAGTTACTACTCCTATGACAAAGGAAGGAATTTCGACCCTGTTTTCTTAAGACGTCACTACACGGGGCAGTTGATACAACAAATTTTATGTCATTTAACATTCCCCCTTTTCAACAAAAACTATTTTTTCAATTTGATTGCCAAGCGACGTAGTTATTTGACCACTGACGACAAGTCACCCTGCTCTGGTGATCGGGCCCAACAACGAGGTGACGTGGGTACGGGTGGGTTATGGGCCCGCGCGCCGTCCTTTCATCGCCCCGGACGGAATGGACCGCGCGTGTGTACCATAGCCCATCCATAAAAAAAAATAATAATGGCTTCCTAACACCATTGCCTCGATCCGATTTGATACGACATCCACGGGTAAGAGAGTGGTGAATTGTATTCGTACTCTGTCCCTACATGGACATTTATGTAGATTAATTGTAGGCATATTTCTATGTCCAACAGTGAACGTCGTTGGGCTAATGAATAAACGGATATAAATATGTATAATGGGCAAGAGCACTCTCGTGATTACGGTATTTTTGTCCTTCAGCCTTTCCGAAGAGTAATTCTGAAAAGCCAACGCCAACATTGGGAATCGATTGGCCAATAGATGGATATCAAGGTTAGATAACAAGACCGATTTGACTTGCCGTGTAGTGACGGAGTAAGAATACAATTCATCACTGCCCTATTTTACCCGCGAATGCGAACCCACGACTAAGGGCTATAATATATAACATCGGTGCAATAGAAGGAAAACTTGACATGAAACCCTGTAACAACATGGCCGATCACCGTGGCGATTCCTCTCCGGCCACGGCCAATTGCCCTCCTATTATGTAGAAGACACGAGCTCCACCGTATATAAGCTGGAATGGTGATTTGAATTAAATGCAAGACCGCGAGACTCTTGCAGGCTCAGTCTTGGTCTTGCTCAAGTCTTGCAGGGCCAGTCTTGGTCTTGCAAAAATTAAGCGGTCATGGTCTTGGTCTCGGTCTCGCATTTCTCGCAAGACCAAGACCGCAAGACCAAGACTTTATTGGGCAACACTACTTAAAATTAGTTTATCCTATATCGTCTATATCTGAATATATTGAAAATTTGTTCCTTTTTATATTATAGCAAATAGATGCATTACGCGATAAGTTGGGCATGGAATCACAACAGTTGGGCAGAACTGCTCACATGCATGATCAGGCTACAACACGCGTAAGAATTTTGGAGGACGAAAGGAACATGCTTGAAGCTAAGGTCCACAAGTTGGAGGCAGAACTTAACTCGCTTGAACTCTCAAGAGATAATTTACGTAAAGATAAAGCAAATGTAAGTTACCTTATACCTTATAACCTTTATAATTTAACAAGTTATTTTGGGGTTTGACATTTGACGTTGATATAATACATAGATACAATTAATCTGTCCCTTTTCTGAAACATTTTTACATCTTAGGACAGATCTTGGGCATTCCCTAGATGAGCATAAATAAATATTATAACAACTTATGCATATTTTAAAGGCATTAAGATAAAGGTATAGATTCTTTTGTGTGGTGACGGAGTAAGAATACAATTCACCACTCCCTATCTTGCCCGTAGATATCGTAAAAGACGACTAAGGGAGATAATAAGCATATAACATCTGTGCAAGAGAAGAAAAACTTGAAACAAAACCCTATTCCAACACATCTGTCCAGCGTGGATAGTAGGTTAATAACCCTCCCATTATGGTGGGGCCTGAGCCTAACAGTGGGATATATAAAGGCTGAGTTAATGATGATAGTTTAGATTTTCCATGTGACGGCGGAGTAAGAATACAATTCACCACAAACTCTTTTGCCCACGGGTATCGTAAATGAAGTCTTAAGTGATATACCATCAATGAAAGAGAATGATAACTCGACATATCACCCTATACCAACACGTCTAATCAGCGTGCTACAGCGTACGACGTATTTAGGCTGAGATGAGACGATGACAGAATTTATGACAAATCTATATCTACTCCCTTTTACAAAAATTAATTGCCTGAAATGAAACTTCAGGTGGGTACCTTCACCTACGTGATCTAAATTTTAGGTACCTAACATCTTAGGCAACTTAAATACTAGTTTACTAATTTACGAGGCTAATGTAATCAACTGTGAACCGCTATATGAACACGTTTATATATGATAGTACACATATTCTCCAAAATTTAAAACGGAATCATGAAGTTCAGAAACCAAAAGTATGGCATTTTTTTGGGGGTTGGTTGCGGTCGGCGCACTCATCGCACCACTCCGTCCCGGGCGACAGAGGGGCGTAAGTACGCACACCCGCAACCCACCCGCGATGCACATCGCCTTCGTCGTTGGGCCGACCACCGGAGCAATTTCCCATTGCATTACAGTTTACTCGAGTTTTATTTAATAAATATTATGAACTCATTTTTATTATTTGGTAAAGATTTTTTTTATATGAGAGTTTTAAGAAACTACTTAGTTTTAATGAGATACAAAATTTAACAAAAATTTCTGTCACATTGCGTCCATAATTGAAAGTTGTAAGTAGTACCTATAGTAATACCCGGACTTAAGCCTTCGTGACTTACACCAACTCGTAGTCGTCATTGCTCGTCATAGTAGTCCCTCGCTCTCCTCTAATTTTTTAAACCATCCACCATATATAACATTATTTTGTATTCAAAAATATATAATATTTTTAGAATATTTATACCATACTATCCCAACATTTAAATTTTAATTCTTTTTTCCTTCGGTTCTTACTTGCCAATCATCTACTCTGAGTTAATTATTGCACCTTGATTTTATAATTCAAAATAAACACATTAATACGATCGCCTAAACAAAATACTTGTTACAGTTTGTTGCATTCCTTGAACGTCTAAGCAGAACACTAAATATGGATGAGTTAACTCAAGACATCGGTATAGAATTGCATACTGAATCTATAATACATCGTGCAGAACAGTTGGCGAGACTTGAGAGCGATAAAATCGTCGACAAGGTCAGTTAAATGCTCTGATTATGCCGCGATAATTTCATATATGGAACTAACGTTCTTTTTATAACAATATGGCTTTTATAATGGCCTATTTGTCAAAATTAAGCAACCTTTTGAGACTCTTAATTTCAACAAAACAAAAAGTAAGTTTAATACATATTGAAAACTCTTACGAGTGTATACAGCTATTGCAATAAAAATTTGTACCTAACTAATTAAACACTAATTACACATACTTTGAAAAAATATATATGAATTACATAAGCTAATTCTAGTTCTAGGACGATAGGTGATTTTACGACGATTACGATTATATATCGATTTGAATCATATTAGAATTGTTGCGATTAACTGCAGTACTACAAGCGATTTCCGTGTGATAACGGGACTAAGAATACCGAATACCATTCACCTACTCACACTACTCTTGGGGAAGATGTAAGATCTTCCCCAAGAGTGGCGTAAAAGACGACTAAGGCAATATAACATGTATATAAATAACTTCTATTCAAGAGAAGAAAAACTTGATATAAAATCTTTTACCATCACATCTGACCAGCGTAGTATAATAGGTAAATTTTCCTTATATTGTAATAGAGGCTCGAGCCCAGCCGTAAGAGGGGTATAAGCTGAGATGAATCGTGTGATTTAGCAATACAATCGTATGAACATTTAAAATCATAAAAAGCGCGCATTTATAAACGCAGTGAAGCGTTCAATCGCGGCACCGGATTAATTTATCACTAATCATTGCTCAGAGTATCTCTTACGCTTAGCAGCTCTGAGTTAGCTTAAAAAGTTGCAGTAAAGTAATTACTTATGTATTGTGTCTGTCAACGTGGTGACGGAATAAGAATTCAATTCACCACATCCCCAAAAAAAAATTACTTACTATAAGACTAAGCTTTATTACAGACTGAGCTTTATTAGCGTTGGGTTGTTGGGTATTTACTTATTTGGTTGGTATGTTAGGTATTTACACCCTTTAGTGGGTCTTTATGCATTTCATATATAGCCTATCACCATACGTTTCTATTTTAATTTATTACGACTTACCAAGAAAATGTTCCATGTGGTAACAAAGAAAGAATAGAATTCATCCCTTGGGTGTTGTAAAAGACTACTAAGAGTTATAATATCCATGCACCATCTACGAAAGAAATGAAACTCTTGAAATGAAATCCTATACCAGACGGGTTGGTAGGACCAGCGTGGGGTAATAAGTCTATATCTTTGTTATTATGGAGGAGCCTTGAGCCCAGTAGTGGGACATATATGACATATAAGTTGAAATATGTGTATATTTTAAAATACTATTATATTTTTTATGAATTTTGCTAAAAGTAAAAAATATTAACAAAAGTAAAACATTTTATTGCACATATCGTTTTTAATTCTGGTAACAGTAAAAAAATCGTCATTTAATAAACCCCCTGTTACCACTTGCGTCATACACGTTGCTATCTAAGCTATTTTAAATAGAATTGTACATTCATTTACATTACATCAAGTACACAAGCTAGTAACAAAAATGTTTCTTATAACGATTGTATCTCCCTTAAAGAATATTTTAATATTCCAACATAGTTAAGTACAATAATTTTTTATATTAACCTTTCCTTACATAATGTAAGTGTATACAATGTTGCAAGCTGTATATATTATGTTTAGCATTGATATAATGTGTTTCCTGTGTGTGCGTGTATATGCTAACGTGTGTGTTTTGTGTAGCTTCTGTATTACGGATACTATGGCACTCTACCGAGACTGCGCAGAGAAAGATCTTTCCATGATTTGCCCTATCTTAAAGAAGTAAGATTTAATACCAATTGGCATGAAAATTTAATCACGTGGGCGCTAGTAATTTAGATAGGTTAGAAAATTAGCAAAAACCCCTTCAGAAATGCTGATAAAATTCCGAACAAATAAAATTCTGACATAGGGTCACAGGACTACTAGCATTTCTTTAAATGCTAATAAAACACGACCCTTTCTTGCACATATTTATTATAAAAGAAAAGAAAATTATAAGAAATACAATACTATCATACAATCTTATTAAAAACTTACACTAACATTAAATTTTAATGCAGTTAGAAATCATTCTTAATAGTCATCATTATGCCAAATAGATATATCGTATTTATAAGAATATTGGTTTTTAATAAAATAAACTTACATTACACACAGTCTCAAAACATATCGAGCATAATATTCTTACTCTTCTGAAACCTAATATGTATGGCATACAGACGGCTTTGAGCGCTGTTCTGTGAAACACAAAAGTTCAGGAAATTTACACCCCGCCCTACATAGTTTATCCTCCATTCCGGAAATAATAATTGTGGCTCTATTAAAAGTATAAATTTCATTACATAAATCGGATATAATCATTTACAATTAAATGTTATGTAGTTGGCACACGCAATATTGTTTGCAGATACGAACGCAAAACAGTCACGCATTGTATTTGATGATAGCGATGCATGATGATAGCGCTGAATCCACGCACCGTTTTAATAAATTTATTGTGATTTTCTATATAATGTATAATATATAATAGTAAAAATATGTCACTGTATTTGTAGTGGTTTTCAGTATCGCGTAGTCAATTAGATAAATATAAGAGAAAATTATAGTAGATTATTCAATGTTCAATAAAATCATACTTCCAAAAAAGTTATACAATGAAATTATACTCTGAGTATATACAAAAGTGAATCTATTAAACTGCTTTTATACAGCATGGAGATCTATACTAGAATTCTAAATTTGATTAATATACCTAGAATACCTACATAAAACAGTCTTTTTTGCGACTAATCGCACCACACATTCCCAACATTGTAACTCCTGTAAGCCAGGATCCACAATGGTCTCCCTAGATCACACCGAGATTTGACCCTCAAGAAGTCCCGGGAGATGATTTTAATTGTCTTGAGACCCGCAACAAATTTAATTAAAAAAGTTAAACAGTAGGAATTTGTAAAATATTGATTCCAATTCCCTCCTACACAATGCGGGAGACGAAGCAAAATTGATTAGTTAGTCAATAAATAATTAGCTGTGCAGCTACGATAGCGCAGCGGCACAGCACCATGGATATGGGAGAGCTTGACAGGGCCTATATGTGAGCCTATAAAACAGCCCTATCTAAATTTGACAGGTAGTTTTCACGTAATCCGTAATCAGCGCGCTCAGCACCAATATTAGCTTCACAGTATTCGTAACGTTATCGAGAGTAATTTGTATGGGTTTTGGAGCAGCGCCTCTATCCTGCGACAACGGTTTGATCCAAATACTAAACAAATTGGTCTCGATAATACTACGAATACTTTGCCGCAAATAATCGTGCTAAGCCCAAAGATCAAATACATTTTTTTATATTCAAACAAAAATATTAAAGAAAACCCTTTGTCAGTACATTTAAAAAAATTTAAATGCGTTATTAAAGTCGTAGCTATATACTTTTTAGAGCTTTATTATTAGTAGTTAATATATATTATAGCATTAACATATTATGTAGTTATAATAATATACCTATTAATTGTTAGCATACGGTTGCCTTACACCAGTTACCAGCTTACTGCGATTTAATAAAATAAGTAGATAATATATTATGATTTTATGTTATAGTTCATTTGTAATAAGTTTTTATCTTATGCGTATATTTCTGAGCTTATTTTTGTTGTTATATTTGTATATTATTGTATAATAAGTTATAATCGTCTTAACCTTGCAGACTGCTGTAGTATATCAGTTGCAAAGAAGAATTAGGATCCTCAGAGAACAGCTACAAAGAAAAGATTTACACCTTGACTTGTTGCGACGAAAGCTTAGTGTGCAAGTGAGTCTCAAACCAAGACGATTGATATTTATAAAATATTAGTCATCAAGATCGATTTTGCTAATTGGTGTTTTCATGTGTTCACGTTTCTGCAAGTTTTATATGAGATCTCTCAATTGAAAACAACGAGCTGTCCAGAAATGCTCTTATTGCTTATAACCGTTAACAATGATCTCATTTTATATCCTAAAATTTAATCGTAATTAAATCCTTGTTTCGTTTGGTGATAGAGTAAAAATAAAATTCACCACCTCTTACCATTCTCTTACCTGTGGGTGTCGAAAAAGACGACTAAAGGATATAATATCCATATAACATCTATGCCTATCATAATAGAATTTAAAAATATATTAATTAAAGTGTTAATATGAATAGAAACGTGCAAGACAAATTGTCTGAAGAAAAATAGTTTCTTCTGGCTAACTATGAATAATTAAAACGTAAAATATAGTACAACTCAAGATTTAACTGCTAAAATATGGCTATATAAAACTCTAACCTAACCGACCCATATGGTGACGGATTAAGAATACAATGTGTCTTGTTTCCTTCATAGGTCTTTGCCTAACAGTGGACAACAGATACGCTGATAAATGTTAATGTAGGGTAGCTTACGACAGTTAAGAAAATATCTCTCAAGGTTTAAAAAATATTTGTATTTTCTTTTAGGAGGAGAGCTGTCGCGTACGGGCAGTACTGCAAGCAGAACGCGATGAGGCTGTGTCGCGCAGTAAGAAGCTAGCGCGACAATGTGACAAGTTACAAGTGCAGCTAAGTGACGCGCGCGCTCAAATACGCGACCTCAACGCACAACTCGCCGACGCCGCGGAGTACAAGGTACGAGTTAAACTTGAACTTTATATTGAAAAGAGAGCTTACAGCTAAGCAGGTAAGCAATTGTGTCACGTGAAATACTCTTAAGTTAGCGCAGAATGAAGTTCCGTTTTAATGCTCACGTTCTCGATTAATAAAATGATAGATGATTATACTTCATTTATTCTTTTGTATGACTTAGTTCTTCTGTTAGTAAAAGAAATTCCTTGAAGATATTTTGCTACTGAAGAAATTCAGTGATTTCATATAAGTAAAACTGCTGACCATCAGATGCCAATTAATCTATAAATAATGCCAATTGGAGTGGTAGGACCACACTGTCGACAGTTATCTGTCTACAGTCGCGGGCCGGTCCGTCCGGGGCAGTACCACGCTCTCGCAGAAAATCGACGTCTGAGTAGTAGCGATTTGTTACTACGCTTCGTTCGGTGAGCGAGAGAGCCGGAAGCCCAACTTTCTGAGGGTGTTTGCGTGTGGAGGGTTTTGGTGGTGCCCTTGGTATCACCGAGCCTCAATGCACGCATTCACACTCCCTTCACTCTCTTCGCGGTAGGCAGCGGCCTTGTAAAGGTCCATGAGCGGCAGCAACACTTACAATCATATGTACTATTTGCTCGTTTGCCACCGTTTGCAATGAAAAAAAAAATCTGCGAACTGAAATTAGAGCCATATGAAATATATTAGTAATGAATCAAAAATCAAAATTATTGTATTGTTACAAGTAAAAATTAATCCCAAGGTCCCTATAAAATCTACGATCAGCATCATCATTATATCAGCTCATATATGTCCCACTGTTGGGCACGAGCTTCCTCCATAATAGGGGAGAAATTGACCTACTATATTACGCTGGTCAGACTGTGTGGTATAGTGTTTTATTTCGAGTTTGAAAATAATAAAAAAAAATAATTTACACCTACAGAATAATTCTGTTAATAACTTGGAAACAGCAGCCCAATCTGGTTACTCACAGACAAAAAAGCAACAACCGGCTCCTGTTTTTACCCAATTACACCCACTAATAATTTAATTTATAATCAAATAGCATGTATGCAATTACTGACTGTAGTTTAAATTAGCCTGTTTCCTCGAAAGATTAAAAAGGAACCGCTAGAGGCAGCACTAGTGAGGAGCGCCCGTGTTTTGTACAATTTGATAAACTATGCGCAAATATTTCATTCATTCTTATAAATAAGTCAGATAACAATGTTCATAAATGACAGATAACATCCCTGGAACGCGCTCGCAAGGTCGAAGAACTTCAAAAGAAAATTGAAGAGGCAGAACTATTACGAACTCGTTACAATCGTAAAGTGAATGTTTTGAAGGAGCAAGTCCGAGCCACTGGCGAGACGTTCGAGCATGAGCGTTCGGCCGCTGATCACCAGCTTACGATCTTACGTGATGATCTTGCTCGCACTAAAGAATCTCTTGCCGAGTGCCAGCGCAGAGAGGCACAACTTACCAGTTTCAGGTAACAAAACTTTGCTAGTATTAAGCACAATATTCTACCACCTAATTGTCAGTAATAAAGATGATTATAAACATATGTATTTATAATCAAATGGCTTGATGTGCTGTGTAGTGGTGGCTACGAATACTATCAACCCTAACATTTAATGTTAAGGTTGATAGTTGATAGGGTCGTGGGTGTAGTAAAAGATAACTAAGAGCTTGGCATCAACTTACACCAACTTCATCTGATGCTGACTAGTGACATTAACAGGGCGGGTTAACGTCAGGTAGGCAGCTGAACATATAATTATTACCAAAATTTTCGCAACATATACGAAGTACGAATACACATTACGTCAAACAGAAGTTAATGGGATAATAGCAGAATGATAATAAATCAAAAGGCTTGTAACATCCATAGTAATACATAGATTGCAAAGCTTTTAGTGTGGAACGCTAACCGTTTCGATACACTTATATCATCACAACCTAAACACTTATGTACCACTTATGTTTGACATGTTTTGCCTCGAAATAGGAAAGAACGAGGCTAGACATAATTTGCTAATGCAGGTTTTTATAGCTTTATTACTATATTTCTAGCAGTGGTCTTATCAGCCTACACCTATTAAACAAATGTATTAGTCTAATTCTTTTCTAATCATTTTTTATATCTTCCATCATCATAGCTCATACATGTCCCACTATTGGGCTCAAGCCTCCTCCACAATAGGAGGGAAATCGACCTGCTATAACCACGTTATAATTCGAGTTTTCATTCTAATCCCTTATAATCCTATTATAATCCCTTGGTCGTCTTTTACGACACACATGGGCAAGAAAGAGGGTAGTAAATTGTATTTTTTCTCCGTCACTACACGGAATCTATATCTTTAATTTATTTATATTTTCTTGTAATCCTCGAACATTTGTTGTAATTGTTCTAGAAATTCGATAGCAAAGTTACTTGGGATCCTAGTACCTGCATCAGTGTCAGATTTCGAAATGGTGTCACGACTACAAAAATTGATCGATGCCCATCATGACTTCACCGTAGTATCGCGTCGGTACGACGACCCTGCTCTACTACGAGCTTCTTCACGCTCACCACCGCCGTCAAGATGTCGAACCCGTACACCAGATCGGTAAGTTTTACCATGATGAGAATACAAAAAAACCTACTACAATATTAAAGTGTAGGAGTGGGATGCCATTATTTTCCTACGGGTAATCAATTTACCGTACACCACAAAAAAGGAAGGAATATAGGACAGGATAATGTGAAATAGGATATCAGGAAGTCTTCCAAGTCTTTCGTGATAAATAGTGTCGAGTACTTCAACTTGAAATGTTTTGCAGGTAACGCGTGATTGGCCTCTAAACGAGGTATCCTTAGAACAGTTCAACTTCAAATTCCCAATAAAAGTAATTAATATTTTCATAGTGTTTCAGCTAATCCAATGAATTATAACCAACAAGCCAAGATTTATTAAAACAGTCCTATCTAATATCGTCATCATCTCGGCGCATATACGTCCCACTACTGGGCTCGAGCCTCCTTCATAATAGGGATATTGAACTACTATACCGCGCCGATCAAACGAGTTAATATAGTTTTTTTTTCGAGTTTTCCTTCTCTCGCATGGGTGTTATATGCATATTGCATTCCTTAGTAGTCTTTTACGACACTCACGGTTAAGAGAAGGGGTGGTAAACTGTATTCTTACTCCGTTATCACACGGCAGATATATGTATATATGAAATATTTTTGGGACGCGGTCGCAGCCTTCTGCGAGACAGTGATTTCGCGGAAGGAGGCGGCGGATCGCCTGCGCGAGGAGCGCATCCTCGATGGGGCGATCCGCCGCCGGCGACTGGGGCGGCGTAGGCGCGAATACCTGCGCCTCATGCCGCCCTAGCCGAGGCCGCGGGTGACGTGACCGGGGATTAGTCCGTCACCCGCCGAGAGGCCGACCGCGTGAGGAAAGACCGACGTCCTCCCCGAGGGGGGACGTTGGTCAATGGGAGGGTACCCCACGTAGGGAGTATTCCGTCGGGCCGACCACTGATGTCAAGTAACCTTGCTCCGGTGGTCGGCCCAACGACGAAGGTGACGTGCAGCGTGGGTGGGTTGCGGGTGTTGCGTGCTTACGCCCCTCTGTCGCCCCGGACGGAGTGGGACAAGGAGCGCGCCGACCGCACCCACCCAAAAAAAAAATGAAATATTTAATTTATTATCATTTAATTTTCATTCTCTGGCCTTTCGACATTCGCTGTTCGACTAGGTCTCTCCAAAGAGGAATAAATAATGCCATAATACCAGGGATATTTGGTTTGTTATCGCAGTTTTTATAAGTTTCATGTATAGAAACCTGTTTTATAATCATATCTTCAGCATGTCTTAAAAGACATGCTTAGCAATAGTCGTTTTTTTACTATTCACTAACGTTCCGCTGTTGCTGCAGTTTGACCCCACATTTTAAATATCCAATGTATCTTAAGATATTACCGTACACAACTGCAGTCTCTGAAGTATCGGGTTCGATTCCCGGACCGGGCAAAATTTTATAATCTTTCTGATAGGAAAATAGCGTTAGTTATTCCTTATAGGGACAGCTACCGTGTAGTAAATATTAGCCGTTTAGACAGATAAAAAAATGTAAACTAGTTATTAAGCATCGTGAAAATAATCGTATGAGCATGAAAAATCTACTACCTATTGTAACATTACAAACAGACACTTCAATTTTATCTATTTGTACAGATTTATTTATTTCTAAGAACAATAATAGACACACAACCACTTTTCTATATATTTACAGAAAAGATTACATTCCATTATAAGCAAACACCACATGACCATTGGCGGCTTATAGATTATAATAAAAAGGAAAACAAAAAAGTAACCATAATCTACTTAGAAAAAAAAACAAGAATCATTAGTTACAAAAAGTTCAATTTTATGAGATACAAACTATCAAAAAACTGAAACCAACTTGTATTCGTATAACTTTATTACCAACCAACCAACCAACTTGTATTCGGTGGTTTTGCAGATTACCGTGAAAGCATATAATGACACATCATTTTTATGTATTATTAGCTGGCCAACACGGATTTGCACGATCATGCATATATAGAAAAGTTGGATAACGTTTTTAAAACTATATTTCAGCCCTTGAAGGCACATATCAAGATCCTTATCTAATTTACTGGTCAATATCTATCTCACAAGTTGAATCAAATAACATTCACAAATAGATCTGAATAAATCTTAAGCTGTCACACGTAAAATGCTATTATCATGTTCGTGCAAGATATTTATATAAAGATGTATGACGAGACACATTTATTGGCAGGTCTCTGCGTTACGATGACTCGGGGTATGCAGATCCAGCATTCGACCTCGACGATGAATTGTACAAGACCCGAGCTGCTTTGTGACAGTCGAGGCGCCGTGCTCGCTTTTAAAGCAATAATGGACACTTAATTTATAGTGATAATTGAGCACTGCGTTATAATTTTATTTATTACAATAGAGAATTAAGAGCGGTGCAATTTTTTTTAATCTGATTTGTTACAATATATCGAAAATGGATTGGTAATGGTAAAATTGGATGACTAAAACAAAATGTCAATAATTTTTGTTTATAACAATCGTCAATTTTTCAATTATGAGAATCCATAATAATGGCAACATGCACTTAGGAAAGATATAATAGTAATTTTTGTAATACACCGAAGATACGGACCAACTATAGGTACAGTATATTACAACAATATATTTTAATGTATAGAATGTAGTCGTTAGATGTACATTTATATCATCTCATCATCTCAACCCATGGGTCCCACTGTAGGGCTCGGACTCCCTCTACAATGGAAGGGAAATTAGCGTGGTACCTGTTATACCGCGCTAGTCAGACGTGTTGGTATAGGGTTTTATTTCGATTTTTCTTTCGAATTTCAAGTAGAAAGATGTTATATGCATATTATATCCCTTAGTCGTCTTTTACGAAATTCATAAGAGGGAATGGTGATTTCTTACTTCGCAATCACACGAAGAAAGTACATTTATATAATCGAAACAAACTTTATAAAAGAGCAGTAATAATATACAGGGTGTATCAGGTTATGGGGCAACTGGTCAAAAGGGGGCTAGGCAATGGCGGTAGGAACACATAAAAAAAATTTGAACGAAAAATATTGATTCGTTTAGAAATTAGAGACATGTAAAGTTTTCAATTTTGTCATCGCTTTTTCGTGTAAATCTGATTGAAATGTATAAAGTCAATGATACTTAATATGCAACATATTCATACTTTGTTAAATATTCATTAGAAATCAATGATTACGTTCACATAAGCAAAACAAACTTCGCTTTAAAACAGCTGATCGGCCTATGAGCGTTGACCGCTTGCCGTTGTACCTACATGTCATTGAAGCGTTTGCGCAATTCTAGGTATAAATGAATGAAATTATACTGTCGAAGCTTTACATGCCTACATGTATTCTGTCTGTACATGCCTACATAATACGTAACATTTAAGGCATAGACTCTAAGACACATTTTTTTGAAATCACTATAACTTTTATGTTATATTGTTTTTTGTGTAATGTACATTCTAATTATGATCTATGACCGTTAAACTACAACATACTCGAACAGTTGTCCCATAACCTGATACATCCTGTATATGTGATAGAAAATATTAGAAACCAGAAAAGGAAAACAAAGTAGTTTCAATAAATATAATTTAATTGACTTACTTTATGTCTAGAGATACTTCATCTAAATTTAAAAAAAATCCACTCACTTTTTCTCGTATCGCGACGATGATGTCGCAAAAAGCGCTAATCGAGTTCTATCACTATGCTTATTTTAAATTTATTATAACTAATACTTAAATGTTATTTTTTTAATAAGATAAACACCACACAGAAATTTCTCTTTACAATTGCCTAAAAATTCAATATCCGTAATGGAATAAACTGAAATCATTTCATATCCGTATCCGTCTCCGAGACTGGTGTTATTCTAATACCCGTATCTGGATTCGAAATTTCAAAACTAGAACATCGCTAATTTAAGCCACTAAACCTCTTTTCTGTGCAGTAGAATTGCTTTCTTTCTTTTACGTCACAACACGGAATAGGAACATAAAATACCTTTAAATATTAATAATAACATTATATATTAATTATAGTTCATAATAGGCCATATTTATTAATATATATTTAATAATAACGTCGAATATATGTTAATTTAATTATGATGACATTCAAAACGTGTAATTTTTCTTGTCTTTAAAGAAGTAAAAATAATTTACTTACACAATTTAATCTAATTTATTTCGCAGCCAACTTTGCCATTTGTCTTTTAAAGCTGCAAGATATTATTTGGTCGCCTAATTATGTTGATCAAATTTGTTAATAAATGTATCTTTTGCTATATAATTGTATGAGGAAGTTGTTCATTATCTTAGGAATGTTATATCGATATTTATGATCTACCTACACTCCCAAATATTTACACGTCAGTAGCACAATTTTAAAACTTAGTTTATATAAAAATTTGTATTATTTAAAAAATAAATAAATTATAATTGTATAAAATTATATAGAATGTGTCTAATCCCATTTATGTAGAACTAACCACTAACCACTCGCCCCCCGCTTTTCTTTGATTTCAGTCGCTTTGCGATATTACGGTACGCGAGTGCAGTCCATGAGGCATCGAATTGGATTCCCAAACCGGGCATCTTTTAGGGGTGTTCCGAGAGGAAAAGTAACCTAAGTTACTCTTTATATAAACAGCTGCCTAGTAGTAAAATATTATCAAATTCAGTCCAGCCGCTTTGAAGATTACCCGGCACAAACAAACAGACAGACAGACAAAAAATAGGCATAGGTGTTTTGCAGATAACCGTGGCAGCATAATAAAGACTTCCTATTTTGACATTACGAACAGATATTTCAATTATATTTATTTGTATAGATATAAACACTGCATATAACTACATATCTTAACTAATAATATATGTATGTGCAAAAGTTTCTTTGTTACGCTTTCATACCTCAACTACTGCACCGATTTAAAAAAAATGCACGAATAGATAGCTACATTATCAGCGAGTAAGATAGGCTATAGTATATATCCCAGTATTCCGTCGGCAATGGGCACTACGCGGGTGAAGCAGTTAGCATTTACTAGTGTAATAATTTGTAGGTATTAACCCATCTAGAAGAATCTATTAATTTGTTCCATTTTGTAGACTAAGTTACGTTACTCATATTTTAATATTGTCTTCCATTTTTATGTTTTACAAGGTATTAATTTTAGTTTTTTTAATATTGCTAAGTTTATTTAAATGCTGTTACTTTTAAACCGCCTATTTTTAATCATTTCTTACATACAATTATTAAATCATGTAAACCAATGTTAATAATCATTAAATGTCGTGGTCACGTTTTATTAAAATGTTATCATAAAACTAGAACTACTGTAACAATAATTACCAAACAAAATTATGTATAGTTTGTTTTTGAATGATATTTGACGGTCATATTATAGTGAGGGAATTTGTACTGTGACATTTAATAGGTACATTTTCATGACCCCAGTAATTAACGTCAATATAACGAGCAAAAACATTTCTAAATCACTTATTTTTTAAGATATACGTTTGTAATATTAGAAGATTAGATATTTCATATCTTTTAAGTGTTCAAATATGAAAACACCTAATTTGTGAATAACATTTAGTAGTAAGATTGTAAAATAAACAATTAATTTATAAGAATATAGAACTCATAAAAATTTATGTTTTACTAAACTGCCTGAATTCCTACAGTCGTTAAAATATCTTAACTTTTTAGAAACAAATTAGAAACCTAGATACTAGACAAATTTAACTCTAGATTCTTTTTGGACATCTGTTACTATTGTCAACGTCCGTCCTCCATAATGCACAAAAATCAAGGCACGCTCATAAAATTATATTGAAATCGTTTAAGCGGTTTCCAAGAGTATTATTAGAGCAAATGCCATCATGCAATATTTTTTTGGGACGCAGTCGCAGCCTTCTGCGAGACAGTGATCTCGCGGAAGGAGGCGGCGGATCGCCTGCGCGAGGAGCGCAGCCTCGACGAGGAGATCCGCCGCCGGCGACTGGGGCGGCGTAGGCGCAACTACCTGCGCCTCATGCCGCCCTAGCCGAGGCCGCGGGTGACGTGACCGGGGATTAGTCCGTCACCCGCCGAGAGGCCGACCGCGTGAGGAAAGACCGACGTCCTCCCCGAGGGGGGGGACGTCGGTCGGTGGGAGGATACCCCAATAGGGGGTATTGTCCCGTCGGGCCGACCACTGATGTCAAGTAAGCCTGCTCCGGTGGTCGGCCCAACGACGAAGGCGACGTAGTTTTCGGGTGGGTTGCAGTAATTGCGTGCTTAAGCCCCTCTGTCGCCCCGGACGGAGTGGTGCGGAGGCGCGCCGACTGCAGCCAACCCACAAAAAAAAAAAAATTATGCAATATTTTTAGATATATATTTTCGTGTATATAGTTATTCTAAAGACAAATATATTATTTAATCGTTAGTACACTAACAAACACCAACAAAAATTACTGGTCTTTAACGAAATCGTATATCGTAATCAGAATTTCAGACCCAAATCGATGTTAATATTTTGCCTTTTTCTCTCTTTATCCTCCTTAATAGTAGGTGTAAGTATTATCATATACATTGAAAATTCGATTATCCAGCTCTCAGTGATACGGGTTCACGATTATCCGCACTTCCAACCGACATTGCGGACCGGCCACTAGTTTTGGACTAGGCCGGCGGCGAGCCGCGGGCGGCTAGGTCTGCGAGCGGCGCGGCGAACATGCCACCTACATTTAAGTAGCGCTTAGTGGCTGGGATCGGGGTGAAAGAATTCCAGAGGGATTGCATGCTTCGACATAAGCTCATATTTTAAGCTATTTTGACATTTAATTTTCCAAAAACCTCTGTTTTATTTCTTCCTACAACATTTTTCTTATATTATTAAACTTAAACTATGAATGTTTTGATATCTATATATACAATAGAATTAAATTTTCCATATTCTATATTCATATACACATAATGCCGCCGTCAAAAAGGTCGTAAAAGGAGGCTACGTAAAGACAGAACGAGACCGATGCTACCCCTGACTCACTACCCAGGCGACAGCCATGTAAACGACACCGGTAGTGCGCGCGTTTCTTGCTCTATAACATGAATCCAGCTTAACCGAGATCGCGTGTGACTGGATGGAGAAATAGTTGGTCACCCGCAGAAGGGCTGACCGCCTGAGGGCGACGCCTGAGGAGGGCGTCGGGGAGGAACGGTACCCGAAGCTGGTCTGGTCGCGGACAACAAGGTACTCGGTACCAGTAGTCCGCCCAATGCCGAAGGGATGGGAATACGATTGGTTATGAGGCCCCGCGCCGCCCATGTGTCGTCTCAGGCAAAGTGGACGGTGCGTGTACTGACAATAGCCAGCCAAAAAACAAAATAGCATGATTAGATAGGCCTACAGGCCTCACCACCAGAGGCCGGGGTGTTGGTGTCGAATGTAGAAAGGTGGCTCTCAACGTTCTCACGTATGACGGCAATGTGGAGCCGTTGATGGTTTTAGTGGGTATTCAGAGTATTCTAGCAACCGGCAAGTACCGCATAAAAATAAAAACAGTTGTCATTTCTCGGATCAAGTGAAGTTTAATCAATTTTAGTGATACCTTCCGTCAGACTAGTTTATTGTCTAATATTGAATACTTTATTGTGCTTTCAAAAAGTAAAAATCGACTGTAATTTGACTAAATGTCATTTTAATAGAAATAAGTCGGTCTCTTCCTGTAATAATTTTAAGTAATCAAATTATTATAAGGTAAAGACGCTATTAGCAAGGCTATAAAAATGAATACCTACATAATAATTACGTATACTTTATTATGAGAATAATTCCGTACATTAAATCAAAAATTGTTAATACAATTTATTTTGCTGGTAATAGAATTACGTCTTAGAACAAAATATAGTATAGCTGACCTAACAGACGTTGTTCTGTTCAAATCTAAAAAAATAGTAAAAGGAATTCTCCTTGAAATCGATGGCAGCGCCACCTATCGGTTCCAATTATAATTCTTAATCATTTTCATATCCATCAGAACAACCACAAAAAAAACATCAAAATCGGCACAGGCGTTTAGAAGGAGTTCAATTACAAACACACGAACAGAAGATTTATATAAAGATGATTTTTGATGTTTACGCGAGCCATTGTAGATAAAACTAATGTTACAGATTTTATCGCGGTTGTATTTGATGTTTGATTGCCCGGCGTTACGAACACATAGTTCACGAACGCTGCAGTGTTCGAAACGGCGGACAATCAAATACAAACGGGATAAAATCCGTAACAATAGTTTATTTAAAATACTAATAATATAACATCACATAATACCAAATTTAATGATTACTTATTAAGATTTTATCGTTACGGTAGCACTTAGTATTCAAATGCGAATAAATAAATATATGTGGGTACATTGAAGTACATAATTGCTTTATTTGTATATTTTTCGACACACCCGATCAGTATTTCATATAAGGTCTAATTAACATAATGACTAAACGTTACTGGACGGTCATTAAACTTATTGGTTTTTCTATGATTTATCTAGGCGAGTTATACAGGTATGTTTGACTAAAATAAGTTATACCTACTGATTACTATCACTCAAATTGTATTGTGGTTGTATATTTCCGTGTGGTGACCAATTAAGAATATAATTCACTTCTATCTTGCCCGTCGATGTCGTAAAAGACGACTAAAGGATGTAATATGCATATAAGATCTGTACAAAAGAAGGGAAATGCGAAATAAAACATTATACCAACATGTCTGACCAGCATAGTACTACGACCGACTAAGACCTACTAAGGTCGATTTCTCTCCTATTGGGAAGAAGGCTCGAGCTCAGCAGTGGAACATATAGGAGCTGTGACAAGACAAAATTGTATTGAGGAGAAAACTTCAATTGACAATGAAGAACAATCGCTTTTGATTTGGTTCATAGAAACAAGTGTTTATAATATTATACCATTAGCTACTATCCACTATAGCTAACGAGATGGACCTCGTCAGTTTCATCTCAGCTCATATAAATGCCATTGCTGGGCTTGAGCCTCCTTCACAACAGGACCGCAACTCTTATTTTATAGTGAACTAGAAATCCGCCCTCGCTTCGCTTCGGTTATAGGTTATAGTCGTTTTACCCGCGTAGTTCCCGTTCCCGTGGGAATATCGGGATAAAATATAGCCTAGTTTACGCCCTGATATTATAGCTTTCCATTGGTGAAAGAATTTTTGAAATCGGTCCAGCCGTTTTGAAGATTACCCGGAACAAACAGACAGACAAAAATTTTTTAATTGCTATTTTAGGCATAGGTGTCGTGCAAATAACCGTGTGAGCATGAAAAAAATCTATTATTTTGACATTACAAACCGACACTCCAATTTTATTTATTGGTATAGATTATCTATGACCGCAACTGACCTACTATAGCACGTTGGTCGAACGGGATGATTAGAGTTTATTTCAACTATCGCTTCCCTTGCATAGATATTATATGCATATTATATTTTTCCGTGTGGTGACGGAGTAAGAATACATTTTACCACACCCAATCTTTCCCGGGGATGTCGTAAAAAACAGCTATGGGATATAATATGCATATAACATCTATGCAAGAAAAGGAAAACGCGTCAACCCTATACCAACATCTCTGACCAGCTTCAATTTGGCTTGCATTGTTGAGGAAGCTCGAGCCCAACTCTGAGACATATATGAGCTGTGATGATGATGATTATCCTTTACAACGAGCGAGATATGGGGTGATGTATTGTATTCTTACTCGATCAATAAGCGTAAATTTTTTCACCTATATTTACTTACTAGCAATCCGCCCTCGCTTCGCTTCGGTTATAGGTTATAGTCGTTTTACCCGCGTAGTTCCCGTTCCCGTGGGAATACCGGGATAAAATATAGCCTAGTTTACGCCCTGATATTATAGCTTTCCACTGGTGAAAGAATTTTTGAAATCGGTCTAGCCGTTTTGAAGATTACCCGGAACAAACAGACAGACAGACAAAAATTTTTTAATTGCTATTTTAGGCATAGGTGTCGTGCAAATAACCGTGTGAGCATGAAAAAAGCCTATTATTTTGACATTACAAACAGACACTCCAATTTTATTTATTGGTATAGATTAAACCCCGTATTGGAGTTGGCTTGCTGGCTTTTTTTGAAGATTATGACCGACCGGGTGACGGAAGGAACGCCATACTATAACCTGCCGGTCCTACCGTAAACATATACCGGTACCCATGTACAAGTAAATATAGTTCAGCCTGTATATACATATGTGTAAGTACTTAATGTGTATAACTAATCACGTTCAATGTTAATGCCATTTACAGTGATAATCTTGTTTAATAATATAGCTGAGTAAATTGAATTTGACCTCGATAAAATTTGAGTATTTTATTTTGAAGTACCTATCTATATTTGGACAGAAAAGGAATCTGGTCTATGGATTGCAGAAGGTATTAAGTGTTTTGTACATAAATCTAAAACAACAAAACATATATCTTAACTAATATTATAAATGCGAAAGTATGTTTGTTTACTACGCTCTCACGCTTTAAAAAATACACCGAAAAAAGTATATCACCAGTGAAAAGCTATATTGGGAGCTAATAAGTAGGGTATATTTTGTTTCGAGCCTACTTCACAATAGGAGTGATATTGGCCTACTTATATCATGCTGGTCAAACGTAAATAGGATTTTATTTCGAGATTTCCTTCTCTTGCATAGAGATTATATGCATAAGGGATATACTTAGTCGTCTCTTACGACACCCACGGACAAGAAAGGGAGTGAATTGTGTTCTTACTCCGTCACCACACGGAAACTTGTTATATAATTATATCTATATGTGTTTAACATACGATTGCAAACGATATGGATTAAGCCTGTTTACATCCAATCTAAAACCTTAGACCTAAACGCTAGCTTGGATTGCATTTGTATTTTATGTCAAATACAATAGTTCCTTCACAATAACTACCTCTGCGGCCCGTTGTGTAAAATATTGTTTCTACCCTCGGAAAAAAACCAATTTATTTTCAAATAAATTACAGGTAGATGTAAATATTAGCTACTTAAACTATTTCTTATTAATCAACTCGTGTAAAGGTCAGACAGAGAACGTTCGCGGGTTCAGACGCTAATTATTATTGTAATTTTATATCAATATCTTCGTAATGTATAATATCATAATTTTCGTGCTGTTTGTCAGTCCTGGTAAGTAACATCTGTATATTTATAACAAGGAAGACTAATATATATATTTTACTGACTTTTTATTACATATTCTGGTACCTCGGTAGTTATTAATATAAGCCAAAGTAAAGTGAGAACATAATTTGTTTGTATTAACTGCGTTAGAAGTGTAGTGACGGAGTAAAAATACAATTCATCACCCCTTTTCATGCCCATCAGTGTCGTGTAAAGGACAACTAAGGGATATAATATGCAAATAACATCGATGAAATATAAAGAAATCTTAATACTTTTATATCTACTCCAACCCGTCTACTCCGCGGGGTATATAGTAACAAAATTTCCTCTTATTGTGAAGGAGGTTGGAGCCTAAGAGTGGAACATCATCATCATCATTTCAGTTCATATACCTCCCACTGCTGGGCTCGAGCCTCCTTCACAATAAGAGGGAAATTGAAATTACTAAACCACGGTGGTCCGACAGGTTGGTATAGGGTATTATTTCGAGTTTTCCTTCTCATTCATAGATGATATTTGCGTATTACATACCCTAGTCGTCTCTTACGACATCCACGGGCAAGATAGGGAGTGGTGATTTGTATTCTTACTCCGTCACCACACGGAAGTCTTACTCCGTCACCACACGGAAAAGTGGAATATATATTAGCTGAAATAAGAACTGCTTTATAAATGAATATGTGTTGTAATATTTAAAATAAGATATGTTTGGTATAAAAATAAAATAATCCTTTAGCCACAGATTGCACAGACTCTATGACATTCTAGTAGGCAGGGCTATAATTGAAAAGTGAATGTTGATTGGCAGATCTATATATAGGTAAAACTATAAGTGTAGTATTACCAGGAGTAGGATATGTGAACTTGTTCAAAGAAATGATTCAATATGTACATATTTTAAATGTTTTACTTTATGTTACTTTTAACAGTACTGACGCGCCATGTTATGCCACGTTTCGCGGACCTAGATGAAGAGGACCAACATTTATACAGAGCTGCATACGACACCCCTTCCTACGACCACGAAGAGTATCAAGAAGATGATGACCTTCCCATTGGCAAGCTGGACTTGCTCAATGACGCTTTATGGGCTGTCAAAGCAACACTTAAAGAAATAAAAGCCTTTAACAAAGCTATGGCGGCCAACCTACTGGCGACTAAATTGAAAGTAAAAGAACTTTTGGCATACAATTTAAATATGAAGAAACATCACCATGTGGACATAGAGAAGAAAAAACCCAGCTATAACTATCAGGTAAATACGTACCTACACTTTTTTAGACAAAATGTTTCTCGTTATATCAAGGTCGATATGAAACACTCACGTTTAAATGATTCTCTAGAATGTGAATTAGATACTCCATGCAGGTAAGCTAGTGTAACGACATTCTAAATAATTTCTGAAAAAGTACAGCTTCTATTCACTACAACCGTTTCTGTTAGACAACATATTAGAAAACATTACCTATTTGCTAATAAGTTGATCTGTAAGAGTTTTCCTGTGGCTACTATCCGATAATAGATACGATTAAGTACATTAAACTGAAACTTATGAAAATCGTAGTTAATATAGTAGACACGTGAAGAAAGTCGACGCTATTAAAACCTTGTCTATCAAACAAGGTCGCAATAATTAAAATAATTTAAGTGAAACGGTTTTATTCAATCTATACTACTCATATATATATACGTCCCACCATTGGGCAAAAACCTTGATCCACCTGTCCAGTTGTGATTTTATTCTTACTTATGTCCTTTACAACCTCGGCGGGTAAGGAAGAAGGGTGATTGATACAATGTACTTTTTTTATAATTCACTGTGGGTAGTTTACTATCTACATATTCAGGTATGTAACTTTTTAAGTCAAATGTAATTATTTAAATGGGAGGAAGGAAAATATGGTTTAAACATTGCAATTTCAATCATTTTGCTGCTTATTAGAGTTTCCTAATGATAAAAATTTACTCGGTAGTCACTGCATGTATTTCTCATACTGTTTTTGTTTTTCATAATAGCGGGCAAGCAGCCGTGTTTTCCGTATGGTGACGGAGTAAGAATACAATTCACTAACCCCTATCTTGTGAGTGTCGTCAAAAATGAGTACGGGATATATGCATATTATATCTATGCAAGAGAAGGAAAACTTGACATTAGTGGTAGGACAACACACTGACAGGTGTCTGTCTACAGCCGCGGGTCGATAGGTCCAGGGTAGTACCACACTCTCGCAGAAAATCGATGTCTGAGTAGTAGCAATTTGTTACTGCGCTTCGTTCGGTGAACGAGAGAGCCGGCAGCCCAACTTTCTGAGGGTGTTTGCGTGTGGAGAGTTTTGGTAATTGCGTTTAGTATCACCGAACCTCATTGCACACATTCACACTCCCTTCACTTTCTTCACGGAGAAACGTCCTTTAGTGGCAGCAACACTTATCATCGGGTATACTGTTTGCTCGTTTGCCATTGTTTGCAATAAAAAAAAAAATAAACCCCTACACCAACCTGTTTGTGGATTAGAATCCCAATCTTCTTCTGTCTATTTTCTATATCATCATCTCAGCCCATATACGTCCCACTGTTGGGCTCGGGCCTCCTCCATAATGGAAGGGTGATTGACCTACTACACACCACGCTGGTCAGAGGTGTTGGTATAGGGTTTTATTTCGAGTTTTCCTTCTCTCGCATAGATGTTATTATGCGTTTTATATCCCTTAGTCGTCTCGTATGATCACCCACGGGTAAGATAGGGAGTGGTGAATTGTATTCTTACTCCGTCACCACACGGAAATTTTACTACTATTTTCTATATACTTTTTTGTATTCAGTTTCTTTTCATCATCATCACAGCTCATATACACACTGGTCAGACGGGCTGGTAAAGGGTTTTATTTCGAGTTATCCTTCTCTTGCATAGATATTATATGTATTTTCGCTACTATATAATATCTATTATTATATAGTGGTGAATTGTATTCTCACTCCGTCACCACATGGAAACAGTTTTTTTTATGGAGCATAAAAAATTTCATATGAAAGGTGCATTGTTTGTCTTCAACTTTGGTTATTCCCTCAAGAACAATGACTCAAATTCTCAAATTTACGATTTTTTTTAAGGTAACTGTAGATAAGAATAAAGATTTCCTTTACATTTTCATATAAAATATTTTATATATATTTTAACGTTGCTTTTCCTTTATTTATCGCTTTAAAACACGCCGTTGAAGGAAATACCCGATTTCATAATCATTCGTTTACAAAGGAGTAAGTTATTATGTACATTTAGAACAAGAATCTAGCATATTGTTAATGTCGGCAATGAACCACAGTTCGTGCCTTTAATTTATATTTTGGCGAGACTACAATATAAAATGATTAGTAGTGACGGGATACCATAAAATTGGTAATACGTTAGCAATTAAATAAATTTAAAATCGTGGGCGATATTGAATTGCCTGTAATACAGTATAATACGCTTCTCTTCCGCACTTTTGGTATTCAAATGATGAAAT
This sequence comes from Lymantria dispar, assembly GCA_032191425.1. Taxonomy (NCBI): domain Eukaryota; kingdom Metazoa; phylum Arthropoda; class Insecta; order Lepidoptera; family Erebidae; genus Lymantria; species Lymantria dispar. The sequence continues at coordinate 18,494,728 of CM063447.1, read as the reverse complement.
ATCTTAAAGATAAGCGTATATTTATGATAATGGTTCCTGTATTGATATGAATATATTACTGTCCTTTTTTGGTGAATTGTACGCATTTATTGATTCTCTCAACTATCAGACGTATGACTTAGGGTTTCGTACCCAAAGGGTAAAAATGGGACCCTATTACTAAGACTTCGCTGTCTGTCCGTCCGTCTGTCTATCACCAGGCTGTATCTCAAGAACTACGCTAGCTAGACAGTTGAAATTTTTACAAATTATGTATTTCTGTTGACGCTATAACAACAAATACTAAAATTAAAATAAATATTTAAAGGGGGCTCTCGTACAACAAACGCGATTTTTATAGATAATACGGAACCCTACGTGCGCGACTCCGACTCGCACTTAGCCGGTTTTTTATTTAATAATTGTGTTTGTCAAATAATTACGCTTATAAATTCATGGCTGGACTAATTTCTCTATTTTAACAAATGAATAACACTTTAAAAACTTTATTTGCTTCAATATCTATCCCGCGTCCCACTCCTGGCCTCCAAAAAAGAAGGGAAATTAACCTACCATATCACACTCGTCAGAGATGTTGGCATAGGTTTTTATTTTGAGTTTTCCTTCTCTTGTATAGATGTTATCGTCATTATCGTCATCATCTCAGCCCATATATGTCTCACTGTTGGACTCGGGCCTCCTCCATTGTGGGAAGAAATTTGACATACTACACCAGGCTTATCCGCATACCACGCTTATCCGTGTAGTGACGGCAAAAGTATACAATTCACCACTCCTTATCTTGCCCGTGGATGTCGTATAAGACGACTAAGGGATATAATACGCATATAAAATCTATGCAAGAGAAGTAAAACTCGAAATAAAATCGTATACCAACCTGTCTAACCAGCATGATATAGTACCTAAGGTTAACTTTCCTTCTATTGTGGAGGAGGCTCGAGCCAAATAGTGGGACGTATATGAGCCGAAATGATAATGATGATACGCTGGTCAGACGTATTGGCATAGGGTTTCATTGCGAGTTTTCTTTCTCTTACTTTAATGTTATGTGAATAACCCTTAGTCATCTTTTACGACACCCACGGGTCAGAGAGGGGATGGTGAATTGTATTTTTACTCAGTCACCATACGTAAATGGTGTTGATAGATGTTATATTATATATCATATGCTTTATGTGTTTTTCACAACACCCACGGGAAAGATGGCGGGTGATGAACACTACATGGAAAATATTATTATTTACTTATTTTTAGTCACTTGTTTTTTAAATAAAATTAGTTTAATGTTTATATCTATGATGTTATCTCGATATATTTATATTCGAAGTTCTTGGTAGGTTATGGTTTGGAGACAGACTGTCCTTTCCTCCTAACGCAACTCGAGCGCCCACTGGCATGGATAAACTGATGCACATGGCCCACTAATAGCTATCGATTCTATAATACACCTACCTGGAAACAACTCAACTAAAAATATTAATCGTAGCACTCGTTGCAATTTAATATATCAAATTTGGCGAATTTTCAATCGGAACGGAGAACGGCACTTGCGTTGCAGATCCCGTAGAACGTCTCGTTGATAATTACTACCCCTATAAGTAAAATTTAGAATAGTAAATATAATTTACGTTTTTCCAGGCTTCATCATACCCGCAATACAACACGCAGCCGCAGTACGGTACTGAGTACCACGAACAACAATATGCACCTCCTCAGCACACCCATGACCCTTATTATGGTCATTAATAAAACTACGAAGCTTTAAGATTGGCACTGTCTTCGGCATCTCTGTATTATATTCTATATGTCTTTAAAAAAAGCTTAGGACCAAGATAATAATTATATATTTTACAATTTATTCTAAATTTCTGCTAATTTCAGATATGTATCAAAATCGCAATTAATTTTATCATATTTGTGAATACCGGTGCTTTTTAACAACAAAGCAATTTTCGGAATATTTATAAATTTATATCAGTATACATAATATTAATAATGTGCAATAAATTAATAAAATAAATAAAATTCGTAACTATATTTTAATAAAGTAAAAATTGATTTCAAATTTTAATAAAAATAAAATATGGGTTGTTATTATTTATTTCCTAATTTTAGAATATCACTTTACTATGTATACTGTAAATTACCTGCAATTCGATTAAAATGCATTACAAAAGAATTGCAGAAGCTGAAATGAGGACAAAGCAAGAACTATCTGACATTGTAACATTGTAATTTGCAGTCATACCTGTCTAATAAATCAATACACAATCATTTTGTATATAATTGTCTGGATATTATCAATAAATTGTTACTGCGTAAAATGCTCTTTGTCTCATCATAGAAGCAAAGTTACATATTCTGGTGTGGTCGGCATGACTGGCACGTCATAAGAAAGTGCATTAATAAAATAAATTCTTAATTGTTAAGGTCACCAGTACTGTTGAGCGGAGTAGTTGAACGCGGCGCGCGCAGAGACCACTCGTGTAGTAGAAGCGAATCGCTTTTTGCCAAGTAGCGAAATTGAGGATCTCGCTTAGTTTTACATTGAGAGTCTAGAGCCGCCCAAAACAACCACCGTTTCCGATGTGTTCCGAATAACTCCGAATTACTGCAACAATAAGATGTTTTTGTTCCTAATTCCTATTAGAGTGGACATGTCTTTATCCATACAGTAATACTGAATAGTGTGTTACTTAAAGTGCGGCGTTGTCCAGCTACGAAATGAGTTACAAATTAATATGGATTTTTCTTTTGGTATGCATACTTATTTTATTTTTATGATATTATTATAACCTATTTTCTTTTTGGTTAGGTAAGTATATTTTCCATATTGTACTTTGCCGTGTTCTACTTATGTCGTTAATATAATCTATTAACATATCAATTTTAAGGTGATTAATTAGCAATAGACTATATTTAGTACTATTCTATTTACTCCTTTTTCTGAAAACTTGTTATGATATTACCGCAACCCTCCGATCTTCGTGGATGTCAGCAGATTCTTGCCGGATGTAGAGATAAAAGTAACACCGACTATGGTCTAGTCTTACCCCGCCATGACATCCGAAGCAACAGAAGGATGGAATGAGGAACCATCATTCTTTGCCAAATTAGCAGGTTATTACCGTTACCTTGACTTCTGCAGCTCGCTTAGCTTCCACTATAAAGTCTTCGTTTGTCTGACAAAGACGTACCCATGAAAAGTTTACTCAAATAAGACAACATCAGGGGTGAAAACAAGGCAGTGAGAAAGCTACCATGCGATCCCTCTGACTCTGCTTCCTTTGGAGAAAAAGGCTAGAAAAAAGCCTAAAAGAAATATAACTAAAAAAAGTATATTTACTATCCCAGCTCATACCCATCCCAATGCTGGGCTCGAACTTTCTCCACGAGAAAAAAGAAATTGACTTACTATGTCACATTGGTCAAACATGTTGGTAAAAATTTATATCAAAATATTAAATCGAGTTTTCTTTCTCTTGCATAAATTTATTGTTTATCATCGTCATCATCATCATCATTATCACACATTATATACGTCCCAATATTGGGCTCGAGCCTCTTCCACAATGGAAGGTAAATTGACCCACTATATACGGGTCAAACGGGTTGGTATAGAGTTTTATTTCGAGTTTTCCTTCCTTTACATAGATCTTATATGCATATCTCTCAGTTGTCTTTTACAACACCCAAGGATAGGATAGGGGGTGGTGAATTATAGTCTTACCTGGTATTGTTACCACATAGCAATCGAACCAAAGAATGTACAACCTAAAATTTTTTACCTATCTCTTATTACTAGTATATGCTGATGATACGACAATTTTTACAAACATAGCTTAGTATATTGACGTAAAAGTGTTCATAAAAATCTGAAAACTGGAAAACTGGTGAAGTAATAACGTTTGGAACATTTACCAGTATAAATAATGTATAATGGCAGCTGTTTCTATCTCATATTTTACCAACCTCTTACTTGTCCAACGAGCATACATCGTAGAAGGTAAGGTGAGGGTGATTGTAAGTCGGATCACAAAGCATCGTCTCAATATATGATAGACTCATTACATATTGAGAATGATTCAATATGTACTCTTTTTTCATAGTACATATTGCAACAGTTTTGACAATAGTTTTATCACCGGCCGCCTGCTTGACCTCAATTGGATTGGATGTAATTTTTAACCTGATAGCATCAAATGAAGTGTAGTTGTCTTTCCTCTCGTAGTTTTATGACATCCACGATCAATTCCAGGGTTGGTAGAATTCGTAGCCGCTACCACATAGCTTTATCCTACTAATATTATAAACGCGAAAGTTTGTATGTATGTGAGTATGTTTGTTGCTTTTTCATGCAAAAACTACTGAATGTATTTTTATGAAATTTTTCAATAATATAGTTTACATATCAGAATAACACAAAGGCTATAATTTTTTCCCGTTATTCCCACGGCAAGGGGAACTGTGTGAATGTGGGTAAAACCGCAGGGCGCTGTTAGTATACTATATTTTATGCGTCACAATAAAATAATTTTAAAATCAGTGTCTTAGATAACATGTAAAATCCTCGGCTCTGTGATCGTTATCTTTCCCCGTCGCGTTCAACGTTTCGCCGTTTACGATACTTTTAACGCGACAATTATGTGAATAAAGAAATATAGAATATCGTATATATAAATTCACTGTAAATATATCTTAGTCCATCCATCCACCAGCCCGTAGACGCTAACAATTGGACATAAGTCTCCTTTCAATAATGTACAGGGCAGTGCTGCTGGTCCTGCGCCACCTGCATCCAGCGTCACCCTGTGACGTTCAAAATGTTGTCAGTTCACCGTAACATGTCCATTTTTAAACTGGGTTTAAAACCTAACGATCGCGAAGTTTTATTGAAAAGTTATTTCTACTTTATGACATGTAAAGTTATATTGAGATAGCATACGTGCAAGGAAATCCTTACTTCCTCACTAATATTATAAATGCGAAAGTAAGTTGGTTTGTTTGCTACGCTTTCACGCTTAAACCACCGAACCGATTTCAAAAATTCTTTCACCAAAGGAAAGCTATAATATCAGGGAGTAACATAGGCTATATTTTATCCTGGTATTCCCACGGGGACGGGCACTACGCGGGTAAGGCAACTGAAACCGAAGCGAAGCGAGGGTTGCTAATAAATACGTATAGTACTTATCGTCTTACTTATCGTCCACAACCAGCTTGCCTGTCCTTGTTGTTATTGTTGAACAAAAATTTCAGAGATCCCTCTAATACTACTGACTACACAGATGGCATAGTGCTTAAGATACCGACCTACCGTGGCAGTGTCAGGGGTTCGAATCACATGCAGGTGCGATCCATAAATTGTTGTGCTGGCTGGATATAATTTGTGTACGCTAATTATATTTTTGTAAAGTCTTCCGAAATACAAGGATTACCAACTTAGTGAGGGTGTCTTTAAAAAAAAGTGTAGAAAATACTATTTTCGTATATTATTGACATTCGTTATAACATATACGTCCCTTCTCTAATTAATAAATTCTTGAACTGCGGAGGCGTTTTTAAAACATGCAATTAATGAACAAATTCTTTGTAGTATTTTATAAAATCTTTTTAAATAATGTGTGATAGCGGCTACGAATACTAATAACCCCTACAATGCTCATGTATGTCGTAAAAGATGACTAAGAGTTTTACATCTAACCAATCCAACTCCATCTGATTCTGTCTGGTAGCGTTAGTCAGGCGGCGCCCAGTCGTAAATCTATTACTATCCATTTTTACAATATGTACCATTGAATAAATTTCTTTTGCAGCGAAAAAAGAAGTAAATAAAATAAGGGCAGGATGATGATGGTGAGGTGAGGTGGAGTCTTTTTAAATAAAAATTTCATTTTAAGATTTTCGTTCACCATAATCTGCAAAACCACACATAAAATATTTAAAAATCAATGTGTCTTGCTTTTTCTTATTTAAAAAATACTGTAGCTTTTATTACCGTAGAAAAATACACATGTTACTCGACGACCATGCGAGACCGGATCAGGCAGATAACATTTGTATATAAATTAGATAAGCTTGTAACTTCAGCATATGGACTAAATAAAATAGTTTTATAGATTGCCGACTATGATTATGGAACTATTCTGCACATGGGGACGTCCATAGGCGGCAAGGCGACAAAAAGTATGCCCTGAGACTCTATAAACCGCCATGCGTATTCTTTTACCTTTTGACTCCGCCCAGCGGCACGCACTCTCACACAATGCAGAGCTTTGTTATCAGTGGCAAAGGCCATATTTACTCTCATACTTGACTGACTGCGCGTAGTAATGTGCCCGTAGATATTTCGTTATATTTATCAGTAACCTTTATGTTCTAAGCAACTTCATAGTGTTGATGGTACTTTAAATAATAAAAACTATCAATATTTCTTACTTATGTTGTCCAAATGTTTATCCGATTCATTTATGGCTTTACAGTTGTATCTAGGTAAATAGTTTTCCCGCGTCAAGAAATAAGAGGAAGAAATAGAATAAAAAAATTGTAATCCAAGAAAAAATTACCACGTTCTTGCCCGTGAGTGACGTAAAAAACGACTAAGGAATATAATACACATATAACATTTATACAATAGAAGGAAAACTCGAAATAAAATCCGTATATGAGCTGAAATGAAAAAATAGGGAAATACATTCAGCTGTTTTCTCATGATAAGGTAACAAACAGGTACATAACAATTATTATTTTCAAAATAATGATCGACTCATCTAATTATTCTTTTAATAAAATAATGAATATAAATAATTTTTTACCGTAACAATTTTATTATATTTTAGAATTACAAATATGATGTAAGTTTTTGAATATATAACCTACACCAGTTGTTCCAAAAGCCTGCAGGCATGTTTATTTTAAATTTTATTATAAATGCAACGTCTAAATAAATAAATGTAACACATTTCAACCGCATACAAATGCTAACACTAGATATTATATTATGATTTTAATTGCTTGTCATTGTTGCAAGGCTGATTTATTAAATTCAAATATACATTCATATTTACTAAATAATTATGCAAGTATCTCCTTTTTTAGTTTAGTGACCATTTTATTTTATACTTATGCGAATAATTTTAATTTATACAGAATCAAAGGTATTGAATATAACTATTATGGAATAGGTATTACACATTATATGGTTCTATATTCTTTGTGGTGATGAAGTAAGAATACAGTTCACCACCCACTCTTGCCCATGAGTGTCGTAAAAGACGACTAAGGGATATATCCCTTAGTCGTCTTTTCGACGTGCAGTCAACGTGCAAGAGAAGGACAACTCAAAACGAAACCTTATGCCAACACGTCTGACCAGCGTCGTATAATAGGTAAATTTTCCCCCTATAGTGGAGGAGGCTCGAGCTCAACAGCGGGACGTATATGGGCTGATACAATGATGATGATAGTCATACTTTATTGAGAAGAAATATTTTTTGGCCCGCAAAAGGCATGCATTCTCCTATTCAGCTGGTTAACGTAAAGGCAGTGTGAGACCCCACTTTTCAGCTTTAAACGTACCACGGGACCAATAGCTTGACTTCTGTAGCGAGATATATGAACAAGTTTTGACGTCGGCAATTTATTTAAGTAGATAGTTATGTGTACTTATTAGGATATAATATAGATCAAGTTTTGGCATAAAAATTTGATTGTTGTTAATACTGCATACAATATCACGTCTTTGATGTCTATATATGGTAGCGACTGGCTGATTATCTATATCTATACCAATAAATAAAATTGGAGTGTCTGTTTGTAATGTCAAAATAATAGGCTTTTTTCATGCTCACACAGTTATTTGCACAATACCTATGCCTAAAATAGCAATCCTGGCCGTGTGGCGACGGTTTGAGAATACATGTGTCGCCACCCCTTACTTGCCCGTGGGAGTCGTAAAAATCGGCTGAGGGTTCACCAGGAGAGTGGGCAGCAGCTCTCTCCTGGGAAACGTAAAACATCCATACTGCGATCGCCAACCCGCCTGCCAAGCGTGGCGATTACGGCAATATCCCCTTTTTTAAAAATGGCGTACAACAAAAAAATGGCCCCCAGTCACGGCGGCTCCGGTACCCTACGGGCTCATTTTGGTGGCGGGCCCAGTAGTGGTGGAGCGGGGGGTGCGAGGAATCTCCGGCAGCGATCCGGCTACCAACAAAAACGACCCTTGGCCCTGGTAACACACAACATTCGGACACTCAGGACTGACGAGAGGGTCATCGAGCTGGAAGAGGAATTGAGCAAAATCCGCTGGGACATTGTAGGATTATCAGAAGTGCGAAGAGAGGGCGAGGGCACGATAATCCTCCAGTCTGGAAACTTGCTCTTCTACCGGGAGGGCGATCACCCGTCCCAAGGTGGTATAGGGTTTATCGTTCGTAAGTCTCTCATAGACAACGTGGAGAGGATCGAGAGTGTGTCGACAAGGGTAGCGTACCTTATACTCAGAATTACCAAGAGGTATTCGCTGAAGGTTATACAGGTATACGCACCGACCTCGACATACTCCGACGACGAAGTGGAGGCATTTTACGAGGACATCTCGAAAGCCATACACGCGTCCAAAACCCACTTCACGGTGGTTATGGGAGACTTTAACGCGAAAATAGGTAAAGGGAGTGATGATGAGTTGAGAGTGGGGAAACATGGATATGGACAGAGAAACCAGAGGGGCCAGAAACTGGCTGATTTTCTGGAGAAGGAAAGCCTCTTTATGATGAATTCTTTCTTCAGGAAGCAGCCACAAAGGAAATGGACCTGGATTAGCCCCGATGGTTCAACAAAAAATGAGATAGACTTCATCTTGTCAGACAAACGACAGATATTCAATGATGTCTCAGTGATCAGCAGAATTAAAACTGGGAGCGATCACCGGATGGTACGAGGCACATTGAATATCCATACAAAAGTCGAGCGGTCACGCTTGATGAAGTCTACACTCCGACCTACATCTGTCCAATACCAGAACCTCGAAAACTTTCAACTCGAACTACATAATCGCTTCCAATGTCTGGACGAGTGCGAATCTCCGAACGATATGAACAACAGGTTCGTGGAAACTGTCCACGCGGTTGGGTCGAAATTTTTCAAGGCTCACCGCGTTAATAGACCTAAAAAACTTTCTGACCAGACTCTCGAGCTCATGGAGCGGAGAAAAGAGATGACGGTGCAGTCTGCAGCCGATTGGTCCAAACATAGGCAGCTAAATAGACAGATCTCCAGGTCTGTGCGTCGCGATATTCGCCGATTTAATACGTTCCGTATTAAAGAAGCGATAGAGCGGAATCGTGGCTCGAAAGTGTTCGCACAAGATCTGTCTATTGGGAAAAGCCAAATGACTAAGCTGAAGACCGATGACGGCACTGTCATTTCATCCCAAAGTGAGATCTTGGGAGAGGTCGAAAGGTTCTATGGACAGTTATACAAATCATCCCGAAATCCTGTTGTCGGCTTGGTCCAAGATCCCAGATCCAAGCTAACTCGGCACTATACCGAAGAAATCCCGGACATCAGCTTGTACGAGATCAGAATGGCTCTCAAACAACTACGTAACGGTAAGGCACCGGGAGATGACGGAATTACGGCAGAGCTTTTGAAGGCGGGCGGCAAGCCGGTATTAATAGCCCTTCAGAAGCGGAATTAAATACCGTTATCCTCGGGGGCGACGTTCCAGAGTCGTGGACCAGGAGTGTGGTGGTGCTGTTCTTCAAGAAGGGTGACAAAGCTCTTTTAAAGAACTACAGACCCATCTCACTCCTGAGCCATGTTTATAAGTTGTTTTCGAGGGTCATTACCAATCGACTCACGCGCAAGCTCGATGACTTCCAGCCGCCCGAACAAGCCGGCTTCCGAAAAGGCTATAGCACCATAGACCATATCCTCACGCTTCGGCAGATTATACAAAAGACCGAGGAGTATAATCGGCCCCTGTGCTTAGTGTTTGTGGACTATGAGAAAGCCTTTGATTCAGTCGAAACTTGGGCGGTGCTGCAGTCCCTTCAGCGGTGCCAAATCGACCATCGCTATATCGAAGTGCTGAAGTGTTTGTATAGGAACGCCACAATGTCAGTCCGTATCCGGGATAAGAGTACGAAACCGATCCAGTTGCAGAAAGGCGTGAGACAGGGAGATGTCATCTCTCCGAAACTGTTCACCACTGCACTGGAAGATGTCTTCAAGCTCTTAGACTGGACTGGACTCGGCATCAACATTAACGGCGAATACATCACTCACCTTCGATTCGCAGACGATATCGTCGTTATGGCAGAATCCATGGAGGACCTTGGCACTATGCTCAATGATCTCAGCAGGGTATCCCAACTAGTGGGTCTACGAATGAACATGGACAAGACGAAAGTCATGTCAAATACCCATGTCATTCCTGTACCGGTCCTAGTTGGCAATGCGATTCTCGAAGTTGTCAATCACTATGTTTACCTAGGACAAACAGTCCAGTTAGGTAGATCCAATTTCGAGAAAGAGATCAGCCGACGAATCCAACTCGGTTGGGCAGCGTTCGGGAAACTTAAGAGGATCTTCTCGTCCAACATACCTCAGTGTCTGAAAACACAGGTCTACGACCAGTGTGTGTTACCAGTGATGACTTACGGCACGGAAACGTGGTCCCTAAATGTAGGCCTCATATCAAGGCTCAAAGTCGCTCAGCGTGCTATGGAACGGGCTATGCTCGGGATTTCTCTGCGAGATAGAATCCGGAATACAGAAATCCGCAGAAGAACGGGTGTAACCGACATAGCACGAAGAATTAGCACGCTGAAGTGGCAATGGGCAGGCCACATCGCTCGACGAACCGACAACCGCTGGGGAAGAAAGGTTCTCGAGTGGCGACCACGCATCGGACGACGCAGTGTAGGACGCCCCCCCACTAGGTGGACCGACGACCTAGTGAAAGTTGCTGGGCGTCGTTGGATGCAGGCGGCACAGGACCGCACATTGTGGCGCAATATGAGGGAGGCCTACGTCCAGCAGTGGACGGCAATAGGCTGAAATGATGATGATGATGATGAAAATAGCAATTAAAAAATTTTTGTCTGTCTGTCTGTCTGTCTGTCTGTCTGTCTGTCTGTTTGTTCCGGGTAATCTTCAAAACGGCTGGACCGATTTCAAAAATTCTTTCACCAATGGAAAGCTATAATATGAGGGCGTAAACTAGGCTATATTTTATCCCGGTATTCCCACGGGAACGGGAACTACGCGGGTAAAACGACTATAACCTATAACCGAAGCGAAGCGAGGGCGGATTGGTAGTTAGTTATAAAATAAAACTTCAAATCAAATCTTTTTAATTTGTAAGTTAATTAACATATTATAGGCTATCACTATCTAATTGTTATATTATTGTTATTATACTTCCTAGAATTCTATCATAACACACCCACTAGTAGTGGAAAATTTTAAACATTCAGGACTCTATACACACGCGAAAATTTTCACCTTTTGTTGATATATTTAGCTCAGTATCTGTCTTAGAATCTGTCTTAGTGGTAATGGAGTAAGAATACAATTCGTAGAGGCAAGACAAGAGTAAAGAATTCTCTAAACTCTGATTATTATAACGCCCTTCTCAAGTTCAATATATACCTATCATATGTTATTCATAAATGTCAGTGTGATCTTTAAACAAACTGGATCGACTCAAGCGCAGAATAATTTTGTTTCAGTTGAGGGCGAAACGGGTCTTGATCACTTCCTCAAACTTTTTTTTTATAAAATGGCATGAAGTAGGCGTGCGGCTATAATATATATTTATACCGTAATAACACTGTCTTAAAGTGTCTTTTTCTTCTCGTAAATATCAGTATAAAATTTAACACTGAACATCGGTGAACGCTTTTCATATTAATGATTATTGAAATATTTAATCAAGGCAAAAAACTGTACGGTCTTCGGTTGACTTTGCTGATCATAATCTGCCTGCTCTTATCCTATTTACTTTGGCTCGACGTAACAGGATGAATCATGCATGAATTCAGAACTTGACTGCACTGATGGCGTAATGGTTACTCGTAATCGTATACCTATAGTGGTCAAAGGTTTGATTCCCTCGCAGGACAATGCTTTGTGCGATCAACAAATTATTATTCGGAATGTGTCCCACAATCATCTCAGCCTATATACCTATGTCCCACTGTTGGGCCCAGGCCTCCTTCATAATAGGAGGTTTATTGGAAAGATGACGACATAAGAATAGAATTCACCATCCTCTCTCCTGCCCGTGGGTGTCGTAAAAGACGACTAAGGGCTTTATTATGCAGATGAAATCTATGCAAGATAAGGAAAACTCGACATTAAACCCTATGCCAATACGTTTTACCGACGTGGTATAGTAGATCAATTTCCTTCTCATTACGGAGGAGGCCCGAGCCCAACAGTGGGACTTATGTAGGCTGAGAAGATAATAATCTCTTATATGACGTTTACGATACTCATGGTAAAAGAAAACCGGTTAATTATTTTCTTAGTGAGACACTGCGGAAATGTTATTATGAGGTTTATTGCTTTGCAGTTCTATAAAAAGTAAAGTATATGTATTTATGAAGAATATATGAATATTATGTTAAATTCTTACTAGCGTAATATAGTCGTAAGGAGATTTCTATTTATTTCATTAGATTGCGCTATGTACTAATAATGCTTACCCACTATTTTTGGCTAATGTATATTATATAATTGCAATTGTATGTACGTTTCGAAAATGAATAATATTTATATACTCTTTTTTTTTTTTTTTTTTTTTTTTTTTTTTTTTTTTTTTATGGTTGGGCTATGGTAAGCGCACGCGCGGTCCTGTCCGTCCGGGGCGATGAAAGGACGGCGCGCGGGCCCATAACCCACCCGTACCCACGTCACCTCGTTGTTGGGCCGACCACCGGAGCAGATGTGACTTGTCGTCAGTGGCCGGCCGACGGAATACCCTTTCGGGTACCCTCACCTCTCGACGTCCTGGGACGTCAGTCGCCGTCGCGCGGTCAGCCTCTCCGCGGGTGACGGACAATTCCCCGGTCCAATCACCCGCGGCCTCGGCTAGGGCGGCATTAGGCGCAAATACTCGCGCCTGCGCCGCCCGAGTCGCCGGCGGCGGAACGTGTCGCCGAATAGGAGCTCTACTCGCACACGATCCGCCGCCTCCTTCCGTGAGATTACGGCCTCACAGAAGGCGGTGACCGCGTCCCAGTTCCTGACGCTGACGAGCATCTCCCTGGCGATGGTCGGCAGCGCCAGGTCAGCACCGATAATTGCGACGAGTTCACGGCGATCCCCCTCCCATGCAGCACACTCCTCGAGCGTGTGCTGCGCCGTGTCCTCGTCGCAACTGCAGTGGTGGCAGGACGGTGTGCTCTCCCTCCTGACAATCTTGTGCAGGTACTTCCCGAAGCAACCGTGCCCCGTCAGCACCTGCACCAGTCGGAAGGAAAGCACCCCGTGCGTCCGCTCCAACCACTCCATCAGCACCGGCCGGAAGGCCTCGACGGTCCTGACACCGTACCGAGGACTCTCCAGCCGGACTGCCCAACGGGCAATGACTTCTCGGCGGGCGTCGACCCGCCAGGCGGTGATCTCTTTGATGGAGACCATGCCGCCGCGGGCGCGCGTCTCCGACACCCGCCGATAAATTTCGGCGAGCATCTCCGCCTCCAGGTCCCACGGGGGAGTTCCGGCCAGGAGGCACGCTGCCTCCGTCGCCACCGTGCGGTAACCCCGTATGGCCCTGATCGCCATGACCCTCTGTGGTCGCCACAGGAGGGCCCTAAGACGAACGGTCAGGGACCCCGCCCACACCGGTGCGCCGTACAGGGCCATCGACCGGATCACCCCCACGTACAGCTGTCGGCACGTAGCGCTGGGTCCGCCCACATTCGGCATCAGCCGCGAAAGGGCGGACGCCGCGCCGACAAGCCGGGGAACAAGTCGATGGAGATGCTCCCGGAACCAAAAATGCCCGTCGAGCACCAGGCCCAAGTACTTCATGTGGGCCTGGATGCTGATGGTGACCGACTTCACGGTGATCGAAGCGCCGGCGGGAGGCCCGGCAGTACGGAGGCCATGGAACAAAAGGACCTCCGTCTTTTCCAGGGCTACCCTCAACCCCAGCGCTTCGATCCGCCTGACAATCTCCTCGGTGCCGAGAGTTGCCAGGCGTGCCGCCTCCTCTAGCGTCCCACCCCGGGCTGTGACGAGTGTATCGTCGGCGTAGCAAATTACGCCCAGCCCGGGTGGGAGGCTTCCTCTCAACGCCCAGTCGTAGCCGATGTTCCACAGGGTCGGACCCAGAACCGACCCCTGTGGGACACCGCATGTCATGGGCGTTCGCACAACGTCCCCTACTCGGTCAACGTAGAGGACGCTGCGCCCCTCCAAGTAGTCTGCCACCAGCCGCCTGAGGTACACGGGCACCCTGTGATACCTCAGCCCCTCCCTGATGCAGCTGAATGGCAGACTGTTGAAGGCGTTGGCGATGTCCAGGGACACCGCCAACAGGACTCCTCCGCCGGTGACGGCCTCCGCTACCACGGCCTTCAGGCGAAGCAGGGCCGCGATCGTCGAACGCCCTCTCCGAAAACCAAACTGGGCGTCCGACAGATCGGGCCCGACCCCGACGAGGTGCCGCTCGATGCGGGCAGCCAACACCCTCTCCAGCAGCTTGCCCGCATCATCGAGCAGCACGATGGGCCTGTAGGCCGAGGCCGACTCGGGAGACCGACCCGGCTTCGGCAGGAGAACCAGCCTCCCCTCTTTCCAGCATCCAGGGAACTGCCCGGACGTCAAACAGGCGTCGAACAGTCCCCTGAGGCGTGGTCCCAGGTGCTCGAGGACCAGGGCCAGCGCACGGTTCGGAATACCGTCGGGCCCCGGGGCGGTGGATTTCACTCGCATACGCGCCACTGCCGCCCCCATTTCCGGCTCCGTGATGGGCGGAGCACTTTCATCTTCGGCCTCCCGGTCGCTGTCCGGCGAAGCCATGACCGGGGGCGTGTGTTCCGCCCGCCGTGGAAAGAGGTCCTCGACAACTCTGGTGAGGAGGCTGGGCTGGAGAGTCTCGGTGAGGGGGGGGCCCCGCCCGCGGAGCTTGCTCAGCGCCGCGAGATAGGGGCGACCCCAGGGGTCACGCTCGAGACTGTCCAGCATCTCCCGCCGACTAACGTCCTTGGCAATACGGACGGCCAGCCTGAAGGCAGACCGCGCACTGCGGTAAGCCTCGTACAGCTGGCCCTCCCGCTCAGCGTCGCGGTGACGCGCTCGGCTGCGGGTGTAGGCCCTCCGGGCACGTATGCAAGCGGCCCGAAGGTCTGCCAATTCTCGGGACCACCAGGGGACCGCACTCTTCGGGGGCAGACGCCTCACACGGGGCATGGCCGCATCGCAGATCTGCGTTAACGCACAGCGGATGCGGCCAGCCTCGGCATCAACCCCGTCCACCTGGGGCGGTGAGGACAGCCACGACTGAACGATGGCTGCCTCCGCCAATAGGTCCCGATCCAATCGACCCACAGCCCACCGCGGAAACGCGGGAGCTCCGTCCGCCGTGTGACCCCTGCTGGGCTGCAGGAGGGTCCGGGAGACCTCTATCCGGATGTATCGGTGGTCAGATAGGGTCTCAACCTCCTCCTGAACGCACCAGCTCCTCACACGTGCTGCGACATTAGGGCTAGCGAACGACAAGTCCACTATCGACCCGCCCTGCTGCCGCACGCACGTTTGCACCGAGCCCCTGTTCAGCAAACAGAGGCCCAGTGCCGCCGCCCACTCTTCGACCGCCCGCCCGCGGTCATTCGTCCTGGGGGACCCCCACGCCGTGGACTTGGCGTTGTAGTCCCCCAGAACGAAGACTTGGCGCGGTGCCAGTCGCCGTATCGAGGCCCCCAGGATGGTGAGGAAGGCCCCGAAATCCGTCGCGCTCCTGTTAGGGGAGAAGTAGACACCAAATAGCGTAACCTCTCCCCATTCCGCCGCAACATACCCATCGCCCCTGTCCTTGAGCAACAAAGGCGGGGAATGCCACGACGTGGAGGCGACGATTGCCACAGAGCCGTCACTGCTGCCCAGCCAATTGGGCCGGTCAGGCACCACGTACGGCTCCGCGGCTACGGCTGCACCGATCAACCACTCCGCCATGGCTTGCAGGAAAACGTCCTGTGCCTCGGCGGCGTGGTTTAGGTTGGCCTGCAGGAGGTGGTAAGATTCGGCCGCCATTAGTGAGCCGTATCCATTACCTCCTCCACGCTGGCGGGCGTTCGGGTCGCGCTAGGGGCGGGAGCAGCCGGGGTCGTCGGGCCGCTCCGCCCCTTTGGGGCCGAAGCCGGGGGTCTGCACTCCCTGCCCCCCATGCGGTGCTTGGCGGGCCTATTGCCCGCCGCACACGCGGGGCAGTGGGGAGTGGCGGCGCACGATGCCGCCTTATGCCCGGGTTGACCGCAGCGGAAACAAAGGTCGCTGCAGTCAAAGCAGTTAGTGCATGTCGGCCGAGTGTGTCCGACCGCCATGCACTTGTAGCACCTCGCAGGCCGGGACTCCAGCACGGTCACCCGCGCCGAGCTCCAGCCCACGAGGAGCCTGCCTGAGCCGGCCAATTGCTTGGCCGACTCCACCGGGCACTGCACCCAGGCAGCACCGACGCCGCCCGGACCAGGGCGGATAGCGCCAATTCGGACGGTTTCCACGGGACATCCGGTTTTCGAGACGATGGCCTCCCGGATGTCATCCACCGTCACAGAGTCGTCCAGACCCGTGACCCGCAGTTCCGCACACTTGACGGGTCTGGCGATTTTGACGCCATCCACTGCAGTAAACAGACCCCTCAGCTTGGCGGCCATGCTATCGGCCGTCTTGGCGCCCTCGGCCCCAGGGAACTCTAAAATTCGAGCCCCTGTCCGGGCCTTGCGGGTCCTGGCTTCGACGCCTCCTAAATCGGAGACGTCAAGCTCCCGCCGGGCGCGACGTAAGACGGCCTCATAGCTGAGGCCGTTTTCGGCCGCCTCAGGCAGCACGGTGATCACCACCGCGGCTGACTTCGGCGGTCGAAGCCTCCTGCGCGACCTCTTCTTACCGGCTCCTGCCTTGGGAGCGGAGGCTTTGGCGGCACTTTTGGCCTCCGCTCTCCTCTTTTGACCGCGACTCTTCCGGCTGCGCTCAGCCGTCTGCCAGCCGTCTTCGGGCGCAACAGTCGCGACGCTAGGCGCAGCAGTCGCCGTCGCGGCTGCGTTGGCCGCCGCCGACGGTGCAGTTGCCGGCGGCGGCTTGGGTCCGGTTTTGGCAGGAGCCGGTGCCGCCTTCTTCTTGGCGGCGGGCCCCTTCGGCTTCGGTCCAGCAACGACCGCGGCGTAGCTCCCTACGCGCCCGCCCTGGCAGGGTAGCGCGGCAGGAGCTGGCGCCACGACCTTCGGCCTGTCCGCAGCAAGCGGCGGCCGGAGACGGGGCTCCGGAGGCAGAGGCAATCTCTCCTCCAGAGCCGCCATGCGCGCGTCGAGCATTTTGCCCACCACCTCCACTATGGCGCGCATGGTTAGGTCCGACACGCCGTCCACTGCGGGCAGCGGGACCGCTTCGGCCGGCTGGGCCGTCCTAGGGCTCGGCGCCGCGCGAGTTGGCGCAACGGGGACGGCAGGGGCGGCGGCAGGGCCAGCGCTTGCCGGCGGCGCAGTCTTCATCAGCTGCGCGACCTGGCGCCGCAAGTCGGCCATTTGCTGGGCCAACTCGCGGTTCGCCTTCTGCACCGCCGACAGTTCCTTCGCCAAGGCCTTGTTCTCCTCCTGCAGGCCTGAAACTTCGCCACCAAGACGGGCGTTTTCGGCCTGCAGGGTGGCCACATTAGGGGCGACGCTTGTCGCAGCGGGCTTGGCAGCCGCCGCACCAGAGGGAGGGATGTCTTTCAACACCCTCATCATTCTCGCGGCTGCCGCCTCGTTGGCCCGCTTGCAAGCCTCAGCCTCTCGCTCCAGCATTACAGGCGAAGGAGTCGCAGTTCTCGCCGCTGCCGCAGCCCCACGCCCTCCGCGCCCTCTGCGTGAGGTCGCCACCTTGGGAGGGGGCATTAGGTCTCCGCTCCCCTCCGAATCGGATGAGGAGCTGCCACTCTTGTGCAGAGGACGCTTCCGCACCTGTGGGGGGAGGGTCTCCTCCCTCACTGTTTCGGCTGCCGCCAGGATTGATGGCGCAGGCCCCCCGGCGGCCTGAGCGGCCGGGCTCTCCTTTGTCTTGGACGGCCCTGCGGCACTGCCGCCCTCGTCCATCGACTGCTCCGCGGTCGCATCTGTCTCCATGGCCGCGGAGCTGTCCGCCTCAGAGGCGCCAACATCACTGGGCGGAACGTCGGCAGCCTCCAGTAATTTCTGCGCCGCCTGTCGCAGCTTTGCAGCGCGCCGTCTTGCGCGCGCCGTTTCAGGGGCGATTTTGCTGCCGCTTTTCTTCTTACGGGCCCCTATTTTCGCCGGGCCCTTGGCTGATTTTGGAGCCTCCAGTACCGGACTAGCAGCCGAGCTGCAGTCGGACGAGGCCCCTCCTTCTTCTGTGCCAGTTTTGCCGTAGCTTGGCAAGGCTTTTGGGTGGGAACAATGTGAATTTTCGTTCTCCGTGGTGTTTTTGGGCGTCTCACCCCTCCTTTCTACGTCAGGTGTGCGTGAACAATTTTCCATCTAGTTCCCACGAGTATGGGAGAAGTAAACGGTCGACCCGGGCAGAGATCCCGATACCCGGGCAAGCGTAAATTTGTATCCCAACACAGGGGGTCCGCAGGTACCCTGGCTGGGGGCGCGCTAACGACTGAACAACCCATCAGCCATGCATCCTCTCGCCGCGCGCCAGAACTTAGGATTCTGGGTGATTGTTTTATAGAGGTTTTCTTCCTCGCGGTCCAGGCGGTTAAGCCAAGACCCTCGCTCCTGAATCTAGGCCTCAAGATAAATGTCCCGAAGCAAGAATCAGGTCTACGATTTGTCGCGGTTGGCAAATGCCTGCCCAGTCCTCAAACGAATGAGTGACTGGGCCCGTCGAATTTTCGCGTCCAATACCCTCTATAATTAGAGGGCATGGAGCGAATTTGGGGCATCCCACAAACAGGGCCCCCCCTCGGGCCAGATATTTGCCACGAGCGACAATTCCAGAGAGCAGTCCAAGGAATTGTCGCTCGTGCCCAGGGTACACCACGCGGAGGTTTCTGGCGTAGCACCCCATATTTATATACTCTAATGATTATTTTAATATTTCTTTGTAGTCTCAAATACTTATGCCCGAATGTGTCGCAATGCCACACAATTTTAAATCTCATATAGCGCGAGGTTATTTTTATTAAAATAGCATTGGGAAAGGAGGAATCTGAATAAAACCCTAACAAAATTGTTTTTGCTCTAATCTTTGCGAACCTAGGAGTCCACAATTTCAGTAAAATATTTATCCCACTGAAACTAGGCAATTTTGAAACTAAAAGAATCCGGACTACACCTCGATAGACAAACAAGCTGAAACTTCTTTACGCTGTAGGATTAAATTATTAATCCGGTTAATTAAAATTATAACTTCGGTTAATTGAATATTCATACTTTTAAACATTTAATAAGAAAGCCATTTCAAAAAAGATTACTGATAATCATGTAAAAGTTAATAATAAAAAATATTGACCCTACGAGCTTTTTTAAGTAAAATAATTATTTCTATAAATTTTATATTTATAGTAATAATGATTTTAAGTAAATCTATCACTGAATTAAGTACACAGCAGTTTGGTAGGAATATAACAATATCACCAGATAAGGAAGTATTATAACGTTTAGAAAAAAATAAATTATTAATATCATCATCATCATCGCAGCCCACATACGTCCCACTGTTGAGCTTGGGCCTCTTCCACAATGAGAGGTAATTTGACCTACTATACCGTGCTAATCAGATATGTTGGTATAGGGTTTCATTTCGAGTTTTACTTCTCTTGCACAGATCTTGTGTACATACTATATCCCTTAGTCGTCTTTTACGACATCCACGGGCAAGATAGGGAGTGGCGAATTGTATTTTTACTCCGTCACCACATAGTATAATATAATTAACATAGTATAATATAATTAACATAATAATTAAATATTCATATAATATTGATATAAGAGAGAGAGTAATGAAACCCTATGGCAACACGTCTGAACAGCGTGGTTTAGTAGGTCAAATTCCCTCCCACGATGGAGGAGGCCCCGAATCCAAAAGTTAGACGTATATAAGCTGAGATGATGAAGATGATGAAATTATTAAAATAAAACAAATCATGCACAGTGCCTATTTTTACCGTAATCCGATCCTAGCTCAGTAATATATTGGCTATAAGTAATCAACGCCGTTCTCTCAATAGCGTTTCGTTGTAGTCCTTTTAATAAAAAAAAAACTTATGAAAAATTCAACAGCTAGCAAATATTGCGATTAAATGTGCTTATCTAGAAACAAAGTCTTAGTATATTTTTTTTGTATATACAAGCAGATTTTCTTAATTGTAATATATATTAACAAATCATCATCGCAGCCCACATAAGTCCCAATGTTGGGCTCGGGCCTCCTCCACAATGGGACGGCATTTGACCTACTAGACCTACTATACCATGCTGATCAGACATGTTGGTATAGGGTTTTATTTCGACTTTTCCTTCTCTTGCGTAGATGTTATGTGCAGTCCATGATGATGAATGCCTTTCTTCCCCAGCGGTTGTCGGTTCGTCGGGCGATGTAGCCTGCCCATTGCCACTTTAGCGTAGCGCATATTTAGAAATGAAATAATGCAATAAATCCCATTGCATGCTAGTTTATAGGTAATTCTAAACCGCCAAGTATTGTGCAGATGGACGTACCTCAGGTCAAGGACCGATTCTCTTAGTTGAAAGGGTGCAGACATATTGTATTTTTAATTCGTTATCATGCGGATAAATAGTCTCTGACTGTGTGAACTATGGCAACCAGTAAGATAAGTTTCAATGAAGAAGTAATTATCGTAGTCAAATATCATTTAAAGAGATATACATAAACATATATCTTTATATATAATTCGCCTGTACGTGTGTATGTGACTAAACTCCTCCTAAACGGCTGTGACAATTGGACTACGACAATTGAACTCGGTAGCTGATGGTCATCAATATATCGCTTTATAATATAGTTGTTTCAGTTTTATAATCTTTTTTAACAAAAGTGCCGTTCTGGACTTCGTTACTCTTTGGAATCGCGAATATAGAGATTAAATAGTTTGCCTATAGATATTTTATAAGATAATTTCAGAAAGGCGAACACATGCATCCTTTTTCACTATGAATCGTATGCACTCCTCACACATCGGCTGTTAATGACTGAAATATCACGTATATTTCAGTCAACATGATATCATTTTTTTTATAATTGAAAAAGCCAATCAATTTATAAGTTAGCTATTCTCATGTGATACAATGTATGTCTTTAAGTTAGTATGTTCTAGAATTAATAGTATCAATATTAGAGAAATTCCTTTTATTTCATTATTATAATTCATAGTCGTGAATGGATTAACATTCGCAAGGTGCATTAGCACATTACATGCATTGTATGCAATGATGCACACCACCTTTTCTTTGTATTCTCAAGTTCTTTATCACGGTTCAATTTATTTCCATTCGAGTTTAAAATACTGCACGATCTGGTAAATCAGAACTGGTTTGCACGCCTCACCACTATGCGCTAACCTAATATGGATAATAAAGACAAAGAATTACTAAATAAATCTCTTTTCGTTTAACTAAGCACTTTATATTATGCGAGGATTAGAAACTTGAACCGAACCATTCAAATATACAAGAATATTTGTGTTAATTGATAGCTTGCTGCAAGAGCGTTATAGTCTCATATATGTAGTTAATGTTCTTGAAATTCATTAAGAGTTTATTCTTGGAATTATTGTTATTAAAGTAGGATGTAATTATTATTATTAAAATTTAAATAATACATAAACAAATGTAGCAAATGTCTTATCAAGCTGCTATTAAGGCTTGCTGACCTGTGAGTAACTTTCGTCGAAAGCACGTACTATCGTGTTTTCGACGAAAGTTACTCTTTCATTTGATAACTCCAACACCCTCTTCTCTGTTATGCCTCGTCTCGGCTCATAAACGTCCACTACTGGCCTTCTCCACAATAGGAGAGAAATTAACCTTACTATATATGCTGGTCAGAGAGTTATATCACACGTCAATTTTTAGAGCTTTCACGAGCAAAATAGGGAGTGGTGAATTGTATTCTTATTTCATTACCACACGAAGGCTCGCATCTACATTATTTATGCATCATAGGTATTGTTGAACACGACATTCCAGTCAGTGCAAATCCTGGACAGAACAAATGTTAATGGCTTTTTCTCCAAGAGTTGATAATAATAAGTTTGAAATCGAGAGTATTTACAATAGACGGTGGTCAGCTCGCCTACGTGATTACTACGTGCGCCTACGTGGTTCATGACGAAATATAGTGGTTACACCTTTATCTATTTCAATAAAATATAAAGGATCATAGTATATTAAAATAGTCTAAATTACTGAGATTTAGCATTTCATATAGTAGTTATTTATAAAATCTAGTTTACGAGAGAAAAAGTATTACTACTCGAGGGACTTCAACCCACTTCTATTGGAAATCCATGAAAATTCATATTTTGTATAATTGCAAAATATCTGTGGCTGCCCTAGGGAGAGGTTCTCACAAATGTGACCAATTGTGACAAGGATGGGGAAGGGGTCAACAATCATGAAATTAGTATGACGTACTTTATGGATGAACCTTGATTTGATATCAAGCTGTTTGTCAACTGACCAATCACACTTACCAATTTGGTATTGTTGTCAACTCAATATAGTTAACATTCGAATAGTGTTTTATGGTCATCAGTTAAGATTACACATCGTAAAGGCGACTAATGCTCGTTTTATCTAACGATCTGAGACGATCCATTTGATTAATTATTGAAATAATGCGTCTTCAATAGATGGCATTGATTTTTGAAGTGCCTTATAGTTATATGTTACTTATTTCGAATCGTTGATGGATAAAGTCATAGAAAACATAAATAGTGAAGTTATCAGCTTGCATCTCTTAATGATAAGAACAGAAAAACTCAAAATGAAACTTGTCTAGCCATTAACTAAAATGTCTTATTATTAAGGAAGCTCGTGCCCCACATTGGTATAATTATTATTTGACTTAATAAATCTTTTTATCTACAAGAAAGAATTTTATCTCAAAGTAATCCTCGATTTCTACTGCAAAAGTTGATTATTCGTTGTGTGGTCGGAATCTAAAAATAGACATGGCCCATCTGAACACATTCCAAGTAAATTTTAAAAGGCTCTGTAATAGATCTTTTCGTTTTTATTCCACTGATCCATAAATACAAGATTTAAAATTTATTACGCGGTTACTTTAATTTCAATTCTAATTTATGTTAATTATATTTATTTGCTATATTTATGAAATTGTTACCAAATATCGGCAAAAGACATATTCCGTGTGGTGACGGAGTAAGAATACAATACACCACTCCCTGTCTTGCCCGTGGATGTCGTAAAAGACGACTAAGGGATATAATATGCACATAACATCTGTGCAAGAGAGGGAAAACTCGAAATGAAACCCTATACCAACATGTCTGACTAGCATGGTGTAGTAGGTTAAATTCTCTCCCATTGTGGAGGAGGCCCGAGCCCAATAGTGGGACGTATGTGGGCTGTGATGATGATGATGATGATCGGCAAAAGCATGACATAACTGCACAAATGGCATACTGATTAGTCTTAACCAGTGGAATAAAAGGGCTTGTATCTACAAACCCCCGTGCCAAGTATTGTAAGTTAGATACATACGAAGGACAATAAATATTTGGGTGATCCACCAATTGTTGTTGTGAATTTGGGTACAACTTGTGTACATTAATTGCGTGTATGCAAATTCCTCCGCAGTACAAGGATTTTTCGATAGTGTAGAGTATTTGTTTTTAGAAAAAGGAAGTTTAGACATCCATCATTTATGTAACAATCAATTATTTTACGACAAATTATAATTCAAAAAATTTTATAACGCAAAATTTTGACAATTTCCTTT
Organism: Lymantria dispar; assembly: GCA_032191425.1. NCBI lineage: Eukaryota > Metazoa > Arthropoda > Insecta > Lepidoptera > Erebidae > Lymantria > Lymantria dispar. The sequence continues at coordinate 18,470,566 of CM063447.1, read as the reverse complement.
ATGTTGAACGCTTCTATATATAATTATTATTTTTAAATATATTTCGCGTATCTACGTAAATAAAATCACCGGCAAAATCACAAAATAATAACAGTTGACTAGAATAAATATAATGACGGCCTTATAACAATTGTGTTAATTTCTCTGATTCAACCAATTAAAACACTAATTTTTCTGCACGGATATTGTCAAGGGTAAAGGTATAATAGAAAACGATCATCCATCACTCAATCAGCTGTCGGTTAGTTTGTTTGAAAACATGATTTTATTTATGGTGATAGTGGCAGGCTCATTAGTATCCCATCTGTAAGCAGTAACCTCTCGGTCTTATATAAAAAACACCGTAAAAGTCAGCAACTAAACTCAAAGAAGAAGAAGAACTTTGTGTAATCTTCTGATATTTCTCCAGACGATAACACACTCTGATGCATCACATATGCATAAAACAGATAATATCTTATTTGGATCTGAAAACAAGAGAGTATTCACGTCATGGATGATAGGGTTACATGGACACTTGTGTAAAGTACACAAGTATTTTCTATAGGATTTAGAATTCCTTGAGTCTTCCTTCGCCTGCTATGATGCCACCACAAAATAATTAGATGACTATATATACCTTTTAAAAGTCTATATTTGGTCACTACTATCTACGTGATACGGCGCAGCGTAGGACGACCCCCCACTAGGTGGACTGACGACATTCTCAAAGTCGCAGGGAACCGTTGGATGCAAGTGGCGCAGGACCGTTCCGAGTGGCATTCTCGTGGGAAAGCCTATGTCCAGCAGTGGACGTCTGTAGACTGGGATGGATCTACGTGATAAAATCCCTAAAACGACAATCTGTAAAAGGACAATCTGTAAAAGGACCTGTATAACGAATATACCAAAAATTTGCACACTGTGCTGAGTCGGCAATGCGAAGACTATATCGCTCGTCCACCCAACAACTGTTGGAGATAAAAGGTTCTCAAATAGTGACTATGAGTCCTAATAGGTATAGAAAAATTTTTGAAGCTATAGCTCACGACTCATAACTGCCGTTAGCTCCCAATGGTCCAGGCTGAATTGCTGCTCGAAAACCTACTGAACTGACCGTAAAATCTGTCTCCGAATCCAACAACATTTAGCCCAGGGTCTTAATACTAAGCCTGATATTGTCTCTTGATAATTATCTGAGCTAAATTCTTTGTGTATTATGTAATGTATGCGTATTATAGAGAGTTGATCTCTGAACGCGTGACGTAGGTGCGACAGTTCACCACAATCATTCAATTACTTCATAATATTTGCGCATTGTGCTCGCGCAGCAGGCGGCCTTCAACGAGCGAACACTTTTATCTAAAGGTACGCCCTTAATCGTAACCTGGCACCGGTTACGAATGATTGTAGTTTTTCTCGAGAGCGACTGCCTATTTAGAATGCGGATTATTTATTCGAATTCCTTTCTATATTTATTGTGCGTTTTTAAATCTTCATTTTATCTATCTTCATTTATTATATTAATCTTCATTTTTTAAATCTTCATTATTTTATCTATCTAATTAATGTCTATCAGTCGATTATTGTAGGTACATTAAACATAAAAAAGACTTAGACAACATTTTATTCATCGTTTTCTACATACGTATTGTATTAAAATAGGTATACGTAGGTATTAGCTGCAACCACGATTTTACAGATGTTAAAATGCCCTTCATTCCTTAAGTAAGTGCATACCTACTTTTCACTCGTCGTTATGTTACAAATTGTGGGATTCATTAACATTTACGATTACGATCTATCCGTGTGGTGACGGAGTAAAATTACAATTCACCAACTTAATTCTTTCTCGTGGGTGTTTACGATAGAGGGACGTGATATGTAGCTGACATTAATGCAAGAGAAAAAAAACTGGCCACAAACCCTATAGTCTATACCAACACGACTGATCCGCGCAGTATAGTAGGTCATTTTCCCTCCCATTGCGAAGGAGACTCAAAAACTGGGATTTATGAGGGCTGAGATGATGATTACAATTACGAACCAGGGTTACGATTTCTAAGTCACTAGCTGACCCAACAGATCTGCTCTGATCAAATAAAATAAAAAGCATTCTCCTTGCAATCGATAACAACGCTAGGTAGCGTTGCCAACCGGTTCCAATTGTAAATCTAAACCATCTTGGAATCCCCTTGAGCACACACAAAAAATTTCATCAACATCGATCCAGCCGTTTAGGAGGAGTTCAGCGACATACACACGTACGCTGGAAATTTATATATAAGATAAAGAATAGCTGACCCAACAGACGTTGTTCTGTTCAAATAAGCGCTACTTACCGGGTCCAATTGTGAATCTTAACCATTCTCGAATCCCCTTAAACATGCACAAAAAATTTCAACAACATCAGTTCAGCCGTTTGGAGTTCCGTGACATACGTACGTACGTAATGTACGTATGTACACAAGAAATTTATATATAAACAGATAAACATTTTCCATAAACATACTTTTTTTCAAATCGTTTTGGTAGTTCCTTAGATTATAGAGTAATTTACTAAAAATGTGTTTATATTAAAATATATATTTTCCTTATGTTGATAATAAAACCTCCAAAGTATTTCAATTTTAGTTGAGCAGACAGCATACACTGTCGGCCTCGAAGAATGGATCACACATCCGGCGGCTGATGCTAGAAGTACAAAAATTCACTAATTCTATTGGTTGGATAAAAAATAACCTCTCTCTAGTTTCTACAAATACATATTATCTTTACGTTTTAGAAATTGTTTGGTATACCTTCAGTTATTAAAATTTGGTCATTTTATACATCTACATTGCCTCTTTAATTAAGCTTAAGCAACGACTTATGGTATGGTTCAAGTTTTAATTTAAGTATCAGTTCTACTTGTCTCAAGTTATATTCTATACAGATTCTGGAACTGTACCGTAGGTAGGCACAGACTCGTCCCATTTTCAACATTCAGTTAAAGGATGAAACATAGGAGTGTTTTAAGAAGCACTTATGCTGAAGTATCTGCTTTAAAATCCAGCGGAAGATGTTAAGTAAAATACATAATATTTTTAAATCCTTGAAATTATGTGAGTTAATGAAACTATATGTTTACATAACGGGTTTTTTATATAACCATGACTTGGTTCTCAAGATTGTTAAGCCGGTACACATTGCTTTCCATTCACGTCTCATCTGAAATTCATCGTTTTGTATTAAGTCATCGAATTCGAAGTCAAGACTATAATATAATCTATGCAGATAGCTGATATTAGCTGATCCCGGTGAAAATTTCCTCATTTTTAACACAGTTAATAGTATTACAAAATCAAGGCTAATAATAATAATCTTATTACCTATGAAACATGTATTTTTTAATATTCTAAATTAGCGAAATATTATATTCTTAAACCATTCATTTTTTTTAATGTCCAATCTATACTTATCATCATTTCACCATAATATATGTCCCATTCTTAGCTCGAGCCTCCTTCACAATAGGAAGGAAATTGACCTACTATTCCACGCCCGTCAGACGTAATGGTAAAGGGTTTTATTTCAAGTTTTCCTTCTCTTGCATAGAAGCTATATGCATATTTAATCTCTTAGACATCTTTTACGATACCCACGGGCAAAATATGGAGTGATGAATTGTATTCTTACTTCGACATCACACGGATATATTCACACATATTTCAATTATTTCTTAATTATCATGTAACTAAAGCAAGCCTTAACATTCAAGCCGAATACTTTTAGTCAGGCAACCACGAATATGTATAAATGATTCTGTTACCAATTTTTTTACAACTACTCTTCAAAAAAAAACAATGCTTCCTACGCTAAAATTATATAACACTTTAAACATTCAAGGTCTATATAAATAGGAAATTGACAAAATTACAAGCATTACGTTACTGTGCTTCAAAAAAGTGCTTATTAATCATTACATATTACTAAAATACTAAATCATTTTGAATTAATATCGTAACACAAATCTTATTACTTTGTAATGCGCGCTATCGATCAACCTGGGCCCGTTATGACCAAATAATTATTTAACGTGGCCCGGTGCGATATCAACGTCAAGTCACTATGACATTTCGACAGATTTCTTTTTGTATTTAATATCCCGAATTTGTTATCTATAAAGAACTTATGCCACAGAATGAATGTCAAATTATTAACATTTAGACCGTGATACTCATGGCTTCTTTTTATCCATGTAGTATATTTTATCCATGTAGTGTAGTAAACGGCTAGACCGATTTGGACCGATTTTGTGCGTGCTGGACCGAAGTGGATTCGAAAGTAGTTGAGATTAACAATTGGACTCATTAAATGGGATGGCAATCGATTTCAATGAGATTTCCTTTTATAGAAGTTCTTTTGGCGGTTTAGGGACAATTTAGGAGAGTATATTTTTATGATACGCGCGCACACCGTCACGAAAAACCGACACTCAACTTCGCTAGTCAACATTTTTTACAGAACAGTGACGTGTTGGGTCAACTAGTAACGTATAATTTATAAGATATTCATGGCTTTTTGTATTATAGCTATAAATATATAAAAATTCACGCTCCAGTTTTAATACAAAAAATTACATATTAATGATCTTATTACAGGACAGTCCCTCAGAATATGGAACAGCTCGCTTTTAACAACATACTATTTGAAATACCGATACTGTTCGTTTTTGTTGTAGCTTACGCTCTCGCGACCTTGAAGTTTTCACTGTCACGGTACTTGAACGTGTATGCCGTACCACTGTGCATTATATATATCATGCGCTTTCATACAAAAAACTAACACTAATTAAATATATTTTATTAAACTTTAAAGAAATTTGAATTTATTGTATAACTAGCAACCCGCCCCCGCTTCGCTTCGGTTATAGGTTATAGTCGTTTTACCCGCGTAGTTCCCGTTCCCGTGGGAATACCGGGATAAAATATAGCCTAGTTTACGCCCTGATATTATAGCTTTCCATTGGTGAAAGAATTTTTGAAATCGGTCCAGCCGTTTTGAAGATTACCCGGAACAAACAGACAGACAGACAGACAAAAATTTTTTAATTGCTATTTTAGGCGTAGGTGTCGTGCAAATAACCGTGTGAGCATGAAAAAAAGCCTATTATTTTGACATTACAAACAGACACTCCAATTTTATTTATTGGTATAGACATTATCATCAACATCATCATCCCTCTTGTCCTTGTCTCAATTACTTCGTCAACGCAGACACCTGCTGATGTAAACCCTCCTTGGGAATGTAATTTTTGAACAGACGACATCAGTTGGAGTTGGCCCAAATCGCTGTAAAGCACTTAGTCGTATTTTACGACAGCCATGAGCAATGAAGGTTTAATTATATTTGAAACCGCCGCCATACAGCACATCATTGGAAAAATTATATAACCACTAGCAACGCGTCCTCGCTTCGCTTCGTTTTCAGTCGCCTTACCCGTTCAGTTCCCTTTCCCGTGGGAATACCGGGATAAAATATAGCCTACGTTACTCCATGATATTATAGCTTGTTATTGGTGAAAGAATTTTTGAAATCGGTTCGGTGGTTTAAGCGTAAAAGCATAACAAACAAACAAGTTACTTTCGTATTTATAATATTAGTATGGATATAACGTCTTTGGAACAAAAGAATTTTGCAAAATAATTATTGCACTCTACCTGTTGCTACAGAATGAATATTAATATTGATACTAAATTCTACATGCGATGGTCAAGTCTGTGCGCTATAATAAACATATTTGTGTAATAGCTCAAAGGTCTTAGTAACCGTGCCATAATCCCCAAAAAAAAAATGTATGTGTATCAGTTAAAAGTTTACCCAAATTTAATGTCAAAGAAAAGAGCAAATTGATTGTAAAACTATGTACAATATAGGAAAACTTTACCATTTTATTGAAGTCGCTTCGATAATAATTGGAACAATAAAACCGTTTTAAATTATATTTATATAGGTTCCTACTCGTTTCTCAATTTAATTTGCGAATATTTTCCGTTTTAAATATTGATTACTAGATATTTTATTAATTAAGTACTTTGTTGAGCTATTTTTAAGGTCACATTCATTTTAATTCACGTTTAGACTTCACTTAAGGCCACTGTGTTTCTTCATAGCGGATTTTTGTCGGCTTCCGCACAGCTTGTTCACTCCACCCACTATAACATTATTTGAATCGAAACACAAGGAATTTTATTATTTTTATTTCGCCTTTGTACGTTTAGTAATCATCGAGCAATAGGTGGGAGCAAAGACAAATTAAGATACCAGTCTGTAAGAGGCTTAGTAGTTACTTTATGTAAAACAGAAATTATGATAGGTATGTCCCAAATATCTTGGTGAACTTTGTTTCATAAGATAACGGAGTAAGAATATAATTCACCACCCCCTATCCTGTCCGTGGGTCTCGTAAACAACGACTAAGGGATATAATATTGCGCCTGATGCCGTCCTAGCAGAGGCTGCGGGTGATCGGACCGGGGATTTAGTCCGGGCACCCGCAGAGATCCTCGCGACGGCGATCGGCGTCCACTAGGGGACGTCGACGGGAGAGAGTACTCCCTCGGGGTATGCCGTCGGGTCGACCACTGAAGTCAAGGAACTCTGCACCAGTGGTCGGCCCAACGACGAAGGCGACGTGCTATACGGGTGGGTTACGGATGTGCGTGCTTGCGCCCCTCTGTCGCCCCGGATGAAGGCGGGTGAGGAGTGCGCCGACCGTAGCCCACCCCCAAAAACAAAAAGGGATATAATATGAATTTAACATCTGTGCAAAAGAAGTAAAACTTGAAATTAAACTTTATACCAACCCGTCTGCGCGGCGGCATGGTCTCCATCAATGAGATCACCGCCTGGCGGGTCGACGCCCGCCGAGAAGTAATTGCCCGTTGGGCAGTCCGGCTGGAGAGTCCTCGGTACGGTGTCAGGACTGTCGAGGCCCTCCGGCCGGTGCTGATGGAGTGGTTGGAGCGGACGCACGGGGTGCTTTCCTTCCGACTGGTGCAGGTGCTGACGGGGCACCGACGTCCCAGTACGTCGAGAGGTGAGGATACCCGAAAGGGTATTCCGTCGGGCCGACCACTGACGACAAGTCACATCTGCTCCGGTGGTCGGCCCAACAACGAGGTGACGTGGGTACGGGTGGGTTATGGGCCCGCGCGCCGTCCTTTCATCGCCCCGGACGGATTGGACCGCGCGTGCGCTTACCATAGCCCACCCATAAAAAAAAAAAAATACCAACCCGTCTGACCAGCGTGGTATAGTAGGTCAATTATGCTTCTATTACGGAAAAGACTTAAGACCAACAGTTGAACATAATGGGCTGAGATAATGATGATGATGATTTTATTGACTTGTGAGAATTCCTATAACAGGAGCGTATAAAAGTCGAGCAATTTCTGAGGCGAATCGAAAAGGCCGATCAATGCTCTTGATGAAACTATAGTAAGTTTTATCTTTTTTCTGGTGCAGTAATTGATACATAACATATCTGTATCCTATCTCAAGTGAACTAATAGCACTGTATATGACTTTTATGGCTTGCTCGATGGCTTACCCTTTTGAATATCAATCTTCTGAGCGACATCCCATCACACACACTGGTATGATCTATATATTTGATATAAAAGAATATAATGAAATATCAAGTAAACTTGTGCTGTGTGGTAGCGGCTTCGAATACTACCAACCCCTGCTTTGCTCGTGGGTGTCGTAAAAGACGACTAAGAGCCCTAGATTGACCCGGACCAACGCCATCTGGTACCATTTGGGTCAACGATTACATTCCCAAGGAGGGTTGACGTCAGGCAGGCGGCCGGTCATAAAAGTCATTGCCGAAACTTTTTGCAATATGTCAAAACAGATGACATATTGCGTCGACCCCAAGTAATTGGGATAAGAGCAAGATGATGATAATGAATGAAATATCAAGTAAACTAAAAGATTTAACAAGTTTCAATAGATTTAAAAAAAAAAATAACTTAATAAAAGATGTTACTATGATTTAAGAAAATTCATTGAGGACATGGACGCGACTGAGACACTTTAATAAAATAACAGAAATATTACATATACATATTTAAACACAAGTAAATAACCTTAATATTATGATAGCATAATTATTTAATAAAATGATACATTGATATATAATTGTTTATTGATATATAAATTACAATAATTATGTAATTACAAAAACAAAATATAACATATTAAGTTAATAAGCGATAGTATATTATTTAATAGTTATAGCTATATGCTCATATAGCTATAACTATTAAATTCACTCCTTCTCAATGGAAGGGCAATTGATCAGACAGGTTAGTGTAGGATTTCATTTCTAATTTTTCTTCTCTTGCAATGTAATCCAATGTAAATATAACATCTATGTGTTATCTACGACTGTTACGACATTCACAGGCTAGAAAGAGTGTGGTGAATTGTATTCTTACTCCTTCACCAAACGGAAACATATTAATATAGGAATAAACTATTAATTACTATTAATAAACTAAGCGATTATAACTCGAGCCCAGCATTCGTATGTATCTTCAAAATCATTATTTCAGCTCATATACGTCCCACTGTTGGGCTCAAACCTCCTCCACAATAGGAGGGAAATTGCCCTTACTATACCATGCTGGTCAGACAGGTTGGTATAGGGTTTAGTTTCGAGTTTTCCTTCTCTTGCATAGATGTTATATGCGAATTATATCCCTTATTCGTCTTTTACGACATCCACGGGTAAGATAGGGAGTAGTGATTTGTATTCTCACTCCATCACCAGACGGAACTATATGGATTGGATGTATATGAGCTATGATGATGATGATGATTTAAATTAAGCCTTTATTCTTCAAATCATGAAACAATTTTTGTATAGTTGATTGGTATAAATATAGTTTATATTATTTGTAACTATTTTCGTATATTTACTTCCTATATAAAAGTACACTTACTTACTTATAGTCAAATCTTACAAATGCCCAATCGTTTACACTCAAACGAGTGAATGAATCTATCAGCTTTTAATGGGTACAGAATTTTCTCTCATGTTCGGAGAAGGATATAAACAGGTACAATGTAAGTACATATAAGCGTTTTCGTGTGGGTAGCAAAAGAATTTGTTTATTGTATCTCCACGTCTGGTTCTTCTTACTTCAAAATCATCATCATCTTCAGCATCATCGTCATCATCCTGCTCTTATATTACTCGGGGTCGATGCAATATATATCTGGTTTCATCATACATATTGCAATATTTTTATGGCCGGCCGCTTTCCTGACAACCTTTCAACCCTTCTTGGGGGACGGCATTAGATGGAGTTAGCCCAAGTCGATGTAAATCTTTTAATCGTCTTTTACGACACCCACAAGCAATGTAGTGTTGCTATTATTCGTAGTCTCAACCACAAAGTAAAATTTCTATAGCTTAAATATTTAGCAAATAAGTTATTACTTATAATTAAGATTATTATACACTTCCTGAAATAAATAAAGTACGTAAAAAAATATAACGTGATATTAGTTCATAATAAAACAAAATGTAACAAGTATTATTTAAAATAGCGAATCGCGCTATGCAGTAAATACGATTAGGCAACACTTTTTTGCCAATGTCAAATTATCGTTGACTTGGAAATAAGCAGACCGAAAACGGCATATGTGTCCGAACGAAGGTCAATTTTTGAAAATGGTCGAAATTGAATAATTGCCACCTTCGGCCACAGCCAACGGTTCAATGTTGCACAAAAACCTTAAGATATCGATGAAAATACTTCACTTTTACTCGCAGCAGAATTTAAAAAGAAGACATTTTTAATTTTATAATTTTTATTTAAACAATTGTGTTCTAAAAACACAACAGAGTGTGTGTACATAGACAAAACAAAAGCCATTATAATATAACTAAATATAAAAACAATGCAACCTAAATTTTGAACTATTGCGTAATTAGTTTATGGTTTTAATAATAATCGTAAATTTGACCTTTAAACTAAAAAATGGTGCAGGTATTTCAGTTCAATGGAACGCCTTGAGAAAGAATATACCCAGTGGACTGATAAAAAGGGGAATTACACAACAATCGCCAGGATTGTCCAGCGGGTTAGAGATCGCAGTTGGTGTAATAATTTTCCCATAAGAGTGCTGCTTCTTCTCCTGGCGCTCCTTTAGACGACAACGACTCAATCACGGAATAGGAAGTCCAGTACTTCCTGAAACATTGCATTCTTTACCTCCCACCATACGAGAATAATATTTATAGTCACACACAAATGTAGATGATACTTTTAGTGGTAGGACTACACCGTCGACAGTCGTCTGTCTACAGCCGCGAGTCTGTCAGTCCGGGCTAGTACCAGACTCTCGCAGAAAATCGCAGTCTTAACGGTTTGTTACTGCACTTTGTACGGTAAGCGAGAGAACCGGCAACCTAACTTTTGAGGGTGCTTGCATATTTTTTTTTTGTTTTTTATTGCTAACGGTGGCAAACGAGCAAACAGTACACCTGATGGTAAGTGTTGCTGCCGCTCATGGACCTTTACAAGGCCGCTGCCTACCGCGAAAAAATGAAGGGAGTGTGAATGCGTGAATTGAGGCTTGTTGATACCCAGGGCACCAACAAAACCCTCCACACGCAAATACCCTCAGAAAGTTGGGCTGCCGGCTCTGTCGCTCACCGAACGAAGCGCAGTAACAAATTGCTACTACTCAGACGTCGATTTTCTGCGAGATCGTGGTACTGCCCCGGACGGACCGGCCCGCGGCTGTAGACAGATAACTGTCGACAGTGTGGTCCTACCACTCTTGGCGGGTTTTGGTGATGCCCTTAGTATTATTATTATCACTGAACCTCATTGCACACATTCACACTCCTTTCACTTCCTTCACGGTAAGCAGAGGCCTAGCAAAGGTCCATGAGCGGCAGTATCATGAGATATGTATTGGTGGTAAGAGAAGAAACTCGGAAACTTCTCCAACGATTTTTATGAAATTTAGTATACTAGAGGTTTTGGGATCAAAAAATCGATCAAGCTAGGTTTTATTTATAGAAAATGTTGTTTTGACGGTGTTTTTAGCTAATCAATACAATGACATAAAATGTCAATAGAATAGGAATTTAAATTTAGCCGTCGCTGTCAAGAGTGACAACTAAGCTACAGTTGGGAAGTTGTCCAGTCGCATTCAAATAGCGTGAGATTGAATCTCAGTGTTATTATTATTCTGTTTTTGTAATTTGTGATTTTTTTCATTATTTCATCATTTTAATTTTTACTAGCTGACCCGGCGAACTTCGTAACGCCATAATTTTATTCGTAAATATATTTACTAAATTTCCAAAAATATAGTCTCTAATAGAAGAACCATTACAGCTTTGTCGGGCAAGATTCGATAGTTTTGGTCGCGGTATTGTTAATGATGATTCAAAGAGAATACAAATTACTCATTATGGATTTCTGACAAAATTATAATTATCAAATTTTCAACCATACTTAACTGTAGACAAAAATTTCGTTTAGCTGTCATTTGCATTTTGTTATTACATATCAAATCCGTTTTTTTATACTACGTTTCAAAGTGACTTGTATTCTCTTTGACAAATTTCGTTTAGCTGCCATTTGCATTTTGTTATTACATATCAAATGCGTTTTTTTATACTACATTTCATACACGTGAAATATAGTATAAAACACGTGACTTGTGTTCTCTTTGACATTTTATGTCACGTCACACGGGAACGCGATCGAACGGGATAAAGGAGTTATTGGCGAAATCTTGTAAACACCATTAAAAAAGAAACGGGATAAAAAGTGTCCTATGTCCGTCTTCTGGTTCTAAGCTCCAACCAATTCTCAGCCAAATCTGTACAGCCGTTCTTGAGTTATAAATAGTGTAACTAACACGACTTTCTTTTATATATATAGATTAATATTTATCTAAATAAGTTCGGCAAAAATACATTTTACGAAAAAAAAAAATATACCGAGAAAAGTTCGGTTAACCAGATATTAAATGTTAATAAATAATAAAACCTTATCCACATTTTTTTTTCTTTGTGGTGCCGCATTAATACATTTCACCACCCCCCTATCTTACCTGCGGATATCGTAAAAGTCGACTAATGCATATATTATGCATATAACTACTGTGCAAGAGAAGGCAAACTCAAAATAAAACCCTATACTAACCCGCCTAACCAGCGTGTTGTAGTAGGTCAATTTCTCTTTCATTGTGGAGGAGGCTCAAGCCCAGCAGGGGGAAGTAATTGAGCTGTGATTGTGACGATGATGACAATAAATTATTGTTTCTGTACATATCATGTGCAGACGCCCTGCGCAACTGGTCCAAAATAAAATACCGATTGTACTTTACATTAAAATTAATTTTAATAAATTTTAAGAGTCACCATCTCCTGAAAGGATGTCAAATTAACGATGTAGGTACTTATAGTGAGCCGGTCTGATTCACATTTTACACATTTTTTGTCAGTTGGAGGCGCCCACGTTTTTGTCAACAGATTCCATTGAATTCAAGTAGTTTTTTGCTTCATTAGAATATTTACCGGTACTTAAGCATGATGCAAAAAACCTATGAGACTTAATCTTACTTAATAAAAAACATAATTAAATTCATAATACGTGTTGTCAGTGCAATCATTTAATCCATCATATTCATTTTATTATTGTAATAAAATAATTTGATTAGGAAATTTGAATTGAATTTTCAAATTTCATTTCGTGTTTTTGTATTAACTACCTTGGATTTGTTTAAAGTTAAATTTAATATTTAGTCACGCAGCCCCCGAGACTAATCATCGTGATCATCATCCTGTAAAAACAGGATAAGAATCCCAATTACTTGGGATCAACACAATATGTATTCCTTTTGCACCGTTTTTTTGTATTGCAAAAGTTATTGTAAATAGTTTTACGATCGGCTGCATGTCTGACGTCAACACTCCTTGGGAATGTAATTGTTGAGCAGAACAATCAGATAGAATTCACCCAGATCGATGTAAAGCTAGTAGGTGTCTTTTCCGACACCCACACACATGAAAGGGTTGGTAGTATTCGTAGCCGCTATCGCACAGCACACCCCAAGAGTCCATTACCCGCAAAGAGACTGATCGTATGATGGTGATGTTCCGGGGACCATCGGGGAGGGATGGTACCCGATATGGGAATCCGCCAGGCTGGCCACAGACATCAAAGATTCTATACCAGTGGTGGATCTAATGGCGATGGAGAGGAAACGGTGGGTTATAGGCCCGAGTGTCGCCTTTTTAATCACCCTGGACCACACTATAGCTCACCCAAAAAAGTGCCATCTTTCTTTAAAATAAGCAGATCTGACTCAGGTAGGAGAATTTTAAAAAATTGCGCAACTCTAACAAAAAAGAGTCTTTGTCCCACCGCGTAATGCAAATAGAGTAAGACTTTTTTTAATTTAAACTGTGCGATTGGTGTGTTTACGTAATTAAAAAACTAAGCGGGAACAAGTAAACTTTATAATTATTTAACGATAAATTGTTCAACGTGAAACACCTTATATATCCTATCCGTGAGTACAAAAGCTGAAAGGTATTGAAATATCGAGCAAGTAAAAATCAAAAACAAACGCCTATAGATTCGTAAAAATAGTCTTATTTTGCGATATTCGTCACGTTCACCTAAAACCGTGAAATGAATTTTGATAATGATTTTGGTCTTTGACTTTTTGACGGGTGGAGTTATTAAATAATTGGAACGGCAATTCGCCATCTGTATATGACTTGTCCTTGTCCAAGAGCCTAACTTAGCGAACCGTCATGGCGACAAGGACGCCCACGCGCATGCGGTCACTGACAGCAGACCGTCGACGCACGTCCGCCCGCCGCCGCCGTCCTCAGTGCACCGCCCGTCGGTGACCACAACTGCGGCTACATTACCTGTTATAATTTCCGCTCTTATTAGATATTACATTAAAGACAGCTATTATTTTTATATGATTATTACCCCGATATATACATACATTATACAGAGCTTTAGAACATAATTATTTAAGTACTTTAAAGAGAAACTTAACACCTTGAACGGTACAATATATAACCAAAGGACGCTAAAACCTTAGTTCTTTATTTTTATGAAAGGGCTATTGCTTGTTAATGTTCGTATAAGTAGAAATACTGTCTTTAAAATGAAAGCAAATTGATCAAGTATCATGTCGATATTATTAGGTAAGATAGGTAACTATTCTATAGCTGACATCTAACATAAATAAATGCACAATGGCTAAACAATTCATTCCCTTCGCCGCGTTGTACCGTACTTATAGAAAAACATGGTATAACATTTAAATAGAAGACGACGATGAAGGCGGAATAATAACTATTATCACATGATTGCTACAGAGATGCTTATGCTAAGATAGATGTGTGGGGTAACAAGGTTAGTTAAGATAAAAATGAGTATATTAGGGGAAACCTGAAAGTAACACCAGTGATAGAAAAGATTAGGCGCGCGAGATTGTCTTGGTATGGACATGTAATGAGGAGGGATGAAAGGCATGTGATAAAGGCGGGTTATCGATATGATTGTGGATGAACGTAAGAAGCGTGGGAGACCCAAAAAGAGATGGATGGACTGTGTGAATGAGGATATGAGTATCAAAAGAGTGAGTGCAAATATGACGCCTGATAGGAGATTATGGAAGGCAAGAACATTTTGTGCCAACCCCACTTAGCGTGGGTTGATGGCAGTCAAATGATGATCACATTAAAATAATCAATTCATCTTATTCACTAATCAACTTATCGGCGACAATATTGGACAACGTCTTTTCCGTATGGAGCATAATAACTTTATTAAAACAAGCTACCCTTGGCGAAAGGGATGATGATCGCAGTTCGTTTTATGAAGTTTTACAGGAGAGTGCTATTTTGGACCGAGGAATGTCTCGGGTCTCCCATAGTCGGTTTTTACTACTCGGATAAGAAAGTACGGGCTTGCGGCACATTGTATTCTTAACCCATTCATCACACGAGGATAAAATATCTGGATACCGGCAACCCGCCCTCGCTCCGCTTCGGTTTCAGTTGCCTTACTCGCGTAGTTTCCGTTCCCGTGGGAATACCGGGACAAAATATAGCCTATGTTACTCCCTGATATTATAGCTTTCCATTGGTGAAAGAGTTTTTGAAATCGGTTCGGTGGTTTAAGCATGAAAGCGTAACAAACAAACAAATAAACTTACTTTCGCATTTATAATATTAGTAAGTATTAATTATTTATCCGTATGATGACAGAGTACTAATAGAGAGATAAGAGAAGGAAAACTCCAAATTAAACTCTATACCAACCCATATGACCAGCATAAAATAATGAGTCAATTTCACTATTGAGTACGCACGAAACCAGCAACTTTAACAATGATGTTTATTTAGCGTTTACTCATGCGTATGATGCTGGTAAAAGACTAGATTATAAGTACCCACACGTACGACTGCGATGTGTACGAATGAAGCACTAGGTGGGCCTTTTTTTTTTTTCTCACCCCAACGCTTGGCCGTCTGGCCACGTCCTGTCATCATTCAGAGTGGTGGGTGGAGGAGCGCATAGCGGCGTCTCCTCCTCCCTGGTCGTCGCCGGCGGAGCGAGTCAGCGGACGCAAGCGCCTCGCGTGCCCGCTCCGCGGCCTCCTTCCTTGTCATGACAGTCTCACAGAAGGAGGCCATCGACGACCAACAGCTATCGCTGCCGAGCATCTTGGAGATGATGGTCGGCAACGACAGGTCTGTTGTTGCCATGTCCGTTGACAGGACGTGGCGCTGAGGCCCCCAGGCGGGGCATACTTCCAGTGTGTGGCGCGCATCGTCAATTGCCGCGCCACACTCATGACATCCTGGGGCCTCTTCTCTTCCAATTTTGTGCAGGTACTTACCGAAGACCCCATGTCCGGTAAGCACCTGCACCATCCTAAATGTAAGGCTGCCGTGCCTTCTCCTGAGCCAGCGGTGGAGATGTGGCGCGACCGCCTCCACAGTCCCCCGCCCTGCTACGGGGGACTCCAGCTCTTCCCTCCACCGCCGGATTACTTCCCTTCGAGCCACTTCCTGGGCTCTGCCCAGTCCCCTTATGGACACTTGCTCTCCGTTGGCTCGTGCTGTGGCGCGGAACCGGTACACTTCCGCCAACGCCTCCGCCACCAGTGGCGGGTCGTCTGCCAGCAGAACAAGCACTAGGTGAGCCTGGATCATGATATGTGGGAATCCGTAGTTTCTAACTACCCGTCTGGGAAACGAGTGCCAATCTATGTGTGTATGCTATATTTGGACCAGTTACTTTAAAAGTTCCTTTTGTTACATTGTAATACAATAACTAGTTTTACTACTTATTCTTCTAAGCCTTGTTATTGAAAGGAACGATCGTTAACGATTTCCTTTATAATAAATCAAATTTACGTCATATTTACTAACCTGAAAGATATACACGATATACAGATACCTATTATGTTGTATTAAATAAATAAATCTTTACTATCTTTTTATAAAATTGTAAGCTTCAAAAAGTTTCATCATCATCACAGCTCATATACGTCCCTCTGCTGGGCTCGAGCCTCCTATCCACAGTGGGACGGAAATTGACCTACTATACCACGCTGGTCAGGCGGAATGACATAGGGTTTCATTATCTTGCATAGACGTTATCTCCATATTGTAATCCCTTAGTAGAGTAAGAATTCAAATCACCCCTCCCTATCTTGCCCGTAGATGTCGTAAAAGACAACTAAGGGATACGTATATAAGACGCATACAAGAGAAGGAAAACTTGAAATAAAACCCTATTCTAACCAGTCTGATCAGCATGGTATAGTAATGTCAAATTCCCTCCTATTTTGGAGGAGGCTCGAGCCCAACAGTGGGACGTATGTGAGCTGAAATGAATGGTCATGTTTTAAGTTGATACGGATAGACAGTGAATGTACCAATCTCACCTCTTATCACGAATGACGTTAGTTCGATCGTTATGTAGGAACATATATTGCAATGCCAGCGTTTAATGCATGAGTCCCGCCGGCGACTGGGGCGGCGTAGGCGCGAGTATTTGGGCCTCATGCCGCCCTAGGCGAGGCCGTGGGTGACGTGACCGGGGATTAGTCCGTCACCCGCCGAGGGGCCGACCGCGTGAGGAAAGACCGACGTTCTCCCCGAGGGAGGGCCGTCACTGATGACAAGTTAACCCTACTCCGGTGGTCAGCCCAACGACGAAGGCGACGTGTGCATCGTGGATGGGTTGTGGGTGTGCGAGCTAACGCCCCTCTGTCGCCCGGGACGGAGTGGTGCGAGGAGCGCGCCGACCGCAACCCACACGTAAAAAAAAAAATAGAATTTTTAAGTAGAAAATGCTCACCAGTGATATGTCTGGTTGGAACTATGATTGACTGCAGTCAAACATTATCATCGCCGCTTACATACATCTTATTACTGAGCTCGAGCCTCCTCCACATTAGAAGGATAATTTATCTACTATACCTTGTTATGTAGACAAGTTGGTATAGGTGAAGGGTTTTATATATAAATTTCCTACTTTTGCAATAATGTTTTCTGCACATCATCCTTTAGTCCTTTTTTACGACACCGACAAGAATGAAAGTGAATTGTATTCTTACTTCGTCACTACATGATAATGGTCAATAATTTCAACTTAAAAGTTCCATCGATCCATCAACATATCGACGTCAACTGTCGGACATAGACGTACTCGTACCACAGGAGGGATAATGATATAATAGCTACACTTTACTAGCAGGTTAGCGATCGCAGCTGCGAAAAAGAGGAGTATTATAATCTTAACGCCAATATCTCTGTGTCAATGTCTGTCTTTGGCATCGTAACTCTCAAACGGCTGGACTGATTTCGATGCATTTTTTTTTATGTGAAAGCGATTTTTTTTGCGATGGTTCCTAGCTATGTTTGATGAATAAAGGATCCAGCAGTTTAATTCATTCCGAAATTATGTAAGGTTTTTTCAGCATAAAATTGAAGTATTTTTTCAAACAAATCTGACCTAATGTATGTTAGTATGTCTGAGCTACTCTGCATAATTAGAGTAACTCAGACATACTAGTTCGAAGATAGGAGACGAGTTCCTGGCTTGCCCGGATTAGTAAGCCCAATTTGTTTCGGTTTAAATAGTTCTGTTCATTTCGCCCGATGACGAGGATCGGATGCTTTTTGGGTTTTTTTTTCATTTATGTCAATTAATCAAAATAGAATTTATTATTTTATACTTCTAAAGCAGAACTACTTCCCATTCTCCTACTAATTCCGACGGAATACCCTTTTGGGTACCCTCACCTCTCGACGTCCCTATCCTGGGACGTCGGTCGCCGTCGCGCGGTCAGCTTCTCTGCGGGTGACGGACAATAGTCCCCGGTCCGGTCACCCGCGAACTCGGTTAGGGCGGTATCAAAAGGCGGCGACCGCGTCCCAGTTCCTGACGTTCTGGGCATCTCCCTAGCTATGGAGTTCACGGCGTTGCTCTGCCCACGCGGCACACACCTCGAGCGTGTGCTGCGCCGTGTCCTCGTCGCAATCGCAGTGGTGGCAGGATGGTGTGCTCTCCCTCCTAACGATCAAGCGCGTTAACCTGACCATAGTTTTTCAGAAGAAATAATTTGAAACTATTTAAAAGAGTAACTTGTGGTGCGTTCTAATTTTCTCTTTAGCCCTCGAAACCTCTTGAATACAAGACTACTATTACGGAGGAATGCAGGGAAGGGCACTGGCTACGCATTGACGGATTGACATAGGATTTTATTTAGATTTTCCCTTCCTTGCTATATCAGAGTTGTAACATTTTCGAAGAGATTTAGATTACTATATTATATAAAATGGTTCATACAACCGCCACTGTTCTAAACATGACTAAATAAATAAATTAAGACTTCCTTGAAATCGATCGCAGCGCAACCTACCAGGTCAATTTATTCGTTTTAAACTAATCTTGCAACACATATAAAAAATTTCATCAAAATCGATCCAGCCATTGAGGAGGAGTTCAATAACATACATGCGTACAGAAGAATTATATTATATATAAAAATAACCACACGTTACGCACATTAAACATTGTAATAACATTGCCTCAAGGTAACTTATTTCTTAATACGGATGAAAATTATAATATGTATAATTCTTAATCAAGTACAGCTTTACAACTAACCTTTACATCTTAGGTATGTCGGCAATTAGCTTATACCACGCTGGCTAGACGGACTAGCAACGTTTTTTGTTACGAATTTACCTTCATTTCTTTGCGATAATGCAATAGTAATGTGACCATATCTTTATATATATATATGTAAAGTTCGTGTGTTTGTAATAAAACTGCTTCTAAACGGCTAGACCGATTTTAATGATTTTTTGTGGCTGTTCCGATGGATATGAAAATGGTTTAGATTAATAATTGGAACCGGTAGATAGTGCTGCGATCGATTTCAAAGAGAATTCCTTTTACTATTTTTTTAGATTTGAACAGAACAAGGCCAGGTCAGCTAGTTTTTTTATATTAAAACGGGACGCTTGCATAGGGTGACCATTATTTTATGTAAGAATCGTTTCTTGCAGAAATAGGCAAGAATATGTACTGATAACCTAAAAAACAACAAGGATAACATGAGACGTGCTATAGAAATAGGTAAAAATCTGAACTTAAAATATTAAAAAAGTCAGGATCACGTCTGTTTGCAAAAATGGATCATTTTAATACGGCTCTGGTGATAATGACAGACAGTCTAAAAACGGGAGTGTCCCGTTGAGAAAGGGCCGTATGATCACGTTACTTATCAGTCTTTATAGACGAGACCTTCGAATTTTCATAAAGCAGTCCAATCATCCCTTTATTCTGTTATGTATTTAAATATCTAACTACGTTTACTCAGAATGCTTGGCTGAGTGACATGGCGTCACTAACTATTTTCATCGAGTCCCAAATTATCCTGTAAGTTGGAACTCGCCTTCTATATATATATATTTATTTTAAATTAGCAAGCTTAGTATGAACGAACACGTGGTTTTTGTACATTGACATTTAAAGAGACATATTTCAATAAATTAATTCCTATCATAAATTCAACAAAATATTTTTCTATCTAAAATTTTATGCGCTTTACTCGCAGCTTAGTTCGCGTTATATTTAAGTACGATTGTTTCTATTAGAATAGCCCAAGTTCTTCTTCTTTTAAGAACATTTTTCTGGCCAAAGTTCACTTTAGTGAATATAATATCAACGTTGATCCAGCTATTTCAGTGTTTTGCTGGAACAAATAGAAAGACAGACAAAAATAAGAAAAACAAATGTTTCATTATTATTTATTTATATATTATATGATTTAATAAGTGGGCAATACGTTTTAAATGTATATATATTATAATAATAAATACAATAAATGTAAAATATTGAATCTGTTTACAAGTTGACTTGGCGTTAAATAACCAACACGGAAATAATTGTACACTTGTCTCGTTAACATAAAAAAGTGAAGGCGTCATTTTGACCTACCAAATATGTGGATCTCAGTCTTGTTATAAAGAAAGGAATTCAGTACAAGCAACCGTTGTATCAACTGATTTATTTTATGAGCGCATATTATTGATAACCGCATTCAATTATTTTAATGAATGATGGTGCTAAAGTTGTAGTATAAATAACGTGACCATACGTCCCATTCATGACGGGACAGTCACGTTTTCAGGCTGTCTGTCCCATTGTATCCAGTCAAAATAAAAATGTACTGCTTTTGAAAAAGACCATATTATCATTTGTCATACTTACTTGTCATACATACTTACGTGTGTAGAGAGACACAAGATTTTCTGTTTTTTTTTTCTGTTAATACGTATCTATTTCTGCAAGTGCCCTATTCTGACACAGCAAACTATTGATTAAGTTATGTAAATTTTGACATGAAAAAATATGGACACGTTAAACATAAATCTTTTCCATGTGGTGACAATGTAAGAACACAATTTACCACCCCTCTCTTTCCCGTAGGTGTCGTAAAAGATGATTAAGGGATATGATATGCAGATAACATCAACAAGAGAAGGAAAACGATATAAATCCTATTCCAATACGTTTTACCAGTGTGGAGTAATAGGTTAATTGCCCTCCCATTGTGGAAGAGGCCTCAGCCCAACAGTGGAGAATTAAAACTTGAAATTTAACACTATAACTACCCGACAAACGTGCTGTTATAGGTTAATTAACCTCCATTATGATGGAATCTCGAACTTAGTAGTGGAAAGTATATAAACAAATATATAAAAATAGAAAGTATAAAAAAATATAATGATGTTAAATAAAATTTGATTGTGTGGTTTTATGTAATAGCTGTAAAAGAGAAACATTTTTTCGCACTACCATAAAATAGCAACATTTAAATTAAACACTGATAAAAACAAACAAATAGCGGGGAGCACTGGTACAAATAAGGCATGAGCGCGCGAGGCGCGGCGAGCATAGGCGCCATAGGCGCCGTCATATTGGTCTCGGCTGCTCTACCGAGCACCTTCACTTTACCCCTACTCCGCGGCCGACCGTCACGCGACATGCAATAGATGGACGAAAAAGTTTGAGGCGATGTAATAAAAGTTTCACTTTAATAAAATACTGCTGCAAAATTAGCGCATTTTTGTTTGGCTGAGTTAATGTCATAAATAATAGACTACAAGCCCATGGAAAAAATTAACCTGTGAAATGAACCAACGTGAATAACACTTAGAAGGCGGTTACTATATCATAAAATAACTCTGAGCGCTATGCCGTCATTTCTGAGCGGTACAGTGAGTAAATGGAATTTCTCAGGTACAAGTGAGGAATTACGACTAATTGTTAATATACGGCTTTTTTATAGCTTATAGATGATTGAAAATAAATGTCAAAAACCTAGTGCCGTCCTAAAGTGATGGTGCCGGCAGTTAGTGCAAATTTTTAATTTGCTGGTAATTGTAGAAGCATTTATTACTGTACGGCAATTGTGTAATTCTTTTTGTGTATATATACAGATACTTTACCCATGAACGCCACCGATACCCCACGGAGGAGAACCGCAAGCGCCTGCGGGCCCTCCAAAGGGAGGTCAAAACCGAAATCAATAATATGAGACAGAGCAGATGGGACGCCACTTTAGAAGAGCTGAAGCCCTCGCACACAGCCTTCTGGCAGCTTTCCCGCTCACTCAAAAAAGATGTAGTGTCCACACTCCCTCCCCTCAGTAGAATAAATCAACCGCCGGCATTCATGGATGACCAAAAGTCTGAATGTCTGGCAGAGAGCCTAGAGCTTCAGTGTACGCCGAGTACATTATACGAACAAGAAGCGACTCACTACAACACTATTAATTCGGAAGTGGCTAGTCGTACCACTTTGTCGCGATCGAATATAAATAACGACAACAATATGCCTATCCCAACAGTGAGCACCGACGAAGTCGAGTCGCTTATTAAGGGTCTCCACGCTAGGAAAGCCCCGGGTTCGGACGGTATTACAAATAGAGTAATTAAATTATTCCCAGCCCATTTAATAATATTACTGTGTTGTATTTTTAATGCAGCCCTCAAATATAACATCTTTCCTTCACAGTGGAAAGAGGCCGTGGTAATCGGAATCCACAAACACGGCAAAAAACGTACCGAACCCAATAGTTATCGACCTATTAGCCTACTGAGAAGTTTAGGTAAATTATACGAACGAATAGTACTCAGTAGGCTACGCTCATATGCAGAGTTAAATAAACTCATACCAGACGCGCAATTTGGTTTTCGTGCTAAGCACAGCTGTGTTCAGCAAGTACATAGGTTAGTAGAATACACCAGTAGTCAGCTCATTAGGGGACGGTACACTGGTGTACTATTTCTAGATGTAGCGAAAGCTTTCGATAAAGTTTGGCATGAGGGCTTAATTTACAAGTTATATATATTAAAAATCCCCGAATACTTAATTCTAATAATACATGACTATCTGAGTCATCGCAGCTTTCGCTACAGGGTGGAAGGGACGTTGTCGACCTCCCACCCTCTCAAGGCCGGCGTCCCACAGGGCTCGGTCCTCGCCCCATTTTTGTTTACGCTGTATACAAGCGATTTACCCAAGTTCACTCGTGTACACACGGCGCTTTACGCCGACGATACCGCACTCTATTGTGCAGGTATGTCCCCGACAACCGTAGTCAAAACACTCCAAAAAGCGGTTACCGCCCTTGCCAATTGGTATAGGAAATGGAGAATAGAAATTAACCCCGAGAAGAGCCAAGCGGTCATGTTCACTAAACGATCTGCCCGTCTGTGCTCTCCGGACAGCATCCCTCCTCTCACTCTCTTCGGCCGACCTGTCTCATGGAGCAGTGAGGCCAAGTACTTAGATGTGACCCTTGATAACCGACTCACTTTCCTGTCCCACTTGAAGCGGGTCTGCGCGCGCGCCGCCTTCATGATGGGACGCCTTCACTGCCTATTAAACGAAAAATCAAAACTATCACTTAAAAATAAAGTCCGATTATACACTACCTGCATACGGCCGATCAAAACGTATGCCAGTGTAGTGTTCGTGGACGTTAGGCCAAACAGGATCCACAGGTTACAAATACTACAAAATAGATTCATGCGACGGGCAACGGGAGCACCGTGGTTCGTTCGTAATGTCGATCTACACATCGACCTCGAATTGCCGACCATCAGGCAGTATATGAAGCGTTGCTCCCAGCGCTATTTTGACTCTGCCATGACTCACCCCAATCCACTAGTGGTTGGGGCGGTAAACTACGTCCTCTCAAAAATATCCGCGGTCCGACGACCCCGTCATCTCCTTGAAGAAGGGGATGATGCTATTACGATCGCCCAAGAAAGGGCGTACACAGCTCGCGCAGCGATAACACATAAAACTCCGCGGTATCGGCCTCGCCGACGAGGTCGAAAACCGCGGCGCGTAAAAGTCATTAACCTAAACGTGGCCACGCCCACTTTGCTTTCAGCGACGCCCCGAGCCGAGGTCCGTTCCCCACAGGGGGAGCCCTCGGGTGATGTTCGCTTAACTTACTTACCGGGTTAAGAGCCTTCCGCTCGCCCATTGCCCGCGTTAAGCTGTCAAGGTCATCAGCGACCAACAGCTAAATACACAAAAAAAAAACCATGAACGCCGTACATATTTTCAGCGCAGGGGTCGAAAGCCAAGGGTCGCTTCTACAATTACCGGTGAATTAAAAATTTGCACTAACTTCTGGCACCACCACTTTAGTACGGCACTAGGTTTTTCGACATTTATTTTTAATCATCTATAAGGTATAAAAAAGCCGTACATTAACAATTAGTCGTAATTCCTCACTTGTACCTGAGAAATTCCATTTACTCACGTACTCACCTGTACCGCTTAGAAATGACGGCATAGCGCTCAGTTATTTTATGATATAGTAACAGCCTTCTAAGCGTTATTCACGTTGGTTCATTTTACAGTTTAATTTTTCCAAGGGCTTGTAGTCTATAAGAAAGTCGATTTGTAAAAAATATATAGGTATGTATGTAACACAAAATTGTGACGTAAAGAAGCAAAAGCAGTGACCACCAAACTTAACCGGAGCGGACATATCTGTGAGATGATTCATAGTTGAAAATTTGTGACATTGTAAACACAACTCATGCAGTAAAGCGAAATATTATTGAATAAGACATTGTTTTAGGGTGTAAGCCTTAGGTTTAAATTTACATGTTAGAGATTTAAAATCTTTCTTTCCATCTATGTAATAATTGGGTTATAGGTGTAATGATGACGTATATATGCCATGGTCACCATCCTTTCCCACCCGTAAGTATTGTAAAAAGTCTGACTAGAAAATTAATACAGATAATATCGCTACGCCGACTGGAAAAAAAATCCATTATATAATGTAGTATTTTTTCCAATACCAATTTCTGCCCTTAGAATAATAACTCATAGAAGCTCAATTCGCGCACAAAATTGAGACATTTGAATTGGAGCCAGAAATGGCTCCCTACGCCGGATCGTGACGTCATGTACAAGGTCCCTGTGTACAAGTCAATTCTATTGTAAAGTGGTGCACGTGTGTCATCGCTTGCACGCTTGTAGTAATTCTGGCTTCATGTTTTTGATCGCTTAAGTGCCGACACTATCCTTCAATACGTTATTATTCTAAGTTTCTTCGATTTGATGCCCGTATCCAACAATGGAAGTTATATGAAGTGAAAAATAAGAAGAAGACTATTATAAAATGCCAGCTGAGCAAATTTTTTTTTACTGCACTCGGTGGCAAACGAGCAAACAGTACACCTGTTGCTGCCGCTCATGGACCTTTGTAGTACCAAGGACACAACTAGGCCGCTGCCTTCCGCGAAGAAAGTGAAGGGAGTGTAAATGCGCACAATGAGATTGGGTGGTACTAAAGGCACCACTAAAACCCACCAGGCCGGCTCTCTCGCTCACCGAACGAAACGCAGTAATAAATTGCTACTATTCGGAAGTCGATTTTCTCCGAGAGTGTGATACTACCCAACACGGACCGGCCCGTAGACAGACAACTGTCAATAGTCCACTAACAAACCTCCACAATCATCATAAAGATTGCTAAGTGATTGTAAAACTAAAATGAAAACTATTTTAAGATATGTTTTTGATTCCATGTGGTACGAATAAAAACCATAGCTGTCATGAAAAATGCTAGTAAATATATATAACCTTTCCGTGTAGCGACGGAGTAAGAATACAATAGGCATGATGACTAATTTTGAAAAACTGTTTTATAATATTCTTAAATAACTACTATAATCAAAAAATATATTATTTTTGCAATAAATGCGGTTTCTTTAGAAATAAATGCTATTTTAATTAAATGCATTTAAATTAGCGCCAAAACGGTGCCTAGTGTCATGGCGTCTACTTGTGACGTCACGTCTATTCACTTGAGTTGTAAACGTAAGGGAGTTAAATCAAAAAATCTGATATATTTTATTTAGACATGAATTCTAAAGTCTATAAGTGGTGTGCGGTTCCTCAATGTGTTAATACATCAATAAAAACCCCTAACAAACTGTTTGTATATGTGCCACACAATAAAACAATCTATACCAATAAATAAAATTGGAGTATCTGTTTGTAATGTCAAAATAATAGGCTCTTTTCATGCTCACATGGTTATTTGCACGACACCTATGCATAAAATACAGATTAAAAATTTTTGTCTGTCTGTTTGTTCCGGGTAATCTTCAAAACGCCTGGACCGATTTCAAAAATCCTTTCACCAATGGCAAGCTATAATATCAGGGCGTAAACTAGGCTATATTCTATCCCGGTATTCCCACGGGAACGGGAACTACGCAGGTACAATGACTAAAACCGAAGCGAAGCGAGGGCGGGTTGCTAGTAAGATATAAGTGGCTTAATCTTGCACAGCGAGATCCAAAAGCCATAAATTTATATAAATAAATATAAAAAAATAAATAGGAGACTATTTATTTCTGTGAAGATCATGTTGACGTAAGTAATTACTTTATATCGTATATTTTATTTGGTATGTCACTTTATTTAACTGCAGTTTAATACCAAGTTTACAAAAGCATTATTTAATAACATAACCTCTAACATCTCAAGCGGTATTAATTTTAAATAGATTTTAAATTAGATATTAGAAGATTATTAATCAATATTTTACTGCCATCGTAGTTTTGACATTTCTAAATTCTGCTGAACAGAAGTTTTTCTTTGATGCTAGGTACTCTCTCCCAACATTAACAAATCAACTCTAGGCAAATAAGAGCTGTTTGCCTTGATGAATCCTTCTTTCACTACTTACATTTTTAGTATGAACACAAAAGCAAGAGATCGATAAAAATCACGAAATACTCTTTAAATGCAAGTTAAAACAATTAATAAGTGTAACGATCGTAGAATTTCGTACAGAATTTGTGATGATAATGACAGGCGTACATAGGAGTGACGTAACTCAATTTGATTGGTGTTTAGCTGAGCATGGCGGACTTGTGTATTTTGCAGTTTTATTTTATTAAATAAATTAATGATCTCATCTTATAAAACAAAATAAATATTTATTTCAAGATATATTCTTTGTGTTACAGTAGATAAACACATTAGTGATTTTTGGTTACTGTCATCATGCCTATTCACTACCCCCTTTCTTGGCCGTGGGTGTCGTAAAAGACTACTAAAGGAATATTGCAGGTAACATCTATACAACAGAAGGTAAACTTTAAATAAAACCCTATAGTTAGTATAGGTCACACCGTTTAATGCGCGTGCTATAGCAAGTCAATTTCACTGCCATAGTGGAAGAAGCTTGAGTCCAACGGTGGAAAGCGTATGACCGGCAATCATAATAATAATATTTAACGCCGCATAAAAATCTAATTTTTATAGACTATAATGGATTAAAATTCGCTCATAATTGAATCTAACTCATAATAATAGTCTTAGTAGTTCAAAACACCTTAAGATAAGCTTTAAACATTATTAAGAGTAAAAGACCTATATTCACCTATATTCATATGTTCCAACGGAGTTGAGTTAAAGCTAAAGAGTTACGAAACACCAAAAACAGTGACCAACGTCTAACACCTTATATTTTTTATAAATCTTATAAGCCAACGTCATAATTAATTAAAACGGAGTCTCCGTTCTAATCTAGTGCTTACTTTGTCATTGGCAGAAGTGATCTTTTCACTCCTACTGCAATCTACCTTACTTAGCCAGGTCATTATTCTTCATCATCTCATCTCACATACGTCCCCCTGCTGGGCTCAGGCCTACTCCATAATAAGAGGGAAATTGCCTTACTATATTACACTGGTCAAATAGATTGCTATACGATTTTATTTCATATATTCCTTCTCTTGCATAAGTATTACAAGCGTATTATATACCTTTGTCGACTTTTACGACATCTACGGATACAAGCTACGTGATTATGAATTGTATTCTTATTCCGTCACCACAGGGAAATTATACTTCAATTATTAAATAATCCCGTTACTAAGGGCTTTAATTATAAAGAAACACAGCTTTTTATTATGAGCAAATGACGTCAGTATCCTGCTATAATTGCTTTCCTACGTACTTACTAAAGAATGTTAATATTATGTACACTAGAAAAACCCATTACATGTATGAATACAGTCGTATGTATTACTTTTTCGCTATATATTTTATACGCAGTGTGCCTATAGCTATGTATCTACACAACGTTCATTATCTATATATCAACATTTACCTTGATTTAAAATAACATTTTTCCAGTAACATTCCTCGATGCAATGTAGAGCGGAATATTTTAAATCTGTTACGGTCTGCACTTTCATAAAATACATTTTTTTTAACTAGGTGCCTCATATCTCAGTTTGATTAATTTATTTCAATTGGGCATTTATTATATTTAATATGAGTTGTAACATTTGACTTAATACATTGATTTAACAGCTGTAAACTTTCTAAAAGTACCTATATTTATTGAATACAAACTGGTTATAATTTACTTCTGTTTCAGTTAACATAGATCGTAAGGTGACAATGTTGTCATACCTTTATTTCAAATTAGCAAACTCCTTCAAAGAACGCAAAGGTTTACACACCCATATGTTACGTAATAGACTGATATCTTTATTTTGTTAAATTTATTTATTGTCCGATATTTTATCGGTAACCAAAAACAGTTCGTAATTTCGAGCCCGTTGCTTAGAATTTTTCAACGAAATTCTTTAAAATCATTTTGCAAAAAATGCCCTAATTACATTTGACTTCCACCGTTACTGTTTTACCAACTTAATACCTACTCAACGCTGTAGCAGGGTTCATCCATTACACCTAGAAACGTTATTGTCTTCAACTCCATATTTCCACCGATCATTTCTCACACGTACGTGTAGGCTCTGGAATGAACTACCTCCTGCTTTGTATCCCGACCGCTATGACATGTCCTTCTTTTAAACGACCACTCATCAACTACCAACCAACCAACTACTCATTACTTACCTGTGGCAATCGTAAAAGTTCGCTAAGAGATCACTAGTGAAGTGTGCAGCGTTCTATTATTCCTAATAAGAAGGTTAGGTTATCAACTGCAGTCACATACAACAATACCTATCACTAATACAACAACCTCCAGTCAAGTGTAGCGATAATGGTCATTAATCTGCGGGAAGGCTTATATTAACAGAATGAGACTTTAAACTGATAAATAAATTAATGAAATTACTGTGACAATTTCTAAACGAAAAATATTTCTTAAAGAGAGGCAAAACATATTTGTACGAAAAACCTCGCATAACTTACATATAATAACCTCAAACGCTGCTGATTTTGAGCTAGTTCGTGACGAACTAAGAATACTCCAATGTTTTCTCTCACCAGTGTTTTGTATAAGGTGTCTAAAAGAGTTAATATCCGTAATAACTACATGGTGGTCGGTTTTATTTCTTAAATACCATCAGAGATTTTTTAAAAGTACCTATGTTCATTGAATACAAATTCATTATAATTTACTTCGGTTCAGTTAACACAGATCATAAAGTGACAATTTTGATATGCTCTTATTTCAAATTAGCAAATTCCTTCAAAAAGCGCAGAAGAGCCTCTATATCACGAGAGACTTTACATACATTCAATTAAAAAAGAACCTCTACAATACGCGACGCGACACTATACAGAAAATCATTATTTAAATCACTATTCCATCTGTACAATAGTTACATACTTAATGAAGCGATAACCACTAAAAGTCGTGTACCTACCAGCTACCAGTGTTAGGTACCAATAGTACCTAACACGTGAAACTTAAATACGAAGTATCATATAACTTATCTTTCTTCAGAATCTAACTAAAGCTACTAGGAGATCTTATGTATGCACATTTTAATAATATGTTTATTATTGTTTCAGATCATAAAAGCTTTCGTGACGTCGATTCCAATAAAAGAACACTACGACACAAGCGTCGACAGCGTTGATTATAAGTTAGAAAACATTGTCCAAGAAATACCTAAATATGGACACACATCGGATCCTGAAGACGAAAAAGTTATATCTGTCAGAATAACATCATCAGTGGCCGTCGGGCGCGGTAAAGAAAAATTACCTATTCGACCTTCTCTTCACAAACAAAATGAACATGACTTAAAACAATCTCAATCTGTAGGTGAACTTGTAGACGAAGGATTGACTTCATTAAATACGAAAACAATACAAGCATCAGAGCTCCCATCGAGCTCGTCACCCAATCTCCTAGGTGCTAATATAGAATACATAAGACAGTTAAATGCAAAAAAAGAAAGTAGAAGTAATATAGAGCCTGTGAATCCGTTTCACATAACACACGACCAATATCTCAACAGCAAAGAATCTAATCGATTTCCAGAGGGAATCGACGATTATAATGATGATGCACAAGATGTTCCTATGGCCAGGAAGGTGCCATCTACATCAGATGCAAATCATTTTCAAGGACAAAAACAAAATCGTGACTATCAACACACCAATATTAATAATGCAGCGAACACTTATGATCAAAGTAACATAAGAAAGCCGCCCCAATCAGAGGGTGGCGCCAATTACGATTTAAGAGCTGAAATGGGTGTTTATAAAAACGTTACAAATGAAACAACCACACAATTTAAAAGCCACCAGATGGATAAACAAGATACTTTCGTTCCTCAAAATAATAATTATCAAACAGATGACTCTATAGCAGAGTCCTCTATAAAGTCTGTAGAATTTGCAAAATCAGCGGCTATAATGCCACCTTCAGCGAGTTACACACATAGTAGTTTACCTAACAGACCAATAAACGAAGAACAAAATAATCCAAGACTAACGACTGTTAGCTTTAATATATTTCACGATGCGACGAGGTTGCCTAATAATAATGAACATTCTGATCCATATGGCACATCAAGTCAAATAATTTCCAATTCACAACAGTTCTATACTCCACCTAAAGTGTACAGTAAGCCGTCTCAGGTGTATAGCGAACCATCCAAGTTTTATAGTGAACCGGCCAAAATTTACAGTGAACCAGCTAAGATATATAGTGAACCAGCTAAAATATACAGTGAACCTGCAAAGATTTACAGTGTACCATCAAAATTTTACAGTGAACCTGCTTCGTTGCATTTGGATCAAAATTTCCCAAACATACAACCCAGCGTGTCTCCAAATTATCCTAGCTGGCCTAGACCACCTTCGCACCAGATTGGAGGTATTACATTGAATACGACTCCAATTAATGCGATAGCAAATAATCAAGGCATTACACAAACAGGTCGTCAACCGGCAAGAAACTATGAAATAGACGAAAAAGATAGTATAGAAACAGATGATAGAAGTCATGGTGTACAAGATTCGAGCACAGAGAAATGTAAGGAAGATAATTGTAAAGTCGGCTATGTGGTAGAAGGAAGACAATTTAAAAAATATAGAGTAGAGGAGAGGACATCGGATGGCTTCATCGTGGGCGAATACGGTGTAGTACGTAACGAGGATGGTGCTCTTCGTGGGGTGCGCTATACTGCCGATAGCGATGCCAGCCCGCGACTCATACATGACGCACTTATGAAGTTCCTACAGCTCAAATAGGTGTTATTAAATTCACGTTTCTGATCTTAATCCAAAATAAATCCACGCATAACTTACTTGCTCATTTAATTAAGTACTTACATAAAGTATAACTATATGAATAACCAACAATAAAGGTATATCTTAACAGTAAACTATGCATTAAAAAGACTGAATGATTACACCTATTTATGATTCAAATCCACGTAAATCCAGTATTGGACCTTCCCTCATACAAAGTGCAGATGAAGGATAATAAAATCAATTGTATCAGTAGATATTTTCTTCATTTGACATATGGTTTTATTTGTTAATAAAATTTATATCTACGAAAAACTGTAAAATGCGTATATAACAATAGGATGTTTAAACATTAATAAATATAATTTTATTTATAACATACAATGTGAATCATTATAAAATAACTTTACACACTACACAAACTGATAAATAACTGGTAATATTTGAAATGCTTAATCAATTCTGGTGCCATGTATAAGTGTAGGCGAATTTACATTAATAATAATTATAATATGTAGTCAGTGTCACTTTTATATTTAATTATATTATATTGTACATAAACACATAGTATATTGTCACGATTATTAGTAAAGTATTGATGAAAATGCAGCTACGTTTTTTATAATTAAATTAGGTAATCTGGTGTTGGATGACTAATAATCAAATAATTTTAAAATTATAAAATCATTTTTAAATAAATCTATGTTTAAGGATTTATCGCGTTTGGATTTCATTTTTAATTTCCCGACGTTTCAAACAATTTTCGGCATTTATTGTCACGGTAGATTAAGATGTCTTGAGTCCAACATATCATCGTTATTACAGAAATTTATATCTACCCGCTACAGTATTAGTTATTAAATTTTGACCTACATTTTTAATACAAATTTATTTCTAATACAAAATGAGTCTATATGAAATAATTATATTGTATATATTAATATGATTTTTAGATAGAATATTTATTTTTTTGTACTGCCAATAAATTTGTATTAAGCACTGGGTCAGAATTTAATAACTAATGCTGTAGCGGCTATCCTAACTGACTTGTTGGACGTGAGACACCTTAGTCCTCCCGTGACGAAGGGTGCTGAGAATTGTTCGAAACGTCGGGCAATCGAAAATCAAAGACAAACGCGATAAAGTCCATAAAAATAGTTATAAAATAATATTCCCGTAAACATCAGCAATCATGATGTAAAAATATTGTTTGTATTTTAAATGCAATCAATGTTGAAAATTTGAAATCGATTTGCAATTTCTAATTTTCTTTAAGTAATTACAAATCTCTAGTATATAATTGTGCCCACTATATAGTTTTATAACTTGTAAAGGATTAACACGTTATAAATTATTAAATCCTTAACCCACCATTTGATAAATGAATTTATACAAATCTATCAAAATTTCAGTAACAATTTTAGGGAAAGCCTGGAGTTTTTAATTTAGTTTGGCTCGTTCAATCTATTTTATTGTTATCGATAATAACTCAATTTACCTGAAGCAAGAAATGGATTACTACATTTAACGTTATTTTTATCTCCCATCGTATATTTAAATAACAATTGGGTTATATACCTTGCAGTAATTAAGTAACAATTGATCACAACAAAAAAATGAATAAACATTTGCGTTACATGGAATAGTTGTTTCTAAATAATAAATAAATATGATTAGGTCGTTAATTACACTTTAAAACTGGAAAGCATGCATTATGACCAATAAAATTTCTTTTATTATATATAATAACAGTACTTATGATATATTAATATTAATATATTAATGAACAACAAAGCCGATTGCGGAACGCTTATATGTATATCGTTAATAATTTTATTTAAGCCTAATTCCTACAATGCGTTATGAATATTTCATAAGTATTTAGTAAAAATTTCTTGCCTTTTTGCCTTTACACATTTTCAATTACATACATATATATATATATATATATATATATTTAGTACAAATTCTTAATAACAATATCTCAAAGAATTTCATAGATATGTTTAATTATATTAAGTGATACAGTGCTAAAGGAACATAAATGAGTAAAGCTATTGAAAATGCGATAGAAAACTGGTAAACATTTTATTAGTTAATTTAATTCGCGTCATGAATTCTAATAGACCTCAGACGTAGCAGACATTCTTTACTACGACAAAAATGTGGCTTTGTATTCAGTTGTAGACATTCCACCCAGATACATAAAACTTTCAGGCGTGTGATATTGTTTATTTGAGTAACAGCGCCAGCATCATACAATTATATTTGCGATGGCATATATAAAAATCAACCATGAGAAATTAAAATAAGTTTAACCTATTTTTACGTACATTTCTCAAGTGATACCTATAAATCGGCCGTCTAACCAAATTAGCAGGTATTCTGGCATTCAACGCACGTATGAGTTCTACCCAAATCCATACATTTCATCTTTCAGAAAAAAAACGTCTGGCATGTGTGAAGAGATCAAGTATACAATACCAAAACCAAAAGGCGTCAAACGTTTATTTTCTTATTATTATGTAGCTGGCCTTTTTAATTGATAAAACTGTTATGATATTGTTGGTATTATATCTCATCATCTCAGCCCATATACGTACCACTGTTGGGCTCGGGCCTCCTCCATAATGGAAGGGTAATTGACCTACTATACCACGCTGGTCAGATGTGTTGGTATAGGGTTTTATTTCGAGTTTTCCTTCTCTTGCATAGATGTTATATGCATTTTATATCCCTTAGTCGTCTCGTACGATCACCCACAGGTAAGATAGGGGGTGGTGAACTGTATTCTTATTCCGTCACCACACGGTATTATATCTAATTTTACTAATAGTAAATATTCTTATTTTAAAACCAACAACATGCTAAGCCATGTATAATATGTAGATAAAATAGATTGTATACATGCAGGAATATTTAGAGCCGTCTGATGATTCCTATAAAATTTAGCCGTATTAAATATTTTAATGATAATTTATATAGTTATACAATTCATATGTTGATAGATATATCGCGAAGGCGTTAACATTATTTAACATTTAATCTTACATAGATATATAAATTATTAGACAACAGTAATATGGTCAATCAGAATATCTGGTTCAGAAGATTCAAACGTAAATCTTTCGATACCACAGAATATTACAAAGTTCCTATAATTGAATATAAATTATTATCTACATGATAATGTTTCAGTTCCACGTCTACCATTACAATGTACCTATTGAATTAAAATGACTGACAATGACGTTATAGTTCTCTTTTGTTATTAATAATCAAAAAATATTAAGAAAAATATTTTAGAGATAGAACATCACTGAAAAATTCCATTGCACACAAATTTGATTGTGGAATTGTACATTTGATATAGTTAATATTGATATGCGAATAGGTAAACTTCATTTTTTTTAAATAAACCAAATAATTTTAGGATAAATCTACACCGTAGACTAAATGAAAAATATAATTAATACAACACTTCTACCAAAAAATAAAATTAAATCTATTGCTGAGTTGCCATTGAAGTCATCAAAGGTTAGGCACACTCTCCGGTGAAATGCCGGATAGGTGGACACCGGAGGTTATGGGCTCCATCGCTGCCGTTTGGTCATACGCCGAATCAAATGGGTATATTCAGACCATAGTTCCCCATAAAAGAAAGTCTCTGAACCATTATAATAAGCTGCAGTATTTAAACAGACAAGTGTTGAAAATACACATTCATTCAACTCACAACTACAAGATAATATCTAAAGCAAAATACAAAGAAATAGTAAGTGCTTAAGTTATTAAATATTTTGTGGAAGCACATCAAACAATAATGCAAACACAGATTTATTGTTGGCGATGTTACTATTGATACAGAGTTACCTATTTCAAAAGAACAAACCAGCCTAAAATCCCAGATTTTATGTTAAAGGAGGATTTTATTCGTCAATTTATCGTTCATAATATTTTTCTTTATAAGGTTTTTAAAAGGTAAACTACCGTTTTGAAATCAATTCATATGTATCTCTTGAATATGTATAGAAAACGTAATTAAAATTCATATTGTGATTTATTACTATTCAACGACAAAGTGACATGACATTGAAACTACATCGGCGACATCTTGGAGGTCTATGCAGTGAACTGAGAGACCTAGAGAGATTGGCAAGAAAATGCGTCAACATAACTAAATCAATAGATACACAGCGATATTAATACCGAGCAACTCTAAAAGGTGTGGTTCACCTTCACTTCCGTCACAACTAAGTTGTATTTGTAATTATTTATTAACGTTGTACGCATTTCAGTGCCACTGTCGAGAGCAATTTATTTGAGCTTCAAGTTTATTTAAAAGTAATAAGTATTATATGTAATTCTTTGTTTGTCCCTACGCGTCATCTAAGCGATAATGTGGGTTAAATTTGCCAGGTTATTGTGTATGCAGGAGACAGTAGGATTTATATCGATGATATAACCCTATAACACCGCCAACAAATAATCCAAAGGTTTGTCGTGGTCCTTAATCTTATATATCACTACTGCCAAATATTATCACAATTTTGCTAATACAACTTGTGCAACAACATAACGAAAATCAACATCTATTAGCCTAGCCTATTCAATTTATTCTATAGTAGGTATACTAGCATAAAACATGTGACAAAGACAAGTTGTCTTACATTCCTCAGCCGCGATTTTTTTTAATTATCTACTAAAACATAATGTTTGTGGGTATACTCTTTTCACAATGAATAATATTGTATTTATAGTATACAAATATACTTAAAGAATCCTCGGATTTGTTCTTTGTGTGTGAAAGTCAAGTTATTTTAAAATATTCCCGAAGGTGTCATAATTACATCAAAAACTACTAAGATATTTAGTACTCTTTTTTTAATAAATTATATATTTATTATATTAAACACGTCAATATTATTGATCTTATGTTAATGCTCATAATTAAATGACACATACATAAAATAGTGAGTTCAAAACCTGACCGCAGTTCGGCAATAGAAGTACCTACCTATCAAATCGTTGTGGAGATATTCTGTGAAGCACAAGGACAGAAAACTCTTACTATGACAAAGTCTATACGCTATCGTTATCGTAGTATATGTAGCGAAATCTGCCAACCAGTTCGGCCACTCGTATGAAGCTGAAACTGATTTCATTTCCCGCAATACAAGGATTATTTCCTTAGTGCAGGGTGTTGTCTTAAATAAATAAAAAAAAAATCCTATATCGGTAAATCGCTACACTTCAAACGTTCAAAGAATTTCGTAGATCCTACAAGCACAAACTGCATTAAAGCTGCGGTACTTCAGTCGGCAGCTCAACACTCAGACATCGAGCCAAAAGTGCACCTAATGCACGTTTTTACATCGGACCATGAGGACACGTAGAGTAAATCAGGTAGGTAAAATTTCAATATACTTAGATGGAAATTTCAACAAAATTCGCCAATCAATCAATATGATATTTGATATAGGTATGTAGATCAAAGACAAAGTTTTCTTTCCTCTACTCTCTTTTGAAAGTCAAGACCGCAGTAATATTGAAATAATGTAACAGTTCATATACTTATGTTAAGGGAATCGCTATAAATTTGAATCACTGTCAAAACTAAATCTAAATTGCGTTAATTAAAGACGTTTTAATCAAGTTAAAAGAAAATAGTACAACAGGCATAAATTAATGTCAGTTTTAATCTTTCAAAACCTTCCTTATAGATACACGTTCTGGTTTAATTGGGCGGTTTCTAGTAGATAGCGTACATAACTTAATGGAAAGTAGTCTTCGGTTACCTAAAAAAACATAGTTTACAAAACCAAACTGTTTAAGACATACCTACCTAATTTCAAATTGCAATATTTACGTGTTAGTTCTATTCTTTCTCATTACGTAAGGCGGTCAAACTTTGCACAATTTCTATCCAAGTTTCGTTGTAATTAATTGTCGACTTGCTTTTTACTTGCGATATAGATTTTATTGTTATTTTACTACCTACCTAATTGATACACTTATTAATGAGGCCTATGTAAACAAAACTAAGCGTAAAAATAGTTTAGGGGATTATACTTATTCAATATTCTTCGCTTTATATTTTAAATAGCTTTCACATGATATGTGAAACTTAGGAATAAAATACATATAATGAGTTATTTCGATGCAATAATTATTAATTTTGTTAAATAAAATTAATAACAGGAACATTAATAAAGGATATGTTTATCTGTTTGACATTTAAATAAATATATAAATATAAAATTCGATACATATTATATATTTCTCAGGCAAATTCATAAAAAGAGAACATATGTTATTATAGTAATATTTTGTACGTTCTATAAATGTTCTAATATTTGGTGCTGAACAACAAGCTTATATGTAATAGTCTCCTTTCTAGTACCATTTTCTAAACAATTCACATAAAGCCGTGAAAATTTTGAGATTTTAAATCTGAAAACGAGTCTGAACCATCATCGTAAGACAACATTAACTAAAAGGCATCGCATTATTTCGGGCGTGTAGGTACATTATATAAAAAAGTATTAATATTTTTATACTGATGGTATATGAAAATAAAACATTATAGATATTCTGTCTTAGTTACAGAACTATTCAAGTAAAAAGATAAATTTAATGCAATAAATAACGGCTGAGCGATCATCAGAGATGATTCGTGCTTCATATCATTGTAAGCCCAATTCCATCGTCTTTGTAGGAGAAACAACCACGAGACTGAACTCGGAGTGTGTTTAGTCGTAGTTCTCAGACTCTTGCTGCACCAGTTTGAATCGACGAGGGCTCTTCACTGCGATCGACCCATGGCCATCTAAAGAGAGCCGACCCTTCATCTGAAGATATCTGTGAAATTTTTACTTTATTTATATAAATCGTATTATTGATGCTCCGTGTGGTGAAGGAATAAGAATACAATTCACCACCCCCTTTCTTGCCCGTGGCTGTCGTAAAAGACGACTAAGAGATTTTGCATATAACATCTATGCAAGAGAAAAACTCGAAATAAAACCCTATACCAACACGTCTGACCAGCGTGGTATAGTAGGTCAATTCCCCTCCCATTGTGGAGGAGGCTCGAGCTCAACAGTGGAACGTATATGAGCTGTGATGATGATTAGTCTTCAATTGCTAGTATAGTCTTATTTTAATTCAAATGTTTATAAGAAAATAAGACCATACTAGCAATTGATTTAGTATTTATCGAATCACGTTTTTACATACATATCTACTGCAAAATTATTTGATTTACCTGGATAGAGGTTTGAAGATAATATTGAGGTGAAACTTTTGGAACAACATTCAGAGTTATGGGATAAACGGGAAATAGATCTAATATGAGAATTGCGTGTGGTAGTAAGAAGAAGTAAGAAGACAATTCAATACGCCCTTGCTCATCCCCATGGCTGCCGTAACAGACGCCTAACGGATATATATGCATACAACACCTATGCGAAAGAGGTTTCCCTCTTTTTTTGAAATAAAACTCTACATCAATCTACTAAATCATATTTCCCTCTCTTATTGTGAAGGAAGTTTAAGCCCAGCAGTGAGGCATTAATGATGGTGCTGATGACCATGATACGAATACATTAAAGATGTATGCTATGCTATGTATATGCTATGATTATTGAAAATAATATTCTATCCAATTTAAACAAAGAGAAATTTCATCGCAGAACAAAGTTAAAATGAGGCGATCAGAAAAAATAAAATATGTTTTTCTACCTTTTAATGTGACGGCATACAAGTTTTGTAGGACGCTGCTGCCATTCATCGAGCACCTCTTTAGGCGCTAACACCTGTAAAAACGTTTTACTTGAATTACTTTTCCGTGTGGTGACGGAGTAAGAATACAATTCACCACGCCCTATCTTACACGTGGATATCATAAAAGACGACTAAGGGATATAATAAACACATAACACCTATGCAGGAGAAGGAATACTCGAAACAAAACCCTATTCCAACATGTCTGACCAGCGTGGAAAATTAGGTCAATTCCCCTCCCATTATGGAGAGGCCTGAGTTGGGCTGAGCTGATGATGATGATGATTACTACTTAAATACCCTGTTAATGAAATGCAATGTGTAGCCTCCCCTTCCTTTCACGTGAGTCATCAAAATCCTATGTCATTACATCTGACCCGGATCAGACAAGATGCCCTCTTTAAATAGGGAAACCTCATGGGACTTATATTATCTGATAGGAGAATCAAATATTGTATACTAGCAACCCGCCCTCACTTCGCTTCGGTTTCAGTCGCCTTACCCACGTATTTCCGTGGGTATACCGGGATAAAATATAGCCTATGTTACTCCCTGATATTATAGCTTTCCAATGGTGAAAGAATTTTTGAAATCGGTTCGGTGGTTTAAGAGTGAAAGCGTAACAAACAAACATCCTTACTTTCGCATTTATAATATTAATAAGGATGTATATTAAACGACATATTAAATTTCTTAATTAGTGAATATGGAAATAATGTTCCAATTTGACAATTAAACTGTAACAAACTAGGCTTTTTGTTCACTTATAACAATTACCCACATGGATAAAAATGAATATAATTATATAGGTATGATAGTATGTATCCTTGTAGATGAACTTAGGAACATATTGAAAGAACAAACTACTCAAGTTTGCAAATATATTTTTACATGAAATTAAATATACAAAGTACCCCCGAATGACACTAATATTTGTTCTACGAGACGATTAGACCCACTATACAAATAATTCTATGTTTATATTACCTGATCACCCTTAAGTCTGTCCAGGAGAGTGACGCAAATAACAGCTGCCTTTATACCAGCGTGATGTGTAAGCGCAGCAAAAGCAAGTGACTCCATCTCAATGTTTACTACTCCCGACTTGTGGATGCTCTCCAAGTACTCCATTTTATCATTTTCCGTGAAGTCACAGAACGCACCATCCAAACGTCCCTGACCTACACACATGGCATAATTTAGTTAATATCACTACTTAGGCTCGCCTAGTACAGCGTCGTACTAATATTTACTTATATTCTATGCAATAATACATACAAATAAAAGAGCACATCTGTCCATATAATTTGATGCATCCATCTATCACAATGTTTAATTTGGCTACTTAAAATCTTATCAGACATCATTTAAGAAACAGACCGATAAAAATGTATCCGAAAATGGCATGTTTCTTGTTCAATTTTCCTTTTATCTTTCTTTTTTAAATTTCCCAAGTGATGACTGGATAAGAATACAAATGTCACCTATCGTTACTTGCAGGTAGTAATCGTAAAAATCGGCTAAGGTTAGCACCGGGAGAATGGGTGGCAGCTTTCTCCTGGAAAACGTATAGCACTGCACTGCGATCGCCAACCCGCACGCCAACCGTAATGATTATATCACTATCCCCTCATTTATGGGAGAAATCTAAGTCCAACAGTACACAATGACAGTCTAAATGTAA
Organism: Lymantria dispar; assembly: GCA_032191425.1. Lineage (NCBI taxonomy): Eukaryota > Metazoa > Arthropoda > Insecta > Lepidoptera > Erebidae > Lymantria > Lymantria dispar. Next base: position 18,429,457 of record CM063447.1, on the reverse strand, counting down.
GTAAATAATTATTTGCCTGACGGATAAATCCATTCACGCCCAACACAAGATGCCTACTGGAATTGTCATTTTCACGAGGCACGATTATACCTGACTATTCCATATTTGGTGAAAAATTCTATCATACTTCATTACTATTACATATCTTTAATAATAAACTAATATTCCACCTCTCCATAGTGGATATACGTTGAGTTGGTATTATAAAATTTGAAATAATTAGGGTAGAAAACATAAGATATTTTAAACTCAATAATATTTGAACAAGAGCATTAATGATCACAAAACATAAATACTAGGCCAAATCAATGTTCTACTACAAAATAAAATGCATATATACATTATAGAAATAATGTAAGGAAAATTTTTAAAGGAAGATTTTTATCTATCTCTTGTATCAAATACAAAAAAAATATATAATTCGAAATGACGGTTTTTAAGCACTGCTCTCAAAACTACTACTGCTACTGCTCGCTTAAAAGATTTCTATTTAATATTTTCTTGTAAATAAATTTTTAAATAATATTTTGAGCAGATTCATTAATAGCAATATCCATAAGTAAACATCAAGATTATATTCATGTAAAACAGGAATTCCCAAAGTGTGCGTATGTCCGCGGAACCTAGGGGTTCCGTAGCAGAGTCATCAGGGTGCCGCCAAAATAGGTTTTAATTTTAGTAATTTGGCTGTGAAATAATACCATGGTTACAAAAACTAAATTAAAATAGCGCAAAATTAATGATGAGAAGAACTCATTACTATTATGTAAGTACAGATACAGATAGCAAGAATTAGGTTTGAAATATGGCACCAAACCGTTCATTACTTGATATCATTTGATATGGGGTTCCATAAAATAAAAGGTATTCGGTTGGGGTTCCCTTAACTTTAAACTTTACATCATTGTCGACTCCAGTGGAAAATTTGCAATAAAAATAAACAAACTTCATTTTGAACAGTTTTTGTATTATTATTTATCTCTCTCGTGATATTTGTGATAAGAATATTGTTATATATTCATGCGTCATTGCGCGAAAATAAAATCATAATTGTTTTTATTATGTCAATGTCACAGATTTTTCTGTATATTTATAATATACATCTTGACGTTTATCAGATAGTCATTTAGCTTAGCTTTAACATTTGATCTTAATAATAACGTATTGCAATAACTCTTTTATTACAGTATTCATCACTCATTAATATATTATAAATAATTTGATATTTATGTGTTCATTAAATTATAATTATAGTTTGAAATTATAAATTAATTATTATAGGCTTATGAAATAATAATCTAAGAATTAGCATCGATATCTAGTGAAAACGAGATATGAATACCAGGTACAGAACAGAAGTTCTAATCGAACTGGATTATATGAATTTTGTCCTCGGATAGTTTAAGTTACCCAAATTTTATAAAAATATTATGCTGCTAGAGAAAAAGCATAAGAAATCTATCATTCAGAAACAATACTGTTCCCGAGGGACAGAAATTCATTTTTAAGCTATCGTATTCCATAACATGTGAACCAATTCTCATAACTAATAATAAATAAGAATAAATAATAATGACCTTCATAGAAGTCGTACGTGCACATAGTTTTGCCGGTGACGGTGTCGTATGGATCTTCAGGGTCGGCGAGCGCCTTCAGCTCGCGTGCCAGTCGCCGATCTAGTTTCGCAGGCCTTTGGATTACCTTTCCTAGTACTGTCTGCAATAATAAAAATAATTTGCGTTCTTTATAGCTTGAAAGTTACATCCTCGTAACAGACTGGAAGTGTAACAAATATTTACAAAATATATAATTTGTTAGTCTCAAAAACAGTGAGATATATGTATACTTAAACTTTTTGACCAAATCAGAATACAAAATTCACATCTAAACTACTTCATCAACTGTTTATCATTAATAGTCATGTGCACCTTTTTTATGCTATGGCTATGGTCTGGACACACGCCGCCCAATCTGTGATGTGCGGCGTGCGGGCCTATAACCTACGGTGTTCCCTCCCTATTGCCATTGGGTCGACCACTGGTACGGACTTCTTGTTATCCGTGGCGAATCCGGTAAGTGATGTGCACCTAGTGTTACGTAAGTTCCCTTGAAGGTAAAATCTGTTTGCATATTCGGTTTTGAAGATAGGCGTCAATCCACTTCTTTAAATTAGATCCACCAGATACGCTAGTCAATCAAAAAACGTCTTCCCTGACAAACTATCTTTGTCGCTATACTTCTTATCTCAACACATATACGCCCCACTGTTGGGCTCGAGCCTACTTCATAACAGGAGGGAAATTGATCTACTGTACCACACTGGCCACACTTGTTGGTATAGATAGGGATTTAATTGTGAGGACATTTTTTTTGCTTAGATGTTATCTGTTTATCATTTCCCTCAGTCATTTTTTATAACACCCTCCATGGGTGTTCCTCCCAAGAAAGGCGGTTGTGAATTGTATTCTTATTCCGTCACCACACAGAAGGTAAACTTACATTCTCAGAAAATAACTAAATTTTACTGTCTAACTGGAAAACATCATAGTCATCATTCAACCTTTCGTTGTCCACTTTGTTGGACCTAAGCTTCCCGAATAGAATGTATCCATTAATTCAAAGGGATAGTGCCGTAATCACCACGCTTTACACGCGAGTTGCCGATCGCAGAAGGCGTTGTAGGTTGTCCAGGAGATACTGCTGCCTGCGCTCTTGATGAGACAGTTAGCCGATTTTTTACGTCTCTTTGGGCAACCAAGGGGTGTTGACTATCGTATTCTTATTTTACCACAACACGGGGAAACTACAAAATACATTTGTGATGCATCATCAACTGAAAAATACAATAAGTTTTTCCTTCCTCATATAAAAGTTGAGTCAAATATAAATTGTATTTGTATTATCCTCCTACGTACGTAAACAAATTCTGAAAAAAAATCTATGCTCTACACTTAGATCTTGCCGTATAATGACGTAGTAATACATTATTCACTCCCTTTCCGTGAAGTGACAGAGTAAGAATACAATTCACCTCCTATCTCACCCGTAGGTATTGTAGAAGACTACGAAGGTATATATTGTGCATATAAGAACTATGCAAGAGAAGGAAAACTCGAACTAAAATCCTATACCCCCCACCCAACCACTCTGGTCAGCGTGGTATAGTAGATCAATTTCCCTTCCATCATAGAGGAGTGAGACTTATATGAGCTGTGATGATGATACTGATGTTGATTATAATAATATAGGCCGGCCTATTGTTTATCTTTGATAAACAAACAACATTTGATTGAATTTTATTTTTGACTGACTGAGTTTGTAACCCCAAAAAAAATTACTGCTAAAGCCAACGACGCTGAGCAATTTTCACAAGGTCGTTGGTCCATCTGGTCCTACACCAAGTTTCGTATTTCAGATTCCATATCGCAGAGATTTACCTACCGAGCATGGCCCGCTCTATAGCACGCTAAGCGACTTTGACTTTGGTTATAAGGCCTACATTTCGAAACCACATTTTCGTGCCATAAGTCATTACTGGTAACATACACTGGTCGACCTCTGCTTTCAAACACTGAAGCATGTTGAATAAAAAGATCGTTTTAAGTATCCAGAACTGCCCCGCTGAGTTTGATTTGTCGGCTGACCTTTTTCTCGAAACTGGATCTACCTAACTGGATTGTTTGTCCAAGGTAATTATAATAATAGACGACTTCAATATTCGCATTGCCAACTAGGCCGGTACTGAAATGCCATGGTTATATACTAATAATTAAAAATTTCATATAACGCTACAGCGCTGTACCATAAACGATTAACGGAGTCCAAGGAGGATTGATGATTTTATTTATCTGTGTAGAGCATGTCCGTGTGGCGACGGCGTAAGAATACAATTCACCACTCCCTATCTTCGTAAAAGACGATTAAGCGATATAAGGCGCATATAACATCTATGCAAGAAAAGGAAAACTTGAAATAAAACCCTATACGAACCTGTCTGACTAGCATGGCAATAGTAAGGTCGATTTCCCTCCTATTGTGTAGGAGGCTCGAGCCCAACAGGGAGACGTATATGAGCTGAAATGATGATGATAAGGTTTTATTTCGAGGCTTCCTTCACTTGTAATGATGTTACATGCATATTATATGGCTTAGTCGTCTTTTACGACAGGCCACGGCATAATAAGGTCTAGAGGTGGGGGTACCCGAAAGGGTTCCGTCGGGTCGACCACTGACGACAAGTCACCCTGCTCCGGTGGTCGGCCCAACGACGAAGATGACGTGGATAAGGGTGGGTCATGCGCCCGCGCGCCGTCCTTTCGTCGCCCCGGACGGAATGGACCGCGTGCGCGCTTACCATAGCCCACCCTTAAAAAAATAAATTAAAAAAAATGGCATAATACGGTGTGGTGAATTATATTCTTACTACATCCGGAAAAATTTATGTAGAGGTTAGTCTTTTACTATTCTTGTATGTAAATCTAAGAATAACTTAGACTTTCTTCTGAAAATTTATAGATATGTTTAATAAGACTACGTGGCATAGTTGCTATTGCACTCTCTAGCACTACAATAATCTCTTTTTATCACATCACACATCCAATCATGTTCACAAGTCTTTTATCCATCGTCCTTAGAATAATAACGTATAGAAGGTAAGTTCGCGCACAAAAAGTGAAGCATTTCAATTGGAGCCTAATGGAGCTTACGCCGGAACCGTTCCATAATGTACAAGTCATTGTACTGCACGTACGTACGCAACTCTTAAAAAATAAATAGGTAATTAATACGGTGTGCATTCAAATGGTGTCATAACACAGTTGAAAAACTTAAAAAGGTTTTTAACATTACTTTTAAAAGTATTTCGACGACTTAAGTTAATAAAAACAAAATTTGATTTCATAATTTGTATAGTGGTGTGCGTGTGTATGTGTGTAATCGTCTACGTGCCATTAGTATTTTTAGATTCATGTTTCGAACGTTCGAAGTATTGACACTATCCTTCTATACGTTATTATTCTCAGCCATCCTCCAACAATATAAGTTATAATACAGCAATATTTATAGGTATAAACCTTTTAAATAATAATTACTTTTGTCATAGTCATCTCGGTTCATACAAGTCTCATTGCTGGACTCGAGCCTCCTCTACAATAGGAGGGGAATTGACCGTACTATATCATGGGGGTCAGACGGGTTGGTATAGGGTTTCATTTCGAGTTATCCTTCCCTTGCATAGATGTTATACGCTAATATATCCCTTCATCCCGTTATCTTTTACGACATTCACGGGTAAGATAGTGAGTTGTATTCTTATTCCGTCACCACATGAAACTTTTGTATAAGTTATTAATTAATGAGAGTGAATTTTATAAACCTTACCAATTCCAATACATTCCTCAAAGCGCCATCAACCGCTTCCTCTGATATAATAACGGTGCCTCCCTCATAGCCGATACCACCGCATGTGCCAATCCTGAAGAATACAGGATCTCGAACCTTCGCATGGTACATCAGCTTGATCACCTCATGGAGTAGAATGCCAACTGATGGTATACCCATACCGTGCTGAAACGAAATGGTCAGCATGATATTATTTTGTTAAAATTGTTCACTAATGTAATTTTTTTCATAGCTTAACAAATTAATTTCAAAATGAAAATCGGTAGTTTAAAAAGTAAAATAAACGCGCTTTTCTAGATAACAGAACTAAAAAATTAGAAAATGGGTAGGGCGACATCAATCGAATCACACCAAAATCTTATTATGCAGGGATTAAAAAAATCACAAATCCTGTAAGAATAATAAGACAATCTATTTAAATTATTGCATCGTGATCGATCATTGATAAGTGTGCAAATTATTATCATTATCTCGTCTCATATAAGTCCCACTGTTGGGCTCGGGCCTTCTTTACAGTAAGAGTGGAATTGCACTTATGTGTAGGTACCACGCTAATCAGACTGGTTCATATAGGGCCTGGCTTCCTAACCTGGGGTTAATTACCTCCGCCGATGTAAAACTTATATTTCGTAAGGTTAATAATGAGCTGGTTCATCATTAATAGCTAACTGCAACAATATCTCCTGGATATGGATAACCGTCAGTCCAACTCTTACGTACTGAGACCATTTTTGCCTAATGATAACACTTTTAAGGATGAAAATGTGTCTGCTAAAGTAGAGTTTCTCAGACTACGTGAGGATTGCACTTTAAAAGTTTAATTTCAAAATTAAGATATACATTTTGGAAAAAGCAGGTGCTGAATATCCTATCATAGCAGACAGGGCTTTAAAAATATTGGTACCGTTTGCTGCTACTTACATATGTGAGAGCGGTTTCTCAACTTTGGTGATACTAAAAACAAAAGCCAGAAATCGTCTCAATATTGAACAGGATTTCAGATGTGCTTTAAGTGAAACAAAACCTAATATTACCAAACTTGTAAATGCAAAGCAGTACCAACCTTCGCACTAAATATTATAAATTATTTTGTTTTCTAAGTTTTAGAAATTGAAATTTCAATCAGCCTTTATCAGTCAAATAATAACAATAAGTGCACATGTCACACACGGCCATTGGATCCTAAAGTAAGCTAGTTAAGTTTAAGCTTGTGTTATAGGTATTGGACAAACGATATTAATACATAGATAAATACATACTTATGCAAATAAATAACACTAAAACACAAGCATTTATCATACCAATATTTGCCTCGAACTTTTAACTGACGGTTGTAAAATCACTCCTAAATTATTTTATTTTTAATTATTATATATTATATGAATTGAGATAAACATAGCTTATAAACGGAATTTAGAGTAAAAATATCTCAATTGTTCAAGTGCAAAATCAGTGACCCTAGTTAAGTCATAAGGGTAACAGACCTAAAAAGGTTTAAAAGCGCTGATATAGGGTGTTATATACTTTTCCTTCTCTTGTATTATGTTGTTATCTGCTTGTGCCCTTAGTCATCTCATAAGATGACGTTAGTAAATTCTATTCTTACTCCGTCACCAGACGGATAAAGTATGCAAAGTTTCCAATTAATCCCACATTTAAAAAGGGATGAAAATCGCCTTTAAAGATTCCATTATATACTTGTTTATGAACAGTTAATCGACATTCACCCAATATCTGTAAAAATATATAGCCTAGATTTTTTACAAAGGTTATTGTCAACACTAATATTATTAAGAGGAAACATTTGTTTCTTTATTTGTATAGAATAGGCTCTGAAACTACTAGACCAATTTCAAAAATTCTTTCACCAATGGAAAGCTATAATATCAGGAAGTAATATAGGCTATATTTTATCGCAGTATCCCCACGGGAACGAGAACTACTCGGGTAAAACGACTGAAACCGAAGCGAAGTCGGCAGGTTGCTAGTAGTTTATAAATAAATACATATTTTAAAATGTAGATCTTGTATGTAATAATCTCTAGCTTAGCGACTATATTCAATAAGTCGAACAGCTACACATAAATATAAAAAAAAGTCCGTATCGTGCAATAATTTAAATATTACCCTATGCGACAATACCAACGCTAAGATTTTCACAATTAACATATAATTTATATTATATTCACTTAAGTATTCTTAGTATTCTTATTAACAATAACTTCTTTTTTTTGGTAAGCAATAGTCTGGACACACCCGGGCAACGGATGGACAGCGCGCGACCCTATAACCCACCGCATTTCCTCCCCAACGTTATTGGGCCGATCACCAGCACCGATTCCTGGACTTCCGTGGGCGGCCCAGCGGGTCACCATTACAAGTATCGTTCTAATCGACGCCCCAGCCACAAAACAATGTTGCCAAGGCATCGCCCTCACGTCAGCCTCTCTGCAGGTTTTTTTTTTTTTATTGCCAACGGTGGCAAACGAGCAAGCAGCACACCTGATGGTAAGTGAAACTGCTGCACATGGACCTTTGCAATACCAGGGGTACAGCCAGGCCGCTGCCTACCGTGAAGGAAATACTCTTCTTAAACCTCGTTTAAAGAAGGGCATGTCATAGCGCTCGGGAAACACAGCAGCAGGTAGTTCATTCCAGAGCTTGCACGTACGTGGGAGAAATGATCGCTGGAAACGCACAGTTGAAGACCATAACGTTTCCAGGTGAAATGGATGAACCCTGCTGCGATGTCGAGTGGTACGTTGGTAGAATGGTGATGGTGGTACCAAGTCAAACAGTTCCTCGGAGCACTCCCCGTGAAAGAGTCGGTAGAGTACACAGAGTGACCCAAAGTCTCTCCGCTGCTCCAGCGACTCCAATCTGTCCGTAAGAGCGAGCTAATCCCCGGCCCGTCCACCCGAACAATAACATCCTAAATTTTAGATAACACGATGTAATTTAAACAGCAATATTACATGTTGAATAACATTAATCCATCAGTATTCCGTGTGGTGATGGAGTAAGAACTGATCACCCACTTTCTTGTCCCGTGGATGTCGTAAAAGACGACTAAGGGATTATAATATACAGATAACATCTATGCAGGAGAATTAAATTTCGACATAAAACCATATGCCAACACGTCTTACCAGCGTGGTATAGTAGGTCAATTTTACTCCCATTGTGGAGGAGGCTGGAGACCAACAGTGGGACTTATGTGAGCTGAGAGAAGAAGTATTACCTAAAATTTAAGTGTCGTCGGTTAAAAGTTAAAACGGGCATTAGCGAATTACAGGAATTGTAAGAATAAATGAAAAGAGATTTGAGTTCTAATAACACACAATATGTGTGCTTCATCATCTCATCATCTCAGCCCATATACGTCCCACTGTTGGGCTCGGGCCTCCTCCATAATGGAAGGGTAATTGACCTACTATACCATGCTGGTCAGACGTGTTGGTATAGGGTTTTATTTCGAGTTTTCCTTCTCTTGCATAGATGTTATATGTGTTTTATATCCCTTAGTCGTCTCGTACGATCACCCACAGGTAAGATAGGGGGTGGTGAATTGTATTCTTACTCCGTCACCACACGGACTGTGACTATGTGTGCTTATTCGGTCTTATTCAACATAGAGATATTATTATGTTATACTCATGGAAGTAATAATAATAAGTACTACGTATAACAAGGAATGAGCTGTTGTCGCAAAATTGAAGCCGAGCGAGAGCTCAATAACTGTACCTTTTATCCCTCTCTGGCGATGGTGACCATATTGAAATATGATTTAAGGACAATAATTATAAAAAATTATTTATGATCTGACGTCAGCAGATCATTGCTTCAGATGGATTTTAATCAAAAATGCTAATGATAAATTTGTCCTTTGCGGCACTATACATTTTCTGTTTTTGCTTGCTTTTCACACTCCTGTCCTATAGGTAGGTACTTACCGAATGGTGCTTGTGGGACACGACACGACATGCAGCTGGACTGAGATAAAATTACAATAAACTACCTATTGTGGTATATTTAATTAATTAGGTAACAAAAAACAGTTAAGTTTAAGTTTAATTCTAAATAAGACATTGCTAAATAAAACAGTCTTGTGAAGTTTCTGCCGCAAACCCAGCTTATTCCTCATATGTTTCATTGATTCTAATTTTGCATTATGAGTTAAATGTAAATTGAGATATGAATTCGCTAACGCCTTCACCAATTGAATATCATGTGGATCTTCAAATATAGATTGAGGAGGATGTGGTGGATCTAACAATGTATGTAGTTTGCTATAAAATTCTTGGAAAATATACATGATAATTTAAGTTTTTTAATGATTGATTTGATAATGTAATAAACAATTTTTCAGTATACTTTAGAATTTCAAATACAAATCTTCAATAATTTTCTCAAAATATATCTAAATTGCATTGCACTGGGGTTATCATTTGCTCCGCCGCGAGCTCTTACACAAGAAAAGTACATCTCTAGATGGTCCTGGGAACATTTATAGGTTAAGAAATATTTGAACTCATCAGACTGTAATAAATCCATAACTAAATTTTCGAAACTAGTGATATTCACAATAAATAAATAATTTTAATATCGAAAGGAATAAAAAATGCATAGGTATTTAAGTTATTTGTTCTTGAACTAGGACTGGATAGCATGGTCACCGTAATTCTTCATTAATAAATTATGTTTAAAAATTTCATGTGGGGTTGTCAGGTCAGGTGTCCGTATTTCATACAAATAAAAGAAAACCTATACGCCAATCGCAACATTTTTGCGTTAATAAGGTTTTGCACGTAGCAACAAATAATATTGCTTTAACATGTCGGTATTAAATTATTATTTATATTTAGAAACATCATCAACATCAAAAATCAATGTTTTTACTTCATTACATTACATAAATCGTTTATTTTTCTACCAACAACGAAGTAATTGAAATCAACTTAACTCTGACAACTCTAAGTCACTGTTAGAACGGGACACAGGGTACAGTGGTGGCGTTCTCACTCGGCTTCATTTTTATTTTGCGCGCGACAAGACTCTTACTTCCTTGACATAAGGTTTTATTTTCTTTGTTTTAGCTGCAAGATGCACAGACAGAGCTCATTCCTGTTGTACGTAGTACTTAATACTTCCATGGTTATACTATATAAATATAATATACTTACAGATAAGCTATGAATAAAGTATTTATAGTTGACAATGAAGGTCTGTAACTAGATTTCCTGATATTAATTGAAACATAATATTTATTATATGTATTACATTATAGTAGCTTCTGATAAGCAGAAAAATAATGACACAATTAAAACAAGCATCATCATCATCGCAGCCCACATGGGTCCCACTATTGGGCTCCAGCCTCCTCTAGAATGGGAGGGAATTTGACCTACTATACCATGCTGGTCAGATTTGGTGGTATAGGGTTACATTTTGAGTTTTCCTTCTCTTGCGCAGATATTATGTCGTCTTTTACGACATGCACGGGCAAGATAGGGAGTAGTGAATTGTATTCTTACTCCGTCACCACGCATAAAATTGATGAAAACAATGCAATGAAATATTTTGCTCAAAGTTTTCAAGAAAATTAAACAATATTATTTTTGCAACTCAATTGTTTTATAAATAATGGGTCACGCTAATGAGTTCTATATGAAATCATAGTTAGGCAACTTTATGAAGGAAAAAGTAGATAGAAACACAGTTTAATTACTCTATGGGTTTTCGAGTTGCACAAAATGAAATCAGAATAGGATCCACCGCGCTACGTTTTTTATTTCTTTTGGGTTAAGCTACGGTTTAGGGATGGCGATCTGAGATCGATTAATCGAGGAATCCATTTTTCAGGCCCAACTTTATAAAGATTTTATAAATCGATACGAAGCACTAAATCGATTCGGTGAATCGATTCTTTACCCTAGAAAATCGTCATTCGATTAAAAACAAAAGATCGATAGGTTGATTTTATCCGAAATCGATCCTTCAGGCTTCGATTTTCTTGTGAATCGATTCTTTGGACGACGATTCAAATCGATTCAAAAATCGATCTTTTTCAAAAATCGATCAGAAAGATCGACCATCCCTACTATGGTTATCCCATAATCAGCCGCACACGTACTTCTTTATCGCCATATGGACAAGCCTCTGGTTCCTTGGCCTTGTCTTCTGTGGGCCGTACCACGCTACGTTAGCCAGTGGAATTTTTTTTTTTTTTTTTTTTTTTTATACTTTATTATGCATAAACCCCGCGGGGGCACTTACATATGGTCACTTTTTTACATTTTTACCTTACACTACTACCGGATCGGAACGCGACCGCACTGAGAAGATCCGGCAAGAAACTCAGTGGGCTTGTCTTCTTTTTTATTCATTTACTATTTTTTTTTTTTTTAATAAGATAATATACAACAACATGTCTATTAATAGCTCCAGTGTGATGCCTTTCGAATCATCATACAATACAGTTATTAAATATAACGAAAAAGTACCATGGCTGGACCAGATCCCGCAAGCGGCACCCGATCACGAGTTAACCACTAGAGCAGCCATCACTCCCCTCAACCACAATGGAGGGAAGGGAGTGACCCGCTCCTCGTAGCTACCGCAAGCAGACCCTTCAGTGAGCATGACCAATACCATGGGCCACAAACATAAAACACAGATTAAACAACAAATTCGTTTGGCAAAACACGCTACGCTTTACAATTATATTAACAGCAACAGAATAAACATGTATGTAACACCTTTTGAAATAATGAGAAAATGCCTGAATGAGGAGCTGCTCATAACCAGTCTGTATTATCATCAAGATAATCCGAGATTTTATAATAACCTTTTCTACAAAATCTACTCTTGATTGCTTTTTTAAACTTTTTAACTGGCATATCTCGAATATTAATAGGTAATTTGTTGTAGAAGCGTATACATTGCCCCATGAAGGATCTGTTAACTCGTTGAAGACGAGTACTGTGTACAACTAATTTATCCTTATTCCGAGTATTTACATGATGAATGTCACTATATTTTTCAAAGTTACCGATATTTTTCTTTACATAAAATACATTTTCGTATATATATTGAGATATAACAGTCAGAATATTTATCTCTTTAAATTTCTCTCTTAGTGACACTCTTGGGCCTAAATTATATATCGCGCGGACCGCCCTTTTTTGTAGAATAAAAATTCTATTCAATTCCGCGGAGCAGCCCCAAAGTAATATGCCGTATGACATGAGACTATGAAAGTATGCGAAATAAACTATTCTGGCTGTTTCAACATCGGTTAATGCGCGAATTTTTTTTACCGCATAAGCCGCTGAGCTGAGCCTATTTGACAGTTTCTCAATATGAGGCCCCCATTGGAGTCTATTATCTATAGTGATGCCTAAAAATGATTTAGTGTTCCATTTAGAGATTCTTCTCTTGTAATGATAAAATCCTTCCTTGTATTCCTCAATATTTTTTACTATATACACGAGAAAGAAAGCATTGAAAAGCTGTATTCTTACTCCGTCAGCGCATAGAACTTCGAGGATCACAAAGACTTAACAAAAATTAGAACGTATTATTAGTCAGTTATTTTAAATAAAACCAGTTTACTTACACGAATGTAACGCCTTTTTAATAGCTAGCAACAGGGGGGCCACCACTTGGTAGGCTATTAATAAGCATATTTGACCTTTAAGGGGCGTAATGGCCATACGGTTCACCGAAACTAAAGGTTAAATTAGTAAAAAGAAGTTGAACTTGGACGAAAGTAGCGCTTTAAGCGACGATAGTATAATTGTAATACAAATGAAATTTGAAAATACGTCCTATATATATTTAGTCCCAGGTTCTATTTATCCTATTATTCTTTCCTATACCAACACGTTTAACCAGCGTGGTAGAATGTGGTAGTAACCAGATAGTAGGTCAATTCCCCTCCCGTTGTGAAGAAGGCTCAATGCCAACAGTGGGACGTACCTATATGAGCTGTGATGATGATGATGATATTTTTCTATCACCACGAGGTACAAAATACCTTCATTTTTATGTAACTTATTCTCAGCTTTATACTGTATATGATTATATGTACTTCAAGTTTGCCTATACTTAGAGCGATGTTTCATTACGTCACTAGTGGAAAGGGGTTAACATAATATGTTCTACCTAGTAAAAGTCTACTGCACAAGCTTTCGATATCCGCGTACAAGCCCTAACGACAACAACCTTTCACCACAAAATTTCACCTGGAAACGTTATGGTCTTCAACTATACGTTTCCAGTGATCATTTCTCCCACGTACGTGCAGGCTCTGAAATGAACTACCTGCTCCTGTGTTTCCCGAGCGCTATGACATGTCCTTCTTTAAACGAGGTTTAAGAATAAACTGTGAAGAGCATTTTCTTTACGGTAGGCAACGACCTAGCTGTGCCCCTGGTCCATGTGCGGCAGTATCACTATCCATTAGGTGTGCTGCTTGCTCGTTTGCCACCATCAGCAATAAAAAAAAACACCAATTATATGATTCGCCCGAACTTACAAAGTTTCTCTTGAATTTTACATTTACGTATACATAGTATTATAATCTAAAATAAAAGAAATGTCTTTTCCTTAGGTCCAGTTGAACAACTATCAATCGTCCATTTGCTTAACGTTAACCATGTTGGTGATTATTTAGGGTAGGACTAAGCCATAAGGGCTCGGTTGGCTCACTACAAACCCGGAGCCCGAGACTGAATGAAACGATTAAATTATTTACTTCCGTAATGAATGCGTTCCGTTTGATCAGAAATATGAGAGTAAATAAAAACCTTACGTTCCATAATTAACTACATATTTCCTTACAAACGTAGTTGAAGATTTCAAATAATGGTATTTTTAGTAAAAATTAAGGATATCAAGTTTTGGAACTGGATACAGTTACAGATATTACAATAAGATTATATTGGTTAGAGTTACAAATGTGACGTTTTTTGTTAAAGACCACACCCTAGGCCTATACTAAAGAAATAATCCTTGTATTGCGGGGGACTTTACAACATATAATACAAAGTGTTGTCCTGCGTGGGATGCGAACCCGCGACACTAGTACTGTAGGTCGGTATCTTAACCACTATGCCATCTGTGCAGTTATTTAGGATTATTCAACAGTTTCGAATAGTATCGTTATCAATATTATACATAATCATAACATTATCTGAGCTCATATTAATCCCACTGCTGGGCTCAAGCCTCCTCCACAATGGAGTTGGTCTGATGTGTTTTATTTAGAGTTTTCCTTCTCTTCCACCGGTGTTCTATGAATATTAAAACTCTTAGTCGTTTTTTATGACATCCGCGGGCAAGATAAGGGGTTAATTATATTCTTACTCCATCACCACACGGAAACACACTGCCACATAAGTGGATCAAACGCACGACACTTACGGCAGGTCGATGCTTAATCCATTTCGCTTCAACCTCTTAATCTGAACCTCCTAATCAAATTATTTCATATACATTACTATATTTTTCCATGGCAATTTCCAATCAACGCTCGCAAAACTTCAATTTAGTGATACGTACCGATTTAAACTAGTTCGTTATAAATTTCAATCGTTTAATCCTCTTTACTATCCAATATCCGAGCTGATATTGGATTCGTTAGAGACTTGAAAGAGTTAGAAAAGTATATGATTATATAATAATATCTGGTTGACCGAGCTTCGCTCGGCATATTTTTATCGAATTTATTTAGATATATATTACTAAAAAATAAAAATAAATAATGAAAATATATAAAAAATTACAAAAAGAGAATAATAATAACACTGAGATTCGAACCGACGCTGTTTGATTGAAAAAATACCAAAATTAAAACCTTCCCGTCTGAGCTATCGTAACTCATGACGTTGCCAACGAAATTTGAATTCATATTCTTTTAGAATTTAATGTCATTGTTTATTTTGCTAAAGACACGCACAAAACAACATTTTCTATAAATAAAACCTAGCTAGATCGATTTTTTGGATCCGAAACCTCTAGTATGCCAAGTTTCATCAAAATCATTGGAGCCGTTGCCGAGATCCTGAATATATATATACAAGAATTGCTCTTTTAAAGATATAAGATAAAAGAAACGAGTTAAGTCTAACGCCTATCTTATATATAAATTTCTTGTGTACGTGTGTATGTCACTGAACTCCTCCTAAACGGCTAGACCGATGTTGATGAATTTTTTTGTATGCGTTCATGGGGATTTGAGAATGGTTTAGATTTACAATTGGACCCGGTAGGTGGCGTTATTTTATTTGAACAGAATAATGTCTGTTGGGTCAGCTAGTATAAATATATATTTTAAATTAACAACAAAATGCTAAAAAGCCGTGTTCATCTGTTTATTTTTCATCATGCAAAAACTATTGAACAGTTTTAATAATAGGACCAATTAATTATTATTTAAGCCTTCATGGAAGCTAGAATTCTCGTTGAATCAAACCCTTCATTAAGTAAAATTCTGACTAACTATGACGCGGCTATGCAATGAATGGAAAAAATTTAAGGTGTCATATAAACGAGGCCCTAAAGGTTCAATTCCGTGCATCGCGGCTGACCGCGGCCGCGCGCGACTGTCGTAAGCGATCGATCGCGCGCGACCGATGCGACAGTCAAAGTATGAAATGAAATCTATACCAATAAATAAAATTGGAGTGTCTGTTTGTAATGTCAAAATAATAGGCTTTTTTCATGCTCACACGGTTATTTGCACGACACCTATGCCTAAAATAGCAATTAAAAAATTTTTGTCTGTCTGTTTGTCTGTTTGTTCCGGGTAAACGGCTGGACCGATTTCGAAAATTCTTTCACCAATGGAAAGCTATAATATCAGGGCGTAAACTAGGCTATATTTTATCCCGGTGTTCCCACGGGAACGGGAACCACGCGAGAAAAACGACTATAACCTATAACCGAAGCGAAGCGAGGGCGGATTGCTAGTAGTAAATATATAAAATGTATGGCACCGTTTCTGTCGTTGGCCGCGCGTGACTGTCGCGTACCTCAGAAACGGCGCCGGGGATTTTTTTTAGGCGTGAGCCATGGTCAGCGCACCCGCCTGCGCCGCCCCAGTCGCAGACGGCAGACCCCGTCGTCGTGGATGCGTGCCTCCCGCACGCGCTCTGCCGCCGCCTTCTGCGAGGCAGTCGTCTCGCGTCTCAGTTCCTGATGCTGCCAAGCATCTCCCTAGCGACGGTCGGCAACGTCAGGTCGGCACCGATGATTGCAACGAGTTCACGGCCCTTCTCTGCCCACGCGGTACACACCTCGAGCGTGTACTGTGCCGTGTCCTCGTTGCAATCGCAGTGGTGACAGGACAGTATACTTTCCCTCCTAACGACCGTGTGCATGTATTTGGCGAAGCAACCGTGCCGCATCAAAACGTGCACCAGTCGGAAGTAAAGCACCCTGTCCCACCGCTCCAGCCACATATAATTCGATATACCATTTTTGTCTCTGAGTGTGGTAATATATGACTAAGAGATATGATACGCAGATAACATTGTGCAAAAGAAGCCAAATTCAAAATAAAACTCTATAACAAACAGTCTGACCACACCGTGTAGGTCAACTTCTCTGCTGCTGTGGAGAAGAGTCGAGCCCAGCAGGGAGATGTACTTAAGCTGAGATAATGATGATATATAAGTGTAGGTATATGTAACTTTACAAAAATGTTGGAACTAAGTACATAGATTTCATTCATTCAGACATCACAGCTCACATATGTCCCACTACTGGGGTCGCCACTCCTCCATATTAGGGCGGAAATTGACCTACTATACCACGCTGGTCAGACAGATGGGTATAAGGTTTTATTTCGAGTTTTCCTTTCATTGTTGTTATATGCACAAGATTTCCCTTAGTCGCCTTTTACGAGACCCACGAGCAAGAGAGGGGGATGGTGAATTGTATTCTTACTTCGTCACCACACTTTAAGTAGATTCATACTTTATTAAAATTTATAAGTGGATGCTTTTAGTCATTTAATGTCAATGTGGTCAGCAGATATATTCGCATGATATAGATATATCACGTGTTTCCTTCATCTTCATTCACGTAAATTTCATATTACATTGTAGTCAATTTTACACAAAGATTTATTGTTATACCACGAAAAATATCATAAATATTATATTTGCGTCATGTAATAAAATTAACAAACCAGCACGACTTGGTTTGAACACGAGTCTTATTTTAATGTATAGATAATACTTAATAGACATACTATCAGATTCGCGTATTGTTAATTTAAGGTTGTCTCTGTAAAATTTTACAGAAATTTCACAGCAAACACTTTTTAACTTTATCGTTCTAGTTATATAGGAACACTATTAAGACTTTTTTAACATGACAGATAGTCAAGTATTTCACACCATGTTCTGCCATAAGTTTTTACCTTCGCTACTACCGTTACCCAGGATAGAGTAGAAATAGTGTAATAATCCTGTGTATTTTGTGAACCTAAAATATGTGCGAATTTTATCGTAGTCAAGAGTCTTAAAAATAGTTATTTACAAATCCCTGAAGAAAACAGGCAATGAGTCAATGAGTAGGAAGTTTATACTTGAACCATTCGTCCGTCTGTCAGTAGGCTCAGCACGAATATTTGCGTCAAAGTATTCATAACGTTTTTTTTTTTTGTTGTTGTGTGTGTAGCTGTTGGTCGCAGATGACCTAGACAGCTTAACGCGGTCAATGGGCGAGCGCGGATGGCTCTCAACCCGGTCATTCGTAACGAGACCAATTTGTATAGATTTGTAGCATTGCCCCTATTGTCCAATGAGGCTGCTCCAAATTCCATACAAATTGTTTCGATAACGATACAAATACTTTGATGCAAATATTCGTGTCTAAGCCCACAGCCCTTAGACGTCCACTATTAAATATAGACCTCCCCACGAGAATGCCACTCAAAACGGTCCTGTGCCTCCTGCATCTAATCATCTCCTGACACTTTTAAGATCGTTAGTCCACCTAGTGAGAAGATATTCTAAGCTACTTGATAGATTAAATCTACATTATTTTGACGAAGTTATCACCCCTATTTCTTTTGTTCAGAGTGAGATCAAGGATGTCACATGACACTAAGTGCGCGGGCGTCTCCGATAAAATTAATGACTATCTAGATTGCTTGTCTGACTTCACTGGACGATTGTATTACATAACAACATTCATTGAACAATTATATTACATATATGTACATGAAATTATTATATGAAGATAGTCCAAATATATGTATGTATCTACATAAATCTAATATGCTTGAGTATATGCATTACGAGTTTTATAAACACTTTTATAAAATATTTTAACGATCTATAATCGATTTACAATTTTCCTACGTGGAATAATCTTCATGTTTTTTCGAATAGATGCAGGATATCTTCTCCTCTAACACTGATGAAGGAAGAACGGAACATCCTACTTCCTTTCTACTAATATTATAAACGCGAAAGTTTGTGAATATGTATGTGAGGATGTTTGTTGCTTTTTATGCTAAAACTACTGAATGGATTTTGATGAACCTTCACAATAATACAGCTTACATATCACAGGAAGGGGATCTATGCGGGTAAAACCGCAGGGCGCTGCTAGTACTGTATAATTTATGCCCAAGTTTCATAATTAATCGCCTGTTATTAACCCTTCCTGAAATGCATTTTTAACAAAAAGTATTAGATTTAATTGGCACCAGTCGGCATTAGTATTTTACGACATCCACGAGCAATGTTTGGCTTGGTGGTATTTTTTTAAAAACACTAAGGAGATAATCCTTGCATGTATAACCAGTTAAGGGATGCAAATTGCACCCAAACTGAAAACAAGCATTGGTCGATCGCTCAAAGTACTGACCAGTGTAGATATGTACCCACAACACTTGGCACTGTATTATCCTGCGTAGATACCGAAACCACGACACTTAGCACGAGAGGTCGACTTCTAATCACTATATTGATAGCCATCACAATACCGTAACCTAGGAGCCTAGGATATTCGAGAGAATTTTACAAAGAATACAATTCCTTGTAATCGACCTCAGCGCCATCTACCGAGAGCACATGCATTATTTTAATGCTCTATTAAAATTATCTACATCATTATTGCCTTTCTAATGAAATGAATTGGAGGATATCGGTTGGATGGTTTTAAAGTGTAATAATATGTGTCGGCCTTGTGAAGATCCATGAGCGGCAGCAACACTTACCATAAAGTGTACTGTTTGCTCGTTTGCCACCGTTGGCAATAAAAAAAAAAATAACCTACTTATAAAATTTAGTGTTTTGTATAAATGTATAAATTAGTAATACGATTCTGTAAATAGTAATGAAAAATGACGTAGAGATCCAAATAACTCTCTCATCTCCAGTGTAAAAAAAAATAAAGAAATGAAAGTCGATGAAGGATTTGCTTTCCACTAATGCGGAATATTTATGCTTCTAAATCTAGTTCTAATTCACTGCTATGCAAGGATTTGCACCTTAGCGTGTTTTTTTTTTAATAAACTACGTTTAATATTACATTAATTATGTAAATATTAACTTTTACTGTTTAAAGATAATGCAAACAATAATAATTTAAAGAGATAATTATTAGCCATTGATATTGCTAATGGCGATATTATTTATATTTAAGAAAACAATAATATTATAAAGCCAATTTATACGAATGCACTTCAAATCAACTCATTGAAGGTCATACCCGCTGTAACAGTAAGGTAATCATTTTATAAACTTCATAACTTATCAAATTGTAGTGGCCTTGAACAGTTTCTTTCTTATGGACATGCAAAAAATGTGCAGGCGATACTTTTTTTTTAAAAATACCTACTACGAGTACCTACTATTTAATAGGCTGTATGATGACGGCTATCAATACTACCAAACATTATGTTGCTCGGAGGTGTCGTAAAAAACAACTAAAAGGTTAACATCGACCTGGGCCAACTCCATCTGATGTATCATCAACAATAACATTTCCTAGGAGGGTTAACTGTTAACTGGAGGCGGAGATGCTCGCCGACATTTATCGGCGGGTGTCGGAGACGCGTGCCCGTGGTGGCATGGTCTCCATCAAAGAAATCACCGCCTGGCGGGTCGATGCCCGCCGAGAAGTCATTGCCCGTTGGGCAGTCCGGCTGGAGAGTCCTCGGTACGGTGTCAGGACCGTCGAGGCCCTCCGGCCGGTGCTGATGGAGTGGTTGGAGCGGACGCACGGAGTGCTTTCCTTCCGACTGGTGCAGGTGCTGACGGGGCACGGTTGCTTCGGGAAGTACCTGCACAAGATTGTCAGGAGGGAGAGCACACCGTCCTGCCACCACTGCAGTTGCGACGAGGACACGGCGCAGCACACGCTCGAGGAGTGTGCTGCATGTGAGGGGGATCGCCGTGAACTCGTCGCAATTATCGGTGCCGACGTGGCGCTGCCGACCATCGCCAGGGAGATGCTTGACAGCGTCAGGAACTGGGACACGGTCGCCGCCTTCTGTGAGGCCGTAATCTCACGGAAGGAGGCGGCGGATCGTGTGCGAGTAGAGCTCCTATTCGGCGACACGATCCGCCGCTGGCGACTCGGGCGGCGCAGGCGCGAGTATCTGCGCCTAATGCCGCCCTAGCCGAGGCCGCGGGTGATCGGACCGGGGAATTGTCCGTCACCCGCGGAGAGGCTGACCGCGCGACGGTGACCGACGTCCCAGGACGTCGAGAGGTGAGGTTACCCGAAAGGGTATTCCGTCAGGCCGACCACTGACGACAATAGATATTGGTGGTAGGACCACACTGTAGACAGTCTTTTGTCTGCAGTCGCGGGCCGGTCCGTCCGGGGCAGTACCACACTCTCGCAGAAGATCGACGTTTGAGTAGTAGCAATTTGCTGCTGCACTTCGTTCGGTGAGCGAGAGAGCCGGGAGCCCAACTTTCTGGGTGTGTTTGTGTGTGGCGGGTTTTGGTGAGGCCTGAAACCTGCGGTGGTGAGATCTTGGTCGGGGTATTGAGCGTGAGGGGCTGGCATGGTGTACAGGGAGACCCGATGGGAATGGTCACCGCCGGCCACCTGCCGGTCAGCAGGGGACCCGAACCCAGGATCATCCTCCCTGGGAGGCTGTCCCACCAACCGGCGAAAATCCCGTTGGGTAGTCGTCGTGCCGGTGTGGGAAACCGGAGTGGACCTCGGCGGCTACACACGGGGGGGGCATCGGGGGCCCTTCCGTGCTTCGTGTCAGCTCCTCACAAAACTCACTCCTCGACCATGCACTATGCCCTGCCTTTTTTTTTGGTATCACCAAACTCCGTTATACACATTCACACTCCCTTCCTCCTCTTCTTAAATTAAAAATCATGGCCAAGCAAGTTAAAAAGAGACGATTTTCTACGGCGGTCCCCTTATCCACATTTAATGTGGATTTTTGCAATATCAGGGGTTTACATAGCAATCTCGACGCCGTCCACCATCACCTCGAGACGGCGCGGCCTGCCTTACTCTTTTTAACGGAGACGCAGATAGGTGCTCCGGATGACATTTCGTACCTAAATTACCCCGGCTACGAGTTGGAGCATACCTTCCGTCGTAAAGCCGGGGTGTGCGTATTCATCCGAGGTGATATCTGCTGTCGCCGCCTTCGGGCCCTCGAACATGGTGACTTGTCAATCCTGTGGCTACGCGTAGACTATGGAGGGCTTACCCGCATCTACGCATGCCTCTACAGGTCCCATGGCAGTGATCCGGGGTCAATTCAATTATTTGAGAACGTCCAATGGGGGATTGACGAAATATTGGAGCAGTGTCCATCAGCGGAGGTGGTGGTTCTTGGAGACTTCAACGCTCATCATAAAGAATGGCTGGGGTCCCGAACCACTGACCTCCAGGGTCGACATCTCTTCAATATGGTCTCGGCCTATGGTCTCTCACAACTGGTGACACAGCCCACCCGTATCCCAGATATTGAGAGCCATGAGTCTTCTTTACTGGATCTTCTGCTGACTACACACCAGCACGGATATCAGGTAGTGGTTGAAGCGCCACTTGGGTCTTCTGACCACTGCTTGGTCCGTAGCAGTGCCCCTGTTGTAAGGCCTAGTCGTTCTAAGGCGACTGGGACTCGCAGAGTCTGGCAATATAAGTCAGCAGATTGGGATGGACTGCGCGAGTTTTACGCATCCTACCCATGGAAGCGGCTTTGCTTCGCCTCTGGGGACCCTGGCGTCTGTGCGGACTGCGTTACCGAAACGGTTATTACGGGGATGGAATTATTCATCCCCAACACCAAAATACCCGTCGGTGGCCGCAGCCGACCCTGGCTTAACAAAACCTGCAGGACGGCTGCATGCCAGAAACAGTCCGCATATCGGGCCTGGAATAGGGCCAAAAAATACCAGGACCCGAACGCCAAAGAGGTGAAGCGGAAATTTAACGCCGCTTCTAGATCTAGTAAGAAGGCTATTGCCAGAGCCAAGGCGGAACATGTTGCCAGAATTGGCGAGCGATTGCAAAGCTATCCCGCTGGGAGTCGTGCATTCTGGTCGCTCGCAAAGGCTGCACAAGGCAACTTCTGCCAGCCCAATCTCCCACCACTGCAGAAACACGATGGTAGTCTGGCCCACAGCGCAAAGGAGAAGGCCGATCTTCTAGGTCAATTCTTTGCCTGTAACTCGACTTTGGATGCCGGAGCTGCCACACCACCTACCATCCCACGGTGTGAAAGCTCACTGCCCGAAATCCGCATCACGCAGCGAGCGGTTAGGCGGGAGCTGCGGCTTTTAGACGTCCATAAGTCGAGTGGACCGGATGGCATCCCTGCAGTGGTACTAAAGACGTGCGCCCCTGAATTGACTCCCATCCTCACGCGCCTATACCGACTTTCCTACGCTACTAATAGGGTTCCGTCTTCGTGGAAGGTAGCCCATGTCCACCTGATCCCTAAAAAGGGAGACCGGTCTGACCCATCGAATTACAGGCCAATTGCGATAACATCCTTGCTCTCCAAGATAATGGAGAAGGTTATAAACCGCCAGCTTCTGCAGTACCTTGAGGATCGCCAGCTTATCAGTGATCGCCAATACGGCTTTCGTCATGGTCAGTCGGCTGGTGATCTTCTTGTGTACCTCACACACCGTTGGGCAGAGGCCTTGGAGGGCAAGGGTGAGGCGCTGGCGTTCAGCCTAGATATCGCAAAGGCGTTCGATAGGGTCTGGCACAGGGCACTTCTATCGAAGCTACCATCATACGGAATCCCCGAGGGACTCTGTAATTGGATTGCCAGCTTTTTGGATGGTCGGAGTATAAAAGTCGTCGTAGATGGCTCCTGCTCCGATACCATGACCATTAATGCTGGTGTACCACAAGGCTCGGTGCTCTCCCCGACGTTGTTTATCCTGCATATCAATGACATGCTCTCTATCGAGAGTATGCGTTGCTATGCGGATGACAGTACGGGTGATGAGCGGTACACTGAGCAACGGAATATCCCTCGGAGTATTCAGGAAAGAAGGGTTCAACTTGTGTCTGAAGTCGAGCGCTCTCTGGGGCGGGCCTCGGAATGGGGTGAACGGAACCTAGTCCAGTTCAACCCCACAAAGACACAAGTTTGCGCGTTCACTGCAAAGAAGGACCCATTTGTCATGGCGCCTCAGTTCCAAGGAGTAACTCTTCCAATTTCTGAGAGTATTGGGATTCTCGGCGTCAAAATATCGAGCAAAGTCCAGTTTGGGAGTCATTTGGAGGACAAAGCCAAATTGGCAAGCAAAAAGTTGGGCGTCCTGAACAGAGCCAGGCGGTATTTCACACCGAGACAGCGTCTTGTGCTATACAAAGCACAAGTTCGTCCTCATGTGGAGTACTGCTCACATCTCTGGGCAGGTGCGCCCAAATATCAGCTAGACCCACTTGACTCCCTGCAAAGACGGGCTGTTCGAATCGTCGGGGATCCCAATCTTACGGACAGATTGGAGTCGCTGGAGCAGCGGAGAGACTTTGGGTCACTCTGTGTACTCTACCGACTCTTTCACGGGGAGTGCTCCGAGGAACTGTTTGACTTGGTACCACCGTCACCGTTCTACCAACGTACCACTCAACATCGCAGCAGGGTTCATCCATTTCACCTGGAAACGTTATGGTCTTCAACTGTACGTTTCCAGCGATCATTTCTCCCACGTACGTGCAAGCTCTGGAATGAACTACCTGCTGCTGTGTTTCCCGAGCGCTATGACATGTCCTTCTTTAAACGAGGTTTAAGAAGAGTATTTCCTTCACGGTAGGCAGCGGCCTGGCTGTGCCCCTGGTATTGCAATGGTCCATGTGCAGCAGTTTCACTTACCATCAGGTGTGCTGCTTGCTCGTTTGCCACCGTTGGCAATAAAAAAAAAAAAAAAACAAGTCACATCTGCTCCGGTGGTCGGCCCAACAACGAGGTGACGTGGGTACGGGTGGGTTATGGGCCCGCGCGCCATCCTTTCATCGCCCCGGACGGACTGGACCGCGCGTGCGCTTACCATAGCCCACCCATAAAAAAAAAAAGGAGGGTTAACGTCAGGCAGGCGGACGATCATAAAACTGACTTTTACAATGCATATGATGGTAGAAGAGTACATATTGCGTCAACCCCATGTAATTAGAATAAGAACAAGATGAAAAAACTCTCTGTTTAATAACATACTTAATCTCTTTCCTACTTAAGTGTCACTAAGAAAATAATCAAGAAAGTAAGTGCAGTATTCCATTGGAAAATTGTACCCCACTTGCCAAGTATGGTGATTAAACTATTATCCCTCCACATTGAGGGCTGCAATTTGGGATCGAGACATAGCAGTGAACAAACACTGTTGCTGTTGATCTATTATTGGTCTAAATATATCGTATACGATATATTTAGACCAATAATATATATGTAACCCAAATTAGAAACCAGTGGGTGTTAACCAATTAGGACCGTATCATTTACCGCTATCAGGTAAAATGTTTTACATCAATACCATCCATTAAAACGGTATATACAGCTCATTGAAAAGAACTTTTTTACACATTCTGAACCTTAAGATCACTAGCATCATTCAAACCTTTATTTCTAATTATATTAGGACTATTGTTTTCTCATAGGACATTAGGACTATTGTCATTCTGATATTTTTTTTTATTGCAAACGGTGGCAAACGAGCAAACAGTACACCTGATGGTAAGTGTTGCTGCCGCTCATGGACCTTTACTAGGCCGTTGCCTGCCGCAAAGAAAGTGAAGGGAGTGTGAATGCGTGCACTGAGGCTCGGTGATACCAAGGGCACCACCAAAACCCTCCACACGCAAACACCCTCAGAAAGTTGGGCTTCCGGCTCTCTCGCTCACCGAACGAAGCGCAGTAACAAATCGCTACTACTCACACGTCGATTTTCTGCAAGAGTGTAGTACTGCCCCGGACGGACCGGCCCGCGGCTGTAGACAGATAACTGTCGACAGTGTGGTCCTATTCATAGAATACCATTTTGTCAAGGAATATCAGCTATTAGACAACCGCAACTCGAAGGAATAACGATTTATGTAGTACTAGCTCTAAATAAGAGTAACAAACTAAAAATTTAACTAAAAAAACTCTTCGATTTAGGAAGACAGAAAGATTCGGTTCTTTTTTTTGGTCTTACATTCATCATCGTTATTCAGTCTTTCGCCGTTTACTGCTGAACGTAAATCTCCCTCATGTTTTGTCACAAAATGCAGTCCTATGCGACCCGCATCAAACGACTCTCGGCAACCTTCGCCAAGTCGTTGGTTCACCTGATGGGGTCTTACACTCATATTAGGGAAGAGTTTGGTTTGGAGATGTTTTACGTTTCCCAGGAGTGAGCGGTTGCTCATTCGCCTAGTATACCCTTAATCGATCCTGGTACCATGGGCACATCCTTCCCGATGCCACACGGAGCAATCCAACTATTATTGTAGCCAAATTAGACTCGACAGCTGATTATAAAAATATTGAATGGACAAAATATCTAATAAAATAACATAAAAATGACTAAACGTACGTTCATCATCGTCATCT
Organism: Lymantria dispar; assembly: GCA_032191425.1. Classification (NCBI taxonomy): domain Eukaryota; kingdom Metazoa; phylum Arthropoda; class Insecta; order Lepidoptera; family Erebidae; genus Lymantria; species Lymantria dispar. Next base: position 18,403,002 of record CM063447.1, on the reverse strand, counting down.
CAGCCTACAAAAGTCCTACTGTTGGGCTCGAGCCTTCTCCACAATGGGAGAGAAATCCGCCGACTATACCGCGCTGGTCAGATGTATTGGCACAGGGTTTTATATCCAGTTTTCCTTCTCTTACATAGATATTATCTGCATATTATATCCCTTAGTCATCTCTTACGAAACCCACGGGCAAGATAGAGTGTGGTCAATTGTATTGTTACTCCGTCACCACGTGAATGACGTAAAAGTACTTTAGTTACTTATAGAACTTTATACGTATGGTATCATCTAAACGTTAAAAAATTATCATAAATAAGTTGACATCCATTGCCTGTGATAACTTGTCCTGTCGGTATTGTGGTTTATTTTTCTTTATAATTAAAAAAAGACTTTATTGTCATGTTTGTAAGCAGTAATGTAACAGTCTCAGTATTTCCACTACTATAATACTATTTTTAAGCCCCTTTTGCTGCCTCTTTGATACAGTCTCAGACTCCGCACTAGAATCGCTTGACTGAAAATCGCAATATCACATAGTCTGATAATCGAGCTAGTCAACTCACAATCGGCAGTAGTGTAGTTATGCCTTTAAACGAAATAAGTAAACAAACATACTAGTTGTTATCAAATATTTATACACAATATTGAGACCTTCACAGCAATGTCATGATATTTAGAGCAATACGTTTGGTATGACAAGGAATGTTTAATTGTCTGTTGCCGTCACTTGCCGTTCCGAAAAATATTGATTACAATAATACTTACACTTATACAGAGTACAGGACCCACTTTGTACATGGAATATCTGTAGGAGAACTGGCTGATATCTTGCAGTGTGGTCCCACAAGGCAATTTATGCCCAATCTCTGCCATAATCGTGTATGCGAATTGTTCCATTCGTTTCGGAGTTCCGCCCATGCATACAAACTGCAAACATAAATGATTATTAAAGTTTATTTAATATTTATGTACCTATATTGAAGGGATATGGTACGCTTCAACTGAGCAATTGAAGTCAATTTGCTCAAGTACATATAAGGAGTTTGATCATGAATTAAAGAAATTAGTCTACGTTTATATGTATATAAAACTTTTTCACGTTGGTCTGTTTTATGTTTTGAAGTATTTGATATCTGTCGACAATAGTACAAAACCAATTTTAATGCTATAAATCTTAAGTTATCATCGTCTCAACACATACATATACGTCCCATTGCTGGGCTCGAACCATTTCCATAATAATAAGGAAATTCACGTACCACCACGCTTTGCCGTGTGGTGGCGGAGTAAGTATACAATTCACCACCCCCACTTTGCCTGTGGATGTCGTAAAAGACGACAATATGCATATAACATATATGCAAGATAATGAAAACTGGAAATAAAACCGGTTAACCAGTACCAACACGTCTGACCAGCGTGGTATAGCAGGTATCTCGAGCCCAAGAATAGGGCGTATATGAGCTAAGTTAATGATGATATCACGCTGGTCAGACGAGTTGATATAGAGATTTATTTGGAGTATTCATTTTCATGGATATCTCTTATCGTCACTCCACGGCAAGTGGTAGGTTGTCTCCCCATTACATAACATCACACTTGCGTGATTATTATTATAGAAGATCTGATTTCAATGTAAACACTTCATAAACTAACGTTTCTTGGGTCTATATTTTTAAAACGTACCTTAACGTCTCCAAACATTTCGACAAGATCGTGAGAACCGCTTCCAAGCGCCAGATGGTACAAAATATCTTGATCCATGAGCTCTATGTTGGGGTTACGTAGCCGGACAGTTCCATCGGGATACCTGACACATAAAACACGTTCTAAACAAATCCTTCGAGACGCTATATACATTACAATTTGCAAACCGGTTATACAATAACGACCCTTCAATTCTTATACGAGTCTACAATTCAAACAGCGTAGTTATGAAGTGTATATTTCTACATAGTACTTTATTATCATGAAAATTTACAGAGATATCAAAACCACTTAAGGTAATTAATAATAACTTTAAGCAGTTTCCCTTAAATATTATTATCACTCTTTGATATTAATTTAAACATTTCTATATTATAAACATCAATTGTATCACCTAACAGTTTCCAAGTCAACAAATTCATTTGCGTCATTTTTGCTGTCGTCGAAACCCTTATTATCGTGTAACGGCTGCCCAAGACGATGATTACTGTTGTACTCGATTGAAGCCCGATGACCGTTTAGTTCAGATTGGTATTTATGTTGAGACGAAACGTCATCCATTTCACCATTGCACGGCATTTAAACGTTTTTATTCAAAAATAAATTCAATGATGTCTTTCGCGTTCCTGAGGAATAGAATCATACATGATTAGTATCTTTTTATAGAGCAAATATTAATTATCACGTGTTTAAAATATCTATATCATAATATAAGATAAAGTAACTGACCTATCTCTGTGTAAATTGCGCCCTAATATTGACGCGTTTTAAGAATAACTTTTAATACCTAAGGTTATCATTATATAAATATTTTGAATATCAATATTTGCGCACTATAATATTTGTTTGCAAACAATTATATGACAAAAAATATTTAAAATCATAAAAAATGAGATAAACAATTTTTAAATTATATGAACTGTGAAAGATACATAATTAATGTATTTATCAGTATATTATTTATCAAAAAAATTATCTAAATAATGTTAAAATATCTAAATATTAATGTTAAAATATGTAAATATTTATAGATATATTATACTACGAAATATAAATGAACAGAAAAAAGTAGCACTTACCTTTGAATATTTGTCCACTAATATTTAAGAATAGTGTTTGATTAATAAATCAAGATGAAAACCACTAACAAATCGCAATAAACATTGAACAATCGCAACGTACTGTGTCGTCAGCTTTCGAACCGCGAATAATAGTAAATATGTTCGCACTTCGCGAGTCCTCAGTGTGGCAAAGAATAAACGGAAACCTTTATTGCATAACTTATCGTTAGTCTACTACATAGATTTTAATGTAAACGCATACATTACACTTTTATGAAAATTATTAACAACAACTAAACGTGTTCGCTCAACATGAACGTTCTATGTATAATGAAATAATGTCGACCACCGCAAGCATAGTTAAAGTATAGTGAGTAGTTGAGGCGACACATTTACTTGACGAAATTCTTAATTGTTCCTGCTAGAGGTACTGTATAGCAATGGCTTCATTCATTCAATTCCAGTAAAGGAATTGCGTTAACTATACTCTGTGAACTATTCGCGGAAATACATTTGCAAAACAACCTTGCTAGTGAGATGTGTAGGCTTATTTATTGGTATTAATTCAGTGTCATTCATAAGTTTAAATCCTAGTTTAAATTAAACAACAATTAAAAGAAAGTAATATCATGGCAAATTAATTAATCAATCAACAGTTCACCCTTTTATTATAATTTATGAGGATCACAGATTAGTTTAAGCGCATTATTAGATGCATAATAAATATTTAATTTCTTTTAGCCCACCGTACTAAAGAATAAATTGGTGCGCTACGGAAGAATATGCAGATATAGGATTATTGAACGCAAAATAAAGTCAAAGTGGGAATAAGTAATTTAATAGTAGTAACGAATATAATTTTGTACAAAGTTAGAGCGACACCGTGTTTCAGTGTTCATACCTCGATAATTATTTTGTCTTTTCTTTCTGTATTATTTTGCAGGGTATTTATATGAGAATAATGGGCGCCCGTCTTCTTTACAATAGGGAATAGCTTGGGCTAATATATATCGCTCTATCCAACGGTTTGACAGAGAATTTGTTACTAATTCTCCTTCCAACAGGTACACTGCCTCTGTCAACACCGTGCGGTATCCGCGGAACGGAACTGGCCGCTATGGTTTGATCTGGTTGCCACAAGAAAGACCTCAGAAGGACGGTCGCGGACTGCCGAAAACCCTTAGATGCCAGAAACGCAACGTCTCGCTCTTCCTTATACTTATAATCCAATCATGGTAGTAACATCGTTACATTCAAATCAATTCACATTTCAGAAACCGTCGTATTCTTTCGCTCTACCAGATCAGGCAATAGATTCCTAGATTATTATTATACTCTATGAAACTATGTAACAAGTGGTTACATAAGAAAAATAACTTTATTAATTTCTATTTTACATATTTTCTGAATTTTCTGTAATTTGTTAGATTGATTTAACGTATTGGCTACCTAATATATAAAGTTAACTGCATCCAAAAACTAGCTAATAAACCTCTGAATTTTTTTTTCTGACATGCATAGTTGTCTAACGATGTTTCACATCACGCTTTGAAAGGCAACAATGTGTTATATCACAAAAAAATGATAGTGAACGCGAGCGTGACTTCAAACTCAAGACATTTAAATAGCAGTATATTCATCTCTCCATTAGGCTACTCACTTCATTAGAAGTGGCCTTATATCGGCGGCAAGATATGCTCATAACACATTATAATTTCTTAAACCGTCATCATCATCATTATCATCTCAACCCATATACATACCACTGTTAGGCTTGAGGCTTCTCCACTATGGGAGGGAACTTGACCGACTATACCACGCTGGACAGGTATGTTGGTATAGGGGATCTCGAGTATTTATTAACTTGCATCGATGTTATCTGCATATTGCATCCTTACCCCCCCCCCTCTCTTAATTACCATCTCCCCCCTCTCTTAATTTACCACACCTCAAATATTTCTAGAGAATAAATAAAGGTAGATATATAAACGAGGGTTACGTGACTGGCTTCTTACTCAAATTAATCACCGAATTATGTGCCAAATTATTCATCCGAATTCCTAAAACGTGAAAAACGATACCATAAAAGCACAACACGTTTCAAGTTTAAACGCTTCCGCATCAGTAACTTTGTTCAATAGGGAATCCCGGTGCTTCCAAAAATTCTAATTAAAAATTATTTAGGAAGCTGACGATTCAATGATAGAGTTAACAACATCTTTTGACACTGGCGCTCAAACAATATCATTCTACTTGCCTCATAATTTAAAATAGAGCTCATAATAATGCTCCTAGATATTTGCAAATAGCTTTCAAGTGCAACCCAAATTAATTAAACAACACGATCGTGGACGGCGACTTCAAATTTTTGCTCTTTAGCTCTAGAAATTTTAAAAATCCTTAGAGCTCGAATTTAGAAAACCTGATATAACATAAAATATGCAGATTATTTTTTCTATTAGTTACAATTTTTAAGTCTTCAATTTAAAAAAAAAATCCAAATGTTCCCATCTAAATTTTATCGGACAAGCGGTTTTTGAAAAATCTAAATCTAAACAAAAATCTAAAAATTGAAGTCGGATTTTTTTTGAAATATTTCTTATTGTCATTACTTTGAAAGAATACTATAACTTTTAACTCTATTACATCCTACCGTAAAAAAATCGTGTAATCACGGAATAAGAGTACCTACGTGTCTCTAATTCTTCCTCCCGCGAGTATCGTTAGAAAACTCCATATAAAAACCTATACTAACTAATCTGCTCCGCATTGAGATATATGCATAGCAGTATAATGAAAATAAAATTTGTTTAAGATTTCATTTCCACTGTCAATCAATCAGTATTCATTAGTTTAGTGTTGATAAGATAAGCTCTTGATAGTAAGTGTTCAGGCCGTTAAGCTTAATATTCTGACTTCACATAACATTATATAATACGACGGTTACCGCAAATGTACACAATGAACAACATTACAATTTCAAAAACCTATTTACCTTTATCACTTTGAAGGACCTACCCAAAGGAATAAAGGGATAATAATATGAATATTCTTATACCAATAGCCATTCGCGGTCTCCAGATCACGAAGCCAGTCTACGGATTTTAATTCTATTTGTGTTTTGATTCGTGTAGTGATGAAGAATACAATTCACCAACCCCTCTCTTGCCCGTGGATGTCGTAAAAGACGTCTAAGGGATATAATCTTCTATAATATGAATTGCGCAGATGTGATGTTTTATAATGGACCTAGGACTTGCAGTGAGGTGATGGAATAAGAATAACATTCACTACCCCCCTATGTTACGCGTGGGTATTGTAAAAGACGACTAACGAATATAATATGCATATAACATCTATGTAAGAAAAGGAAAATTCGAAATAGATGGTATGGTATACCAACACGTCTAACAAGCGTGGTATAGTAGGTCAATGGCCCTCCCATTACGTATATTAGCTATAATGATGATGATGATGATGATGATGTGTTTTATATTTTATATATTAATTCAATTATAAGACTATCCTGAAAATTATATTGTAGATATATATTTTCTCTATCGTGGACATTTGCCATTCGACGAATGCTAACATCACGCAACTGGCATCAGGCAGCTACATAATAATATCCTATGAAATATTATTGTTTACTCTGTAACTCATCTGATGATGGTTCGCCATCATTATCATCATCATCACAGTGTATAAATACATGTACGTCCCATTGTTGGGCTAGAGTCTCCTCCCTAATAGGACGGAAATTCACCTACTATACCACGGTGGTCAGACGTGTTGGTATACATTGAATGTTATTATATACCTTTTTTGTTTTTTTAGAGGTGGGCTACGATCAGCGCACCCGCCGCCCGGCTCCGTCCGAGGCGACAGAAGGGCGGCGCGCGGCCCCGTAACCCACCCGTGGCACGTCGCCTTCGTCGTTGGGCCGATCACGGGCGCAGAGTAGGTAATTTGTCTTCAGTGGTCGGCCCGACGGAATACCCCTCGGGGACGTCGGTCGCTGTCGCGCGGTTGGCCTCTCAGCGGATGACGGACTAAACTAAATACCCGATCCAGTCACTCACGGCCTGAGCTAGGGCGGCATCAGGCGCAATGTTATTATATCCCTGACTTGTCTTTTACAACGCCCACGGGGCAAGATAAAGGGTTGTGAATTGTATCCTTACTTCGTCACCACGCGGCATGCTACCACTAATATGTGATTACTTACTACTAACGAAAATAATATTTAGTAGAGATAATATAGGGATGTATAATATAGATCGCAAAATATTCCTACAAGATTTTTCTGTATATTTCTTTGTATACACATAAACATGTGTGACCCTCCACAATGAAAGGGAATTCGGCTCTATGAAATGCTGGACAGACTCAAGATGGATTCATGTTATAAGATTCTATTACAAGTTTTCCTTCCCTTTGAGTTATCAGCTTACGGCCATTAGTCATGTCAAATGATACTTGTGTATAGTAAATAATGACAGCCTGTATCCTTATTCCTGACGGGTAAAGTATACTTACAGTCTCGCGATCATTACTCATTGTAGCTATAGTATTTCTTAAAATTAACGCAACGAATACGCAGAGAAACTACGCAGCTGTACTGGTTGCCACATTGTCCATGAACGACGAATGCACTTTTTATGAAGCAGCCTTTTTACGGCCAACAGATAAACGTTAAAATTATTATTAAATTGAGTATTTGAAAAGGTAGCGAGGTAATTTACGAATGAGTAAAGTTTATACAAAGAATTCAGTTAGAGATACAGTACAGTGAGAGTAATATTTGATACTAGCTTTTGCCTGCGACTTCGTCCGCGTAGAAATCATAATTATGTGGCAGAAGCAATCACAGATAACTGTGTACTGTGTTCAGGTTTCTACAGGCCCACCGTGTGTATGATGCAGAACCACTAGATGATGTAGGCAAGCTAGTGTAGAGACCGCCCGCGGCCTGATTGCCCGCATCAGGCGGCACCTTAACAAAGTTGTTTCGATCAGACCAATTCTTTCTGCCTGACGATAGCCTTTCTATGCTTGTGGCCCGTTGTCACCAGGGCGGTCACTGCCGGAGAGATGCTGTTGGCAGTGTCTTTAGATATCGTCAACTTATTTAATAGTATGCCAATCTGGTATATCAGGGAGGCGCTGTTATCAGGGGGTGCCTCTATACCTAAGCGGCTGATTCCAGATTATTTGAAGCGTCACAGTGGTCTCTGCGTGAATCGCGCTTAGGACGTTATGCTAATGCCTATGTTGTAATGCTCCCATCTGAAGTCGTACTTGCGAGTGATTGTTGATATTAGCTGAGACTGGACTCTCTCCGAATTAGGCTTAATTTAAATAAATAATACGTTTGGTCATACTTGGTATCGAAGTGGTAATTCGATGAATCACGCAACCGCTTAGAGTAGCTCAATATAAAACGAATGATTTGCTGTTTCCTAGACCCTGTAACTATACACCTTCCGCCGCAGCAATCACCAATTCGGTTCCACTCGGTCGAGGACTACATAAAATATTTGAGCTTAGTACTCGACGGACGATGGTGCTATCAGGAGCATTTTTATCAAATTATTCCCCGGCCCGTTGACGCGATGTTACATGTTGACAGCTGTACGCGAGACTGGTTTCCATCAATGGCCCTGTACGGTGTCCTATGTTGGCGTGTTCTAACCACTTGTCTTAAGACTTTCTTCTAGCATTCGCAGAAAGCCACGGTGCTTAGGTTTACATGCACATACGGTACCATGTCGATTGAGGCTGGGGGACATAAATGTGGCAATACACGGAGCCCTCCCACAATTGTTGTTCAAGCTAGGATATAGCAGACATAGTTTTGAAATCTGTCTAGCTTGGGTAAAGCAGCGCCGTGAATTCATCGCAAGCATCACTGCCGAAGCTGACGACTATCACTTAGACTATAGTCGACAGGTCAGGAACTGATATGAGGTCACCATCTTCTGCCTGGCAGTTATCTCGCGTGAGAACTCGGCGGAGTGAATCAGGAAGAAAAACTGCCAAGCTGAAGCATTCCACTGCTGTCGAGTCGGATGGTGGATAGCCCGAGTGCTTAGGCTTTACTATCTTTACGTGATAGAATCACATTCTCGAAAGTCGTCCATCTAATGTCGCGGGCCGGCCCGTTCAGAGCGAGACAGCAGGCAGCCAAACCTTCTGAGGATGTTTGCATGTGGTTGGTCATTATGGATGGTTTTGGTGATGCCTTTAGTATTATCAAACCTCATTGCACGCATTTACACTTCCTTCACTTTATTCACGGTAGGCAAGCGACCTGGCAAGAGTCCATGAGCAGTATCACTTACCATTAGGTATGCAGTATGCTCGTTACAGCCAAACAGCAATAAAAATACCACCCTAGTCATGGATGGCTGAACCGCAGGTTAGCGCGAGGGCCATACACAAGACGGGCCACGACAACATAATTTGCTGCCTGGAGTCAAATAAAAGTGTTAGTGACTTTTCACAGCATTCTTTTTTTATTAATTCTACAAACTATGAATTTCGCACTATACTCTCAACTAAGGAACCTCATAAACATATAATTAACGAACACAAATTACACCCAGTCTCAGAGCAACAATTTCTCGATCACAAAAAAAGTTGTCGGCGTTGGAATTGAACCCGTGACATTGGCATGGTAGGTTAGTATCCAACCACCATGCTATCAGTGCAATTAATTAATCATTGACGTTGTATGAATTTATTATTTGTGTATTATTACAATGAAAAATATCAAAGCATAATTCATCCCCTACTTTACACCCTTAGGAAAGAATATATCCTCTGGAGGATTGATCTTCAGAATAATTTTCATTTATAATGAGTCTTTTTATATCGATTTTCAATTAAATAGGTAGTGTACTAAGCTGTATAAGTTACTATAGTTTTTTACTATCCCACGGGAAATCTTTAATTTGCCGTGATTAAAAGTCCTAAATGTAATTTAATCCTAAATGTTGACCGGGGATGTAAGGTGCATGCAAAATTTCATTTAAATCGGTCGCATAACTTCGGAGATTAGCCCGTACAAACAGATAAACAGACAAACAGACAGAGAAACAAAGAAATTTAAAACAATCTGGATGTGTTCTATTTCACTTCTAACACCCCCTGACTCGGTTTTTAGAGTTTTTTTTTTTCAATGTACAGAATTTCGACTTCTACAATTTTATTATATGTATAGATGATCCCCTACAAAATCCCAATTTACTAAGTTATACTAAGATATTCTTTTGGAACATTTGATCAATAGTTGACATGTAGGTTTTATACATAAGTAGTGTTCACTAACAAAGAAGACTAGACTACTAGACTTTGGCTGGGTACATGATAATTGCATGTAATAATCTTGTTATACATTGCGATGTATATATATTATATTGTTTTATCGTTATATACAAAATAATTAATACATACTGACAAGTTTTCGTTAAAGAAATTGATAAGAAAATTAACACGAAAGCCAAGATGTAGACGCACTGAGTTAGAACCAGACGTCGCTGCGTAGCACCCTATTATTCCCCTACGAGGCGAATCGCTGCTCTTTATTTTTTGCCGCGAATACGGATATTAATCTCATTCGGACTGTATAGTATTTATTCAATGCTCTATTGGCGAAGATACAGTCGACATGAGTAAACTCGTCCCGTGTACAAAATCACCATAAGAAACGTCGAAAGGTAATCCAAATATATTATAGGTAGCTACTTCATTTTAGGTGACACTGCTTGCTGTAAACTGATATCATTTCATTCACCCTAAGTTAAATATTGGCAGTAATATAAAATACATTTTTTCAAAAGTGAAACAAGTTCAACACCTCTATAAAGACCCAATATACCACCAAGGAATTATCAACAACGTCATTTTATGAATGTGTTTATGTTTATTATAAGCAAACATAAAACTAATCGCATAGTATTATTAGCCATGTTTTATTAGGCAAAATTATTATTCTGTTTACAATTCTTTTATCTTACTAATGGCTTAGAATTATATTGATAGGTACGTAGTTACGTATACATATATGATATCTATTAAACATTCCGTAAATTCCGTATTATATAATAGAGTAAAAAGTGACGTGTAATGTTTACTTGGCTGTTTAGTGATACACTAAAGATACAATGTATCACCACCTCACTCTGTCCGCAAGGACATTATTGATGAATAAAACAACACCAGTATAATTATAGAAAAACTCTAAACCAAACCCGTATTACCGTACCAAATGGTAAGGCTTGCATTTTAGTTTTTATGGCTAAATTCATACTATGAAATCAAGCTGATAGTTTAAAATCAACAACATAAATCCTTGTTGCTATACTATATTTAGACTGTTATAAAGACAATATTATATAAATTTTGAAGTCAATAACAACACCTTTATGAGGATATATGGTTAACTTTGCCTCCTTTATTAAAACATTTTCATAGCATGGTTTAAATCGATCGAAACCGCGTCAAATTAAGGTTAGATTACAAAGCAACATTTAGATAACAAATTGTAGAGACTGCAAATCAAACCAACACTATTAAAATAATGAGATATTCTCATCGATTCACCTACTTTAACTTGTGCTGAGTGACAATCATTCAAAACTATAAAGCAACTGAAATAAATACTCACTCGTCACGAAGTTCATCTTTATCGAACGACATCTTTTTTTGTATATACTTTCACCCGAAGAACACGGCACTAAATTTAATGTAATCAACGCGTTAGGCAATATTCTATCTGTTGAGACATGGATCGATGAGTGTAACGATGTTAGCGGATGGTGCGCGACTGTCGTTATCACACAGAAGGTTTTTCCGCCCAGTATACGAGGGTAGGGCGCGGGCTGGAAAAAGGGCCTGCGCGGCGGATTTGCGCATAAACAACAATCCCTTTCTAGACCGCCTATAGAAGTACGTTTTAGCCAATAATTATTTTTATTTACTTAAGAAAGCAACGTTGTATAAATGTTTTGAATCTCTACGTCATATTACTAAATTTTATTACAGGTAGGTAAACAAAAATAAATGTACTTATCTAACTTGTATTTATGATTAACTACAAAATTATATCTATCATCCGTCAGCAAGTAAACGTCCAATGCTGGACACTAGCCTCTCCACTAGAATGCCACTTCTTTTTTTCACTTCCCTTCGACTTTCAGAATGTCGTAAGTCCAGCTAGTACGGGGTCGTCATATGCGGCGTCATCCGATTCATGGTCGCCACGACGGCTCAACGAGCAGTGGGACCTGCCAATTGCTATTTCAACTTCTAATTCTTCGAGTTATCTCGGTTAAACCTGTTCTTCTACGGATTTTGTAACGTAGAAAAATACCGAGCAGTCCTCTCCATAGCACGTTAGGCGCCTTTAACACTTTTTATAAGGCCGACATTTAGAGGCCACGTTTCAATGTCATAGGTCATCGCTGGTAAAACAAACAAAATTATATATATAAAGTTAGCTGACCCGGCAACCGTTTTTTTGCCATCTAAATTATTTCTAGTAAATGTTTTAGTAGTTAAATAAAAAATAACTAGGTTATTGTAAGTATGTGGAGATGTGGTTTATGTCTGGAGGAAGAATGGAACGCTGTGGAGAATGACGGACTATATAAACAGTAAAACACCAACCAATGATTTTTTTTAATTCATTGTACTTTATTAACCTGCCGTTACAATCATCCCATCTATTCCCAGCTGTCACAACTTATCTCATCCATCACCATCCGTCACCACTCATTTCATCCCTCACTACTCAAGCCGTCTATCATCACACATCCTATCCATCACCATCATTCACAACTCATTACATCCATCACTAATCGTTACCACTCATCCCATTCATCTTGAAAAAATAAATGTAGAAAATCGGCATAATAAATAACTTAAAAAATCACAATAAAATACAAATGATCGTTTAATATTATATACAAAGTCTTATTGTATATAATTTTATTTTTTTTTAAATAAAGTTTAATAATTTACAAATAAAATTCATTGCATTCATTGCATTCATAAAAGTCATTGCCGAAACTTTTTGCAATATGTCAAAACAGATGACATATTGCGTCGACCCCAAGTAATTGGGATAAGAGCAAGATGATGATGAATTTACAAATAAAATTATTAAATTTCTTAGAAAAAATATTAATAATACGTTTGATTTATTTGTCATAAAAATAACATAGATTTCATTTTTGCAAAATACATAACATAGTAATATTCTGAACATGAAAATGATCAAATATACGTTACACAATACGTTGTAGTACATACTCGAAATAGGAAACTTTTTAAAAATATGTATGTATTTGTAAAAATATTATTAAATTCCCTTACTGAACTATTATAGATGTATAGTTGTAATCCCAAGGTTTCCTACATATTTTATAGTGTCATCAGTCCTTTTGGGAGACGGCCTTGCGTCCTTTGATTAGCGGTTGCCACTTGAGAATCTTAGCCCAACGACCTTCGCGTCGTCGAACGATATGACTAATGCCCCCACTACACGTCGGCAGATGCGTCCGCAGATATCCTCGGCGGACGCATCTGCCGACGTGTAGAGGGGGTGATTTGCTCGTCTGTGGAAGGTATTTGACGTCCGCAGATGCATCTGGCACTCATCCGTTAGTTGTTGGTTTTTGTAGCACGGATCAAAGGGTTTCAACGCCAACGCTGTGTGTTGCGTCCACACGTCTGAAGACGCATCAGTGTTCATCGAAAAGCGGATGAGAGTGCACGCGTGATTTCTGCTGTTTTTTTTTGTTTTTATTATTTACTTGTTCGTAAAAATGGCTAACATGAGCACTAATGAAACTTTCAAATTCCTGGAGCTGTATCAAGCAGAAAACTGTCTGTGGAATCCAAAAAATAAATACCACAAAAATAAAAACGTTGTAAGTACACATTTAATTAATTTTATTTAACTAGGTACTTATAAATTTTTTTTTAATTCCTCTACTGCGATGGACACTTAAATAATTCTTAAAGGTACTAAATAAATAAATTGCTGCGGCAGCCACGGTCTCAACATCCATTTCGCGTGCGTACTGTTATAGGGTCCCTTGCCGAGGTCGTTTTAAAAAAAGAATTATAATTGAAATTAAAATGTTTATTAATAAATGAATTACGAACTACGACAAGTATGGCAAGGGAACCCTGAATGCAACCGTTCTTCGCGGAGTCGAAGTCTAGACTAACGCTTGAGCGCTCTGCATCGAGCTTCATGCTAAAAGTGCTGACATGACACAAATGGTTAGCGTCATACCGGCAGAGGGGGCTGAGAGCTACGTCATCAGGTTGGCATACATTGTATGGTTATAACAGTACGTGTTGCGTCCGTCAAGAATCAATACAGACTGATCGGCCTGCAGACGTGTGGACGGCGCACAGAGATCCATCTGCCGATGCATCTGACGACATCTGCGGACGCATCTGCCGACGTGTAGTGGAGGCATTATACATACGCACTAAACCTGCGTGCGCCTAAAATGTGAATGTTTTTTAATACATAAAACTAATTTACATTAAATCCGTCGGAACCACTCAAAATAATATGACCCAAACTTTACGAAACTATAGTTTATACGAAACTAAGACCTTTACAAATCTTTATGCGAGAATTTGGATCACGATCCCTGGAAAGCCGTGCCTTGTGTGTTGTTGTTGTAAACACAACAAAGTTCATTGTTCTACTTGTAGATATGCGTGATATAGTACCTATAGTGACACCTCTTATTTCGACGGACTGTTCTTACTTTCAGATAACCGATGCAGGTATTACTGCCGACAAACATCAGCAGATTCAAGTAATCGAATGTCATGACAGCAGTCAAATTCGCCGCTGTTACGTTCAAAGTCAGTTTCCTTTTTTGATTTTTGTTTGGACTAGGGGTGTTAACCTCAGATGGCTGTTACATCCTTACGCAGACCAGTGGTTAACACAAAGGACTCTTAATCAAAAGCATTTAAGCAACGGGACCTAAGGGCGCTCCGTGTAGGGTACAAATCTCGGCTTAGAGCGTTGCTGAGGGCAATGTGGGAGTTCCCACATTAGATTCATTGATTATTACGCCGCACGGTTTCGTACCTCGACGGCGAGGACGAAACCGTGATTTTAAATCTGTTATGGACTCGCGTACTCTGTAAGTTTATTGCCGATGGTGGCAAACAAGCAAGCAGCCCACCTGATAGTGACTAATACTGTCGCACATGGACCTTTGCAATACCAGGGACACAGCTAGGCTGTTGCTTACCGTAAAGAAAGTGCTCCTCTTAAACCTCGTTTAAAGAAGGACATGTCATAACGCTCGATAACCACTACAGCAGGTATTTTATTTCAGAGCCTGCACGTTCGCGGGAAAAATGTTTGCTGGAAACGTACAGTTGAAGATCATAACTTTTTCAGGTGAAATGAATTAACCCTGCTAGGGAGGCGAGTGATAAGTTGGTAAAACGGTGACGGTGGTACCAATTCAAACAGTTCCTCAGATCACTCCCCATGAAAGAGCCGGTAGACCCTTTAAGCTTTTATGCACTACGCAATCTTTACGCGAATCCTATTAAAAGAGACCGAGATAATGTATGTAATATTAACAATGACTCTCACGACTCCCATGAGTTTGAATAACAAATAATAGCACTATTTACAGTATATTCTTGTAACATGTAATACGTCTTGTAGAGGTTTGAATTTCATATGCCATGCAACCATCAATCAGACCACTGTAGGACATAGGCCTCCGCCAGGGCCATCGCAATCTACACGCACACGTCTCGCAAGTCAGCGATTACACTGTTCGGCGGGTGATAACTTAATCAGCTTTTACAAAAATGAAGGGATGATAACAAATTGTATTTTTAACCAGTCATCACCTAGACATTATCATGTGATCATCATCACTTCAGCTCATATACGTCCCAATGTTGGACTCCAGCCTCCTCCACAATAAGAGGAAAATAAATCTACAACACCACGCTGGTCACAGGTATTGCTATAGGGTTTTCTTTAGAGTTTTCCTTCTCTTGCATAGATATGTCCGCATTGAATAGTTTTCTTGTTGCTAACGCAAACTTTAATCCGCGACTTTGTTTACGTAAAAAGTGAAAATATTTTTAGATAATACGATTATGTCACACATTATTTTTGCAACACTTTAATCGTTTATACAGCTCACGTAGCGGAACCTCTCAAAAGGAAAAAGAACCCCCGATTTTGAATCATTATTTATTGATGCTCCGATCCAATTGGTCTTAGCTTAATGATATATAGCCTAGCTATTTAACACTGAAAAATTTTATAAATCGGACCAGTAGTTCCTGAGATTAACGCGTTCAAACACACTCTTGAGCTTTATATATTCATATGCAAATAAGCAATATGTATATTTAATCTCTTGGTTATCTTTTACGATACCCACGGGCAAGAATGAAAGTGAGGAATTGTATTCTTATTGGATCACCACACGTAAATTACACGAATTATTATATGCCACTAATTTATAGGAAACATAAAAGAAACAAATTATACAACAATTATATTTTATTCACCGTTTATGTGGCGCCGGATAGAATAGAATTGTCTTCACCCCTTACTTGGTGTGGGAATCGTAAGAATCGCCTAAGGGACTTACCAGGAGAATGGGCAGCAGCTATCTCCTAGGAGAACTTATAACACCGACTGCGATCGCCAACCCATCTGCCAAGCGTGGCAATTATGGCATTTACCATAAACAAAATGGATGCGATTAAAATAACGACCCCCAATCACGGCAGTTCCGCCTTTCCACAGACTCATCTTGACAGTCGCAGGAAACCGTTGTATGCAAGTAGCACACGACCGTTCCGATTGGCGTTCTCGTGAGGAAGGGTCTATGTCCAACAGTGGACGTCTATGGTTGATGGATGGATGGATATCTTTTACTCTTGTTTCGGTTTACATCAAATAATTTCTGCGACTTTTCGTGGAAATCGTTGTCACTGGTCACCCTCCATTGCTCCGTTCTTGACATACCACTTTCGCCTCCTCCACATTCATTAATCTCCTTTTGTATGTTCTTCAGTTTAGGGTAATTTTAACCTGGCCTTTCTTAAGAATGTCCCGGATATGATCGTGGAACGTCCACCTTGGTCTTCCCCTTCCAACACTTCCGTTCACATTCGCCCTATAAATTCTCCTTGTCAATCTCCTTTCATTCAACTTACTTACCGGGTTGAGAGCCTTCCGCTCGCCCATTGACCGCGTTAAGCTGTCAAGGTCATCTGCGACCAACAGCTACACACACAACAAAAAAAAAATCCTTTCATTCATTCTCTCTACATGACCAAACCAACTTAACATACCTTTTTCAATGTTAGTCACTACATCTACTTTCATACCACGTTCCCCAATCACTCTATTCTTAATTCTATCACTCAATTTCACATCAATCATGCTGCTCAGCGCGCTCATTTCCACAGCATTTATTCTACTTTCGTGCTTCTGCCATATCCAGCTCTCACTTCCATACATTAGGGTTGGTACAAGCACGCTCCTATACACAGCAAGTGTGCTTCCTAAACAAACTGGCTGCCCATAAATGCGCGCAAAAAACCATTCATCATAATTTTCCCTTCGTGTAAGGGAAATATGAATATATGATTCTCTTCTAAGACGCTATTACGCAGAATATATGTTTCACATATCGCAAGAAAACGAAAATTTAAATTAAAACTGAACAACGTGGAAACCATGTTTGAACAAGATACCCTAATAATTACTATACGCATATGGTAAAATAGCATTTGTCTCTTACCCTTATACCACTAGGTGGCGAAGTTGATCAGATATCGCCTAGCTGTCTTTAAGTAGACAGTAATGAATACAATTTCGATACCCTTCCCTTCATTCTTATGTCTATGTGAAATAGCCTTTATTTGTTACAACAAGCAATGGTTATAATTATAAAATGTACTAAGCCAGATTTTCTCACATTTATACGACTCGATGCCGCCCTTCTAAGTATAAAATTGTATTGCGACCGTATTTCTCACTCGTTAAGCAACCTGCCTCATAAATTCCAGTAAAGTATGTACGTACCTACCTACTAAATTCTGAATGTTTAGAATCTATTGAACAGGTTTTAATAAAAAAAAATAGTGTGTGTACAAAGTACGCATATCAAAAGTGAAACTCCTTTATCTCATTCTCTCGCTGGCTGAATCCTATACATTTACGTGTTTGTGTCTCTATGGACTCGCTTTTTCGTTTCATACAATTTGAAATCACAACGATTCTAAAGAAGTTTCACTTCAAATATATAATTACAATAATAACTAACGTCTATAAAAATAAAACAGGTGTGCTGATTATATTTTCTTGTGTATTTTTTCACTTTACGAAGCTATCATATCATCTTAAATCATCTCTTGTTACAGTAGCGAAAATTGACACCTAAAGTCACTATAAAAATGAATATTCTTCACCACACCAGGGTTTATAATATTCATGTATTGATGAATTAAGAAGACTAATTCTAAGTCTTGGTATTACTACCGAGTTGCGGATATCCAGATGTTTCTTTATCAAGATAATAAACAATGAAGCCAGAAAATTATTCGTTTTTACGATAATTCAAGAAAAACTGTAGTATTGGTTATCCTTCGAGCTTTATGTAGATTATTTGATATATTCTCGAATTTATAGGCCACTCGATAGTGTTGATTAATAGGCCCCTAGTGACAAGGTTCAACCATGAGTAAATTACTACTAGACTTAACATTCTCCACTAAATGTCAAAGGTTATATGGCAGCATGAATTAAGATGAAACCTGAATAACCAGTGTTATTTATCACCTACCAAAAAACCGATTAGAAGTTTCGAAATTATAAGATTAAGTAACAGTTTAAATTATACATACACCAATACTTGCTTGCACACTTTATTAAATAATTATATTAGATTTACAATACACAAAGATAATTACATCATTTTGGCATAATTATATATATATATATATATATATATATAATTTCAAATGTGTATAATTCAAGCATGTATAAAAGTAACACATCAAAATAATCTAAATATATGCAAATTAACAAAACCAACAAACATCTAACATAAACAAGTTCGTGTCCAAATTAAAAGACCTACCAAAAAAAAAGTATATAAATAGCCTGGATATTAACGAAACTGATGATGTCGTTAAAACATGTTTTTAAAAATACCTAATTAAAGCTTAGTTGAGTAAAACAAAAATATATGCGAGTGGCTAAGTATTGAGACAAGAGAAAGTCACATTAACACTCATTGATTAGATTACCTATTCTAAAATAAAATTAGACCGTAGATAAAGTCTAGTCCGTCTAAAGTCAATTTATGACTTATTACAGTACGTAAGTTTGCATTTTGAAAGGGAGATCAATTAAAACTAAATCTTTTTGTGATCTTTAGCACTCTCAACAAAAGTATTCCATATAAAGGAAACCACCTCGTTGCTTCTTTTTAACGGACAGTGTCGTTTTTTCAGAAAAGGAGACGGTTCTTAATTCGGTTGTATTTTTTTTTTTGGTATGTGTATTCGACCAGTTATGAATCGATTTTGGTGATTCTTTCTTTTAGTAGATCATACTTTCGAGATGGTCTCATATAAATTTGATCACGATCTGACCAGTAATTTGAGTTTTCCTTAATGTGTTTGATTAATTTCAACTATATTGTTGTAGTGTAAGATTTTAATTGTTAAAATTCTGTAGGTATCATCTAAAATCCCTTCCAAAATAGGACTTACGTTCTGTTTACACGATTTAAAATAAAATACAATTATACATTATACATGCTTAACACTGGAGCGCGAATATGAAAATTATGCTAAAAATATTAGACTACTGACTAGTAGATGTAATTTATCTACAAATTTATCTATAAATTCCTGTAGTATAGGTACCTGCGATGGCATAGCTTTAAAACAAATGCTAGTAAAGAGATCGTAAATAGCCTCAATGATTGAGAAATTTAACCTAAATCGTAGGTTAAAACTCTCAAATCCCATAAAAATGATTTCAATTCACGCAAGTTATACATTGTTGTATAAATTGCAGTAATGCCGGAAATATAAATAATTTATAAATTCAATGGAATCTGAAAGCATTTTTGTATAAAATGAAAAAAAAAAGTAATAAATTTATACAGCGCTCTTACATCTACGAGAAAATTATATTCCAAATATGTTTTTATATTTTAAACGCCGCGCCCTGCTCTTTACACTAAATCAAATATTATAATTCGAAAGGATTGATAAATATTGTACGTTTCAATTAAGAAGATATTTATCAGCACTAACGTTACTACAGTCCGCCCGTGACCATGGATGCTGTAAAGTGTTCGAAACGTCGGGCAATTATAAATCAAATACAAACGCAATAAAATTCGTAAAAGCATTTTTATTTACAACTAGCAACCCGCCCTCGCTTCGGTTATAGGTTATAGTCGTTTTACCCGCGTAGTTCCCGTTGCCGTGGGAATACCGGGATAAAATATAGCCTAGTTTACGCCCTGATATTATAGCTTTCCATTGGTGAAAGAATTTTTTAAATCGGTCCAGCCGTTTTGAAGATTACCCGGAACAAACAGACAGACAGACAGACAAACAAAAATTTTTTAATTGCTATTTTAGGCATAGGTGTCGTGCAAATAACCGTGTGAGCATGAAAAAAGCCTATTATTTTGACATTACAAACAGACACTCCAATTTTATTTATTGGTATAGATGTGTAATGCTCGCATAAACATCAGATATCATTACTAACGTTACTCATTACGAATCAAAACTGTAAGGGCATGCTTTTCTTATTAGAAATCCAAAATCATTTAATTTTTTCGACAATTCTTTAAATTGGTATATTTTGTTATTAATCAACACTTTAGCTATCTAGATGTATTATCTAGATGATTTATCGGTCAGGATAAAGATATATTGTTTACTGAATAAGTTTCTTGAAATGTTTATATATAACATTTGTAATTTTAAAATATATGGTACAGTCGGCCACGAATTTACTCGTGAACAGTATGGTGTTAAAAATTAACTTTCAGCAATTTTATATCTAAATAATTAGTTCCTTTAATCTATAGATAACAACTGATTAACATCTGCTACAATCACAAACAGCACACTCAAAAGAATGCCTATATCCAGATTTAAAATTAAAACCTAATTCGATATTATAATTTATACCAACTAGTTTCTGCATTTGAGAATTAAATTAAAGCTATAGTTTAAATCACGAAGATGTCGTTCTTAGTAACGTTATAATTACAATAATATTATAATATACCTATTTATAAAATATGTACTTGCAAATATATCCTTAGTACTGTGTTTTAAAGAAAAGCTGTAGTTTAAGAGCAATTAAGCAATTAAACAGACCTCAATTCAAAGACCCGAGAAACCGACTTCAATTTCACTGAAGTTGTAAACGACATAAAATAGTTGGTAGATTGACAATTATCTTCTTAATTGAAATATATAGTATATTATTTTAAATAATCTTGTTCTGTTGGCAAATCAATTAATTGTTTATCAATGCAAGAAATTATAAGAGTATTATATTGCGTAACTATGAACAAATACTAAATTTCATGACGATGACACTTCATTCATAATTACAGATACGCATGAAAAACTACGAGTACTCGTATTGGCATGTGTAGAATGTAAACAATGCCTGACCAGATAAAGACGTACAGTACGCAGTTTGAATACATGAAAACATTTTAAATAGTACATCTAGTGTTGCTCCAAACTACCAATCTAGCGTCTTTTGTTATGTTTAGCTAAATTTGATGAGAGGTGCGCAACGTCTGTATTTCGAAACTTTCACAGACTGATCTGGTTTTGGCAATTTGTTACCAAAGGCACAAAATTGTGACAAAAATTATAAAGAACAAGAAATTTATCCTAAGGGTTAAGCACATTGAAGCGGTAATGGACCGACTAATTATAAGCAAACAATAATCGTAGCCTTAGAATAATAACTCATAGAAGGTAACTCCACGCACAAAAAATGAAGCATTTAAATTGGGGCCTATTGGAGCCTACGCCGGCCCATTACGTAGTGTAAAAGGCACGGCGTACGCAAAACAACTTTATTGTATAGTGGTGTGCGTGTGTAGGTACGTGTGTAATCGCTTGCACGCATGTAGTATTTTTGGCTTCCGTTTTTGATCGCTTAAGTACCGACACTATCCTTCTTATACGTTATTATTCTAAGAATTGTAGCATAAAAAGATTCAACCAGTTACTTATAAGAATAGGATGCAATCAGCACTCGATATGATTTGTTTTGGATGTCAAATATTCTGGTGGAAGTGTACCTCGATAAAAATAATTTTAAACCTACATCTTCACTGGACAGGTTTTGTTTACTATTGTATTTATCATTATTTATATGATATTTTGTGATATTAATAGACTTCTATCATCGTTAGTCAAATATTAACACTGATATGATGAAACTCGTAAGTATACATGATACTCAAGTTAACAGTAGTGAATTAGTTCTTCAAAATGTGGTGAATCAAAATTAAATTTTACTAACATCAGTCTGCAGGCATACCATACTAATAAAGATAGTTTTTTCTAGGGAATATAGCATGAGGTTCTTTGTAGTTGGGGTCAGGCTGATTACGGTAACGTCGGGCGAGCCACACAGCAAATAACTGAAAAAAAATCAACTGATTACAATTTACATCATAATATTAAATAACAATTAAACATAAGAGCAGTCATAAGCGAAATCCCTTTAACCATGTGATATAATTTAATCTTATCATAAAAACACACAGTGCATTTGCCAGTTTTACATAATTTAAACAGTCGTCGATGTTTGTCCTCTTTTATCTCTAAAATTAAATATTACTCGCGTATTTGTGATAAAATATGGGAGTCAAAATTGCTTAATTTGTTAAATATAATGCTGCCATTTTAGCTGACCATTGAAAAGTAAACATAGATTACCATAGTAATTATTATTCATACGAACTGCGTAAAAGGGAATATTTACAATGACAGGCAATGTACATGCAAGTTTCTTGTATTAAATATTATTATTAGTCAAATTAGAACACTATTATTACATGCCATAAATAAATCCAGATTTGCTGTGTGGTAGCTACAAATACTACCAACCTTAATATTAATCTTGGATGTCGTAAAAGACGATTAAGACCTTTAGATCGATCTGAGCCACTACTGATAATGCCGTCTGATCAACAAATAAATGTCCAAGGAGGATGATGTCAGACAGGCGCCCTAAGTAATTGGGATAAGAGTAAAATAATGATGATAGATAAACCTAGAACCTGACCTGATCAACAGCATAACCCATTTACTTTCCAGCAACTACATGATTTGTACTTATGGTGACGGAGTAAGAATACAATAAATCAACACGCCCCCTCCCCCTCCTACCCTCATTTGCCATGGATGTCGTAAGAGGCGAATAAAAGACTCTGCTTGAGAGAAAATTCTATGGACGGCCCAACGACGAAGGCGACGTGCATCGCGGGTGGGTTGCGGGAGTGCGTGCTTACGCCCCTCTGTCGCCCCGGACGGAGTGGTGCGAGGAGCGCGTCGACAGCAACCCATCCCCAAAACAAAAAAAAAGAGAAAATTCTATGCAAATCCATCATCGTAGTGTAACTGGACCAATTTTTTCCTTGTGGAAAGAACCTATGGCCAACAGCTAAATCCTGTGGACCCAGAAGATGACGCTATTAGCTAATTACGAAATAGACTGGCAAACAGAGGAAGAAAAGTACTTAAAGAAGAAATTCTTATTAATCGTATGATATCGATTTACAGACCAAATAATTCGACACGACACATTCTTAATTAAATCACATGGTTTAAAAGCCTTAGCAGAATTATATATATTTCTTTCTAATGTTACAAGCACGCATATAAGTCATGCATTCATTAGTAATCATTAAAGCATAGGCCATGTGACTTTAAAGTCAGACTCATATTGACTAGGT
The DNA here is from genome assembly GCA_032191425.1 of Lymantria dispar. Taxonomy (NCBI): domain Eukaryota; kingdom Metazoa; phylum Arthropoda; class Insecta; order Lepidoptera; family Erebidae; genus Lymantria; species Lymantria dispar. The sequence continues at coordinate 18,379,187 of CM063447.1, read as the reverse complement.
TAATCGCATATTCATGATTAATTAAACAATATATATGTAAAAGACATTTTTACAGAAAATTTCTTATACAAGTTTATGATGTCGGGTCGACCACTGAAATCAAGGAACTCTGCACCGGTGGTCGGCCCAACGACGAAGGCGACGTGCTATATGGGTGGGTTACGGGTGTGCGTGCTTATGCCCCTCTGTCGCCCCGGACGGTGTAGAGCGAGGGGTGCGCCGACCGTAACCCAGCTCCAAAAAAAATAAAAGTTTATAATAATTAACCTCTTTTCATACATTTTTTATTTTAGGATTAATCCCACCCCACATTCCCACTACTGTAACTCATGTAAGTCAGAATCTATAATGGTCTCCTTATAAGACACCGAGGTTTGACCCTCAAGAAGTTTCGGGAAACGCTTTTAATTGTCTTGGGACCCCCAACAAATATAACTAGGAACGAAAAAACAGGAGTTGGAAAAGTTCCAGTTGCTTCCTATGCAAAGCGTAAGACATGAAACAAAATTAGCTAATAAGCCAGTAAATAAGAGGATATACAACTACGTAAAGCGCAGCAGTACAACACCACGGATTTAGCAGAGCTTAAAGGACCTATATGTGAGCTTTAAGATTGGTTGTTATAGTAGACATAGCAAAAACCCCTAAACGCACGGAAATTTTTCCAGTTGCCACAAGGTTCGTATAGTACACTACCCCAGACGTTACTTGCAGACTGTCTAACATAATGTCCCGCTCGTTACGCCAGACAAAGCACTCCCAAAGGATGTGGTGAGCTGTTTGTTCAAAATCGCAGTTCGATCGAACATTGACAAAATGATGGAGGTACTTTAAAATAGAATAATTTGCTTCTATAATGCCCATGGCCAGTGAGGAACCATTCTAATACTATATAACAAAACCGTATTAAAAAAATGGTTTAGTTAGAAGCATTTTATCATAAAACATATCTATTCCTGTCGTTTTACCGAAAACTGTATTAATCTGAACACAGATAAGATTAATAGAAAGCATTTAATAAAGTAAAATCTGTCATTGTTACAGAGATCCTTATGATAACGAAACACTTATCCATAATGACTAAGGGCTCTTTGTTACTGAAATAATATTTAATGATCACCTCAAATCATATATTATGATGCTAATTATAGTTATATCACCGATTGCACCGATGGCATCGTGATTAAGATACCGACCTACGTGCCAAGTGTCGTTAGTTTGCTTCCCACGCACAACACTTTGTACGATACACAAATTAAGGTATTCTAAATACTATTTGTATTACTTATCACTATTTTGGACCATTATAGGTAATAGTGTAATTTTTGCATTTGTATATTTGATACTTTCAGTATTACAAATTCGAAGTTCGAACGAAGCTCTGAATGGAGAAGCGTATACCTCAGATGAACATATACGGACGGCACCTTCTGTGCTTCTAAAATTAAGAGTTAGTAGCAAGCAACAGACTATACATATAAATACACTCATTTGCAAAAAAAACGGGCACCTAAGCAATGAACCATTTCAAATGTTAATATTTCTTTGTTTGATAATTATAGGTAGTTTTATCCACACAATTTGCTAAATTAATAAGAAAATAATCGTTTTCATCAGTATTTCATAAAATTTAGATACAATTTATGGGAAATAATGCTAAACCTCGCTAGTAGTGTATATTCGCTAGTAGTGCATATGCTCATGAAGTAAAAATAAAAAAGTTTTTTTGTTTGTTTTTCTTTAATAAAGTAAAAGCAGATAAATGTTTAGTATCGAGTGTGACCCCCTCTAGCTAAAATCACAGCTTGAATTCGTCTGGGCATGCTAGCGAGTATATCCCGGATACTTGCTTGCGGAATACGTTCCCACTCCGCAGTAATCACATTCTTCAGCTCTCTGATGGTCTGCGGAGCCGGGTGTACTGATCTCACACGCCGTTTCAGAACGTCCCAGACATGCTCTATGGGATTGAGGTCGGGACTTCGAGCTGGCCAATCCAAACGACGAATGCCGACCTCTTGCACATACGCATTAACATCGCGGGATCGGTGGGCGCGAGCATTGTCGTCCATAAAAATCGAGTCTTCACCTAGAGCGGCCAATGCGGGTTGTGCATGAGAAATTAGAACTTCCGTTATGTATCGATGCCCAGTCAGTGAGCCGTTTTCAATGAAGACTAACTCTGTACGATCCATTGAATTTATTCCTGCCCAAAACATAACAGAGCCCCCACCATAAGGTGTGATTTCTTCGAAACATGCCTCTGCAAAGCGTTCTCCTTGTCTTCTTAGCACTCGCCGACGTCGATCTTCACCGAACAGAGATATCCTGGCTTCATCAGAGAACAAAACCCTATTCCAATCGTCTTGAGTCCATGATTCACAATTTCTAGCGAACCTAAGCCTGTGAACTCTGTGCTCACGGAGTAATTTGGGGCCGCGGGCCGGGCGGTGACTGCGTATATTGGCAGCGAGAAGCCTCCTCCTGACCGTCCATAGACTAATATGCACATTTCTTACTTCTTGGAGGTTGTTCTTAAGATCCACATACGAAGACTTGCGATTTCTCAATGCGCGACTCACAAGAAAACGATCATCCCGTGGTTGGGTACATGGTTTTCTTCCAGAACCAGGCCTTCTCTCGACGGAACCAGTCTCCTGATATCGCTGCCAGGTCCTTTGGACTGTCGAGCGACTAACATTTAGCCTCCTAGCCACGAAACATTGGCTGCAACCCTCTTCAAGCAGCGCGATAATTTTGGTAGCTTTTACCACTTTATCTACCATTTTTGATACAGCCAAACAGCATTAAATAAAGCTTTGACAGTCAAGGATATGAAATTAATCGATAAAAATTGAATAAAAGTTATGAAAGTCGATGTTAACTTCTGGAACTTCGCGCCAAAAATGTAGGATAAAAAGGGGTTTTCTGTAAAAATGAACATCAAATGAAAAATTGAATTTAGAACGTACTTTTTTAAATACCACAGCATTTTTAAAACCGGCCAGTAACGTGTACAAACGATTGAAACCTTTTTGGTATTGTATCTTTTTAAATATGAATGAAAATCAAAACCGCCCGTTTTTTTTGCAAATGAGTTTATTTTAGACAGTGTTAATGGAGTATATAATTAATCTCAAAACATTCTTATTGTAGCTATGCGAGGCCAAGGGCACTTGATTACAAAACCAGATTACGTCCAATATTATTAAAGCCATACATTCAAAATAGCTCAATACTGTTGACTGCCAGGTTAGAATGCTTTCAAGTACTAATTTTTTTTAGATTAACCGTAACGTGATATATTCGAGACAGCAACATTGTGTAATAGATTGAGAAATATGTAATGAAAAGTTATTGTTTTTTACCATGTCGAATATTGTATTCGTATTATATAAATATTGTACTGCTTATAGTAATTAATGACGAACTTGGAAAAGTACATTAACTTCATATATCTTCCTTATTTCAAATCATATTCGAATTAACATCTTTAATGAGCATTTTTATAATGTAAATAATGTTGTGTAGAATATTAAAATTATTTTGCTTTATCCTTTAGTAGCGAACCGCCCTCGGTTCACTCACTTCGGTTTCGGTCGCTTTGCTGCATTGGAAATGTTTAATATTTAAGATATTACAGTACGCGATTGTAGTCCATGAGGCCTCGGGTTCAATTACCGAACCAGGCAAAATTTTATAGGGTTTTCTGAGAGCAAACATAGTTACTAAGGTACTAAGGTTAAGTTATAAGTTACTAAGGTTGTAAAATATTATCAATATCGGTTAAGCCGTTTTGGAGATTACCAGGAACGAACAGACAGACAATAAATATTTAAACTGGTTTGCAAGCATATGTATCGTGCAAATAACCTTGCATAAAAAAAACCTAAATTTTTTACATTAAAAACAGATACTTAAATTTTATTTATTTGTGTAGAGATTAGTGATGTAACGAATATTCGCAATCGCATCGCGAATATTCGCATATGTTTCTGACATTCGCAATCGCATTCGCATTCGCAAGGAACGATGCGAATGTTTGGCGAATATATTTGACAAACTAAAAGCAAATTATATATGTAATTGTGTAATGATTAGAAATACTGTCTCTCTTATTTTTGTCAGTCTAATATAAACTAATGAATGGGGAGCCGGTTTTTTGTTCGGTTATACTGCGAAAACCACTGAACGATCAGAATAATATTTATACCATAAGATGCAGCATGTTTCGGAGAAAGATTTAGTATATGATATGTTGGTGAATACTTATCCGGAATTTATATTTGTTTTTGACGTGACAACGTCTTATAATTCGATGGAGCCGGCTGCACACACGAAAAAACATGACATGTGCGGCGTTACCTCGCTCTGAGACGTTCCATTTAAGGCTTTTTTTTGGGGTGGGCTGCGGTCGGCGCGCTTCCGCACCACTCTGTCCGGGGCGACAGAGGGGCTTAAGCACGCAACACCCGCAATCCACCCGAACACCACGTCGCCTTCGTCGTTGGACCGACCACCGGAGCAGGGTTACTTGTCATCAGTGGTCGGCCTGACGGAATACCCCCTACCCGACGTCGAGGACGTCGGTTTTTTTTTCCTCACGCGGTCGGCCTCTCGGCGGGTGTCGGACTAACTCCCCGGTCACGTCACCCGCGGCCTCGGCTAGGGCGGCATGGGACGCAGGTAGTCGTACCTGCGCCGCCCCAGTCGTTGGCGGCGGGTCGCCTCGTCGAGACTGTGCTCCTCGCGTTCGCCTCGCAGAAGGATGCGACCGCGTCCCAGTTCCTGATGCTGCCGAGCATCTCCCTAGCGATGGTCGGCAGCGTCAGGTCAGCACCGATAATTGCGACGAGTTCACGGCGCTGCTCTGCCCAAGCGGCACAGACCTCGAGCGTATGCTGCACCGTGTCCTCGTCGCAATCGCAGTGGTGGCAGGACGGTGTTCTCTCCCTCCTAGCGACCCTGTACAGGTACTTGCCGAAGCATCCATGCCCCGTCAAGACCTGCACGAGTCGGAAGGAGAGCATACCGTGCCGCCGTTCGAACCACTGCATCAGCACCGGCCGGAAGGCCTTCACGGTCCAGACACGGTATCGAGGCCTCTCCAGCCGGTCTGCCCAACGGGCGATGACATCTCGGTGGGCGTCGACGCGCCAGGCAGTGAGCTCCCTTAAGGAAACAACACCGCCCATCCCTCGCACCCCCGACACCCGCCGATACAATTCGGCGAGCACTTCCGCCTCCAGTTCCATTTAAGGCTTGCCATACAAAATATCTATCAAACAAATAAAATTAAAATTTTCTTTTGAAAATAAAACCATTCCATCAGTATTTTCGTATGACGTTGTCACGTTCAACTATCGTCAGTAAACCGACTTTACAGACAACCCATTTTTGTGTGAATGAATAATGAATTTTGCCAATAAAAAAAGAACATGATTCTTTATGAAAAAATTACATTATTTTTGTTAAGTAATCATTAAACTTTTTGACATACCATGGATTTAACACTCTCAGCGTCACAAATTGTGAAATAACTCCACACTTCAGTAACATGTGCTTTACTCATGTTTGTAAATTTGACAAATACAATAATAATAATAAACTAATCTCAAATTACAACGAATATTTTCGAACGAATCTGATTAGTTTAATTCGTTCAACTTGTAACGTTTAACCTTTGCTATATTTGGCTTAAACATGGCTGGTACGAAATGTTAAACCCGTATGATATTTTGCACGCGCTTTATTTGAAAGTCAACATTCATATATATTATATTCGCATTCGCATTCGCGAATGTTGGAGATAAATATTCGCACTCACATTCGCATTCGCGAATGTCTCAATCCTAACATTCGTTACATCTCTAGTAGAGATAAGAATGGCATTATGCAAATTACAATAGAAGAAAAAGTAGCTTATTAGTATGAACAAGCACTGTCAATACTAGGTAAGGAGTCCGATTTATGATTTGTATGAAGTTGCTGCTGAAGTTCAAGCGTCATTGCGTAGTACACTACCCCAGACGTACAATTATTAATCACTTACAGGCGGGAAGCGATAAGCTGTCGATCTTGTTTGCGATTCCCTTACCGTCATGGGAGGGGCACATCTGTCATTTACTATTTTGTAACAACTTACTTCGTAATGATTTCTGATGCTTGCACAATCATTAGACATGAAATAAAGTGTTTTTATTTATACGATACTTCGCAATAATAACGTATAACGCAAATATTTATGATGTTTATGCGAGTATTAAACATCTATACAAATAAATAAAATTGAAGTGTCTCTCTGTAATGTCAAAATACTGGGTTTTTTCAAGCTCGCACAGTTATTTAGACACCTATGCCTAAAAACCAGTTTAAATATTTTTTGTGTCTGTCTGTCTGTTTGTTTGAGGTAATCTTCAAAACGGTTGGACCGATTTTGATAATATTTTACTACCAGGTAGCAGTCTATATAAGGAGTAACTTAGGCTATATTTTATCCCGGTATTCCCATGGGAAGGGGAACTATGTGAATAGGCGACTGAAACCGAAGCGCATGCAGGTTGTTATTTATAAATAAAAAGATTCTATTTTTTTGCGACGTTTCGAACACTTTTCAGCGTTCATAGTCACGGGAGGACTGAGGTGTTTCATGTCCAACCAGTCATCGTTATTGCAGAGATTTATATTAACCCGCTACAGAATTATGTAGTTATTAAATTTGCCCCACATTTCATGCGAATTTTGAGTACAAGAAAAATGATTCTATGTGAAAAGAAAAATGTTTTTGGTATTATTAAACATAAAATTTATGATTATTATTATATTATGACAATTTATTAATTTAAACCTAATGAAACTAATATACTATCACGGGATTGGATCGCGGTCTTACTAAGAAAAGTCCGGCAAGAAAACTCAAAGGCCATGATTCAAAATTATTATTGATTTTTAAAAAGTTACAGTAAGCTACTTTAATTTTTTTGTTTGCATATGAAATCACCTATAGTTAAAGATTATTTCATTAAGTTATTACTGTGGGTCAAATCTATACACCAAGTGCTCATAGTGTCTTGCAGTCCTGTAATGATCTCTGGTATTTTTTTTTTTAATTAAGTTTATAACAGAATGCCAGTTTGATGATAGTATCCAGCGTTCTTCTTAATTAAAATTTTAATGTATCTTAATTTCAATAGCCTCACAAACCATTCTAGGTAGGTATCGGTGTTCTTTTGCAAAGGATTTGTGATTTGTAAAACCTGATATTATGATATGATACACACATCACACGTATGCAAGAGAAGGAAAACTCAAAATAAAAACCTATACCAACCCGTCTGACTAGCGCGGCTGGTGGTACAGCAGGTCAATTTGTCTCAAATTTTGGAGAAAGCTCGAAGCCCAGCAGTGGGACGTATATGAGGTGAGTTGATGATACGCCATCATCATCTCAGCGCTGATTAGATGTGTCGGCATTAGGATTTTATATCGAGTTTTCCTTCTTTTGCATAAATGACAACTACTTACCGTGTCCCTTAGTCGTCTTTTACGACACCCATGGGCAAGGGAGGGTGTGGTGAATCGTATTCATACTCCGTCACAACATGGAGAACATTATATGTAAGATCACTCAAAACTATGATGGTCTAATTGGTTTTAATAAAATTTCGTTTTCATAAAAGAAATACCGGCATATAAGGAACGTGTGATGTGTTCAAGATAATCATCTATAGATATGGGACGTACCTACTGGCCGACATAAAGAAGTTGAAAGTTAGAGAATGCCGTTAACCTCGTAGTGGAAAATTATTATGGGTTATATTTACATACTTATTAAAAAAATTACATTTACATTAATTTGCATTTCGCGCACAGGTTATTTTCGGACCAACCTGAATTGTTTGCGTATTTGTAGTACGAACATTATACTAATTCGTTGAAAAGAGTGAAAGTTACCATCGAATGAAGCACTATGACTTACGTAGATACAAAAACGTGTAGAAATATTATTAATTTAGTAAATATAATGGTGTATTTAACGCTGTGTGTATAATTTAAATACAAACATCCATATAAAAATTAACTATACCTATTCAATTCATAGTGCTTTTTAACCCCTCGTTATTAAACACGGCACCTACAACACGGTAAGGTATTTGACTATACCAGACTGATAACATAATATAGGGTGAGCAGTTTTTTTTCTCTCTTACCATTATAAAAAATTACGACATCGTAAAATATTACTCGGTATATCATTGCGTATATCCGAGTAATATTTTACGACCTCGTCTCTTACGAAGGATATTCATCTACTATGCCAGTTCGATCCAATCATCATTTTGGCTCATGTACGTTGGGCTCCAGCCTCCTCCATTATAGGAGGGAAATTGACCTTACTATACCATGCTGGTCAGATTATAGGGTTTTATTTCCAGTTTTCCATCTCTTGCATAGCCGTTATATGCGTAATATATCCCTTAGTCGTCTTTTACAACACCAACGGATATAAGAGGAGGTGGTGAATTGTATTCTTACTCCATCACCACGCGGTTCGATGCAATAATACAGGGTTATTGTTTAGAATTTTCTTTTGTCTTACTATGATGTACTAAGTAGTTTTTTTTATTAAGAACTAGCAACCCACCCTCGCTTCGCTTCGGTTTAGTGGTTTTACCCGCGTAATTCCCGTTCCCGTGAGAATACCGGGATAAAATATAGCCTAGTTTACTCCCTGATATTATAGCTTTCCATTGGTGAAAGAATTTTTGAAATCGGTTCAGCCGTTTTGACGATTACCCGGAACAAATAGACAGATAGACAAATTTTTTTAATCTGTATTTTAGGCATAGCTGTCGTGCAAATAACCCTGTGAGCATGAAAAAGGCCTATTATTTTGACATTACAAACAGACACTCTAATTTTATTTATTGGCATAGATTGTTATTTTCCTCGCAAACGGAAACGCTACGTCCCGCAATTTTTAAAACTGTAATATCTTCGAAAATATTCATTTTAATCATATGCTGTAAGGGGCCATATAGATCTGTATTAAATTAACAATGCATTTAAGGTATTTAATTGGATAAAGATTAATGCTGTATTGGTTACATCGCTTCGAAAATTAGCCATTATTTGTCGTAAAAAGTAAATAACAAAAAAATGTTATTGTGGGATATCCATAAGAGATAGACATATACCATCGCGGAGTTTTCTGTAGACCTTTTCAATGTGTACAATACTTAGTACATTATTTTGATAAATCTCGTAGGGTTCAGCCAGCGTTTACAATGTAAGCGAAAAAAAATGTAATTATTTACGACATCACATTAGAAACCTCAAAAATAACAGTATTTCTCCACTATTTAATGGATGTTATCTATACCAATAAATAAAATTGGAGTGTCTGTTTGTAATGTCAAAATAATAGGCTTTTTTCATGCTCACACGGTTATTTGCACGACACCTATGCCTAAAATAGCAAAAAAAAATTTTTGTCTGTCTGTTTGTTCCGGGTAATCTTCAAAACGGCTGGACCGATTTCAAAAATTCTTTCACCAATGGAAAGCTATAATATCAGGGCGTAAACTAAGCTATATTTTATCCCGGTATTCCCACGGGAACGGGAACTACGCGGGTAAAACGACTATAACCTATAACCGAAGCGAAGCGAGGGCGGGTTGCTAGTCTATGCTATAATTCAATAGTAAATTCAGCGTTTTACCACACTAATACTTTTACGCGAACTGATTATAAATATGGCCCTCATTGTGATGCTTATTTCAGTTGTGATAACTGTCAAGTAATTGAGACTCACTCAATAACTCGAATATTATTATATATACATATACTTAAGCATATCTGCAATCTAATACAGAGAACTAGCCCACATATAATGTTAAATCTATAGGCAACATAATGTTCGTATTTCTACCAATTAATATATCGTACTAGTTAGTAAAGCTTCATGCGCTTATTAAACAATTCAACATGCAATTAAAGCAAAACACCAATCCACCTCATGTTTAAGATAAAATTTCCACATCGTCGGATTATTCACAGAAATGCACTGGGGTTAGCTCGCGGATCCTTTTGATTACGATATCTTACTGTCAACCATACACCCAGAAACTGCAAATTAATCGTCCTAATGTTAGTCACAAATGCAAGCTGAATATTTTGTACCTTAGCCAGATTCGATGAACTCTTTTTGTTCTTAAATCATATCTACCAGATCCCACAGTTTGTAAGTTTTCGACGGAAGAAATTAGAAAAAAAACATATTTAATGCATTTGTTTAAAAATATTTTTTATAATTAAGACTTTGTACATGCAAAAAATAATTATAATGATGCCGTGTATTCAATCGAATTTAGCCAAGTTAAAGATATTTTATGATCAATTATTTCATGTTAATTGAGAAAAATAACAGAGAAACAATGGTGAATTTGAACAAATGTTACAAAATTAAATATTTGAATGAAATCCAATATTAAACTCATGCTAGTTGATTAATCAAATTCCTCCATACCTACATGCAAATAATAGTTGCATAACAAACATAGGTTTGTTTTACTGTAAATTTATGAAACTAGATTTAAAATGTGATGATATAATCAAATCTACATAAATGTACATTTGAATTCAGAATTGTATGCAAATTGTTTAATTGTCTTCATATGAATTTAAATATACATTTTTTAGGCAATATTAAATTTTACATTTTATGCATTTTGTAAGTTGACTTATTCAAAATACACAAACAATTTTTAAATATACCATAAATCTCTTCACTTCTTTTGAACAAGAGATATTAAACACAATGAGCCAATATTTTGATATATTTGAAGGGTGCATTGTTCATAACATGAGTCATTCAAATCTTTTACTTATTATAAACAAAACAAAACCTTATATTTATGAATATTATACATTCACTAACCTCTGTGAAGCTGAAAAATAGTCCGATGCCGCCACATAGTTTGAATGCATAGTCAATTGTCTCCTTTAATCTTTCCATACAGGGCTCACATTTGCAATTCGGATCCAATGAATTCTGGCAACATATTTTCTGAAACACAGTATAATAATTTTGTTTGAAATTGTCCATTATTACCTAGGAGATTCTGGTGACAATCGTGTAACTGTAGTAAATTACAATGACAGCCTTGTGACGAAGAATAAATGGCGAGGTCAATATCTAAGATTGAATATGGATAAGCTTCACCTAAAACCATATTGCTATAAACACACTCGAATAGAAAATATATAACCAGATGCAACCCAGACCCAAACAAATTATTCCACAGCTATTCTGTCTATAATGAAAGCAAGACTGTGTATTACACGATTGTGACAGGATGCTCCTTCAATGTTGGAAGATGGAATCAAATCATGCAATGACCATAAATATATTTCACAACAGATCATGTGAAATATACAGAGCCTATCACCTTTTAAGACTGTACTTCAGATTATTATTTACGTTAACCAAATCTGGATCATGAATTGTTCTTGATATATCTCTCTACTGAATCTAAAATAGAAAGATAAAAATTGGCAGTACCAGTTTATAAATTATATTTCTTAACACGTATAATGGGCGCCTTACTTAGTGAAAATACTATTATTTGCAATACTCTCATAGGTCAATGTTTGTCGACGATGTTAGCATAGTTTAGATAACATGGATGGCCACTGTGTTTTGATAGGACTATCATGCTACGATCTCCCTAAATCGATCTCTCGTGCAAGCTCTGGAATGAACTACCTGCTGCTGTGTTTCCCGAGCGCTATGACATGTCCTTCTTTAAACGAGGTTTAAGAAGAGTATTTCCTTCACGGTAGGCAGCGGCCTGGCTGTGCCCCTGGTATTGCAAAGGTCCATGTGCAGCAGTTTCACTTACCATCAGGTGTGCTGCTTGCTCGTTTGCCACCGTTGGCAATAGCAAAAAAAAAACTATTAATAAATGTGACTAATTATTATAAGCTAACATTGTAACTCTAGGGGGTATTCTGGTCTAGAAAGCCTAAGTTTTAGGCATTTTTCAAACGAAGATAAAAAAGAAATAAAAATCATATTTATTATCGGATCTGGAATCGCCGATTAATCCAAAGTGAGTAAATATAAATGTTATTATCCGAGTCACAGTATAGTCATCTATCAGTAATGTATCTCGGCCGTAACCTTGAATTAAATACCTACATCCATGCGGTATATAAACATGTGATAGGGCTGCCCGCCTCCAGCATTTTAATTACATTTGCCTACTTTGTGTTTCCATTTAGTTTTGTATATACTTTTCTTATATAAACAAATAAAATACTTTGTGAGTTCAATAGGAAGTGTTCAATAAGAATGCGTGTTGATTTTTGATTGGTAGTTTTTAATTAAAAAAAAAACATGTTTATGTTTAAATAACAAAACCTAGTAACAGACAGACGGTCAAGTTATTTTTTTCTAGTGCTATTCATACACACAGTACAATAGACATCTGTTATTAATAATAATAAAATACCACGTCTTTACTTTGAATTATATAAACTAACAAAACACATTATGAGTTTTAACACAAGCGTACCTACCGTAACATGATTCATGAACCGCCTATAACTACCTATTTCACTCGTGTCAATCACTTTATTTATTAATCCAGACAACTTTTTTTCGGGAGATAAAAGTAAATTAAAACGACACACATTATGTACCTACCTAATAGTAAGTAAAATTATTTTATAATAGGTAAGATTTCAGAGTTTGCAGGTAATCTAAAATAAAGTTATCTCTGTATTCGTTATTGACGAATTCATGCAACCAAAAACAGCACAATATACCCTACTTGTCATATTAAATATGTGTATAATTATGAATTTTAGTGAAAAATTCGCGCAGTTATTGTTAAAAAAACAACACACCGTTCGCTCGTCACTGCAGCACAGTCGCGACTGTCTGCATGCCGAGATCGAGGCGCGTAGGTATAGCTCGCGTTTCGTCCGTTTGTACGAAGTTGGATTACTGGTTGATAATATTACCGTGTCCGAGTTATTCTACGGAAACCGTTTCTTAAACTTTAAACGCGTTCTTTTTTCAAAACTACTTTTTTCGAAGTGGTTGACATGATATCTCAAGTTCTACATGACTGATTCCTTTGAAATTTTATATATAATATCTTCTTTATATACCTGTCTATGACCCCTGCCTTGGATTTAAAAAATAATTGATTTTAAGTAATTTTAAAAAAATCGAAACGGTCAAAAAAAAGGGGGGTACAAAAAATTTCTTTTTTATGTCGACGCCATTTTGTGAATTCTTTTTTTCTTTGGCAGAGGTCAAGGTCATAGCGACCTCTTTACTAATGAAGAATTTTCTTAATTTGATTGATTTGGATCACTACAAGGGTTGACATCATGACAACCAGGAAGCGCAGTGTTTTTTGCAGCCCCCACTTCACTGGCCTGAATTTAAACGATTTTTGATTTAATTTTATTTTAATTTTGTTTTTATATTCTTAAAATGTCAATAAAAATCATATAAAAAAATCCATACTAAAAATGTTTTTCATTTTCTTTTATCCTAGTTCGAAAAATGACTAAGATTTAGGCTTCTAGACCAGAATATCCCCTTAAATTTTTTTTGTATAACATTCCGTCTAAGCGTGATTTTACTATCTGCAGAAGATAAACACTTACAATGTCACAGGCAGGATGATCGGCGGTCCCATTGTCAGGAGGCTTATTTTGGAAACCACAGCATTGAAATCTCTCCTGCACCTGTTCCTTAACATCCGGCGTCACCCTGTTCCAACCCTACATGAATAGAATAAATTAATGAGAGTAAATAATAACCTCAAAATAGAAAAGGGCTTGTGCCTAATCGTGCAACCTACATGTTCTGTAATAATTAATGAGGGGTCGAGCTTTGTTGATATTTACTATAACAATATAATTATTAATCATCTGACCGAAAACCCTCTCGATAAGTTCTCACGTTTGTGACCGACGCATTTTTTTAAATACTTTATATTCTTTAACAGAAACTGGTTATGACGTCGGCTTCAGATGGGAAGACAGAAGACCTATGTCTAACAGTGGATGTTGATGGGCTAATTTGTTTTGAAATTATTGTTTGGCGGTTATGAAGGCAGTAGACATTTTATAATAAAACTAATGCGTAACATTAATATTTAATATATGTATATTCACGCGTTTTATTGCCGAAGAGGGATGTCTATAAGTATTTATATAACACGTATACGACTCATGTATGTACTCATACTTTAATCTCTCTATGATATTTGTGTATTTACAAGTTAGTATAGACATTTAATTTTATACCTTCTGTTAGTATATGTACTCTTTATTGTTTACTAGCAACCCGCCCTCGCTTCGCTTCGGTTCCAGTCGCCTTACGCGCGTAATGCCCGTTCCCGTGAAAATACCGCGATAAAATATAGCCCATGTTACGCTCTTATATTATAGTTTTCTATTGCTGAAAGAATTTTTGAAATCGTTTCGGTGGTTTAAGCGTGAAAGCGTAACAAACAAACAAACTTACTTTCGCATTTATAATATCAGTAAGAATATATGGACATACATATATATCTTATTATAAGACAATAAATACGTCTATGTAAAGTAATATTCATTTCAAAATAACTGTTTGAGCATGTTTTAAGCCAATTAAAAAGCGGGTTGCGCTGTGTCATTAGTGATCATCGGAAGCAGTTTAGTTTCGTATTTGGCAAACCACTCTTAACATGATGTCTACTTATATACCGCCTAGATGCTGCATATTTGTTTATTTATTCAATAAAGCATAGCATATTACACATTTAAGTAGATATTATCTATGCAGAATATCATGGCAATATTGAGTGTAATCAAGTTGAGGATTTTACATATTGACACACTTAAATTGTTTCATGATAATTTTTTAGACGCATTTCAATATTATCTTATCTATTTGACTAAACACAATATGTAAATAAAGTTTATATCACCTAAATAAGTAACTAACTACAAAGAAATATGTTGATCTAACAACTGAGAGAAATAATACATAATTATTTCTCTATAGCCTCTTTATCAGATGGTTCACGAGATGTCTTATTACTTTATAAAAATCCGTAATTTATGCCTCATTTCAAAGCTTATAGTTACCAGCTAATGACGAAAATAAATCCGTACGGGGCGACTAGTGTATATGTTAAGGCTAGTACCCGAAGTGCGGCTACACCTATCATAACATATTATTTTTTTATATATGTATTATTATTACAGCTATACATATATTAGGTAGTCGCTCAAGTGGTCTATACACGCCAACCTCATCCCGGGTGCTGCTCCAGGAATAGACAAAAATTAATGGGTAATTTTGTTAGGGCATTTGATGTATTATAACCCTACCTAAGCCTATCCTTATGCCTGGATAAAGATACAGCGTCGGGAATTGGGACGCGGTCGCAGCCTTCTGCGAGACAGTGATCTCGCGGAAGGAGGCGGCGGATCGCCTGCGCGAGAAGCGCAGCCTCGATGAGGAGATCCGCCGCCGGCGACTGGGGCGGCGTAGGCGCTACTATCTGCGCCTCATGCCGCCCTAGCCGAGGCCGCGGGTGACGTAACCGGGGATTAGTCCGTCACCCGCTGAGAGGCCGACCGCGTGAGGAAAGACCGACGTCCTCCCCGAGGGGGGGACGTCGGTCGATGGGAGGGTACCCCAATTAGGGGTATTCCGTCGGGCCGACCACTGACGACAAATTAACGCTGCTCCGGTGGTCGGCCCAACGACGAAGGCGACGTGGTTTTTGGGTGGGTCGCGGGAGTTGCGTGCTTAAACCCCTCTGTCGCCCCGGACGGAGTGGTGCGGAGGCGCGCCGACCGCGGCCCACCCACAAAAAAAAAATATGCCTGGATAAAGATAACAGTAAAAAATTAATGCAACAAATTTTAGACAAATTAAAATGTTAATATTGCTTATTACGTTTTTGTTTGTTGTAATAAGGTTATTATTAAATGCATTTGTGAAGCTGAAATTACTTTTATAAAAAGCCTATCATGTCAGTAATAAATAAATAAGTATCAAGTATAACTTACTAAACAAGTAATCAATAATTTAATTATTTGAGAGTGATGAGAACTCACCTGGCGAGCTAACATCTCCTGCTGATCAGAATTGACCGTTAGGCACGCACAAGCCACTGAAAATTGTACCAAAAACAGCAGGAACAAAATCACCATGTACTGAATAAAGGTTAAGGTTTTTAATGTTATTAAAATAAGTAAAAAGCACACACAAATACTTCCGTTTGATAATCTTGCTTTCTACAAGGTTGACACATGCAAAGAATTATCAGAAATATGTTTGATATTTATCATCAGTGAATTGTATTTCTAAAGTCTATCTTGTATGAAGCTTATTCCACAAGTTACAGACAGTTCTACAATTCAACATAGGTAATTGATTAATACTTTTCTTAAAAAAACTAATGTTATTAATCTATTTATTAAAATTAAGAACAAAATAAAATATTTTACTGACTTCACCATGCTTTCATTCCACTATGCCATCTATTAGTGTAACATAGTAATGGACTTGCATGTTTAAAATTGCTAATATACTTCCTGTACATATACTTCAAGCCAAGAATCTAGCGTTGTATTCCAAAAGATCCAACATGAAATATAAATAATAAATTAGTTCAGTAATAAAAGTTATGCAATATAGGAAGCCACCTCAGTGGAATCTCTGATTTACTTTTACATTCTACTGTAAACATATTTAATTTCAGACTAATCACTTCCCTACCAAAAATTTTAATTTACAAAATTAAATTTCGTATAGGAAAATCAATATCATAAAGAATTAAGTTAAACTTGGAGTTCACATAACCTTTAACATTGCCAAACTTTTTATATGGAATGTGAATATGTAGAACAAAGTAAATAAGAGACCTTGAGGTATTTGAGCAATTGCTTTCTGAATAACTGTATGTTAACAACACTAAATAGACTTATTTGTTCATTGGATACAGATTTGTACTGTCAACTTTCATACATATGTATTTATGTAATGTATACATTACATTATGTAATATGTACATATTTATGTAATGTGTACATGTACACGGTTTATCCATAAAAAAATGTGTCACTATGCCTTTAATTTTTCAGGTCGACCATTGAAGTCAAGGAGCTCTGCACCAGTGGTCGACCCAACGGCAAAGGCGATATGCTATACGGGTGGGTTACGGGTGTGTGTGCTTATGCCCCTCTCGTCGCCCCGGACCGAGTGATGTGAGGAGTGCGCCGAACATAACCCACCCCCAAGAAAATGCCTTTAATTTTTCCTGGAAGAGGAAAAAGACAGCCAAGGTATTATATACTAGAGAATGGGCAGCAATGGGCAGCAACACTCCTCTGAGAAACTCCAAGCATAGCGATTACAACTGACCTTGTTCTGTAGGAACAAAGACCTACAGTGCCCAACAGTGACAGCTGATAAGATCGTGAATGGATAAAAATACCTAATTACTATTAAAGATATTGCTATCAATATCTAAAGTATCAGTAAAGAATTAAAATTCTAACAGCTATTACAAAACTGTCTTTGTTGTTTTGAATACACTGGTCTTAAGAATTATCAATCTGATTACAAAATCTTTTGCTACAATTGCCTATTTATTAATCCGAATCTTTAATTCTGTAGGGCATGAGCCCTTCTCAATGGGAGGCAATAAAACACTAGTCAAATAAGGTTACATAGACTTTCCTTAGTATTTATGTGATGACAACATATTTGGGCATTAATTGCTTGTAAATAAATTTATATGTATTTTTATGATAGATGTAATATGATGAATACATTACAGTATTATTAACAATCATGTATGCATTATATAAAAACGTTCGTAAATATGGTTCAGGAGCTACTTTACTACTAAACTTTAAAAGGATACAAAAAATAGCATAACTTGGTGATGCTTCACAGCTCCAAGTAGTCCGAGTAGAGAAATCAAGATCAGAAAAACACCACATGCCAGTATACCTCCCACTATCGGCAGGTTGCCCACCAGAGATGATGCTTGACCGTAAACTGCCACTGATATTAGAATACTGGCCACCACCTACAATTGTTTTTGTATTGTAATTTACATATAGGGTATATAGATATATAAATACATATTTTACGATTGAATATAAATACCATAACTATTTGAATCTGTAAATATTGGTAAAATCTCTCAAAAACTAATAATGAAAGTTAACTTACCACATATAAAATATTTAATGCAATTAAAGCATTTTTTGAACAAGTAAAACCCCCACACATTTTTTTTAAAATCAATATACTATTGATAAATAAAATCACTCTTTCATTCCGTAGATGTCTTCAGGAAGTCAATAAACACAACTTGAAATACTATTAGTCAAAGGTTTTCTAGACAATTATTAATAACACGGAACAAAAGAAAACCCTAAGACTATAAGCTTTAAAACAGACTGTTGTCTTCTAATTGTGACAACTTATATATCTAAACATTTGCATTAGACACCTCTCGCTCTAACAACTGCTACTGATCTTTAAATTCAATGATCACTATTTGTGACCCCAGTCTGATTCTGGAAAACTAGATGACCCGATTTCAAAAACTTAATCTCATCAGCGCTGACTGCTGCGCTATGAATTTGATTGACATTCACGTGTTCAGTGTTACCAACTCCCTAAAATATTTATCCCTAAAACTTAGTTAAAAACCCCTAGAATTACCACAATTACATGAAAATCCCCCTAAATATGATTTTATTAAAATAAGCATAAATAATAAATTAGTATCTTTTTTTTGAGGTGGGTTGCGGTCGGCGCGTTCCTCACACCACTCCATCCGGGGTGACAGAGGGGCGTAAGCACGCACATCCGCAACCCACCCACAATGCACGTCGCCTTCGTCGTTGGACCGACCACCGGAGCAGGGTTACTTGTCATCAGTGGTCGGCCCGACGGAATACCCCCTATTTAGGGTACCCTCCCATCTACCGACGTCCTCCCCGAGGGGGGATCTTTCCTCACGCGGTCGGCCTCGGCGGGTGACGGACTAATTCCCCAGTCACGTCACCCGCAGCCTCGGCTAGGGCGGCATGAGGCGCAAGTACTCGCGGCTATGATATTAATGTCGCCTGTACGGAAAATATACAGGATGTATCAGGTTATGGGACAACTGTTCGAGTATGTTGTAGTTTAACGGTCATAGACCGTAATTAAAATGTACATTACACAAAAAACAATATAACACAAAAATATTATGTAGGCATGTACAGACAGAATACATGTAGGCATGTAAAGCTTCGACAGTATAATATTATTCATTTATACCTAGAATTACGCAAACGCTTCAATGACATGTAGGTACAATGGCAAGCGGTCAACGGCCATAGGCCGATCAGCTGTTTTAAAGCGAAGTTTATCTTGCTTATGTGAACGTAATCATAGATTTATTCAATTTCTAATGAATATTTAACAAAGTATGAATATGTTGCCTATTAAGTATCATTGACTTTATACATTTCAATCAGATTTACACGAAAAAGCGATGACAAAATTGAAAACTTTAAATGTCTCTAATTTCTTAACGAATCCATAGTTTTCGTTCAAATTTTTTTTATGGGTTCCTACCACCATTGCCTAGTTCCCTTTTGACCAGTTGCCCCATAACCTGATACATCCTGTATACAATCCGGGCAAAAAAAAAAGAAATGTGCCTCATATATGTGACATTCATGAGACATAGTTACTTAATAAACAATAATAATAATAATTAGGTAAGCACCAAGCTCTACTGGGACCGGTCTATCACCACGGACAGGACTATTCTTGCGAATAAGCCTGATATCGTGCTGATGGATACTAGATTATGTAGATGATGGATGTAGATGTTTTTTTTTTTCAAAAAATCCCTAAAAATAGAACACCCCTAAAAATCCCTATCCCACTTATTTACCCCCTAAATTTGGGGGGAAAACTCCTAAGTTGGCAACACGTAACGTGATAGTGTTAATGCGCGCACTCAGTGGCTATTTTACAAAAGTGAAAACGCAGAAATGACAGTGACTGTCAACGATATATTTTTTTTTTGGTTCTGTTTGTCCATACGGACAGGCAAAGGGATCAAAGCTCATACAGCCAAGTCTGATACAATTTTTCTTTACATATTATTTACTTCGCCTCATGCCGCCCTAGCCGAGGCTGCGGGTGACGTGACCGGGGATTAGTCCGTCACCCGCCGAGAGGCCGACCGCGTGAGGAAAGACCGACGTCCTCGGGGGGGTCCTTCTTCTTCTTTTTTGTTTTGGCAATCAGCTACTAATACGAGCCATTTTTGACAGTGTCGAGATATAACTCATTAATCTTTTCAAGTTATCAGTTTCGTCATGTCAGTAATGGTCCGTCAGTAAATCAAAGTGTCGCCCTCAACAGTGTAATGGCCACTGTTAAGGGTATCTTCTGAGAATTTTGGTGGAAACAAAAAGGTATGTATATCAGTTTTATGTCCTATTCACTACACCTCAGCAGTTCTGACGCTATATATTACATAAAATGCCATCAAGATTATTGAATATAACACGTTACAAGACTAAGATATTGAATATAATACAAGAACACCACATGACACTTCCAGATACCCGCCAAAAAACCCAAGTTTGATATCTGATATTTACGCGAGCACTACACATTGTAAATAAAACTACTTTTACGGATTATATCGCGTTTGTATTTGATTTATGATTGCCCGACGTTTCGAACACTTTGCAGCATTCATGGTCACGGGCGGACTAAGGTGTCTCATGTCCAACAAGTAATCGTTATTACAGACATTTACAATTATCTACCCGATACAGAAAATAGTTATAAATTTATTAAATTGTTACCCACATTTTAGTACAAATTTATTGCCAGTGTAAGAAGAAAATGAATCTATATTAAAAAATTATATTGTTTATGGTTAGTAATTATTAATTATTAAATTTGTAGCAATTATTATTACAATTTGTTGATTTAAAACTAACAAAACTAATATACTACTACCGGATCGGAACGCGGCCACACTGAGAAAGATCCGGCAAGAAAACTCAGGGGACATGATGCTAAATTAATATTGATTTTTAATTTTAGATGCGGCTTACTAAAAGATTTTTGATTTATAAAATTATCTTTAACCATTATTATTGTGGGTCAAATCTATACAATAAGTGCTCACAGTATCATGCAGTCTTGTGGTGGTCTCTTTGGATTTATTTTTAATTATGTTTATAACAGGATCCCAGCTTGATGGTAATACCCAGCCATCCTCTCTATTGAAATTTTTGTGTTTTTTTTATTTCAATAGCCTCGCGTACCATTCTAGGCAGGTATCGGTGTTCCTTTGCGAGGACTTGAGGTTTATCAAACCTAATGTTATGGCGGGAGCGGTCCTGACTATGTTCACAGACTGCAGACTTAGTGTGACGGCGGTGCTTCACATCAGCTATGTGTTCTTTGACCCGAGTTCTTATGGATCTCTTTGTTTGCCCAATATAAGAGAGACCACAGTCACAGTCAAGTTTATAAACTCCTGCATCTTGTAGAGGGATCTGGCACTTGACAGGTGGTAAGAACTGACTTATCCTTTTGTGTGGCTTAAAATAAGTTTTTATGGAAGCCCCTTTCAGGATATAGCCAATCTTGTCAGTGACTCCTTTCACATAAGGTAGTACTGCAGGGAGGCGCTCAACTGTGGGTGGTTTCACACGGTCTCTGCGACGGGGGCGTGGAACTTGCAGCTTGTTTGCACGTAGAACCTGCTTGACATGCTGAAGCTCCCCAGCCAGGTGCTCTCTGCAACAAAGAGGTCTTTGTTGCAGAGAGCACGAGGAATCTGTGACGAGGACGCATCTAAAATTAAAAATCAATATTAATTTAGCATCATGTCCCCTGAGTTTTCTTGCCGGATCTTTCTCAGTGTGGCCGCGTTCTGATCCGGTGGTAGTATATTAGTTTTGTTAGTTTTAAATCAACAAATTGTAATAATAATTGCTACAAATTTAATAATTAATAATTACTAACCATAAACAATATAATTTTTTCATATAGATTCATATTCTTCTTACACTGGCAATAAATTTGTACTAAAATGTGGGTAACAATTTAATAAATTTATAACTATTTTCTGTATCGGGTAGATAATTGTAAATGTCTGTAATAACGATTACTTGTTGGACATGAGACACCTTAGTCCGCCCGTGACCATGAATGCTGCAAAGTGTTCGAAACATCGGGCAATCATAAATCAAATACAAACGCGATATAATCCGTAAAAGTAGTTTTATTTACACCCAAGTTTGAGTCAATAACAGTAATAAATAGAGGTGCCCACCTCAGTTTAAGTCGTTAATCTGTTAATCATTAATTAACGAAGTTAACATTTTGATTAACGGACTAACTTTTTTTAAGTTAACTTCAAAAATGTTAACGCTTTTTTTAACTTCCGTTAAATTGAACTTCCGTTAACTTTAATCCGTTACATTAGTCGTTTGTTGACATGCTGTCATTTTGTTTGTTTGAATTATGCGGCACGTTCTCAATTTTCACGACACCTTCGCCGTCCATGTCGTCGTCGGCGGCGGGTCGCATCGTAGAGGAGTTCCTCCCGCACACGATCCGCCCTCTCTTTCCGTGACATGAATGCCACACAGAAGGCGGCGACCACGTCCCAGTTCTTGACGCCATCGAGCACCACCCTAGCGTTCAGGGCGCTGCTCTGTCCACGTGATACACACCTCGAGCGTATATTGTGTCGTGTCCTCGTCGCAATGGTAATGGTGGCAGGACGGCTTGCTCTCCTTCTTCACGACCGTAGTCCAAATGGTCCAAACACCGTACCGAGGCCTTTCCAACCGAACTGCCCAACGGACAATCTGGTCATGGCGGGCGTCGTCCCACCAGACGGCCTTCTAGCTAAACGAGACTAAGCCACTCCCCGCGAAAAAGTCCCGAGCCTTCTTCAATTGCTGTGATTTCTTCTATTGTAGATTATGATAGTAGCAGAAGTGATATGTTCTCACCTCCACCTGATTTTACGTCAAAAAGTGTCGTAAAGTATTGGTGAATCTTTTGGTGTCGCGGTTACCAGCAGTGGCGTATCCCAAACTAGTTTGAACACAAGCATGCCAACATAATTCCATTACATGCTGTAGAATTCATCTATTTCTCTCAGCTGTCGTCGTTGTCGTCTCAGCTGGTACATGTCCCACGCTGGGCTCAAGACTCCTCCCCAATAGAAGGGAAATAGACCTACTATAACCAAAGGTGGACATTAACTCGTTAAACCGTTAATCGTTAATTAAAGAAGTTAACAATCTGGTTAAAGGATTAACTTTTAAATTAACTTCAAAAAATGTTAACGCTCTTGTTAACTTCCGTTAAGTTGAACTTTCGTTAACTTAAGTTCGTTACATTAGTCGTTTATTGTTATGCTGTCATTTGGTTTATTTGACTTACGCGCCACGCCACGCTCGTAAGTTCCATGACGAATGCGCCGCCCATGTCACCGGCAGCGGATCGTGTCGTAGAGGAGTTCTCCGCACGCACGATCCACCACCTATTGCCGTGACATAACTACGACACAGGAAGCGGTGACCGCGTCCCAGTCCCTAGCGCCGTCGAGCATCGTCCTAGCGATAGTTGGCAGCTTCAGATCGGCACCATTGATTTATTTATTTATTTATCTATCGGGAGACCAACAGCTTAAAAGTAATAAAAATCTAGGTAAACATATTTAAGATACATAAAGCCAATAACAGATCTTCACTATTATGCTTCACATAAAACAATACAATGGAGAACATTAAATTTGCCTATTGATGGGTTGTGAAAAAATCGAGACTGAGTGTCCGTTTTATCGCATCCGTATTAGCGTTAAATATATTGAATTTATGTTTTTTATATTGGTTATTAAGTGTATTGCTCGCTCGCCACAAAAACGCATTCTGACGGTAATTAGTACCTAGATACTAATGGGAGATGACAGGGGGTGTGATGTCTCGAAGCTCTAATTGGTAAATTAAAACTTATTTTTGATATAAGTGCAGGACAGTCAACAGATCCATTGATTATTTTTAATAAGTACGTGACATCATCTATGTATATCTCGTCTTGTGACTAAAGGTAAGATGTGTGATTACAACGAGTTCAAGGCGCTGCCCTGTCCGCGATGTACACACCTCGTGTGTACTGTGACTGTGCCGTATCCTCGTTGCAAATGCAATGGTGGCAGAACGGTGTACTCTCTTTCCTCACGACCCTGTGCAGGTACTTGGCGAAGCTACCATGCCCCGTTAATAAGGCTCGACTGAGATGGGTTTTTCGTTCTTGGCCGAGACCGAGAGCCGAGACCGAGAATAGACAAAGCGTGAAAAAAATTTTTAATACTGTTAACTTTTTAATACACTACTAATTGTTTAACAAAATTAACTGTTTTAATAATCAAAGTTAAATAACATTATATTATAACATACGCATAACGCAGTGTATTGAAGAGGCAATAGAGCGAAACCGTGGCTTTAAAGTATTCGCACGTGATTTGTCTATCGGGCACAGCCAAATGACCAAATTGAAGACCGATGAAGGCATTGCTATTTCATCCCATTGGGAGAGGTCGAAAGGTTCTATGGGCAGTTGTATAGATCATCCCAGAACCCTGTTGCCGGCTTGGTCCAAGATCCCAGATCCAAGCTAACTCGGCACTACACCGAAGAAATCCCGGACGTCAGCTTGTACGAGATCAGAATGACTCTGAAACAGTTAAAGAATGGTAAGGCACCGGGAGATGACGGAATTACCATGGAACTCCTGAGGGCAGGCGGCAAGCCAGTTCTAAAAGCCCTACAGAAGTTGTTTAATTCTGTCATTCTCGGGGGCGACGTTCCAGAGTCGTGGACCAGGAGTGTGGTGGTGCTGTTTTTCAAGAAGGGCGATAAAACGCTCTTAAGGAATTACAAACCTATCTCACTCTTGAGCCACGTCTACAAATTGTTCTCAAGAGTCATTACGAACCGACTCGCGTGCAAGCTCGACGACTTCCAGCCGCCCGAACAAGCCGGCTTCCGAAGAGGTTATAGTACCATAGACCACATCCACACGCTACGCCAGATTATACAGAAGACCGAGGAGTATAATCGGCCTCTGTGTCTAGCGTTTGTGGACTATGAGAAAGCCTTTGATTCTGTCGAAACTTGGGCAGTGCTGCAGTCCCTTCAGCGGTGCCAAATTGACTATCGATACAGCGAAGTGCTGAAGTGTTTGTATAGAAACGCCACTATGTCAATCCGCATCCAGAATAAGAGTACGAAACTGATCCAGTTGCAGACAGGTGTGAGACAGGGAGACGTCATCTCTACGAAACTGTTCACCACTGCGCTGGAAGATGTCTTTAAGCTCTTAGACTGGACCGGACTCGGCATCAACATCAACGGCGAATACATCACTCACCTTCGATTTGCTGACGATATCGTAGTGAAGGCAGAATCCATGGAACCCTTGGCACTATGCTCAATGACCTCAGCAGGGTATCTCAACTAGTGGGTCTACATATGAACATAGACAAGACGAAAGTCATATCTAATGCCCATGTCATTCTTGTACCGGTTCTAGTTGGGAATGTGATTCTCGAAGTTGTGGATCATTATGTTTATCTGGGACAAGCAGTCCAGTTAGGTAGATCCAATTTCGAGAAAGAGGTCAGCCGACGAATCCAATTCGGCTGGGCAGCGTTCGGGAAACTTAAGAGGATCTTCTCGTCCAATATTCCTCAGTGTCTGAAAACAAAGGTTTATAACCAGTGTGTGTTACCACCGATGACTTACGGCACTGAAACGTGGTCTCTAAATGTCGGCCTCATAAATAAGCTCAAAGTCGCTCAGCGTGCTATGGAGAAGGCTATGCTCGGTATTTCTCTACATGATAAAATCCGGAACACGGCAATCCGTAGAAGAACGGGTATAACCGACATAGCCCGCAGAATCAGTACTTTGAAATGGCAATGGGCAGGCCACATCGCTTGTTGAACCGACAACCGTTGGGGAAGATAGGTTCTTGAGTGGCGACCACGAATCGGACGGCACAGCGTAGGACGACAAAGTTGCAGGGAACCGTTGGATGCAAGTGGCGCAGGGCCGTTCCGTGTGGCATTCTCGTGGGGAGGCCTACGTCCAGCCGTGAACGTCTGTAGGCTGATGGATGGATGGATATTATAACATAAAAAAAACAATTTTGCGGCATGTTCCTCCCTTCAAAGCCTGTCGCCTCTCGTCATACAATTGTCCAGCTTTGCTAAACAGTTGTTCACTTGCTACGCTAGTAGGCGGCGCAGATAAAAACTTATTTCAAGCAGGCTTAAGCACCTTATAAGGTGACGAAAACCAATACTCAAAAATATTAGCATTTCTTTGCAGTCTTGGCTCTCTAAGGAAGCTTTCTAGCGCTATTTTGATCACAGAGCTTGAACTGTATTCGTCATTGGCTCGTCTTCCAACTCTATTGAATCATGAGCTGCCCATAAGCGACGGTCCGAACATCGTACCGAAGACTGTCCAATCGGACTGCGCAACGGAAAATGACGTCACGGCGGACGTTGTCCCGCCGGGCTGCCATCTGGCTAAACGACACTAAGCCAGTCCCCATCCTGCTCCACGAAAAAGGCAACAGATCCCAAGCCTTCTTCAATTGCTGTGAATTCTTCTAATATAGATTATGATAGTAGCAGAAGCGATATGTTCTCACCTCCACCTGATTAGGTATTACGTCCGAAAGCGTCGTAAAGTATTGGTGAATCTTTTTGTATCGCGGCTACCGGCAGTAGCGTGTCGCAAGCTAGTGTAGACAGTGCATATATATAGAACATAATTCCACTACATGCTGTAGAATTTATCTATTTCTCTCAGCCTAAAAGCAGTATAAGTTTTAAATAGTTAACTTTTAACGGCTAACTTTAACTCGTGTTAAATTTTCAAAAATTAACGCTTTAACGATTATCGAAGTTAATGTTTTAATTAACGATTAGCAAAGTTAACTTTTGGATTAACTGTGCCCACCTGTGACTATAACATGCTGGTCAGACATGTTGGTATAGGGTTTTATTTCAAGTTTTTCTTCTCTTGCACAGATGTGATATGCATATTAAATCCCTTGGTCGTCTTTAACGACATCCATGGGCAAGAGTGGTGCATTGTATTCTTACTCTGTCACCACACGGGCACGAAAGCAGTATAAGTTTTAAATGGTTAACTGTTAACGGTTAACTTTAACTTGCGTTAAATTGCCGAAACTTTAACGCTTTAACGATTATCGAAGTTAACATTTTAATTAACGAATTAACGACGTTAACTTTTGGATTAACTGTGCCTGTGTGTGGTAATAAAATATTCTTTATATTCGCAATAGCTTAAAAAATTATGCTGAACATTATTCATTTCATAAAACCTTTCAATTTCCTTTATTTCACATATTATAATTTGATAAAATGTATAAGCGATTATTTGTTCTGCAGACTGGCAATAAAATGATTCAGGTTTGCATACGTGTGCTTGCATAAACGAGAATGTGTGTCTATTTTTTCTACGTGTGAGTCGATTTTGAAAGATAATTGTGGTTTGTTGATGCTATTTCGCAGAACTACCAATATAGAATGAGCTCTGATACTATTTGAGTTTATAATATTTAAGGGGTCATGGGCCTGGTTTTTATCCAAATTTCATTAGTGTGCTATAGATATGATCCTGTCATTTTATATACGAATCTTGAGTATGTTCCATTTTACGGAATTAATTGACAAGGAGTCTGTATCTAATATATAAAAAATATAAATATAAAAACAAAATTGAACTTTTCTAATTATTCTTTAACAAAAAACTTCATCTTATAACAATAAGCAAATGTGGCAGTATGTAAATCGATTCACTAGTTTAATGGTTAGTGGGTATATACAGGGCCGGCCCACCCATACGGCGAACAGAGCAGTCGCTCCATGCGCCAAATCCTAGGAGGCGCCTAAATGGTTCCATACTTCCATACACGCTCTCGCAGAAAATCGACGTCTGAGTAGTAGCAATTTGTTACTGCGCTTCGTTCGGTGAGTGAGAGAGCCGGAAGCCCAACTTTCTGAGGGTGTTTGCGTGTGGAGGGTTTTGGTATCACCGAGCCTCAATGCACGCATTCACACTCCCTTCACTTTCTTCGAGGTAGGCAGCGGCCTTGTAAAGGTCTATGAGCGGCAGCAACACTTACCATCAGGTGTACTGTCTGCTCGTTTGCCACCGTTTGCAATAAAAAAAAAATACTTTACACTCACAATTGGTATAGGTAATAGGTATGTATTATTAGGAGCAAACGGGAGAGGCGCCATAATTGGATCTCGCTCCATTCTAAAATTTAGTTCGGGCCGGCGCTAGGTATATATACCTACATATATATAAATGCTTATGTCCGTATATGAGTACAAGTTGTGCCGTAGTAGATATATCAAGCCAAAACCTACTTATATAGTCATATATCATATAATTATAGATAGTCATCTACAGTATGGGTTCTTATTCTTTATTGTATCTGTCATCGACTACCTAACGTAAAGTATAATATCACATACATTAAGAAGTATGAAATTTTTAAATAAAAACAAATCTTCTACAGGCTTCTGAACAGATTAGTACATATAGTAAACAAATTTTACTTTTTATTGTTGAAGAAGTATAGTAAAACAATTTTACTTTTTATTGTGTACGTTTATGGACGATAATGTATTCTTTGTTTCACTACCAAGGGTTCTTTAGCGGTCTGTACTTAGTAGACGGTAGTGGGCAAGTTGATAGAGGATGTAGCAGTGTCTTTGATAAGTAGTGGAAGAACCGCAAAGATGATGGGAAAGAAGATCTACCTTCCACTCATTCCACTCCTTGGAACCAATGGCTTAAATCCTTTTCATCATTGCAAAAATAAACCAAATTGTTTGATTTTTTGCATACATGTAGATCGATGACGGTTTCTTTACTCGTAGAGTACAATCGACTTTAGCTAGCACTTAGAAAAGTTATTGACCATTGTATATTGTGAGGATTGGAAGTCGATGAGTGATCAATGAGGTGATCCGCTCCTTGTTGCTGTTTTGATTGGTAGCAGTGTCAAGTTAAAAACAAATTAATACGTCTTTATATATACCTAATAGTCATATTAGAAAATTGTGTAGCAGAAAAATTAATTTAAATGAACTATGACCGAATTTCGACCATTCGGCGACCACTAGTTTAAATAACTGTTCAAATTCATCGCAGCCCACATACGTCCCACTGCTAGGCTCGGGCTCCACAATAGGAGGTAATTTGACCCACTATACCATGCTGATCAGACATGTTGGTATAGGGATTCATTTCGATATTCGCGGGAACAGTACAGTGCACTGCGGGTACAGTACAACAATGCGTTCAGGGTGTTGTTGGGGCTGCCTCGGTTCTGTAGTGCGTCAGACATGTTTGCCGAAGCGCGTGTGGATTGTTTCTACGCAACCATGCGCAAGCGGTCCACGTCTCTGCTGCGTAGGATTCGGGCCAGTCGCAATAGCAACTGAGCGCATTGGCAGAACGTTTTGACTGTTCGTACTTGAATCACTGCAGCATGATTCATGTACGTACTAATGTAAAAATATTATTTTAATTTATTGTATCTATATATTTCAATTTTATTATAATTAATGTTATTTTGTGTTCTCATGTATATAATTTATTAATTCAATTTGTAAATGATCCTGGTTGGTCGAATAAATAAATGAATTATTATTATTATATTATTATTATGTTTACCTTGGACAAACAGTCCAATTAGGCCCACCAATTTGAGAAAAAGGTCAGCCGACGAATCCAACTCGATTGGGCAGCGTTCGGAAAACTTAAGAAGATCTTCTTGTCCAACATACCTCAGTGTCTGAAAATACAGATCTATGACCAGTGTGCGTTACCAGTGCTGACTTACGGCACGGCAACGTGGTCCCTAAATCAAGCTCAGTCGCTCAGCGTGCTATGGAGCGGGCTATGCTCAGGATTTTTCTGCAAAATAGAATCCGAAAAACGAAAATCCGCAGAACGGGTGTAACCGACATAGTACGAAGAATTAGCACCCTGAAGTGGCAATGGGCAGGCCACACCGCTCGACGAACCTCCACATCTTGTATTTTCAAAATTCTCAATCCTATGATGACGCTGATTTAAGATTTTCCAAATGAGTTCTCAGTCCTACTTTTCCTAGTGTGCCATATTATTCCTTTGTGTATCGAACCTCTTATTGCATTAAGACTAGATCCTTAACAACCGTGTCACGTCAACATGATCAAACAATACTGATGCCATTAAGTGAATTAAATTCAGGCCGATGTATCCCATGGTCGGCCGTAAGACCTTAAATAATACGATTGTCACACGTGAATTTGCCAAAATATAGCGCAACGGCTAAATTGAAGCTTTCAAAATAAACAGATTTTGAAACATTCTTGATTGGTGCTCCGCTCCTGTTGGTCTTAGCGTGATGACATATAGCCTTCCACCATAAATGGGCTATCTAACACTGAAAGAATTTTTCAAATCGGACCTGTAGTTCCTGAGATTAGCGCGTTCAAACAAACTCTTCAGCTTTATATATTAGTATAGACATTGAGTATGGATTATTACATTATGCACATTCAAATTGGAGAAATATATAGGCTCCTTATTAAAAATAAAACTACAATATATTTAAGCGCTCGTTTTATTTCTCCCTAAAATCTAATTTGAATAAATTAATATAAATTCTCGAGTGGCAACCTCGTATCGGACGACCCAACGTAGGACGTCCCAACATTCACCTTAATATTACGTGAAATGAGACGATTCTGGTTTTATTATACATTTTATTACTTTAAACCGTTTTAAAATGTACTTCATGATTAGAATGCAGGATTCGTGAAAATTATTTCACCCTTCAGGGTAGATAGAAATGGAGAGTGCCAACTAAAAAGTCTCATCACCATCATTTCAGTCTATCGCCGCCAATTGCTGCACGTAGGCATCCTTCATGTTACGCCACAGAGTGCGGTCCTGTACCGCCTGCATCCAACGACGCCCAGCGACTTTCAACAAATAGTCGGTCCACCTAGTGGTCGTACATTGCGTCGTCCGATACGTAGTCGCCTATCGAGAATCTTTTTTCCCCAGCGGTTGTCGGCTCGTCGAGCGATGTGGGCTGCCCATTACCACTTCAACATGCTAATTCTTCGTGCTATATCGGTTACACCCGTTCTTCTGCAGCTTACCGTATTTCGGATTCTATTTTACAGAGAAATCCCGAGCATAGCCCGCTGAGCGACTTTGAGCTTGGTTATGAAGCCTACATTTAGGGACGACGTTTCCGTTAGTCATCACTGGTAACACGCACTAGTTGTAGAGCTGTGTTTTCAGACACTTAGGTATATTAAACGAGAAAATGCTCTTAAGTTTCCTGAATGCTGCCCAACCAAGTTGGATTCGTCGCTTGACGTCTTTTTCGAAATTGGACCAACCTAACTAGACTGTTTGTCCAATTAGGATTTCATTGCCAACTAGGACCGGCACAGGAATGACATGGGCATTTGACTAAGTATGCACCTCATATAGTAACCGGTTAAGAATACAGTGTCAGCATCCTTTACCATGCAGGCGCGAGTATCTGCGCCTAATGCCGCCCTAGCCGAGGCCGCGGGTGATCGGACCGGGGAATTGTCCGTCACCCGCGGAGAGGCTAACCGCGCGACGGCGACCGACGTCCCAGTACGTCGAGAGGTAAGGATACCCGAAAGGGTATTCCGTCAGGCCGACCACTGACGACAAGTCACATCTGCTCCGGTGGTCGGCCCAACAACGAAGTGACGTGGGTACGGGTGGGTTATGGGCCCACGCGCCGTCCTTTCATCGCCCCGGACGGACTGGACCGCGCGTGCGCTTACCATAGCCCACCCATAAAAAAAAAAAGCATCCTTTACCATGGAGGTGGTAAAAATTGTTGGGCAATCGCCAGGACAATGGTAATTTTGGCACTATGACTACCTATGAAGTGGCAAATGTTCAACTATGGATGTTGATGGGCTGATGAATGGATGATGGATATGCCATTTAAACAGACAATATTACAAATAGGGTTTATTCCTATTACTTAATATGTTCTTCATTGTCACCATCAGCTTGTGTTCCACTTAATTCTTTTAATTTATCTTCAAAGAATTGTTTCCTATGTACCAAGGCCAACCTGGGCTGCCTGATACCAAAATTTTCATTACCATATATACTGTATTTCTGTTCTCCTTCCCTGCCCATTAATTCGCGAAGTGCTTGATTTCTTTTTAATAATTTTTCGTAAAACATTTTTCCACTTTCAATATATTCCAATCCCAGTTCACATAACTTTCTGTCAGTTTCAGTCTCATAGTGGACCTCAGTCATATCTTTCATAAGAAAATATAGTCCTGCACCGAACACACCTAGAATTGTGTACAAAATAACTCTTAACATGATGGGTCTATTATAAAAATCCATTTTTTTATTAAGGCTTTGTGCAATATTGTACATCATAAATATTGTAACAAATGGATATGCTGAGTCAAAAATAATCTTATTATTGTGTGTCATTAATATTTCTCTACATATTGCAAACTCTTGAACTTTTTCAGGCAATATGAGTGCATCTGCCAATTTTTCTCCAGTTTCTGATGTCCAATCTACATTTTTCTGGTTAACCTAAAATGATAATACAGATTGTAGCTAATATAATGAGAAGATAGTCAGACAGATCGAGGCGCTGTGGTTAAGGGTAGCCCTGGACAAGATGGAGGCCCTATTGTTCCACGGGCTCCGTGCCAATCCTCCAGCGCGGCGTCCGGCCTTTCTTGACTGATGCCGAATGTGAGTGGACCCAGCGTTACATGCCAGTCGATGGCCCTGTACCGGTGTGGGCGGCGTCATTAACCGTCCGATGGCTCTCTTGTGGCGTCCATAGAGGGACATGTCGGTCAAGGCTACACGCGGTTCCCGCACGGTGGCGACGGAGGCAGTGTATCTATGGGGCGGGACTACCCCATGGGACCCGGAGGCGGTTTCTACCGACGTATGTCGGAGACGCAGGCGGAAGACAGCGTTTAAGGAGATGGCCGCCCGCCGCGACGTCATTGCCCGTTGAGTAATACGGCTGGAGAGGCGTCGGTACGGTGTTCAGACCGTCGAGGCCATCCGGCCAGCGCTGATGGAGTGGTTGGGTCAGCGGCATGGGACTTTGCCAAGTAGCTACACACGCTAGGGAGGAGGGAGAGCACAACGTCTTGCCACCACTGCGATTGCGACGACGACATGGCGCAGCACACGCTCTCGAGGTGTGTGCCGCTTGTGCAGAGCAACGATGTGAACTCGCAATCACCGGTGCCGATCATCGCTAGGGAGATGCCTGACAGCGTCAGGGACTGGGACCCGGTCACCGCCATCTGTGAGGCAGTTATCTCACGGCAGGAGGCGGCAAAGCATGGGTGAGAAACTCCTACGGCGACACAATGTGCCGCCGCATAGTGGGTCGAAAGCAAGATTTTAGGGACTTAGGGACCAACTTTGGTTTTTTATTTTTTTCTTAGTGCGGATGGATAGAGCTCGTTAACGTCAATAATAATTGTCCTTAGAAGATTTTTCCTAAACTTGATAGTTTGGGCAGAAAAAAATATTTTGAATTTTTTTGCATGGAGCTGATCAAATAAAGTTAAATTTCTGCTAAGTATCGTTAGATCCCGCTTTTAAACCTTTTGTTCCTTAAACCTTGTCTAGTCTACTATCATTTGATGCTATGAACATGTGCATAAAGTTGCAATTCTCCGAAATAATTGGATCAAAAAAATGAAAAAATATATTAATATAAAAAGCTTTATTTTTATTTTCTTAAGTTATTTTAAGTTAAATTTAATATGGATTAATAAGTGTAAGCACGTAATAATACGCATAATTACTTAACAACTAATAATAATACATTTAAAAGGTTCCTAATTAGCTTTTAAAAATGTGTGAATATTTATCTGGAAATTTCTAATTGTCCGTTTAATGACTGTAATTAGTTTAACCTTTCATATTAAAAAAAATGTGTTGTCACGTTTAGCCATTACTGTAATTTTAATGTGGATGATTAGTTAATGAGGGTAGTAGAAAAAAAATCTATTACTGGAAGTACAAAATTACCATATTTATTATATATTAGCTAGTATTCGTTTATTCGTACTACTACTAACATTTCGTGATTGTGATCGTCCCTTTTACGCTATAATGGAGAGTTTAGTGAACAATTTAGATTTATTTATGATTTTAAGAGATCAACTGAAATCATTGTCGGATAGTAAAAAACTTTGCCAATTCCTACAACATAAAATCAATGTGGTAGAAAAGAACAGTGCTAAGCTCCAAAAATTTTGTACGCGATATTGTTCAATTATAAGTGGAAGATGGGAACGAAGTAGTCGCACATTATCACAGTTTATAAGAAAAAATGGTGATTGGTTAGAACGTGCAATAATCTGGCCCGAAGGAGTGATACCTGAAGCTGTGAACACTGAACAGGAAGGGGTCGGGATTTGTGATACTGATAATGTTAAAAATTTACCACCATCTACAACAGAAGCTTCGACATCTACATTTACACCTCGAAAACCTTTCGAAGAATTAGGCTCCAGGCAAAAACGAAGACGCGTAGAAGAAGTTAAAAAATCGCTTTCGTTATCCCCTGATGAAGTGAAAGCTGCTACAATTGCTAGTTTAAGAAACACCGGAAATGAGGATGTAGGAAAAATAATTAACCATTTGTTAAATCACCCAGAAGATCTGGAAAAAGTTAAGGAGTGTTTAAGTACATGTAAAGCGAAAAGTAGTACATGTTCACCCGATGAAGCCATGTCTTTATTAGTTTCACTTAAATTAAGTAGGTGGCAGTATATAAACCTAAGAGAGGCAGCAAATGAAAATGGGTCTGACTTATATCCTTCTTATTATAAAATTAAACAAGCGAAGTCAAGATGTTATCCAGGGAAAGAAGATATAATTATAACTGAAGAAGGAGCTGCTGCTAAACTGCAAGCTTTACTCAACTTGACAGTTTCAAGACTTTTAGATGTAATTGCTTTGGATTTAAACTCGGCAACAGATTTTCTGCTTATAAGCAAATGGGGCTTTGATAGAGCCTCGGGTCAAAGTAATTACAAACAAAAGAGTGAAACAGAGTTTGATGATTCATCTATTTTTATGGCCAGTCTAGTTCCTATTAGGCTTCAACACTGTGATGGAACAATTGTTTAGGAAAACGAACGACCTTCATCGACTTTCTATTGCCGTCCGATTATGTTTAAATTTACCAAAGAAACGCAGTCAACAGTGGCAACTATAAAAGCTGGCATAACAGAAGAAATAGAAAGACTTGAGCCATCAAGAATCAGTCAAGTTGAAGTTAAGTATCAATTGCTCATGACAATGATAGACGGCAAAATAACCTCGTATTTGTCAGACACATCCTCAGCTGTCTGTGATATTTGCAAAACAAAACTGACAGAGATGAACAATCTGGACTCACTTGCTCATAGAGAAAGGAACGACGAAATGTTCCAGTACGGAATTTCATCTTTACATGCCTGGATAAGATGCATGGAATGCTTGCTTCACATCTGTAAATATTTCTTACTTCATACTTTATTACCTTGTTATTTTATGCATCCTGTGACATTATTTTTCTAAGTGTCATTTTTTTTTAATTGCAGCTTATCGTTTGGAGTTTAAAAAATGGAGTTGCAGGGAGGATGACAAAGAAAAAATGGCGCTTAGAAAGAGCGCTATACAGCAGGCATTTAAAAAGGACTGCGGGTTACTTATTGATATAGTTAAGCAAGGAGTAGGCACAACCAATGATGGCAATACTGCCAGAAAATTTTTTAGAGATACAGAAACAACAGCCCGTATAACAGGAATTAGTAAAGATTTAATTGTAAGGTTTCACGTGATTCTTCAGACTGTTGGATCTGGAAAGAACGTAGACCTAAGTAAGTTTTCTGATTTTTGTAAAGATACTGCAAAATTGTATGTACAGTTATATCCCTGGTATTATATGCCTTCCAGTGTACATAAATTGTTAGTACATGGGACGGATATAATTAAGGTAAACTGTCGGAAGAGGCAGCGGAAGCTCGTAATAAAGATTTCCGGAAATATAGAGAGAGCCATTCTAGAAAGGTAAGTAGAACGGCGACAAATGAGGATATTTTAAACAATCTTCTTTTGTCGTCTGATCCAAAGATCACAAGTCTAAGACCTCGAATGATAAAACAACATAGAATGGTTTTCTCTCCAAAAGTCAAAGCTTCTGCTGAGTTTGCCCACAGAAGTCGATATAGATTTTATTAATGTAGATAATTTACAGGATAATAATAGCGATAGTGAATAAGGATTCTAAGTTTTTTTTTTATTTTAGTTTGTGTTATACTGGTATATTGTTAGTTTTAAGTTTATTTTTGTTAGTAATAAGTTACGTTTCCCTTTATTAATTTGTTAATGATATATTTGTATTATTATTATGTACCTGTACTTACTATTCAGTATTAGATCTAATTTAAAAGAACATTTTATAATCTAATTACAGTCATTAAATGTACAATTAGACATTTATAGATAAATATTTACACATTTTTAAAAGCTAATTAGGAACCTTGTAAATGTATTATTATTAATTGTTAAGTAATTATGCGTATTATTACGTGCTTACACTTACTAATCCATATTAAATTTAACTTAAAATAACTTAAGAGAATAAAAATAAAGCTTTTTATATTAATATATTTTTTCATTTTTTTGATCCAATTATTTCGGAGAATTGCAACTTTATGCACATGTTCATAGCATCAAATGATAGTAGACTAGACAAGGTTTAAGGAACAAAAGGTTTAAAAGCGGGATCAAACGATACTTAGCAGAAATTTTACTTTATCTGATCAGCTCCATACAAAAAAAATCTAAATATTTTTTTCTGCCCAAACTATCAAGTTTAGGAAAAATCTTCTAAGGGCAATTATTATTGACGTTAACGAGCTCTATCCATCCGCACTAAGAAAAAAATAAAAAACCAAAGTTGGTCCCCGAGTCCCTAAAATCTTGCTTTCGACCCACTGTGCGCCGGTGGCTTAGGCGGCGCAGGCGCGAGTACTTGCGACGCGCGAATGGACGGCGTGTGTGCTCACCATAGCCCACCCAAAAAAAGGTAGCATTTGACAGGTAAAACAAAAAATGGTAGGTGCATACATGGCCGTACCATATATAGTAACTACCACTATTAAATATTTCACTAATCATTATTGTTTCATTCGTAAAGAATATTTGTTTGTCATTCCTAAATTTACCTTTATATCGTCTTTTTCTATATCTTGTAAGCTCTTGTAGTTAAAATTAACTGGTATACCTATTGCTACACCAAATCTTGAATTAATGCTACCTGAAATGGAAAAACCATATGTAACAACTGTTAATATAGTTTATATTAAAACATACAGTTAGCATTACAAAAATACATAGAAAATGTGAAATCTCATTTACTAACATTGTGTGAAATATTTTATACGATAGGGCCACACTCTCAACAGCCATGGGCTGATCCATCTCGGGTAGCAACACACTCTCGCAAAAACTCGGTCTGAATAGCATAGCAATTTGTTACTGCACTTCGTTTACTGAGGGAAGAAGCCAGAAGCCCAACCTTCCGAGAGTATTTCCATGTGCTGGGTTTTGGTGATACCTTTAGTACCACCGAACCTCTTTCCACACATTCACACTTCCTTCACACCAGCTAAGGGCCTAGCAAAGGTACATGAGCGGATTTTCACTTATCATCAGGTGTGCTGTTAGTTCGTTTGCCACTAACAACAATAAAAAAGGGGGGTCAGTGAGAGACAAAAGGACTGCAATATCTTTTTCTCTTATAGAAGTTTGTGCCTAATGTGATTTCTAGCTTACAGAGGCATAGCAGAGGTTGATCTCCTTTACAGAGGTCCATAAAAAATACTCCATTTCCTTCTCATCGCCATTGGAGTGACCATTGATACTGTTTCCTTGACATCTATAGCCGGCCTGGCAGGTTACAATAATAATAATAATCTTTATTTACAAAGATACTTAGTACATGTTACAATGTGAACTTAGGCTAACATATGATTTAGAATTGATTGATTTGAGCTGCTGTAGCCAAACTAGGCTTTTGCCTTTACTTTGGCTATCAGTGCCAAAACCTCCATTGTTATACACTGAGAAGCCCTATGTATACAACTATGAATGTACTGTGGAGATATGATGATTAATGTACTGAGGAGATAAGAGGTATTTGTGGAGGTAAGGTTAGCTTTCAAGGTTAATGTTACCTTTCAAGAATTCAGGTACCATCCATCCCCATCTACCTCTCTGCAGGTAGTAGACTATACCCTGGCTTGTCCACCCAAAAATTATGGGTCCAGAGAAAATTCTCACCAAGAGCATTTTTTTTGTTACTCAGGTGTAATTATATACCATTAGATTGATATCAATGTGAGTAGAGATTGAAACCCTTACAGAATGTTAAGCCTATAAGTAGAAAAAACAAAGTAATAGTGTATTTATACTTACCAGCATGAAACATGTCATACCCAAAAACACTAAATGGTGCAATTAATTTTCGCTGTACATCACTAATTTTTAGGATATCAAGGCATTTAGACACTCTGCTTTGAAGATCATTATTTAATTCAGCTGGTTTACCATTGCTAAAAATTATAATTCAAATTATATCAAGTATGTTACATTAAAAATATACATTACTGAATTTGGGGTAAAATAGTATTGCCATTGAGTAGTGTGCATGCCAAATTTTTTTGCTCTCACCTAAGATGGTCCAATATATTCACCTATCTTTTAATTTAATGCCAGACTATGATATTTCTATAGTAATTTTAGCAGAAATATAATTTTAAATGTGTTCAATGATATTTACATGAGCAATTCCAGAAATGAAAACATCTGTACTGGTATTAAATATGCAATACTTACAAGAGACGGTAACAATGAACATAAAATGTTTTAAATCCATCACAAATCCGTTTTAAATACCATCATCATATCGGCTCAAAAACCATACCACTGATGGATTCAAACCTCCCCTTCATAATCATCATCATCTCAGCTCATATACCTCCCACTGCTGGGTTCGAGCCTCCTCCATAATACCTAGGAGGGGAAACTGACCTATTGTACCACACTAGTCAGACGTGCTGGTATAGCGTTTTATCTCAGGTTTTTTTTCTTTTGCATAGATGTTAATTCCATGTATATCTTAATCGACTTTTACGACACCACAGAACCTCCTCATCAATAGGAGGGAAATAGAACTACCACACCATGCTCGTCAAACGGATTGGAATAGGGTCTCATTTCAAGATTTTAACCGTCTTAAAAAAAAGGAGGTTTCTCAATTCGACCGTATATACATATGCTTTTGTTATGTTTGTTCAAGGATAACTTCGTTGTTTATGAACAGATTTTGATGATTCTTTTTTTGTTGGAAAGATTATTTTTAAAGGTGGTCCCATAATAAGGAAAACAGGATTTGATGTTGGCAGACCAGAGAAATCGAGGGTAAATATCAAAAATCGTAGGGGCAACTAGTGCGTTTGTAATTTTTATGCTTTTCAGTTTGCTGTTTGAAGTCGTTTTTCTTTGTTAAAAATTATCCTCTTCTCACATTGATATTATACCCCTTGGTCGTCTTTTACGACACCTACAGGCAAGAATAAATTTTATTCTTACACCGTCACCAAAGGGAAAATTACTCGTTATTTAACTATTTCATACAACTATATACTTACTTATAATTGTGAACAAAATCTTTATATTTTTCTAAAAGCAATGTATTGGGTGCGTATCTCATAACCGTGCATGTGACACCAGTACCTGCGATAACAATGAATGAAAAACGCCGGCCCGCTTCAGTTAAAAACCAAGATACTGGTCTTATTGTCGTCATGATTAACAATTTAGCAAGCCGCCTATCGTTATTAATCAATTAAGTATTTAGTTACATAAATTTAATTATGAAAATATATAGACATCCAATTCTTGCGGTCTCGTTATTTTGACTTAAGCATAGAGTAAAATCATTCTCTGTGCCATAACTGTCAAGTGTCAATATGTGTGCATTAGTGAATGTGTCCCGATAACCAAATAAATTTGTGTGCGTAAAATATATAAAAAATAATGATTTAATTCTTCATGTATTTTACCACATGATCGTTTGGGTATCATACAAACGTTGCGACTGATGGATATTTTTACTGCGACACACTAGTCTTATATATATTTTGAAGTGAACATTTAGGAAAGAACTAACAAAGGACCCACTTTTGTATTATACACAAATATATAACATGAACATTAATCCATCCATCCAACCATCAACCTCGGCTCTTAAAGTCCACTATTCAAGAATCGTGGCATTATCACTACGGATAGAAAGCGATAGATTCGTTGGTGATCACAGTTGCTATAATAATTACACAATACAATACTTACAATAATCGTAAGTTTTAAAGATAGCACTGCTGTCCACTTTTCTATAGGCCTATCGTCCGATAGAGGCGTTGACTCCAAATCCCATACAAATTAATCTCGATAACGATATAAATATTTTGACATATTCCTTCCCATCCCACACGACATTCGTGTGAGTTGGGAAGTGGGATTATCACTGGTGATAATTTAAAAAGTTTTTAGGATTGCAACAGAAAAGAAAGCGATTATGACATGGGACTTTTCACACATTTATTCTTAAAAGTTTAATGCTGTTTTAGAAGTTTCGGCAGGAATATGGAAGTGTCATGTCACGCTCTTGAATTATATAATTTTTTTAGTGTTTTATAGAGTTAAATTGAATAATCTTGCTGATATTTTATGTAATATAATACAGTTAAAGTGTTCAAGGGTGGTGATTGTGATATAAGAGTAGTTTATGTGTATTTTCTTATTCTACCAATATTTCAAGAAAAATCATTAATATGGTTTTCAGCGCCTAATTAATGGTAACGACTTGATTTATTGACGGACTTGATTTACTATGACTCTTAATAAGCTACTCAATATGAAAAAGTGGTAAATAATATGTGAAGAAAATTATTTGTAACCTACGTAAGTCAAGGCAGCATCTCTACCTAATCTGTGCAAGGCAGTATGGTCCAAAAGACTTTAGGCTGCGTGACATGACACTTCCGTATTCAATATAAAAAAAAAATATCAATGCACAGATTAATGAAATAGTATAAAAAAAATATCAATGCACAGATTAATGAAGAGGTATAGGTATCTAAACAGTAAACAATACAAACTTGCGTTTTGCATTTATTTGTTCAATGGAATTGATACATCTATTCTTGAATGTGAACATACTTTTATAAACTTATTGAGTCAGCAACTTCCATCATGTCTCAAATTGTGACTGAGTTGAATAATTTGGGCTTGGATTTCCTCAACCATCGATGGGTGCAGGCTACATATGATGCAGAGTTCCTCGAGTTCGATGATTTACCGCCTGATTATGAAAATTTTATTGAATCGTTACATTTACGATCCATATTAACCGATATAGTTAAGGCAATTGATGTTTGGATTCACCCTGAAGTAGAAACTACCGAAGAAAGATCGTGGGCGATCCTTTCTCAGCAAATTGACCACAAGAAAGTGTTGGCTATATTAGCATATTATATAGATAATGGTTGTAAAAACTTACAAAATAGTGATTTTAGAAACTATGCTCTACTCGCATCTCGAGTTTATTACAAATTGTTATCAATACCTGGATATAAAGCATATGATATTTATCATTCACAATTGTTTGTTCACTCCCTGGCTTGTCTCAGTTTTCCAAAGACTATGTGTGATGAAAATAATTATTTTAATAACAAAGAGTTAACCTATGAAGTAAACTCTATCATAAAAGAACTCAGCCCGTTTGTACTTGATTTGAGAGTAGTTGTTCAGAATTTACAACTCACACCCGGAGATATGAATTTTGAAGATATTTTAAGCAATTTGCTTGATATAACGGGTGGCGCAATTGTAAATAAATTGCACGTTGGTATGTTTCATTATGTCATTTTATTTGTTATAGAACATGCTTATTGCTTAAATACTACTGTGGTGGCAGCTATGAATACTACCAATCTTTACATTGCTTGTGGGTGTCATAAAACATGACTAAGAAAGAGCTTTACGTAATTCTGGGCCAACTACAATTGCCTTCAGGTCAAAAATTACATGTTTGAAGAGGGTTTTTTTTTATTGCAAATGGTAGTAAACGAGTTAACAGTACACCTGATGGTAAGTGTTGCTGCCGCTCATGGACCTTTGCAAGTTGGGCTTCCGGCTCTCTCTCTCACCGAATTAAGCGCAGTTACAAATTGCTACTACTCGGACGTCGATTTTCTGATCACAAACAGATCAGATCAGTGGCTGATCACAAACTATTGCCAATAATTTTGAAGTAAAAAGAAAAGTCAACCTCAAGTAATTGTGATAAAAGCTAAATGATGATGATGAAATTCTAATGTACTATATTCCCAAGATTTTGTTTAAACAATTGATCTTTATTGTTTTTAGATAAAATTGAACTAACAAAATTATCAGGTGTGATATATGAAATAATAGATATGTTGATAAATCACACTAATAATGAACCTGATGCAGTAGCTATTAGGCTC
The DNA here is from genome assembly GCA_032191425.1 of Lymantria dispar. Classification (NCBI taxonomy): domain Eukaryota; kingdom Metazoa; phylum Arthropoda; class Insecta; order Lepidoptera; family Erebidae; genus Lymantria; species Lymantria dispar. The sequence continues at coordinate 18,336,342 of CM063447.1, read as the reverse complement.
CTGTTTAAATGTCTTCTACCTAAACTGGTAGCAGCATCAACAGACACAAGAAATGCTAATGTAAGTAAATATTATTTAATGATTTTTCACTGTGAAAGCCAGGACCTTTACACCATGTTCAATGATTTTAACAGTCAATACATTGTCTCTATGAATGAATCGGACAAGGCAAAAGTAATTTCTATCGCCCATGTCATTCTAGTACTGACTCTGAACGGTAATATGATTCCCAAAGTTGTCGCTAAGTATATGAGTGTAAGTTCAATAGAGTTGCAACTGGATACCAAATATGAAAAAAAAAAGTATGTGTGTCCTTATGTATGCACATAAATAGTTATACTTCTTTGGCATAACAAGATAAAATCTTCCTAAAATTTTCATCTTAGCCTACATTTGTAGAAAAAAGAACACTAATAATAGAAAAAAAAGATATTTAATACATTGAAGGTTTATTATAATTCACTATCTAGTTGACATTCATAACGGTGAGTACGCGCATTGTAAAAAATGTTGACTATTTAACTTCAGGGTGTCGGCTTTTCGTCACGGTTTGTGCGCTCATCATAAAAATGTACTCTCATCATAAAAATGTACTCTCATCATTCTTCCCTAACGCACCAAAAGAAATATGACATTTGTTAAACAGAATATTATTGAATGATTATTTATTATGCAATTGAGTTTGTTTATGACTTTCTTTTTAAATTTCAGAACATTGTTAGAGCTTCTTATGTTACTTATTCAGGATTGCTCTTGACTAAATATGGCAAAGAAGCATTAACTGGATACACGCTACTTTTACAACACCTCTGTTACTCACAAGATGGATTGGTGAGTATAATTCATATTTTGTTTTTGTCAAGGACTGCCTTGCCCATAGCTTAGCAAGGATGTATGGGTGATAGTTATATTACCTTATATTCCCATGGGTATTATAACAGTTCCAGTAGAAAGGTTATCCGTGTGGTGTCACCACACGGATAACCTTTCTACTGGACGGGTAAGAATATAATTCACCACTCCCTACCTTGCCCGTGGATGTCGTAAAAGACGACTAAGGGATATAATACACATATAACATCTATGCAAGAGAAGGAAAACACGAAATGAAACCCTATACCAACCTGTCTGACCAACATGGTATAGTAAGGTCAGATTCCCTCCTATTGTGGAGGAGGCTTGAGCCCAACAGTGGGATGTGTATGGGCTGAAATGATGAAGTAGAAAAGTAGACAGATAATAACACTGTAATAAGTGGCAACCAAAAGTTAAATCATAGTGTTAAATTTCTAAAATTGGATAGGCTGACTGATCACTCAGGCCAGCATGTTATAGTAGATCGTTTCAACTGCTATTGTAAAACTAGCACACATGCGGTAGTTGCTCTAATAGTTAATTCATGGTCAGGTACCGCTTCATATGAAAGTTAAAAAATAAGATGAGCCTATGAGCCTAGAGCTAAGATGAGTTTATTGAAAGTTTTCTTGGTTACATACAACCGTGTTCCAATCCATTGGTACCTTTTTGGGATTAATTTCATAAAAGTGTAATATTTAAAATATTTAAATGCTCTGGGCAGGGTTTATACATTATTTGAGATTGATTTAAAATTTTATTTAACAAAGATTTACCAGTAAAACTAGCAAGTATCTTCAACTTGGATTCAGCATTTCTTTCTATTTGCAGGAACGTTACGATGTACGAAACGCGAGAGTGAGCCTTGTCTCTGGATTGATGAGCCTGTTGCCGCGTAAATCGTACCGTAAGACTGTTAAATGGTTATTGAAGTTATCAACAACATCAAAAGTACCACATCGACAAATCGCAATTGTATGTATTTATTGACATTGCTTATTAAGAAAAAAATACAGTCAAGACGAAGACAATTTTGACAAAACGTGACACTTTTAATGACCGACTAACCTAAAAATGGTGTTTATTTTATGCTTATACAGTAGATCCACAGTAATAGATTAGATATTTAATAAAATAGCAAGTTACCTACTTCTTTTGTATCCTTGCTCCGTCACCACATGAACAATAGTCTAATAACCTTCCTATAGACCACTTTCCGGTGACAGAGTAAGAGTACAATTCATGACCCTCTCTCTTAGTCGTGGGTGTCGTGACAGACGATTAGAGATATAATATGCATATAATATCTGTGCAAGAGAAAGAAAGCTCCAAACAAAACCCTATACCAACATGTCTGACTAGCGTGGTATCATCATTATCACAGCCCATATATGTTGGGCTCGGACCTCCTCCTCTATAGAAGGGTAATTGACCTACTATACCACGCTGGTCAGACGTGTTGGTATAGTAGTATAATTTCCTTCCCAGTGGAGGAGCCCGAGTCCAACAGTGGGACGTGTATGTATGGGCTGAGATGAAGTTACTTTTTGTACACGCTCGTGAGATATTTTTATCTGTCTATGGCGCGTTCAATACCTATTGATATTGTTCCAGGAATTACTAGCAAAGTTACTAAACAATGAACCAGAGGCGCCGAAACCACCTAAACCTACAAGAAATAATGAAACTGGTGATTCAGGTCGGTGCCAACTATACCACTCAAGAATTTCCTTTTTGCTATTACATATGTATCTTATGTTTAGGGATGACTTATCCTTAAATATAAAAAAGAACGTGCGTATAAAGTACGCATGTCAGAAGTGAAACTTTATCCTTTATCTCATTCTCTCGCCGGCTGAATCCTATACATTTACGTGTTTGTGTCTTTATGGACTCGCTTTTTCGTTTCATCGAGTTTGAAATCACAACGATTCTAAAGAAGTTTCACTTCAAAAATGTTTAGTATTAGGAATGTTTAGCGTTGTTTTATTCCGAGTTTTATTCCTAAAGACCAGAAAGCGCGTTGTTTTATTCCTAAAGATCAGAATGTTACCTTAAGAGCGTTATCGGTAATAAGCGGCCGTAAACCCAAAAATGTGGTTTTTTGAGGACTGGTTACTCGTTCATCATAATAGCTTACTAAAAATTTATATAACCACTACATTAAACACATCTTTATATTGTGCTTGTACAGAATTATAACTCAATATTGTAACTATTTTATTAAAAGGCAAGGGTATTTTGAACTTAAGTTAATGAGATTTTACGAAAACGCCGAGTTTTAAAGTTCAGGTACGAATAAACGATAAGTCGTGGCAGCTCGAAAAAAATTGTAGATGTTAGGAAAATTACTGTTCTTGGGTATGTATAAAATGAAATTCAAGATTTCTTCCTTTTAAAACTAAAAAAAAAAATATTTCCTTAAGATTAATTTGACGAAAATGGCTCCTGTAAAACATTTAATTTTGTGAATAATACTAACCTTGGAATATTTAAAAAAATATCCACTATTTGTTCGACTATTGTAGAAGCAGTAAAAAAAAACCAAATTGAAATACGAATAGTCACCCTCGTAATTAAATTTTAAATATTACTATAAATTGAACGGCATAATTGTTCATAAGCCAAAATCTGCGAAATCCACCCCCCTACCACCACTACCATACATACATCCTCCCCGAAGCCAAACTTCTGCGTGCAGTAATACGCAATGTCCCGAGGGAAATTGACACCAAAGAGATCTTAGAATCTCTTAAAGCCCAGGATCTGCCGGTTGTAGAAGTACATCGGATGATCCGAGGCAAGGGTCGTTACCCTCTCAATATGATATTGGTCTGCCTAGCTAATACCCCTGAGGGTAAAGGCATTTTCAAAATCAAGGCCATATGTGGTCTATCCGGGGTCTCAGTAGAGCCCCCACACAAATGGCACAGTGCCACAAGTGCCAAATGTATGGACACTCGTCCAAGAACTGCTTCGCCCGTCCTAGGTGTGTCAAGTGCCTAGGTGACCATCACACCTCTCAGTGTGAACGGCCAAAAGACATCTCCCTCTGCAAAGAGCCACCAGCGTGTGTTCTCTGTGGAGAATACGGCCACCCGGCTAACTATCGCGGCTGCCCAAGAGCGCCGAGAAGAATAGTCCGCCAACCCAACTCAAATGGCAAGGCCTTGTATTATAACAAGACCTTCGTCCCAGCCCCCTTACCAACCCACAATGCGTGGGCTCGCCCCCTGCTAACCAGCAAGGAGGTTTTCCCAACCCTGCCCAACAGGCAGCCCGCTGCCCCACCCGCACCATCTCAGCCCAAACCACCAATGATCGGGGCAAACCAGCCCACCGGTGGTAATCCCAAGCCCCCTCAGGGCGCCCCCCTTCCCATCGTCGTCGCTAAAAGCGCGCCCCCAAAAGCCCCCCAAGGACTAGATCCAGATCTAGCCCTGGTGGCCAACTTCGCGGCTCAAATCAATTTCGCGGAAATCCGCGAAATTGCAGCCGATCTTAGAAAGAACGAGGGAAACAACCTCGCCCTCCTTAATATAGCGATCAAATTCGCCCCCACGTTAGAGCGTCTAGGCTCACTCAAATTCAACTAAAATGGATAGGTACACTCCCGGCAGAGTTAAACCCAGACACCTCAAAGTAGGGACATTCAACGCTAATAGCCTTACCCAACAGAGGGATGAAGTAGGCACATTCCTTCGGGAACACCAGCTCAACATCTTGTTAGTACAAGAAACGTTCTTAAAACCATTCAACAGGGACCCTAGAATCGCAAATTATAATATAGTTCGCAATGATAGGACAACCTCACCAATGGGTGGAACGCTCATTTACTACAAAAGGTCGCTGCATTGCACACCTGTGGATCCGCCCCCTCTGATGTACATTGAAGCTTCAATTTGCAGACTAGCCCTCTCAGGCAATCAGCCTATCACCCTTGTATCCGCATATCTCTCTCCCAATAGAGAACATTCGAAACAGTTGGTTGAAAAAGATCTAAAAGCCTTGCTAGAATTGGGAGGCGCCGTCATCATTGGCGGTGACCTTAACGCCAAGAACACCTCTTGGAGCTGTCAAAGTTCCAATACGAGGGGCAAGACTTTAGAGCTATTCGCTGACAGACTGGGATTTGATGTCATAGCGCCCATAGAGCCGACACACTTCCCCTTTAACGTTTCGCACAGGCCGGACATACTCGATATCTTTCTTCTCAAAAACATAAACGTTCGTTTATGTTCAATAGAAGTTCAACACGAGTTAGACGGGAGGGGGGAGGCTAATTCCAGAGTCACCGCCCGGTGACTCTGGAATTAGCCTCCCGCACCCCGGCCCCTCAGGCCACAACAACGAAAGGACCAAGATAGCGACTGACTGGGCACGGCTAGAGAAAAATCTCAAGTCAACCTCGTCGGTCCACCTTGATTAAATTCCCAATGACATTACGTCTAAGGAACATACCTCTCAGGCGATCGAGTCGCTTACAAGTCACGTGCAGTCGATAATGGACGACTGCTCGCGGCCGGTACCAGATACGAGCGATCGTAAATGGCGCCTGCCAGACGACGTCCGTGACTTGTTAAGACGTATAAACGCCGCGATACGCGCTTATGACCGCTACCCCACGGAGGACAACCGTACCCGCCTACGGTCACTCCAGAGGGAGGTTAAACAAGCTATTAATGAATTGAGACAGAGCAAATGGGACGCCATGCTCGAGGAGCTAGAGCCCTCTCTCACAGCCTTTTGGTAGCTTTCCCGCTCACTCAAAAAAGACATCGTGTCCACTCTCCCTCCTCTCACCAGACCCAACCAGCCACCGGCGTTTATGGACGACGAAAAGTCAGAATGCCTGGCCGACTGCTTGGAGCTTCAGTGTACGCCGAGTACACTACACCCCGACGCCGCGAATCACCGCTTCATCGCCGACGAAGTGGAACGTCGTACCACTCTCTCGCGCTCGTTACGAAACGACAACCCCGATCAGCTTATCCCAGTAGTAACCACCGATGAGGTCGAATCGTTAGTCAGGGGTCTTAAAACCAGAAAAGCCCCAGGTTCGGACGGAATCTCAAATAAAGTCATTAAATTATTCCCCGCCCACTTGATAGTCCTGTTGTGCTGCATCTTCAATGCAGCACTAAATAATAACATCTTTCCCGCGCAATGGAAAGAGGCCGTGGTAATAGGAATCCACAAACCCGGCAAGCGCCGTACCGAACCCAGTAGTTACCGCCCGATTAGTCTACTAAAAGGTCTAGGTAAGATCTACGAACGAATAGTTCTCAGTAGACTACGCACATTCGCCGAGGCTAACAACCTCGTTCCCGACGCACAGTTTGGTTTCCGAGCTAAACACAGCTGCGTACAACAAGTTCACCGCTTGGTAGAATACACAAGTAGTCAGTTCATCATGAACAGATATACGGGTGTATTATTCCTAGACGTAGCGAAAGCATTCGACAAGGTTTGGCATGAAGGCCTAATCTACAAACTCTATCTCCTCAAGATCCCTCACTACTTAATTCTCATTATACATGACTACTTAAGTCATCGCAGCTTTCGCTACAGGGTGGAAGGGACGTTGTCGACCTCCCACCCTATCAAGGCCGGCGTCCCTCAGGGGTCGGTCCTCTCCCCATTTCTCTTCACGCTATACACTAGCGATATACCCAAATTCAACCGGGTACATAAAGCGCTTTACGCTGATGACACCGCACTCTTTTGTGCTGGTAGATCCCCGACAACAGTAGCCAAGATTCTCCAAACAGCGGTGACCGCCCTAGCCAATTGGTTTAGGAAATGGAGATTAGAAATCAACTCCGAGAAGAGTCAGGCGGTCATGTTCACTAGACGAACTGCCCGTTCCTACTCTATCGATAGCATTCCCCCCCTTAAAATTTTCAACAAGCCGGTCACTTGGACCAGGCAGGCCAAATACTTGGGTGTGACCCTTGACGATCGACTCAGCTTCGCCCCTCACATAAAGCAAGTCCGCGCACGGGCAGCCTTTGTGATGGGCCGTCTCCACTGTCTACTCAACTCTAGGTCGTGTATGCCCCTGAGTAGCAAAATCCGACTATACACCACCTGCATACGGCCTATCATGACCTATGCCAGCGTGGTGTTCGCGCATGTTAAGCCACACAGGATCCACAGGCTACAGACACTTCAAAATCGTTTCATGCGCCGAGCTACGGGAGCACCGTGGTTCATACGAAACGTCGATCTCCACATCGACCTCGAACTGCCGACCATCAAGCAGTTTATGAAACGGTGCTCTCAGAGCTACTTTGACTCTGCCATGACACACCCCAACCAACTAGTGGTTGGGGCGGCTTCCTATAGACCCTCCAAAATCTCCTCCATCTGACGTCCTCGTCACGTCCTCGACGAAGAGGACGACAATATCACACTCGCTCAACAAAGAGCCTACACGGCCCGCGAGGCCTTAACAAATAAATATGCGCGGTTCCGCCCTCGCCGTCGAGGTGCGAAACCGCGCCGCGCAAAAGTCACTACTAAAAACGTGGGCACGCCCACTTTGCCTCCAGCGACGCCCCAAGCCGAGGTCCGTTCCCCACAGGGGGAGCCCTTGGGCGATGTCGCTTAGCATACTTTTCTCCGGGTTGAGAGCCCTCAGCGCTCACCCATAGTCCGCGTCAAGCTGTCAAGGCCATCTGCGGCCAACAGCTGTACACACAAAAAAAAAAAAAAGTACATAAGCCAGTCGCGCCTTGGCGCTCAAAGGAGCAGGGTCACGTCGCTCGAGCTCTCCGCTCACAGTGTAAAAGACGACAATACGAACTTGAGCGTATACTGCGACTGATTGGTTTTGATTCGTAAGTATTTATTACTACCTAATTCTTTTAATTACTTTCATGCGATCTCTATAAAGAATAATATAGAATCTTTTTACGTTTTAGGTGATGGGTCGAAAAAGCAGATTGTATCTTGGGAACAAAATCGGTTACAAGGCAAGGAAAAAGAGAACACACGACAAAACTGTAAGGTACTTATAGTTTCAAAAGAGTATACGAAAAGAGAAGTGAGCCGTCACTCAGGACGCCTGGCAGACGTGAAACATCAAAATTATTTTGAAGTCGTTACCGCAAAGCGTGGCGTTACCGCCGCTTTTAATGCCACGCGACGATCAGGTTCACCCCGCCTATAGATATTTCACATCAAAAATCCGAACGGAACATTTCCTTCTCCGAGCCTCATCTTCTGAAGATTATCAGCTAACTCAAATTTAATGTTTAATAATTACTAACCATACACAATATAATTGTTTCATAGAGAATCATTTTCGTCTTGTACTAGCAATAAATATGTAGCAAAATGTGGATCAAAATTTAATAACTAATTTCTGTAGTGGGTAGATTTAAATCTCTGACTTGTTAGACATCCATGGCCATGGCGACTAGGGCCATACTCGACTACTGCACGGCAGCCACGGAGGCAGCGTGCCTCTTGGCCGGAACTCTGCGGTGGGACCTGCAGGCGGAGGTACTCGCCAAGCTTTACCTGCGAGTATCAGAGACGCGAGCCACATATAGCCTCAATCAAGGTGATTGCCGCCTGGCGGGTCGACGCCCGCCGAGACGCCATTGCTCGTTGGGCAATCGGACTGGAGAAGCCTCAATACGGTATCAGGACCGTCGAGTCCTTTCAGCTGGTGCTGATGGGGTGGTTGGGTCGGCAGCACGGGGTACATTCCTTCCGACTGGTGCAGGTATTGATGGGTCACGATAGCCAAGTACCTGCGCAAGCTCGTTAGGAGGGAGAGCACACCACCATCCTGCTACCACTGCGATTGCGACGTGAGCACGGCGCAGCACAGGCTCGAGGTGTGTGCCTCGTGGGCAGAGCAGCGTCGTGAACTCGTTGCAATCACCGGTGCCGACCGGACCCTGCCGACCATCACTAGGGAGATGCTCAGCAGCGTCAGGAACTGGAACGCGGTCACCGCCTTCTGTGAGGCTGTCATCTCACGAAAGGAGACGCCGGCTCGTGTGTGATCAATCTTTGGTCACACGTTCCGCCACCGGCGATTCGGGCGGCGCAGATACGAGTATCCGCGCCTCACGCCGCCCTAGGCGAGTCCGCGGGTGACCGGACCGGGAACTTTAGTGTGTCACCCGCAGAGAGCCTGACCGTGTGACGGCGACCGACGTCCCGGGATAGGGACGTCGATTGAGGTTTTTTTATTTTTTTTAAATTATTACACAATAATGTGTAATTTAAAAAAATAAGTTGTCGAGTCTCGAACCCGAGAACAGAGTTCCCGCCGGCGAGAACGTTGCCACGAGATTACCGCTTGTTTGCGATTCGACTTTGAATTTTTCTAGTACATAAATTACCCATCCAACTTTGACCCTTAAAATCTTTTTAACGAGGCCCAGTTGACCCTAATATTTGGTAGTTGTGATACCCTCGTGCTCCCTCTACCACCCCACCAAAAATCATGGAAATCCCCGACCCACACGTCTGAAGGTCTCCTTGTAAGTTATACTCTGTGCCTATATTTAACTATTTCCTGTACTTTGCATATTAAAAATACAATTTTAACCGTTTTACTGTTATGAGATTTGGTTTTTAATTAAAATTTTCAAAATTTACATCATGTTGATTTTTGAAAATCTCCTTCTCCGAAGAATATATTAGAGATTGATTATAAGCGCCAAGGCTCAAGACTGGTCATTCTATGAACTCGCGTGTGTGTAGTGCATTAGTGTGCGTCGATATCGGACCGTAGCAAAATACCTAAAATGCGAGAAGTGCCGATTACCGATAACGCTCTTAAGTAGATGAAAATTCCGACTACCGCTGATATAAACTTAAGCTAGTTCAAAATTTTCCGTTCCGAGCCGTTAAAACGGATGTTAACGGATTAAGCTTGTTTTTGTTTTACCAACGATTAAATTTTAGGCAACATTGAAGGCAAAGGCAATCTATATGGCACATAAGGGGAATTGATAGAGATCAATTGAAAGCTTTTTTGTACTTTTTTCGACCATACTTCTGGTTAGATGTCGTGAAATTAGCATTGACTTGGGAGGACCTTCAACCTCTAATCTTACCTGAGATTATTCAAAATGTGTGTGTTTAGTGTAAATGTATTGGCGGTAATAAAAAAAACAATACCTTCTGCATGCCAATACCTATTGTTATTTCGACAGCATCGAATAAATGTTTTCTTTCTTTCTTATTTAAGATCTCACTATATTATTGTGTAGGAACGTGATTCACTTAATTTAACACAATATGTCATAGTTTTACACTGTTTCTTGCGGGCAAATTCATTCGGTTATAAACCGCTAACTTTAACACGCGACTTTTCTTACGTAAAAAGTGAAAATATTTTTAAATAATACGATTGTGTAACACATTATTTTTGTAAAACTTTAACCGTTCACGTAGCTCTCAAAAAGAAAAAGAACCCCCGATTTTGTAACATTCGTTATTGGTGCTCCGTTCCTATTGGTCTTAGCGTAATGATATATAGCCTTCCTCGATAAGTGGGCTATCTAACACTGAAGGCACTTTTTTAAATCGGACCAGCAGTTCCCGAGATTAGCGCGTTCAAATAAACAAACTCTTCAGCTTTATATATCAGTATAGATATAGATTCCATTAGCCATTTTATTTAAATAAAAAAAGATAGCAAAGCTACCATGACTGCCATTTCTTTGTACGTCACTTGAGGGGATAATGCCGTAATTTCCACGCTTAGCAGGCAGGTTGGCATTCGCAGTGGGATATTATACGTTTCCTAGGAAAGACCTGCAGCCCCTTTGTTCTGGTGAACTCTTAGCCGATATTTACATAGGAATTGTAAATGATGGTATGAATGAAATGGTAAGAAGTGGCGACAATAGTATTCTTATCTCGTCGCCACACTGGTAGTTAACTTTTGTAGTTATAATATTAGTAGAATACCGAATATCGAACAAATCTTTTTATCAAAAATACATTTCAATGAAAAGAAATAACTGACAGAGTAATCTATATATATATATAAAAGAGAAAGTGTTTGGGTATGTTCCATATAGGCTCCGAAACGGCTGGACCGATTTCAATGAAACTTTCAGGGAATCTCCAGATTGATCTGGCGAGTAATCCTGTAAAGTTTGGTGACGATCGGAGCACTCCTCTTTTTGAACTGTCAAATACAGCTTTTATTTACTATGATGATATTATATTTAATGATGTAAGTTTATTGTTTAAATAAAATAAAGCAAAATCTAGCCCGGCGAAGCGGGCTGGGTACGCTAGTTGACTATAATTAAATATGGTGAATTTGTACGAACTTTTCCTCGTGTTTCAGGTTTAGGTATTGATGCCGAACAATCAGATATTAGAAATGACGGCACTGCAGAGGAAGCTCAATTGGAAAACGTACAAAATAAAACACCGCCGTCTACAGAAGATGAAAGTAGCCAGGATAGTCAAGTGCTACCCGTGCCTCCAGATAAAGATGTGCGTATATTATTTAAGTTCAGCTATTTGAATTATATTTTACATGTGGTGATGGAGTAAGAATATACTTCACTACCCGACCCAATCTCACCCGTGGGTAAAAGACAACTGACGGATATAATATCTATGCAAGAGAAGGAAAACTGGAAACGAAATCCTATACCAACACGTCTTAACTACGTCTAACTACCCCCTCTCTTATCTGTAGGCGTAAAGGGATAGAAATATGCAAATAACATCTATGCAAGAGAAGGACAACTCGAAATAATACCCTATACTAAACCGCCTAACCAGGGTGGTATAATAGGTCATTTCCCTTCTATTGCGGAGGAAGCTCGAGCCCAATAGTGGGACATTTATAAAGTGAAATAAAATGACGATGAAGGACATTTTAGTTCCAGTGTACTACCATATAAGCTGAAAGTCTAGACTATTGCCTTCATTCATTGTGTATTTATATTTTTTATATGATTTTTGACAGGATACTGAAATAATGGAAGACATAATGGCGGGACTTTGTCGACAACGTCCCCACACGGCACCACATGGTCAAATCTTGCTAGCAGTTTACGACCGTGTGAACGATACCTCCAGCTCGTTGAGATCACGTGCCATCACCATACTAACAGAGTGTCTTAATAATACCAGACCAGCGATTGTGGAGGCTATTAAGGTATTGAATTACTATGACAGTTCATTGATCAATAGCCAACGATGTATCTATGTTTTGTTGGCTCTACATACATATAAACAAGTTGGTCCGCCAGAGAATCTTTTAGATTTGAAGGTTAGTTGTGACTCCGCACGTCGCCAAGATCCAGCACTTTATAGCCGGCGCGCCGACATGGGATGATACCCGACGATGTCAAGGAATCGGTATTAGTGGTCCACCCCAAATGGCGATAGGGCGGTATTACTGCAGGTTATGAAGCACGCCGCCCTTCTATCGCCTCGAGTGATGTATGCGGGGTGGGCCAGATTATGACTCTTATAAAGAATAGGACTTAAAGGTTGAGGGCAAGTTTTTTTTTAACGTAAAATTAATCTGCTTATTAAGTTGCAGCGACTAGTAGAAGAGAACTTACAAGTTATGTATAGATTACATGTGCTTGTATATTGACCTTGTAGCACGACTCGGAAAAAATTGACGTGCATTCAAGCTTTTGCTATTCTAAATAATCAGTCTAACATTCAGTTAAATATTAGGTGTGAAGCATTTTCGTATTCATAGTGTTTATCGTAACTGTAAATGAAAATGATATTGTTTGTTGATCAGTGAATTACGTGGTATGTGATATAAGTGACTGATGGTTATTTTGTCTTCCATTGCATAGGATCTCTCTAAAGGTTTTTGATGTGAAACATCTATAGGCGAGAGTGAATCTGATCGTTGGCGTTACCGCTACGCTTGGATATATACATTTGTGTAACGAAACCATAACCTGTTTTAGAATTTTGTACAACGCCTCTAGTGAGCTCAAAATAAATTATTAACCTAAACACATCAGTGTATACAAATGAAAATAAATTTTTATTGAATGAAAATCATCATTTCCTGGAAAAAATCGTAATATTTTATTAATACTTTATGCCATATTAGTTCCTGTCGTAATCTGTTCTTTTATGCATATATGCTTGTACAAATTATTTTGTATAAGCGTACAAAATAATTTCGATGTTTCACATCTGCCAGGTGTCCTATGCGACGGCCCCCTTTTTTAAAATCCTTTAGTTTATAATCTATACCAATAAATAAAATTGGAGTGTCCGTTTGTAATGTCAAAATAATAGGCTTTTTTCATGCTCACACGGTTATTTGCACGACACCTATGCCTAAAATAGCGATTAAAAAATTTTTGTCTGTCTGTCTGTCTGTTTGTTCCGGGTAATCTTCAAAAGGGCTGAACCGATTTCAAAAATTCTTTCACCAATGGAAAGCTATAATATCAGGGCGTAAACTAGGTTATATTTTATCCCGGTATTCCCACGGGAAAGGGAACTACGTAAAAGGACTATAACCGAAGCGAAGCGAGGGAGGGTTGCTAGTCTATATATAAAAATGAATTGCTGTTCGTTAGTCTCGCTAAAACTCGAGAATGACTGGACCGATTTGACTAATTTTGGTCTTGAATTATTCGTGGAAGTCCAGGGAAGGTTTATACGGTGAAAAAATATGGAAAATTGCGAGTAAATACTAAAAAAAAAAAGAAACAATTTTATTTTCCCATACAAACTGATCTTACCTGTCAAACATTTGATGTCTCAGCCCATACACGTCCAACTGTTGGGATCGCACCTCCTCCACTATGGGAGAGAAACCGACCTACTATGCCACGCTGGTCCGACGTGTTAATTTAGGGATTTGTTCCAGTTTTTCTTTTCTTGCAATAATAATAATATAATATGCATATAATATATAATTTCTATATATTATATGCATATTATATCCCTTAGTCGTCTTTTACGACACCAACGGGTGATGGATTGTATTCTTACTCCGTCACCACATGGATAATATTAAAACCAAACTGATAAATATTAAACAACATAATTACAAAAACAGGCGGTACGAAGTTCGCCAGGTCAGCTAGTGTCTAAATATAAATGTTATGAATTTGAAGCGTTTCACAGTACCTAGTTGTTGAAGTTGAGATCTTAGTGTGATTATGCACACCATTGTGTACAAGATTTACAGTGCTTTTTTTTTTTTTTTTCGAGATTTATTTCGAGTATTCATTTTCTTGGATATCTCTTATCGTCACTCCACGGCAAGTGGTAGGTTGTCTCCCCATTATAAAACATCACACTTGCGTGATTGTTACTATAGAAGATCTGATTTCAATGTAAACACTTTATAAACTAACGTTTCTTCGGTCTATATTTTTAAAACGTACCTTTTTTTTTTTTTGGTGGGTTGCGGTCGGCGCGCCTCCGCACCACTCCGTCCGGGGCGACAGAGGGGCTTAAGCACGCAACTCCTCCGCAACCCACCCGAAAACCACCTCGTCATTCACCTTCGTCATTGGGCCGACCACCGGAGCAGGTTTACTTGTCGTCAGTGGTCGGCCCGACGGAATACCCCCTACGCGGGGTACCCTCCCGTCGACCGACGTCCCCCCCTCGGGGAGGACGTCGGTTTTTCCTCACGCGGTCGGCCTCTCGGCGGGTGACGGACTAATCCCCGGTCACGTCACCCGCGGCCTCGGCTAGGGCGGCATGAGGCGCAGATAGTTGCGCCTGCGCCGCCCCAGTCGCCGGCGGCGGATCTCCTCATCGAGGCTGCGCTCCACGCGCAGACGATCCGCCGCCTCCTTCTGCGAGATCACTGTCTCGCAGAAGGCTGCGACCGCGTCCCAGTTCCCGACGCTGTCGACCATCGCCCTAGCGATGGCCGGCAGCGTCAGGTCGGCACCGATGATTGCGACGAGTTCACGGCGCTGCGCTGCCCAAGCCGCGCAGGCCTCGAGCGTGTGGCGCGCCGTGTCCTCGTCGCAATCGCAGTGGTGGCAGGACGGTGTACTCTCCCTCCTTACGACCCTGTGCAGGTATTTGGCGAAGCACCCGTGCCCCGTCAACACCTGCACTAGTCGGAAGGAGAGCACCCCGTGCCGCCTTTCCAACCACTGCATCAGCACCGCCCGGAAGGCCTCCACGGTTCGCACCCCGAACCGAGGCCTCTCCAGCCGGACTGCCCAACGGGCAATGACGTCTCGGCGGGCGTCGACGCGCCAGGCGGTGAGATCCCTTAACGAGATCACACCGCCCTCCCCGCGCACCCCCGACACCCGCCGATACAACACGGCGAGCATTTCCGCCTCCAGGTCCCACGGGGGAGTCCCGGCCAATAGGCACGCTGCCTCCGTCGCCACCGTGCGGTATCCGCGGATGGCCCTGACCGCCATGACCCTCTGTGGTCGCCACAGAAGGGCCCTAAGTCGGACGGTCAAGGACTCCGCCCACACCGGTGCGCCGTACAGGGTCATCGACCGGATGACCCCCGTGTACAGCCGTCGGCACGTAGCGCTCGGTCCGCCCACGTTCGGCATAAGCCACGATAGGGCGGACGCCGCGCCGACGAGCCGCGGAGCGAGCCTGCGGAAATGCTCCCGGAACCACCATTGCCCGTCGAGCACCAGGCCCAAGTACCTCATATGGGCCCGGATGAAGATTTACAGTGCTGACAATTTCAACGTCCAATTATTCCTAAGAATATACTACATTCAATTTTCGCTTTGTCAAATGAAATGAGTTACATAACCATTTTAACAACATTATAGATATATCTTAAATATAGTTGTCTATTTAAATTTATCATAACATTAAAAATTAACATTCATTTATTTAACATTCTTTGTTCTTTTTTTTTAATAATGAAGAATTAGGATTTATTCTGTTTGTTTGTTACTTTCTTTTTTATATTTTGTTTCCTTAATTTGTTACCACTTCTGTGCATGCTGTGATAGCTTAACAATTGAGCATTTAGTTTAATTTAATGTTATATTTATATTTTAATATTTCTAATGTTCCAATTACTAGCTGCCCTTGAATGAATAAATAAAATAAAATTATCTGGTATGTTTCCTATCAGGAGTTGAACGGCGATAGCGAAGTGTCAAGGCTGATGGCGGTAGGAGCACGCAGCGTATGTGATGAACGCGCTGCTGTAAGACGTGCAGGCGCCGCCTTGGTGCAGCGACTGCTCGGCGTTACCAACTACGTACCGCATGCTACCGACCTTGCAGTAAGTACTTAATATTCATATTAAAAAAACTAACTAATACTTTAGATGCCGTTCTGTACAAATGAAATAAGTCTCGAATTCAGAAGTGGTAGGACCACACTGTCGACAGTTATCTGTCTACAGCCGCGGGCCGGTCCGTCCGGGGCAGTACCATGCTCTCGCAGAAAATTGACGTCTGAGTAGTAGCAATTTGTTACTGCGCTTCGTTCGGTGAGCGAGAGAGCCGGAAGCCCAACTTTCTGAGGGTGGTTTCGTGTGGAGGGTTTTGGTGGTGCCCTTGGTATCATCGAGCCTCAATGCACGCATTCACACTCCCTTCGCTTTCTTCGCGGTAGGCAACGGCCTTGTAAAGGTCCATGAGCGGCAGCAACACTTACCATCAGGTGTACTGTTTGCTCGTTTGCCACCGTTTGCAATAAAGAAAAAAAAAATCAATCACAACGCCACCTACCGGGTACTTTATCATTATGGTTTCTGATATTTGCGCAAGTATTGCACATCATTATCATCGCAGCCCATATACGTCCCACTGTTGTGCTCGGGCCTCCTCCACAATGGGAGGGAATTTGACCTGCTATACCATGCTGGTCAGACATGTTGGTATAAGGTTTTGTTTCGAGTTTCCTTCTCTTGCACAGGTCTTATGTGCATTATATCACTTGGTAGTCTCTTACGACATCCATGGCCAAGATAGGAGGTGGTGAATTTTATTCTCAATCCATCACCACACTGAACTATTTTGATGTGCTTTCAGATTTTAGTAACCCAGTGCCGTGATGCGAGTCTTATAGTGCGTTTGTCAGCTATCACAGCACTAGCCGATTTAGTTGAGAAGCGACCCAGTGACGCAGTAATCGACGCCTTCCTTACAGGACCTATGCATCAGTTATCTGACCCAGAACCCAAGGTTTGTATTTTTCGTAGCCGTCTATCCTTAAAGGGTTAAGTTAGACGCTCGTAATATTTCCAAGTAGGTAATTCATTTTATTCAATTGCATTCTTGAACATAGTCGGTTTTACGACTCCTACGTGAGGGTGAGGCGTGATGACACATTGTATTCTTCCCTTCATAATTCTTAAGTAATTAGGGAAAAATAAATTTACAATTATGATCTAGTTAATTTAAAATAAAATCTTTCAATATAAGATATTTATCTACCCAATTAAAATCAATGTGGTGTTTTTATTACTGCTTTGCTTAATGTTACATCAAAATGTTGATGTTAAAGTTACTGAAATTTTACCTCCTACTTGGTGAATTAGCTGACCATAGAGTGAAAAGATGCTTTCGGGCCAACAAAGTTTCAATAGTAACAATGAAGTCTATACTTTGTAGATACCAAAAATGTTCATCGCCAATCGCATTATACGAAAAAGAATATGGAGAAATGTGGATATAATTATATTATATCTTACAACTATAACCTTCTGTGGGAAAAGACTCACTCTCTCTTCTGAAGTTTCAAGAAAAGGCTTCCAAAGAAATATTAGTTCTTATAATTTCCTACTTATCTTAATACACACTGTTATTGAATTATAATATACACTATGATGCAAATTAATATTTACTTGGCAAAAGTTGTGTTCAGTGTATAGATTTGTTTTACATTTTAGGTGCAAGTACAAGTCATAAATTACGTTCAGAACCTACTTTTAGAACGTTTAAAAGTATTTGCGGGCCGCGAATATGAAGATCCAATACCATGGCTTGTGCTTGCTGGTATCACTCGACGTAATATGAAGAAGCATTTGCAAAAAGTTTGCACTATAATATCTAAAGGTGGCAAGTATATTAAGTAAGTTTATCTACATTTTTTATATACATTTGTTAGAATACAATTTATGTGAAATGACTGCCATATCATAGGTGTAAAAAAAATTTTGAAATACAAACGCAGTCATTTCCAGAGGCTGGACAGAATGGCTTACACAAATTCAACATGAAAAGAATACCAACCGTACTAAAATGAATATTTCTTGATTATAAACAGTTTGTTGTCTTGATTTATAAACGTTGCTTTTATTTTTAATATAGCCACCGCCTAGTGGATATCCTGAGTAGTCACCTGGACGTTTTAGACGATGAACGGGATCTATACTGTCTGTTAATGATGGCGTGCGTCTCTCGACTTGTTGACTACCACAACGTGGGCTTCGTCTTTAACTATTACTACAAAATAAGTGACAATGATGAGGTAAATTGCTGTTTTACTATTTTTATATAACTTCAATTTCTCTGTATAAGGGTTAAGCTTAATGACCTTTAACTCCTTCCTTCCTGTCGCAGGTGACAAGATAATAATTTATATTAACAGGTTCGTGATTCGCGGCTGATGTCGCTGACTTTAGAACTGGGGGTATCGTGGTGTCGCTTTGCACACCTTACCGAATGCATCGCTCTACGTGATCATCTCGTACGACGACTCGCAGATTCAACGAATGACGGTATAACATACTATATAATTTTTTATCCAGGCATCAGCACAGCCTGCCACGTAGAACGTTTCTGTGCGTCTTAGGTCTCACTCTTCCCTACCACTTTTACGATGTCGTCAGTGCATATAATCCGCCCTAGCCGAGGCCACAGGTGGCTGGACCGGGGATTAGTCCGTCACCCGCAGAGACGATGATCGCGCGACGGCGACCGACGTCCTGGACATCGAGAGGAGAGGGTACTTCGCAAGGTATTCCATCGGTACCGGCGGTCGGCCCAACGACGAAGGCGACAAACTACGGTAGCTTATGAGGTCATGCGACGCCCCTTTGTTGCCCCGAACGGAGCCGGGCGGCGGTTGCGCTGACCATAGCCCACCCTAAAAAAAATGGGTATAATGCGTTTCGGCCGGCCATGGGATGATGTCCAGTGACGATGAGGATGACGTGGAGCAGCACGCCGACCTTCCGTCGTTGTCCTTCCGTGTCTAAACCGTAGCAAAAAAAAAGGATATAATGTGTGATTATGTGACTATTATAGGAATTATCCGTGTGATAACGGAATAAGAACACTATTCACCACCCCCTATCTTGCCCGTGAATTTAGTAAAAGTCGACTAAGGGATATAATACGCATATAACATCTATGCAAGAGAAGGAAAATTCGAAACCTGCCGCTATATTAACCTGGTAAGGTCAGTTTCCCTCCTTTCGTGGAGAAGGCTCGTGCCAAGCATGGGCGATTTATATGAGCCGAGATGATGATGATAATGATGATTATTGGAGCCTTTCTACTTACAGTAAGTCTGAAAATAAAAACATTGCTTTTTTAATTTTTTATTATAGGATGCCGCATAGCACGTGCCACCTTAGCCGCTTGTCTTGATCCTGAAAATCTTTCATGGGCTACAGAGCTTATGCAACAGTGTAAGTAATATGTAAAATAATATCACGCATATACACAACCAACTAGTATGATTATAGATCTCCATCACATGTGTATCTTGGCTTATGTAGAGCAGGAAGGCCCCTGGACACTCGGCAGTAGTGTCCTCGGATATGGTTCCTATGTATAGAGAGACCTTCACAAGAATATTTACGCGAGTATTACACATACGAAATAAACATATTTTAATGGATTTTATAGCTTAAGTTTTTATTAATTTACATTTAACATTAATACTTTTAGCTTATTAATATTAATAAATTGTCCGTGTGGTGACGGAGTAAGATATCTGACATGTGGGTATTGTAAAAAACGACTAAGATATATAATATGCATATAACTTCTATGCAAGTGATAAAAACTCGAAATGAGACCCCGCTCGTCTGACAGCGTAGTAAAGGTTAATTTCATATCTATTGTGGAGTAAGCTAGAGCCTAGTAAAGGTGGCACGCATATGAGCAGTAGATAGTGATGATGATAAGTAATTTTTAACTTGTAATTACGTTTAGCGTTTTCAAAAGTGTTTGAAATGCGGTAAAGCAAAAAATCAAATACAAACACGATAAAATCCGTGAAAATTTTATTTCATATGCCTTTTTATAAGAAATTTGTATCCAAAATAAACGACAATCCGAAGATGTGACTGATTTGTTGAAGTAATTTCATTGTTGCTTCTTTGGTTACAATCATATAAATATCCCTGTTTGTAGATGAGTTAAAATATGCTATAGCTTGCCATTCCATACTTTCATCTGGGAGTTGTAAAAGGCAACTGAAAGGATCACCAGGCGAATGGTAAGTAGCATTCTGTGAAACTTGGAACAACAACTACGATTGCCAATCGACTTGTTATGTTGCGATTATGGCATTATCTTTTTTCACGCTGATGAATGAATGGATAATAATGTTGATATTACAATCTGTACAGCTGAATATCGCGCGCTCAAGACAAGAGACATTGAAGAAGCAGTTCGTGCGGCCGACTTGTCGCTGATAGCACCGGACCCGCCCTCGCCGAATCTACTCAACTTTTTCCTAAACATGCTCGTCTACCCGCCTCCTGGTATTATAAATCACGTAATATATTTTTAACAGAGTTCAAAGAAGTAGCTTCTCGAATATTTATACATTTTTATTTTTTCTGTATGTTAGGGTACATCTAAACCGAATACACAACGAATTATAAAATTATTTTTTGGTTATAAAAGTGTAGTATATCCGAAATGCCGTCATTTCAATTTTGTAAAGACTTGCTAGTTTTTTTTATTGTTAAGCAATTTTTCTTGCTTTATGTATGTACTATAAATAGATTTATACCGCCATATATTTTTTTTAGTTGAGGTGCCCCACTGTTAGGCTCGAGCCTCCTTCACAATTGGAGGGAAATTGACCTACTATATCACGCTGTTCAGACGGTTTGGTATAGGGTTTCATTTTGAGTTTTCCTCGTCTTGCATAGATGCATATCACGCATATTTATCCCTTTTTTTTTTTTTTTTTTTTTTTTTGGGGTGGGTCGCGGTCGGCGCGCCTCCGCACCACTCCGTCCGGGGCGACAGAGGGGCCTAAGCACGCAACTCCCGCAACCCACCCGAAAACCACCTCGCCTTCGTCATTGGGCCGACCACCGGAGCAGGTTTACTTGTCGTCAGTGGTCGGCCCGACGGAATACCCCCTACGCGGGGTACCCTCCCGTCGACCGACGTCCCCCCCTCGGGGAGGACGTCGGTCTTTCCTCACGCGGTCGGCCTCTCGGCGGGTGACGGACTAATCCCCGGTCACGTCACCCGCGGCCTCGGCTAGGGCGGCATGAGGCGCAGATAGTTGCGCCTGCGCCGCCCCAGTCGCCGGCGGCGGATCTCCTCATCGAGGCTGCGCTCCACGCGCAGACGATCCGCCGCCTCCTTCTGCGAGATCACTGTCTCGCAGAAGGCTGCGACCGCGTCCCAGTTCCTGACGCTGTCGACCATCGCCCTAGCGATGGCCGGCAGCGTCAGGTCGGCACCGATGATTGCGACGAGTTCACGGCGCTGCACTGCCCAAGCCGCGCAGGCCTCGAGCGTGTGGCGCGCCGTGTCCTCGTCGCAATCGCAGTGGTGGCAGGACGGTGTACTCTCCCTCCTCACGACCCTGTGCAGGTATTTGGCGAAGCTCCCGTGCCCCGTCAACACCTGCACTAGTCGGAAGGAGAGCACCCCGTGCCGCCTCTCCAACCACTGCATCAGCACCGGCCGGAAGGCCTCCACGGTTCGCACCCCGAACCGAGGCCTCTCCAGCCGGACTGCCCAACGGGCAATGACGTCTCGGCGGGCGTCGACGCGCCAGGCGGTGAGATCCCTTAACGAGATCACACCGCCCTCCCCGCGCACCCCCGACACCCGCCGATACAACTCGGCGAGCATTTCCGCCTCCAGGTCCCACGGGGGAGTCCCGGCCAATAGGCACGCTGCCTCCGTCGCAACCGTGCGGTATCCGCGGATGGCCCTGACCGCCATGACCCTCTGTGGTCGCCACAGAAGGGCCCTAAGTCGGACGGTCAAGGACCCCGCCCACACCGGTGCGCCGTACAGGGCCATCGACCGGATGACCCCCGTGTACAGCCGTCGGCACGTAGCGCTCGGTCCGCCCACGTTCGGCATTAGCCACGATAGGGCGGACGCCGCGCCGACGAGCCGCGGAGCGAGCCTGCGGAAATGCTCCCGGAACCACCATTGCCCGTCGAGCACCAGGCCCAAGTACCTCATATGGGCCCGGATGCTGATGTCAACCGATCGGACGGTGATCGAGACGCCGATGGGAGGGCTCATAAGGCGCCCATGGAACAAGAGGGCCTCCGTCTTGTCCAGGGCGACCCTCAACCCCAGCGCCTCGATCCGCCTGACGACCTCTTCGGTGCCATAGGTCGCCAGGCTTACCGCCTCTTCTAGCGTCCCACCGCGGGCTGTGACGAGCGTGTCGTCGGCGTAACAAATCACGCCCAGCCCGGGCGGGAGGCTCCCCCGCAACGCCCAGTCGTAGCCGATGTTCCACAGGGTGGGTCCGAGGACCGACCCCTGTGGGACACCGCACGTCATGGGCGTTCGCACAACGTCCCCTGCTCGGTTGGTACAGAGGACGCTGCGCCCCACCAAATAGTCTGCCACTAGCCGCCTCAGGTAAGCTGGCACTCCGTGATACCGGAGCGCCTCCCTGATGCAGCTGAATGGCAGACTATTGAATGCGTTGGCGATGTCTAGGGACACCGCCAACAGCACTCCCCCACCGGTGACGGCCTCAGTCGCCACGGCCCTCAGGCGCAACAGAGCCGCGATCGTCGAACGACCCCTCCTAAACCCAAACTGGGCGTCCGACAGATCGGGCCCCGTGCCGACGAGGTGCCGCTCGATGCGGGCAGCTACCACCCTCTCCAGTAGCTTGCCCGTGTCATCGAGCAGCACGATAGGCCTGTAGGCCGAAGGCGACCCCGGAGACCGTCCCGGCTTCGGCAGGAGCACCAGCCTTCCCTCCTTCCAGCACCCAGGGAACCGTCCGGACGCTAAACACGCGTCGAACAGCTCCCTGAGGCGGGGACCCAGGTGGTCGAGGACCAGGCCCAACACGCGGTTTGGAACACCGTCGGGCCCGGGGGCGGTGGACTTTGCGCACATGCGCGCCACCGCCACTCCCATCTCGGGTTCCGTGATGGGCGGAACACTGTCGTCGTCGGCCTCCCGGTCAGTGTCTGGCGGAGCCATGACCGGGGGCGTGTGTTCCGCCCGCCGCGGGAACAGGTCCTCGACGACCCGGGTGAGAAGGCTGGGCTGGAGAGTCTCGGTGAGGGGAAGGCCCCGCGCGCGGAGCTTATTCAGCACCGCGCGATAGGGGCGTCCCCAGGGGTCACGATCGAGACCGTCCAGCATCTCCTGCCGACTGACGTCCTTGGCGGAGCGGACGGCCAGCCTGAAGGCCGACCGCGCATTGCGGTAGCCCTCATACAGCAAGGCCTCCCGCTCCGCGTCGCGTTGCCGCCGCCGGCTGCGGGTGTAGGCCCTCCGGGCGCGAATGCACGCGGCCCGGAGATCCGCCAGCTCCCGGGACCACCAGTGGACCGCCCTCCTCGGGGGCGGACGCCGTACCCGGGGCATGGCCGCATCGCAGATCTGCGTCAACGCACTGCGGATGCGGCCAGCCTCGGCGTCCACCCCGTCCGACTGGTTGGCAGAGGACAGCCACGAGTAAACGATGGCTGTCTCCGCCAGCTGGTCCCGGTCTAAGCGACCCACAGCCCATCGCGGGAACGCAGGACGTCCATCCGCCCCGTGACCCCTGCTGGGCGTCGGGATTACCGGGGAGACCTCCATCCGGATATACCGGTGGTCCGACAAGGTCTCCACCTCCTCCACGACGCGCCAGCTCCCCACGCGTGCGGCGACCTCGGGGCTAGCGAACGAAAGGTCCACTATCGACCCGCCCCGTTGTCGCACGCACGTATGCACCGAGCCCCTGTTCAGCAAACAGAGGCCCAGTGCCGCCGCCCACTCCTCGATCGCCCGTCCTCGGTCGTTCGTCCGGGGAGACCCCCACGCCATGGACTTGGCGTTGAAGTCCCCCAAGACGAAGACCTGGCGCGATGCCATTCGCCGTAACGAGGCCTCCATGATGGTGAGGGAGGCCTCGAAATCGGTCACACTCCAGTTAGGGGAGAGATAGACTCCGAGGAGCGTAATCTCCCCCCAGTCCGCCGCGACGTATCCGACGCCCCTGTCCCTAAGGGTCAGAGGCGACGAAGGCCACGACGTGGAGGCGACGATTGCCACGGTGCCATCGGTGCTACCCAACCAGTTAGGCCGGTCGGGCACCACGTACGGCTCCGCGGCTACGGCTACTCCTATCAACCACTCCGCCATGGCTTGCAGGAACACGTCCTGCGCACCGGCGGTGTGGTTGAGGTTGGCCTGGAGGAGACGAATGGATACGGGGTCCATTAACGGTCCGTATCCATCGTCACCTCCTCCGCGCTGACGGGCGATCGGGCCGCGCTCGGAGCGGGGACTGGCCCGGTCGATGGGCCGTCCCGCCCCTTCGGGGCCGATGCCGGGGGTCTGCAGTCCCCAGAGCCCATGCGGTGTTTGGCAGGCCTATTGCCTGCCGCACACGCGGGGCAGTGGGGCACCGCAGAGCACGATGCCGCCTGGTGTCCGGTCTGACCGCAACGGAAACATAGCCCGCTGCAGTCAAAGCAGTTTTTGCATGTCGGTCGGGTATGCCCGACCGCCATGCATTTGTAACACCTCGCGGGCCGGGGCTCTAGCACGGTTACCCGCGCCGAGCTCCAGCCCACGAGGAGCCTGCCTGAGTCGGCCAATTGCTTGACCGACTCCACCGGACACTGCACCCAGGCAGCACCGACGCCGCCCGGACCAGTGCGGATGGTGCCAATCCGGACGGTGTCCGAGGCACATCCGGTACGCGCCATAATGGCCTCCCGGACGTCCTCCACCGTCACGGAATCGTCCAAGCCCGTCAGGCGCATCTCTGCGCACTTGACAGGCCTGGCGACTCGGACACCATCCTCCGGCCCGAACAGCCCCCTCAACATCGTGGCTAAACTATCGGCCGTCTTCGCGCCCTCGGCCCCAGGGAACTCGAGTATTCGAGCCCCTGTCCGGGCCTTGCGGGTCCTCGCCTCGACGCCCCCGATACCGGAGACGTCCAGCTCCCGCCGGGCGCGTTTTAGGACGGCCTCATAGTTGAGGCCCCTCTCAGCCGCCTCAGGCAGCACGGTGATGACCACCGCGGCCGTCTTCGGCGACTTACGCATATTTATCCCTTAAGGTGAACGCTCACTTATCCGAGCCGAACGCGTCGATAGAGTGGAACGAAACGAATTTTAGAATTCTGTGTATGAAATCTCATGAAACCTCGCACACCTCAGATTCGGACGATTCGACGTTTAATCGTCGACAAAGATGGGCAAGAGAGGGGGTTGTGTATTGTATTCTTACTCCGGTTTTTCTCTATTTCTTACACCATCACGAGGGTGGAGGAGAGGCTTAGACATACGTTATATAACTTAGAGCGTAGGTAATGCTCAGAAAAAAATCAAGGCCATTCTTCATCATCAAAAAAATAATATTCTATGATTTAAAAAATGTTAATACAACAATCGACTGGTGGTGGGCGAAGAAAATTACATGTCACCATTCCATACTTAGTAAAACTCTCGTAGGGTCTGAAGGAAAAGCATCACTATTGTAAAACTTATCGTAGAGCAGATGTGGTGCTTATATTAATATGTAAACCTTATATAACTTGGGGATGCCTTTATGTGACAGTGGATATTGAATTCGCGACGGATGAGTGGTACGCGGCAGATTTAAATCTACGAACTCACGTTGCAATTGCAATTAAATCGCAACGACAGTTGCAATTAAGGCCCATTTCAAAGGCATAAACACATTTTAAAGTGAAACGTTTTTTACACCGTCCCAAAATTTTTGGTCGGTCTATCGCATATCGCAAATCAAGAGGGCGCAATAGGTGGGGCGCTGGGCAGAGCAGTTGAGCAGTTAATAATTATAACGCGATGTTAATATTAGGAGTATAGATAGGCGAATGATGATATAATTGATTAACAGGATGGAGTAACGCGACTTTCGGCACATGTGTGGCAGGCGCCGGGCGCCTGTGTGTGCGAGCTCGTGAGGCAGCCGTTGTAGCCGCACCCGTTCTTGCATCACTTCTACCAGCCGATGCCGCACCAATGCAAGCTCGCGTCAACTCACTACTCGCACTCACTGACATCTGTATCAGGTATAGATTGCGCGATACTTATGATTAGAGGTGTTACGGATATGGAGTTTCGGATCTGGGTATGAATATTAGACTCATCATCATCATCGCAGCCCACATACGTCCCACTGTTGGATTCGGGCGTCCTCCACAATGGAAGGGAATTTATCCTACTATACCATGTTGGTCAGACATGTTGGTAGTTTTGTTTATTGTTTTCTTCTCTTGCACAAATTTTATGTACCTATTATATTCCTTAGTCATCTTTTACGACATCCATGGACAATAAACGGAGTGGTGAATTGTATTCCTACTCCGTCACCACACGGAAAAATAATAGAATAACATTGTATAAATGCTGAGCTCCAGTTGAATACTTGGGGTCTCAGCTGATAATGAAAGGCTAAGACTTCGATATAAGAATATATTAGGTATATAGGTAACTGATATAAAGAAACGTTGCGCGCGCGCGAGGTATCGATAAGTGAGCGAGACCAAGTTCGTGTGTAGGTGGGGATAGGGTTCGGTGGTCGCGAGACCTGTCTCGGCGAAGGAGAGCTGCCTCTCGTTGTGACGTCTGGAACAAACATATACTCGTTTTGGATACGGTTAGGGATATGAAATTATTGTCTTTTCCGACAGATTCGATACAATATCTGTACCTATGTCTACAAATGTCACGTTGTGACACATATGGTTTTTATGGAATTGTGAAAAATAAATTTTAAGTGGTGATAATCGTATTATTCGCCTTTGGAAAAGCTTACGTTTGCGCTGTTAGTTCGGCTGGTTAAAACAAACCTGTTGTAACGTGTCTCATCATACAGTAAAATTCATAATTATTCAAAACTTTTAAGTTCATATTTTTACCTAATTCTACAAGTGTGTCGTTCGGATACTAAAAATAATGGGAAGGTTATGCGTACGGTTTTAACGTAAAAAAAACATGGTCACATTGTATATTCTATTACTTTTGGTGACAAACAAGCAAATAGCACATCTGATGATAAGTGATACTGCCGCTCATGGACTTTTGCTTGGCCGCTATCTACCGTGAAGAAAGTGAAGGTAGCGTGCGGTAATATTAAAGGTATCACCAAAATCCACCACACCCAAACACCTTCAGACTGTTGGACTGCCGACTCTCTCATTTACCGAACGAACATCAATAATCATCTCAACGAACAATAATCATCTCTTTTGTGAGGAGCAAACCGGTTTTAGAAAGAAGAAGTCTATCAATATGACAATATACAAATTTTTGTTTACTATTTTAAGTGACATTGATAAGGGCAAACAAGCTTGTGCAGTTTTAATGGACTTAACTAAGGCATTTGATTATGTTGATCATAAAATACTCAAAAACAAATTATATGCTTATGGAGTCAGAGGAAATGTATATGATTTAGTTGAATCTTACCTCACTAACCGAACACAAGTAACACAAATCTCTAGATTATCTTCAGATAAAAAAAGAGTACTAGACTATTCATCGGCAAGTAGAAAGGTGACTTTTGGAGTACCACAGGGTAGTGTGCTCGGACCGCTGCTCTTTATTATATATATTAATGATCTCCCAAAAATAACCACTAATAAAACTATATTATTTGCCGATGATAGCACATTTATATTCACCGGTATAGATAAATCATTAATAGAATTAGATATAAATACGACTTTAGAAAATATTAATAATTGGCTGACATTGAATAATTTACATATTAATATTAGTAAAACTAACCTTATGACATTTAGAAATAGAATAAGTAAATTAAATGGTATGAATATTAATCTTAAGAATCAAAAAATTAATGAAACGGAAGCGGCAAAGTTCCTTGGTCTTATTATAGATATTCAAATAAACTGGAAACAACACATTGAATCAATTTGCTCTAGATTGAATACATATTCGTATGCACTGTATATGCTCAGAAAAAGTGTGAGCATACCTACTGTAGTTACAGCTTATCATGGTTATGTTTCCCCTCTTTTAGGATATGGTGTTATATTTTGGGGCAATTCCACTGATAAAGACACTGCATTCTTTGCCCAAAAGAGATGTGTAAGAGCGCTTTGTCATGTGAAACAAACGGACAGCTGCAGACCTATATTTAAAAATTTGAAACTCTTAACACTGCCTTGTATATATATTCTGGAGGTGGTAGTGTTTATCCGTAAAAAAAAAAATATTGGTTGCCTGTAAAGTCGGTATACGGGCGAAAGTTTTACGTGACAACGACTTTGAGTGGTAAAATAATTTTAATGTGAATATTCATTCGTATAGTAGGAAGAAGGATGAAATAATAGTAACAATTTAAAACATTTATTTATACAAAGAATTATATTTAAAACATTAATTTATACAAAGAATCTCGCACTGAATTTCATATTAACAAAATTTTATTTTTACCTTTACACATACATACGTATTTATATACAAATATACAATTTTTATGTCTGTCTCTCTCGCTCTTAGGCGGGCTAACCATGCCCGAGTGGAAGGGACGCGTGCCTCTCACTCGCTCTCATTGTGAGCGCATAACGTGAGCGGAGCGTAACGCAGTTTCTTGAAGTGTCACCCGGCAAACCAATTTATAAGACGTTGTCACGTCAAAATATGCATTTATTTAGGAATTTAAACAGTAAAAGATGCCACCTTGAGATTTCTACACTAGGAAATAAGACGGCAATGTTAAATAAGAGTATATTTTGCATGGCACCGCGTTTATATAATCATTTGCCTAAATCTGTTCTGCAAATTAATAATATTAATATATTTAAAAATAAAATAAAAACTTTACTTCTAGAGAAAGCCTATTACTCAATTAATGATTATTTAAATGATAAGTTGAATTGACGGATATGTAATTACTGCTTTATTGTTATGTTTGTATTTTTATATTACTTAATTATCTGAAATTATTATTATTGTTGATATTATTATTATTATTACTGTGGACATTATTGTTATTGTTATTGACATTACATAATTAAATAATTAATTTAAATTGGCGATACACATTGTACTTGTTCTGAGAGCATTAGCTCTTTTTGCATGCCGCTTGACTTATTATTATTGTTAACATTATTATTATTATTACTGTTGACATTATTATCATTATTATTACTGTAGACATTATTGTTATTATTATTGACATTGCATAATTAAATAATTTATTTAAATTGGCGAAACATATTGTGATTGTTCTGAGAGCATTAGCTCTTTTTGCATACCGCTTGACGGTCAAATGTGGTGATACATTCAATACCTGTAACAACTAATATGTTACACCCATATTTTGCAAATAAATGATTTGATTTGATTTGAACCTCAGTAACAAATTGCTACTACTCAGACATCGATTTCCTACGAAAGTGTGGTACTACCTTGCACGGCCCGAGCCGCGGCTGTAGACATACGACTGTCAACATTGTGGTCCTACTACATCTACACTAATATTATAAAGAGGAAAAATTTATATTTTTGTGTGTATACGTTTGTAATGAATAAACTCAAAAATTACTGTGCCGATTTAAAAAATTCTTTCACCATTGGAAAGCTACATTATCCCTGAGTAACATAGGCTATATTTTATCCCGGTATTCCCATGGGAACGGGAACTACGCGGGTAAAGCGATTAACCGAAGCGAAGTGAGGGCAGATTGCTAGTATAATATATGACTGAAGTGAAAGAAGATATGAATGATCATTTCTTACAGAACCAGATCAGGCTCTGTTAAAAATGACTGTTATTTTATAGATACGCCTCAATTGTGGATCCATTACTAGAGTTAGTGTGCGGTTGCCTGTCGCTTGACTCACCAACAGAGTTACGGCGAGCGACAGCGCGTGCTCTAACCAGACTTCTATTGGGAGGATTCTTGCGTCTGCGTGCACCACTTTACTACAGGTAGAAGTTATCTTTTTTTTAGTTTAGATATAGTATATCTAACAATTTATGCATATGTTTTAGTGGTTATATCCTACTGTATGATCAGTTACTACTTAAAACCATCTTTGCATTATTGCCTTTCTAGTGAAACAGGTTTGGGTCATACAGTTTTAATGGATTCAAAGTATTTAGTTTGTAAGTTCTTGTGTTTAGACACTTACATTGATACGCAAACACATGTTATTATTAAAATATAAATTTATTTAAGGTAAGCCATGCAATTGGCGATATTTTAAATACTTATTCACCGATATTTTAGGTATTGTGCGCTACTTGCGGATGAAGATCATGGTGTTCGGGAACCAGCTGAATATTTCGTGACGTCTTGCCTCGGCGTTGAGACTATCTACAATCACTTTGTTGACAGCGTCAAATATTACAATAAAGCTAGCTCAGGTATATATTCTGGTGACGGACTAAAATTAATATTGATACTACCGTTTAATGCAGCTGAACTTATATGCGTTGGCAGAATATCAAGGCTATTTCAATAAACCGAAATAGAACAAGCAAAACCAACAGGCTTTTTTGTTTCTAGTGAAAATTACATTATTTGAATGATTTCTTATATTTACGCGAGTATTATACATTTTAAATAAAACTACTTTACGGATTTTATCACGTTTGTATTTGATTACCCGACGTTTTGAACACTTTGCAGCGTTCATGGTCACGGGCGGACTAAGTTGTCTCACGTCCAACAAGTCATCGTTACTGCAGAAAATTTATAATTATCTACCCGATACAGAACTTAGTTATTAAATATTGACCCACATTTTGATACAAATTTATTGCCAGTGTAAGAAGAAAATGATTCTATATGAAAAAAAAAAGTGAGCCGTCGCTCAGGACGCCTGACAGATGTGAAACATCGAAACTATTTTGTACGAGTAGAGACACGGTATCGAATATAAAGTATCGATACTGAACTCATGAATAGTATCAAAAGATAAGTAACGTACTGTTTAAAGTATCGAGTGCTTTTATTTACTTTATATTTAGGTATCGAGTACTTTTCTTTCGATACCGATACTTTTGTATTCGATATTTTAGTCAATAAGTACTTTTTGGTAGGTATCGTATCGAATAAATTATCCCATTTTAAAATTGACTTTACGACTCATATTTATGGTAACGTCATTGAGTACAAACGACCTTCTAAAACATAGCTTGAAATAATTTGCGATTTATAAACAAGAAATAGCGCCATTTATCGAGCAAACGACCAACTCTAAGCTACAATATATTTTATAAAGAACTCTCTAATCCTGTAATGATAATAAGACAAGCTGTGTAAAGTGAGTCAAAATCCAATTCTTAAGGAGTTGGTGACATACAAACAAAGAAATACACAGCTGAAACTAATAAAAGCCTATAAAAAATGAAATGCTTTCATCCGTTCACAGACATTCTTTCCGCACGAAGAGTGTGATTTAGGAAACAGAAATGGCGGCATTTATCGAGCTAACGACCAACTCTCAGCTTCAATATATTTAATAAAGAAATTTTTAATCCTGTAATGATAATAAGACAAGCTATCTAAATAATTTTAACGTCATTGGTTCTCCTTAAATTTTCAACTTTTAAATGAAATTTGACTGTTTAAAGTAAGTCAAAATCCAATTCCTATGAAGTCGGTAATATACAAAGAAATAAATATGTAATTATACACCCGAAACTAATAAAAGCCTATAAAAAACGGTTCTCCAGTTTTCGTAGCTGAAAGTAAACTAAATACCATTCCTACTGGTATATTTATATTACTAAGTTAGAGAATTTTATATTAATTTATAAAACAAGTATATATGCATAAAAGAACATTAGATTACGACAGGAACTAATACGATAAAACTAAGGCATAAAGTATTAATAAAATATCGCGATTTTTTTCCAAAAAATGATGATTTTTATTCAATAAACATTTATTTTCATTAATATACATTATAAGTAACAATTTACTTTGAGTTCACTAGATGGCATTGTACAAAATTTTAAATCGCACCATGGTTTCGTTACAAAAATGTAAGTATATGCATCCAAATAATTATTTAATATTTAATTAATAGGGGACCGCGAGGCGTGGCGTTTAACGCCACGCGACGATCACGGTCACCCTCGCCTATAGATGTTTCACATCAAAAATTATATTGTTTATGGTTAGTAATTATTTAACATTAAAATTAATAGTAATTATATTTAAAAACTAACTAATAATCTAGTATACAGTCAACTTTATATACTGAGTGAACTTTATATACTGACTTTAGAGACCTGTGAGTGTGGTCTCTCTTATATTGGGCAATCAAAGAGATCCATAAGAACTCTGATCAAAGAACACATAGCCGATGTGAAGCACCGCCGTCTGCAGTCTGTGAACATAGTCAGGACCGCGTCCGCCATAACATCAGGTTTGATAAACCACAAATCTTCGCAAAAGAACAACGATACCTGCCTAGAATGGTACGCGAGGCTATTGAGATTAAAACACAAAAATTTCAATAGAGTGGATGACTGGGTGTTACCATCAAACTGGGATCCTGTTATAAACATTATTAAAAACAAACCCAAAAAGACCACCACAAGACTGCATGACACTGTGAGCTCATATTGTATAGATTTGACCCACAATAATAATAACTAAAGATAATTTTATAAATTAAAACCTCTTAGTAACATAAAGTAAGCCGCCTTCAAAATTAATATTAATTTAGCATCATGTCACCTGAATTTTCTTGCCGGGTCTTTCTCAGTGTGGCCGTGTTCCGATCCGGTGGTAGTATACTAGATTATTATACTCGTTCCAACCATTTATTTTACTTTTGGCAGGTCGAATTCTGATCAATTAGTGTTGTACCAATGTATTACGGATACTATGTTTTGTAATAATCGATTTTAGTCAGGAAGAACTTTTAATCGATTTAACACGGATATTTTATTTTTGCTTAAATACATATTTCATATTATTTCAAAACTTCACTTCTGTAAATATATTTGTTATTTGGGCACATTAATTTTTGCATACCCACTAATTCAGTCCTCCCAAAATATTTTACTTTGTACTTTGCAAAATAAAAAATAACTACTTTATGAAGCATTTTTCCATTAAGCGGGGTCCGCTGCTCCAAACTTTACTTAGAGACAATGGCGCCCTCGTCTGCGGTAGTAAATCACTAATTTTCTCATCCAGCCTACCCCTTTTTTTTAAGCCGAATTGGCAACACTGAACGGCGCGCCTGCGTCGCCATTTTGTTGTGTTGTCTGTCACTCGCAACAAGACTCCCGTGCTAGTCACATTTCTGTTCGCTGAGTGCTCTTTCATATTTTTCATACGCTGTGTTGAGTATTTATATTCCACCGTATTGATTTCATTGTTCTTACTTTGATTGAGTTGAGCGTATCGTTCCTCCCAGTAAGATTTTACTTGCAAAATGCCGAACGGTATGGTGCTTAAAGGACAATCCAGAGAGTTAGTGCTGCGGCTTCGTGAATTTTTTGAAAAGGAAAGCCGCAATGGCGGATTTCTTATACCAGTAACCCAAGTTAGAGACCGTGTTGCAGCAGCATTAGGTATTAGTGCTCCAACGGTGGCGAAAATCACTAAAGAAGCCTATGGTAGTAGTGGTATTAAACAAAACAAGCTATCTACGCCTAAGAAAAAACGTCAGCCCCGTAAAGTGACAGCAATTGACAGTTTTGATACTGATGCTATTCGTCGTCATATATACAATTATTACACAAGCAAAGAGATTCCTACTTTGAAAAAATTAGTAGCGTCTCTACGAAATTGTGGCTTGTTTCGTGGTCAAAAATCTTCTTTGTCAAAGGTGCTGCACCAAATCGGGTTCTTGTATAAGAAATCCGACAAAAGAAAAATTTTAATGGAACGTCGTGATATAGCCTTGTCTCGCTGTGAATTTTTAAGACAAGCGAAGAAAATAGAAGACTGGTCGAATGTCGTTTTCACAGATGAAACTTGGCTTAATGCCAATCATTCCATACCAAAAGGTTGGACTGACGATACTGCTGCTTCTACTTCTGCAGTGCCAATGGGGAAAGGTGAACGCCTCATCATTTGCCATGCGGGAACTACAAAGGGATTTGTACCAGACGCTCTGTTAGCGTTCAAATAAAAAAAAACAGGAGACTATCATGAGGAGATGAATGCGGACGTGTATGAAAAGTGGTTCAGAGAAATGCTTACATCACTTGAAGAGCCATCAACAATATTTATTGATAATGCACCCTATCACTCTCGCCAAATTAATAAAATGCCAACACAGGCCAACAAAAAACACGAGATTATAAACTGGCTTCGTGATAATGGGGAAGATGTGGACGAATCCCTACTAAAAGTAGAATTACTTAAAATATTAAAAAGTAAAAAGCAGCCAAACGATATGTCATCGACGAAATGGCAGCAGAATATGGGCATGTTGTAATCAGAATTCCTCCGTACCACTGTCAATATAATCCAATTGAAATGATCTGGGCACAAGTCAAAGGACACGCCGCAAGAAACAATACAACTCCTCCTTTCACAGCAAATAAAATGCTTGAACTTTTAAAAAACGCATGTGCTAGTGTGACGCCTGAAAACTGGGCGAGTGTCGTCAACAAGACAAAAAATATAATATTCTCTGATTGGGATCGGGAAATTGAATTTGACAACATACCTACACAAGAGTTAATAATAAACACTGCAGATGATTCAAGCGACGATTCGAGTTCGTATGAAGAATCCGACGATTCGTTATAATAAAATAATATTAAAATATTTTGGTTGTTTTATTTCATGTTATAGGTATGATGAGAAGATTTTTATATCTCCCTGATACATTTTTAACGTGTTGTCTATTACAACAATTCAAAACTCAGTTGTCAGCTGACTTAACTGCAAATAAGTGTAATCGATTATTTGCGATTCATTAGTTTGCACCGAATACTTTTGATCCTGTCACTAGATGCGATAGAACGTAACTTTTTTTATAACGGAAATGAATTATCACTTAAATTTTATGAATGCTCTATTCACGGCATATTAATGTATTTAGTGGGTAATAATTAAGATATATAAATATTATTGGGCAGTTTATATATTTCTCTGTTCACTCGTTTCAAAGTTAATAATTGCGTATAATGAAACAGTTACGTCCTAAAGCATGTGTCAAAAGTAAAATAAATGGTTGGAACGAGTATAGTTAGTTTTTAAATATAATTACTATTAATTTTAATCTATACCAATAAATAAAATTGGAGTGTCTGTTTGTAATGTTAAAATAATAGGCTTTTTTCATGCTCACGCGGTTATTTGCACGACACCTATGCCTAAAATAGCAATTAAAAAATTTTTGTCTGTCTGTCTGTTAAGGGTAATCTTCAAAACGGCTGGACCGATTTCAAAAATTCTTTCACCAATGGAAAGCTATAATATCAGGGCGTAAACTAGGCTATAGTTTATCCCGGTATTCCCACGGGAACGGGAACTACGTGGGTAAAACGACTATAACCGAAGCGAAGCGAGGGCGGGTTGCTAGTGTTAAATAATTACTAACCATAAACAATATAATTTTTTCATAAGAATCATTTTCTTCTTACACTGGCAATAAATTTGTATCAAAATGTGGGTCAATATTTAATAACTAATTTCTGTATCGGGTAGATAATTATAAATTTTCTGCAGTAACGATGATTTGTTGGACGTGAGATATCTTAGTCCGTCCGTGACCATGAACGCTTCAAAGTGTTCGAAACGTCGGGTAATCAAAAATCAAATACAAACGCGATAAAATCCGTAAAATAGTTTTATTTAAAATACATTATTTTCTATCTGCAGTCTGTTTTCTGTTATTGAATTTCCCTGTGTTGTGACGGAGTGAGAATACAATAGGCATGATGACAGTAAACAAAAATCACTAAAATAATGTGTTTATCTACTGTAACACAAAAAATATATATCTTGAAATAAATATTTATTTTCTTTTATAAGAAGAGATTACTAATTTATTAAATAAAATAAAACTATAAAATACACAAGTCCGCCATGCTCAGCTAAACACCAATCAAATTGAGTTACGTCACTCCTATGTATACCGGTCATTATCATCGCAAATTCTGTACGAAACTACGATCGT
Source organism: Lymantria dispar (assembly GCA_032191425.1). Lineage (NCBI taxonomy): Eukaryota > Metazoa > Arthropoda > Insecta > Lepidoptera > Erebidae > Lymantria > Lymantria dispar. The sequence continues at coordinate 18,300,029 of CM063447.1, read as the reverse complement.
TACACTTATTAATTGTTTTAACTTGCATTTAAAGAGTATATCGTGATTTTTATTGATCTCTTGGTTACTTTTGTGTTCTTACTAAAAATGTAAGTCATGGAAGAAGGATTCACCAAGGCAAACAGCTCTAATTTGCCTTGAGTTGATTTGTTAATGCTGGGAGAGTACCTAGCATTAAACAAGACTTCTGTTCAGCAGAATTTAGAAATCTGAAAACTACGATGTAAGTAAAATATTGATTAATAATCTTCTAACACCAATAATTTAAAATCTATTTAAAAATAATACCGCTTTTCTTTTTTTTTTGTGGGTGGGTCGCGGTCGGCGCGCCTCCGCACCACTCCGTCCGGGGGCGACAGAGGGGCTTAAGCACGCAACTCCCGCGACCCACCCAAAAACCACGTCGCTTTCGTCGTTGGGCCGACCACTGGAGCAACGTTAACTTGTCGTCAGTGGTCGGCCCGACGGAATACCCCTAATTGGGGTACCCTCCCATCGACCGACGTCCCCCCCTCGGGGAGGACGTCGGTCTTTCCTCACGCGGTCGGCCTCTCGGCGGGTGACGGACTAATCCCCGGTCACGTCACCCGCGGCCTCGGCTAGGGCGGCATGAGGCGCAGATAGTTGCGCCTACGACGCCCCAGTCGCCGGCGGCGGATCTCCTCATCGAGGCTGCGCTCCTCGCGCAGGCGATCCGCCGCCTAAAAATAATACCGCTTGAGATGCTAACATCTCAGGTTATGTTATTTAAATAATGCCTTTGTAAACTTGGTATTAAACTGCAGTTAAACAAAGTTACACACCAAATAAAATATACGATATTAAGTAATTACTTACGTTAAAATGATCTTCACAGAAATAAATAGTCTCCAATTTATTTTTTTATATTTATTTAAATTTATGGCTTTTGGATTTCGCCGTGTAATATTAAGCCACTTATATCTTATTGTTTTATTGTGTGGTACATAAACAAACAGTTTGTTAGGGGTTTTTATTGATGTATTAACACATTGAGGATCCGCACACCACTTATAAACTTTCGAATTCATGTCTAAATAAAATATATCAGAGTTTTTGCTTTAACTCCCTTACGTTTACAACTCAAGTAAATAGGCGTTACGTCACAAGCAGACGCCATGACACTAGGCACCGTTTTGGCGCTAATTTATATGCATTTAATTAAAATAACATTTATTTCTAAAGAAACCGCACTTATTGTAAAAATAATATATTTTTGGATAATAGTAGTTATTTAAGAATATTATAAGACAGTTTTTCAAAATTAGTCATCATGCCTATTCACCACCCGCTATCTTGCTCGTGGGTGTCGTCGGTGATCGACACAGTGCTAGTCTATACGTAGTAGTGTGTGAGTGAGACGGGACGACGCGATGTTGTGCGCAAGCGCGCCTGTGCGCTATCTCTTTCGCCGAACTGAGCTTGCATACATATACTACTGAAAAAAATTAAGGGATCAAAAAAAAATTCCAAATTTTTGGACAATTTTCAACAGGCCGTAATTTCGAGAGAAATGATCGTACAGCAAATAAAAAAAAAGGAAATTGTAGCTCCAAGTGTCTAGTTTTTGGATTAGAACTAAGATTTTGTAACCGCCGTGGTTTTTGAATAATCGTAGAAAAACCAGCAACAAAAAATTTCAGAATTTTTTTGTTTTTTTTTTTGTCTACGGGCGTAGAAAAAAAATTTCCAACTTAACTACTATATTTATCAGATAACTTGTTTATTCAGCTTCAATTGCTTTTTTAAAAAGTTCGATACGATCATTTCTCGCTGAGATATCGAACTTTGAATGGAAAAGGATCTTATTGTCTTTAACCATCAATATCTCAGCAACCAATGATCGCACACAAGGTTAGAGGTAGGTTTCAAGAATTTGAATGAATTCTCCTTAACGACTAGCCATTGCTTTTCCGAAAAAAAATTTTTTTCTTTTTGTCACATGAATTTGAAAATGCAACAAAAAAAAAGGGCTTTTGGTGGTTTTTTGGCAAATCAAGCGCTAGATTGAAAATATTAAGGAAACTACTAATGTTAACTGTGCCTTTTACAGTTCAATATGTCCACAAAAACCCTACAAAAAACCAAATTAATCCAGCCAGCCGTATTTTGTTTCACTCGATCGAATTTTTGAAAAAATTAAAGGATCACATTTTTTGCTCTGAAAAGCTCATAATTTTTAAAAATGAGAAAAAAAATTGTTTTACTGAGCTTTTTCCACATTTTTGCTCCAGAATGTGCTTAAATTTAAAACATAGTTTTTGAAACATGTTAAGGACATTCAAGAAACCATCGCCCAATCATTTTTAACGCGTTTCCGCAGCTGTGTTGCTGAGATATTGATGGTTAAAGACAATAAGATCCTTTTCCATTCAAAGTTCGATATCTCAGCGAGAAATGATCGTATCGAACTTTATAAAAAAAGCAAATTCAAGCTGAATAAACGAGTTATCTGACAGATATAGTTGTTGGAAAAAATTTTTCTACGCCCGCAGACCAAAAAAAAAAACTAAAAAATTTTGAAATTTTTTTTGTTGCTAGTTTGTCTACGATTACTCAAAAACCGCGGAGGTTACAAAATTTTAAAGTTCTAATCCAAAAACTAGACACTTGGAGCTACAATTTCCTTTTCTTTTATTTCCTGTACGACATTTTCTCTCGAAGTTACGGCCTGTTGAAAATTGCCCAAAAATTTGGAAATTTTTTTTGATCCCTTAATTTTGCCAGTAGTGTATAATGTATATTAATGAAAATAAATGTTTATTGAATAAAAATCTTCATTTTCTGGACAACAATTGTAATATTTTTTTAATACTTTATACCATATTAGTTGCTGTCGTAATCTGTTCTTTTATGCATATATACTTGTATAAAATATTTTCGATGTTTCACATCTGCCAGAAGTCCTTAGCGACTGCTCCCTTTTTATTTTTATATTACTAGATTTACAATTTGCATTTATTTTAAACTTTTTATTAATTTACAGAAAAAATATCGTTTGATTCACGTCAACTGATCTACGATGTAATGCTGCAGCGTCTAACTTTAGTGCAAGTATTAAACGTCCAGTGTCGTTTAGCGCGCGATGTTCTTAAACACGCCGCCGATTTAGCTGATGAGAGCGACGATGAGCTACCTCCAGAACTTAACGCCGAATTACTTGATGCTATAACACTATTATGCGGGCCTAGGATGAGATTACCAAGTCAGTATTTATGATAATATTACTTTTTAAATTCTTACACTTATTAGTGGTAATTGCTTCATTGAACCAACCGTGCAATCTTCTTACCATTAGAATTTAGGACGAAAGTGTTAATGCATTTCAGAAACCTTGAATTTTTAGTAGGATGCTAGAAATCTTGAATATCCACTATAGTAGTATTGTCACAAAAATGATAATGGCAATCTATTATTGATTTAATAAGTTACTATACTAATAAACCTTTATTCAATCCATGGTTATACATTTATTTCGATTTTGAGTAATACTTTTTATTTATTTCATAGAAAAACAAAATACAAATGAGCCAGCCGATATTGCAGAATTAACAGAGCGAGTGACCACAAATATTGTATCTCATGTAAGTAATCAAATATATAAGTCTCAATTGAAATGTATGTGTAATTATTTTAAACCTAAACATTATGACTTTGATTAAGTACCTGATTTTTATAAAAATAATATGCGTTCTGTTTGTTTTTGTTCCTGCACGGTTTAAAGTTCCATTTCGACCTAATAGAAAACCACTAATTAAAAGCTTGCATTTTAGGTATGATTAACAATTTGAGACAGTTTTCTGAAAACAAGTATAGGTACAACAAACTACTCCGTGCCTCTTTTCTTTTGTGATTTATAATTCAATCATTAAAGCAAAAGTGAATAATGTGTTAAAAAACTAATAATGAAAGCGCAAAAAGTGAATAAATATTACGCTAAAAGTAGATAACTACAGCGCTAAAAAGCGAATAAATAATGCGCTAAAAAGTAAATAACTAATGCGCTAAAACATATAAATGATGCACCTCAAAGTAAATAAGTAATGCGTTAAAAAGCTAATAATACGTTAAATAGTAAATAACTAATGCGCTAAAAATGAATAACTAATGTGCTAAATAAAAAGTAAATAAGTAATGCACTAAAAAGTGAATAACCAATGCGCTAAAAAGTAAATAACTAATACGCTAAGTAAAAGGTGAATAACTAATTCAATATTACATACCACTTTCAATCAGTCGAGCACTAAATTAACATAAAATATATGCTTTGTCACAGAAAATGAAGCGGACCGTTGCAGAAGTACTGGTGCCGGCGGTACTGCGTCTGTATGCTCGAATGCGTATGCGTGGTGGACAGCTCGCAGCATACCTAGTGCGCATAGCGACTGATTTGCTTATCGACTATAGACAAGAGGTAATCCAATGCCTGCGATCAATTTAAGTTATATAATGTGATCTCTCCCGTTGCCCCTTGTGGCGAATGAATATGATTACAAAGATCGCTACCATTTATTCGTTCGTGGGTGTCGTAAAAATCGACTGAAGGTCTCTCATCAAGAAGACGACAGCATCTCCCTCCTAGTTAACGTATAACACTTCATTGCCATCATCGACCCGCTTGCCAAGCGTAGCAATTACGGCACAATCCCCCAATAGTGAGGACGTCCTACGTTCAGCAATTAACGGTGAAAGGCAGAATAATGATTATAATTATGTGCAGTAGATCTATTGTGACTACTATTTATTCATATATTCTTAAATTGGGTGCCAGTGAAAATATTTTAGTGTCTTTATACCTTAGTAAAGACTCTAAATTTTATACCCTTAATAAATGAAATCACCAACGTTCGTACTGTATATAAAATTTACGAAAGTCTATAATATTTACTAGTACAGGATTCTATTCTCCCTAAGTAGTAACTTAGGGAGCGATAATCGTCTTCCCGAGAGATGACGTTAAAGATATTTATTTGTCCTGAGAAAAATAAAGATGTTATCCGCAACGCTACTATTACATATCAAAAAACTGTCACCAATCTGATCCTGATACTCTTTTCACCTACCATCATCATCATTTCAGCTCTTATACGTCCCACGGTTGGGCTCAAGCCGCCTCCGCAATAAGAGAGAAATTGATCTGCTATACCAAGTTGGTTAGACGTATTGGTATAGTTTTATTTCGAGTTTTCTTTGTATTGCATAGATGTTATATGAATATTTAATTCCTTAGTTGTCTCTTACGATACCCTCTGGCAAAAAGGGTGTGGTGAATTGTATTCTTTCTCGGTCACCACAGGTATATGAGTTTTCCCCTCTATTATGCGTTTGTTTTAGATAAAAAAAATCAAACTATTATATTTATTATTTTTAATATGAAACAATTGTGAATATCAGATTGAGGAGTTAATCGACAGCGATGAGGAGCTTGTGGGGCGAATTCAACAATTTCAAGAGAACATTGGCCAAGCGCCTACGTTTGGTAATCCCCGTAATCTCGTGACAACATCGGCACCACCTGAACCTGAAACGCCTCGTGCCTCGCGTCGTCGTCCCCGTCTTACCCAGGCGCATACGCCGCGTAAACGAGCGCTGAGAATTTGATCAAGGTACGAGAGCGTCACTGGAGGAATTGCCGTAGCAAGATCCGCCACTCATGTACGTGACGCGCCAATATCTGAAGCAAGACCTACTAACACTAGCGCCAATATAGAAAATCGACGTACAAATACAGAACGTAGATCTAGTACTAGTAAAAACTATAAAAGAAGAAAATCTAGCACTAGCGGTAATAGTACACAAAGAGTAGCAGTTACAGAGCCTCTAAGTGTACCTAGTACTAGTAAAAGTATTACTTCAGTAACTGTAAGACCTGAAACTAATACTAGTAAAAAACATACTGAATTAAGTGCAACACTTAAAGCTAGTACTATTAAGGGATACTCTAGGCCTAGTGCAAAGCCTAGGCCAAGTACTAGTAAAGGACATACTGGGGTAAACATAGAACCTAAACCTAGTACTAGCAAGGGACATTCCAGGGTGTGCATAGAGCCTAAACCTAGTACTAGTAAAGGATATACCGGGATAAGTAGAGAAGCCGTGTCAAGTACTGGTAAAGGGTATACTGGGGTAAGCAGAGAGCCTCAACCTAGTACAAGTAAAGGATATACTGGGGCGAGCTTAGAGCCTATACCTAGTACTAGTAAAGGCTATAGTGACTTATACGATGATCCTATACCAAGTACTAGTAAAGGCTATACTGGCTTATATGATGATCCTATACCCAGTACTAGTAAAGGCTATACTGACTTATATGACGATCCTATACCTAGTACTAGTAAGGGTTACTCTAGGACAAGCATGGAGCCTAGACCCAGTACTAGTAAAGGATATACTGGTCAAAATATAGGATCTAAATCCAGTACTAGTAAGGGATATTCTAGAACGAACATAGACTCTAGACCTAGTACTAGTAAAGGATACACAAGCTTATATAAAGATCCTAAACCTAGTACTAGTAAAGGATATGCAGGTTTAAATGTAGAACCTAAACCTGGGACCAGCAAGGGATATGATAGGGCGACCATGGAACCAAAGCCTAGTACTAGTAAAGATTATAGTGGTTCTATTATAGAGGCTAAACCTAGTACTAGTAAGGTAAGTGTTAAGTCGGACTCTAGTCCCGGTAGTAGTAAGAGATGTGGGGAAGGCAAAGAATCTTCACCTAAGAAAGTGTATTCCGTGGTTAATACAGAACCAACCTCGGATATTAGTAAAGTAAACAGGGACAAAACAAAAGCAAAACACAAACAAAGCAAAACAAGTAATGGAAATAGCGAAGTAAATACAGAAAGTAGACATAATAAACGTCACAGCGAGAATAGAAAGGAACCAAAACCTAGCACTAGTAAGTAAGGAGTAATTTAGGACCAGGGTTTGCGAATACACAACTTATCAACGAATATCACAAAAAATAATATAATTGAGTCCTATCAAATAGAAATGTTTATTTTATATAAATATAAAATTTTGTTAATATTGCAGTTTTAATATAGGTATGTATTTTATTCTTAAATAATCAAAATTTCTATCACTTGATCATATTCGATGTTTTTTAAAATTATTAATGGTTAAGATGTGTTATTATCATCATTTTCATTTTTCTTAAAAGCAATCACTGCAATAAAGAACAAATTCTTAAACCGGATACAAATTACAGACATACTCGGAACAACTATTTGTGGATCGCACAACATCAACAGGTCTACATGGGAATTGATATTAATAATGTTAATAATAACTATGTTAATAGCCAACGGTCGATCAATACGATTTATCAAATTATGCATCGCTTTGTCACGGCGTCCCGTAAGGGGGCGCGGGTAAACAGTGTCAGTGCTGGCCCTCTTCATGCGGTATCTGCCGCGTATGCATAGCATACGGTCCTTGAGGTGATGTACCATACCGTCCCCTCGATCTTCACACAATCGCGGCGGTCAGCCCGAGCCGGATGAGACACCGGTTGCCTTAGGGGAGGTCAAGTTTCGAGCGACCAGCGGCTACGGTGGTGACGTGCACTAGGGGGGATTGTGGCGTCAAAATGGGTATTTTAGGTTGTGTCCCAACAGTGGAGCTGTGAGATCACAAAGTGGGCCATACCGTAAATCAGGTGTGCGGTCATGAGCCGCCCGTGTAACGAATTTGGGAGGCTTGGCTAGGAGTTCATAGGATAATTATAGGATGGTCAGATAGGGATGTGGAGTCTGGATAGGATAGCAGTATCTAGGCTGTCACATTCTCTCAACTGTTATCAAGTCACGGCAAAATCTCAGCCACGAAATATATTTTATAAAAAATTTGCCAATCCTGTCAGAATTTAATTAAAGAAATCGATCGAGTTGACGATGTTACTCAGTTTTCGAGCTTAACATATGTGACTTAGTATTTGTGAAATATATTTTTTGAATAATTTTTGTTATAATGTTGAATTTGTTTAGCAAATTAATAGTTTTTATTATTTTGCTAAACACATTTAAACGATGCGAATGTGCGATATGTTGAAGCAAATGGAATATGTCAGGATCGTAATTATCATTCAACTTTTTGGCCGTCTACTGTTGAATGTAAGCCTCCTTGATAGAATTCCATATGATGCGGTAAGTTATTGAAGTGATTAAATCATAGAAATATTAATAGTCACCTTATTGATTATGATTATGATAAATCGAATAAATATATAACTTAAAGTCGCTATTACTGTTTAATATTTAAGGAATAACAATGTCTGTTTTATATAAAAACATTTTGAAATAGACTAATAGAAAAAATTAAGGAATCAAAGAAATCCAAAATTTAAACGGATTTTGAAATGGCTATATCTTCGTCAAAAATGATCGTATCAGACTGAAAAAAAAATTAAAACCTGGAATTTTCTAATTTTGAGATTTTATCATCAAACAATTTTCACTCACTCCTAAAGAATACCGTGTAAACAAAATCATTTCATTTAACAGACCGCTTAAAATTTGTTTTATATTCGATCCCTTAATTTTGCATATGTTTATATAATTATAGAAACAAAGATTGACTGCAGTGTTATCTAATAGTATAGGTAAGCTACACTACGACCCTTAAGGCCTTGTTTCCTTTTTAGTTTCGAGCAAAAAACATAATTTGGTTTTAAAATAACTGTTATATCAAAATTGCTGTAGGTCATTAATTATGTTAGAATCTTCAATCCATCCTTTGTAACTAAGTGATAAGTAAAAAAGATGATCTCACAGTTATTACTATTCATAAAATAAATAGTAATATTGAAATGTAAATTTAGGGTTCTACCATAACTGCCTGGGCGATTACTGGGCGTGAGATTCTGACTTAATTCTGAGTTAAAGAAAGTGTTTGGTACCTTCGCGAGTAAAGGCTTAAAATGAATTTAATATAACTAGTACTTGTTATAGGGTGTCGCTTTGTCTTCCGTTCTAACAATTTTTTTTTTGCTATATTTTGAAAAATGTAATATAACCTGTTTTAAAGGGCTCACACTTGAACTAAACAATACCATCGTGCCTTTAACAAAAATATTATATATATTTTGTAATAGTGTTTTTGTAATGTCATAGAATAATAGTTTGTTTACTGAATGCATATTAGTTATATTTTTTTTAATATAAAAAGGGCAGTATGTATTGTTATACATACTGCCCTTATCTTAAAAATATTGTCTCAGCTCTGTTTGCTTCTGCTAATCTCTAAAATAACTTCACTAACTTTGACAGGATTTTCATTGGCAGCTTTTATAAGGAGTACTTTTACTTTTATTCTAATGAATAATTAGCGCCCCGTACATAAAAAAATAAAAGCAATGAAATTGTTAATTATTACTATTTAGGTAAAGAAACAATAACATAAAAAATAACAAAACAAACAAACATATTACACTTATTTCGGTGTATTAAAAAAGAAGTAGGACATAACTGCACTATGATGCGAATTTGCTAGTTATAAAAACATCGGATCAGCCAGTGTGGCCCTCTGAAATGGTGTTGCTTTTATACTAAATACTAGCAACCCGCCCTCACCTCGCTTCGTTTTCAGTCGCCTTAACTGTGTAGTTCCCGTTCCCGTGGGAATGCCGGGATAAAAAATAGCCTATGTTACTCCCTGATATTGCAGCTTTCCTTTGGTGAAAGAATTTTTGAAATCGGTTCGGTGGTTTAAGCGTGAAAGCGTAACGAAACAAACAGTTTCGCATTTATATTAGTAAGGATGCCGTAGAAATATAAATGTACTTTTATCGAAGGCAAATTCGTCAAGGCAAAGTCAAAGTCGTTCATTATTGTGTCAAATTTTTATCCTATTGATGCGTCGTATACAATGTAAATTATGTTTTACGTATGGTAGGTGGAATATTTGGTAAATTGTTGCTTTTATTCTTGTTATCTTCAAAAGACTAGATCAAATCGGTTTCTTTCAAATAAAACTATTTTTACGGTATTTATCGCGATTTAATAATTAACTATATTTGATTTTTGATTGCCCAACGTTTCGAACACTTCAGCGTTCGTAGTCACGGGAGAATGTCCTTCAACAACAAACAACTAAAACGAAGGCGCTTTAGTCTTTTAAGACCTAAAAATTGTTTTATTTACAATACGCGCGATCAGAAATAGGTTTTTTTCGTTATTGTAATTAATATCAGTTGCATTGAGTGTTAATTGTATTAAATATACCTAGTTGTGTCATTGGAAATGAATGTTAACGTATTATGATTATTCATGTGAAAATTTAAGTGTAATTAAGAATTTTAACACGTGCTGAAATTTTACAAACCGCTAAGCGGCTACCAAAATATTTGGAAAATTATATATGTGTGTGTAATAAAATGTTGTGAAAACTAAAAATCTAGCTTTCTTTTAATTCTCATTGACTTGTTCTTAGAGCTCTTAAATATATATTATTTAACCTATAAATAAGCCTGAAATCCTAATTGGTATCCTTGGCGACAGATCTAGTTCTTTTCGGAGGAGATATATTGAGTTTATTTATTTATTATTATTCACCTGTTCATTACACTTACACAAAGCGTGTAGTGAACTATTACAATTCTACAATTTAAATACATAATTGTGAAATAAAAATTGCAAACATAATTTTAGAAATACATCATATTTGGTGAAAAATATATCAACCTCCGGATAATGAGCAATCAGTGAGTTGAGCAGTGCAACGGCCTGACTGGTAGGGGCAAAATGTGCGGTCCACGTTCGCACTTGGGATGCCGCAAGCAGGGGACGCGAACGAAGCCGCATGTATTGGTTCGGTGCTGATGGCGAACAACGCGATAGTGCATTCGAATTTTCCACTTTGTTTCTCAATAATGAGTAATAATGCAAGAATAGGGCACACTTACGTCGTAGAGCAAGAGTGTTGAAACCTACCATGCCGGATACATAAAGAGAAGGATATACATATGGATAAATACCAATTCAGATCATCGGCAAACATGAGATATTGAGCCGAGCAGACGACACTGGGCAGGTCGTTGATCATGATTAGAAACTGCGTAGGGCCTAAAATACTACCCTGACTTACACCAGAGCGGGTGAAATATGGGTCAGATTGGTAATTGCCCAGTTGAACATATTGTAATCGATTATTAAAATAACTAGCAAATAAATTTAAAAGTTTAGGAGTAAACCCAACATTGGCTAATTTTTGTAAAAGTAAATCATTATGAACGCGATCGAAGGCTTTTTTAAAGTCAAACTACGCTGCGTCGACTTGCCTATTGTGATCCATTTTAGTAGCACAATAGTCGACAAAGTTAATTAAGTTGGTAGTAGTTGACTTGCCTGCTCTAAATCCGTGCTGACGCTCACTAAGTTGTTATTTAACCTGTCTCGTGATATGACTGTTTAAAATGTATTCAAATATTTTAGCCAATGCTGAAAGTACAGCAATCGGCCTATAATTAACAATTTGAGATTTTAATCCGTCCTTGTGTATCGATGTGACACGCGAAATTTTCCATAAGAAGGGATAGATAGCCGTTTCTATTGCTAAAATTAAAATATGTAGTAGAGGCTCCTGTAACACTGCTATACAATCCTTTATAATATAAGCGGGTATGCCATCGGGCCCAATAGAAGATCGAGACTTTAAGCGTTTTACTGCCTGTAGCAAATCATATTTACTAATATGATCGATGCTAATGTGCGAAGAATACAAGTTACTAATTTCGTTGTTTTCAAGGGTACATGTTGATAAAGTGGGTACATTTGTTAGAAACACCGACTTAAAATAAGTTGCAAAATCATTCGCTGCATCTAAACCCGAAGTTATTTTGCCATTGTATTCGTATTCGAAACAGGAGTTTCTCGAAGAACGCTGAATCTTAATTAAGTTCCAAAATGTCTTCGGGTCTCTCTTTATACCTAATTCGGTGCGGTTAATAAAGTCGTCATATTCAATTTTTATTAACTCTTTCGTCCGTTGCCTATAAAATTTAAACATTTCTTTATTAAAAAGTAATTGAGATTTCCTAAATTTTTTCAAATGATAATGTTTATTTTTAATGTTCTTTATAATATCTGAAGTGTACCACGTTGGATATACATACTTTGTAAAACCAGTAAAATGCTTTTTCGGCGGCACATTAGCGTTAATATTTATTTTAAGCTGAGAATAGAAAGCGTCTAATGCGCCGTTAACGTTAGTCGTATTTGTTACTGTAGACCATGTTGTCGATGCAAGGCCCTCATACAATGTGTGACAATCGGCTTTTTAAAAGTTCCACTGTTGCGTTCCACTGAGTTGCAAGAATGCTTAATTGATATGTATAGGTATAGAACTGCAGATAGAATCATATGTCAGCGTCAAATACAGCCCGGTTAGGCCATAGTAAAGTCTGTATTATGCTTCAGGCTAGCCTACAACAATGTCGGAAAATTCAATTTCACTAAAACGCGAACAAACGCGCTCTTTTAATGAATCTATACTTCATTATATACCTAGGTATTGTAGCACATGAATAGTAAATATTTGTTCATTGCCTCGGCGGCACCTCGTCTAGTCACTGCACACACCATGAGTAATGTCTAAATCTTATTTAAAGGTCAAGTTATTCAGCAAGCATTTTTAATCAGAGCCATACACACAGAAGCTTCTTCCTATGCAGTCCTAGAGGTAGGAAGCATCCCCTGATCTGCCATTAAAAAAGGGCAATACAACTTGTGGCGATACCAAGATTATATATGTCTGAGTTCCTTCTTTGCCTGCGGGTATCGTAAAAGATAACAGTACCGTAAGCAGATAACTTCTTTGCAAGGGCAGGTAAAATTTAAATCTGATTTCCATATATTCGGTCAAGGTGTTACAATCAATAGCTACAACAAAAATGGAATCTGGATCTAATTCCTATATCATTGGAACCCCAAACATGTTTACTTGTAATCGCAATTGACTAAATTAAATTAATACATCCTTCGTAAGCTAATAATTAAGGTTAGCTTTTTAAGTCCAGTAAGTTATCCTACAAAAGATTGTAATGGCGCCAGCGTTTGTACTACATTAAAAACGTTTACGTTTTTGAAGTTATACTTCTTTTGGCACGTTAGTGAAAAATTATGAGAGAAAAATTTTACGATACGTCCGCACACCACGAAAAACCGACATCCTGAAGTTAGCTAGTCAACCGTTGTAATAATGCGCGCGCACATCTATTTTTCTATTATTAGCCTTTTTTCTACAGACGTAGGATAACGCGGAGGATAACATTATTAGAAAGATTTTTATTTTGTTACGCCAAAGAAGTACAACTTCTTACGTGCGTACATGCGTATGTGTACTTAACACATACTCCTTTTACAGTTCGTATGCTTCATATTAATACATGTCAAGTGTGAGAATAAAGATATTCCTTGTGTTTCATTCTTATGAAGTGATCAAAATTAAAAACAAGTCTAAAACTTTCCATATTTAATTATTTATGTATGTGTACAAGAATAACAATATTATTAATAAGGCATCAAACTTAATAAATTAAATTATACAACATTACTTAAATTAATCTTAGTCCCTAAATCACTCTCAGTTTCTATTTTAAGTTCTTTACTAAATGTCTTCTTTAACAGCAGATTAATAGCTGCTTCTTCTGAAACAATATGATATTAAAAAATAAAATATCACTCAAAGATATTAAAAAATTCGCAATTCAACACCTTGTAAAAAGAAAACTATGTATGGACGTCGTTGGGCCGACCACTGGTGCAGAGTTCCTTGACTTCAGTGGTCGGCCCGACGAAATACCCCTAGGGCTCTCCCGTCGACGTTCCCTTCCCGGGACGCCGATCGCCGCCGAGGCTAACCTCTCTGTCACCCGCAGCCTCTGCTAGGGCGGCATCAGGCGCGAGTAGTTGCGCCGTTCCTGCCGCACACGGTCTGCCGCCTCCTTCCGTGAGATGACAGCCTCGCAGAAGGCGGCGACGGCGTCCCAGTTCCTGACGCTGGTGAGCATCTCCCTAGCGATGGTTGGCACTGATGATTGCGACGAGTTCATGGCGCTCCCCAGCCCACGTGGCACACACCTCGAGCGTGTGCTGCGCCGTGTCCTCTTCGCAATCGCAGTGGTGGCAGGACGGAGTGCTCTCCCTCCTCACAACTGTATGCAGGTACTTGGCGAAGTACCCGTGCCCCGTCAACACTTGCACCAGTCGGAAGGAAAGCACCCCGTGCCGCTGCTCCAACCACTGCATCAGCATCGGCCGGAAGGCCTCGACGGTCCTAACACCGAACCGAGGCCTCTCCAGCCGGACTGCCCAACGGGCAATGACGTCTCAGCGGGCGTCGACCCGCCAGGCAGTAAGTTCCCTCAAGGAAACTATACTGCCTCCAGCTCGCGTCTCCGACGCCCGCAGATACAGACCGGCATCTCCGCCTTCAGTCTCTGAAAGCTCATTATAACTGCTAACATTAAGAATTTATAAATTAACCTACCTGTTACTTGTATAGCCAATAACTGGTGTACAATATGTCTAGCCGTTGTTTTAAACAGATCTCGACTGCTGATTTTCTTTTTCTTGTAGTAAGGCATAAGCAACTTTACAACCATGCTAGCAAGATCGACTTTTTCAGACTTTTTCTTTACTTCTTGTTTACCATCTATTTTACTTCTATGTTTATTTTCTTTTTCACTTTTACCTTCATTAACTTTTTTATCTTCCTTTGAATTTTTACTTAAGTTACTTTCTTTCATATTTTCATTAGAACTAGTTTCGTTTTTAGACATATTACTTAGACTTTCTTCTTTTTTTTCTTCTCTTGACTTTTTGCCCGACTTACTTTTCTCTTTATCTCTTTTATTCGAACTAAGTTTTTTATGTCGAGATACGTCTTTTATATGGGACTGTACTTTGTCTCTAAGTTTAGAAGGTGAAGGCGAGTCAGGTATAAAATCTGGTGGCGTTATTTCCACATCCACGTCAAGAGCATCAGGCTTAAGAGGTGCCGTAAAGCATTTAAGCT
Organism: Lymantria dispar; assembly: GCA_032191425.1. NCBI lineage: Eukaryota > Metazoa > Arthropoda > Insecta > Lepidoptera > Erebidae > Lymantria > Lymantria dispar. Next base: position 18,284,990 of record CM063447.1, on the reverse strand, counting down.
TTTGCATTATTTCATCAGCTTCGAGACTTAGTTTTCGAGCTTTACTTAATTTAGCATCTTCCGGAGGAACTTGTAGACGGTCACAGGAACTTGAATTACTTTTTGATAATATTTCTTGTGATGAGTGTAGCTGCTCGCTATCAGAGTCTTTTAACTGGTTATCCTGAATATCAGGGGATTTAAGATCACTCAGAATCAGTGTTTTTTCTGCACTTTTATTTACGTCACTAACCTCACAACTATCGTCTATTACTAATTCCTTTTCAGAGTCACTTTCACTCATATTTCCAAATAAAGAAGTTGGATTGAGAGAAGTAGAATCTTGTTTTTTAGCTTTATTTGTTTCTTTATCATGCAACTTTTTCGTTTTGTTATTTTTTTCCTCATGTTTATATTTCTTTGACAATTTAATTTTTTTTGCTTCACGAGATTCGCTTTCGCTCTCGGATGATTCACCGAAAAGCGCTTTTATTTTACGTTTTGAAGGTATTTTATCTTTTTCGTGTGACTTTGAATCAGGTTGGTTTTTACTTTTATCTTTATGTTTATCACTGCTTTTCTTTTTGGTTTCGCTTTCTTTTTTAATTGGTGTTTCATCTTTATTTTCTTTTATACCTTTCAATGTTATATTTATAACGAAGGTCTTAACATTTTCCGCTTCGTCTTTATTACGTGTGCTTTTAATATCTTCATCATAATTTATTTTTAACGTCGTGTCATTAGCTTTGTCGTTGCTTTCGCATGCTTCACTTTTGACGGTTTCGTTATTTTCGTCGATAACTAGATCATCGTTATCGCTCTCGTCCGTAGTTCTTGTAGGAGTGGTGTGTGAAGCTTTTTTAAAAAAATTGCCAAGTTTTGTTTGAGTTAAAGGGTCCCTTTTAAACGAGTTTGCTTTTCTTTTTGTTTCTTTGTCTGCTTTTGACAGTTTTTGTGATTTAGTTGTATTGTCGTCCATATTTTCTAAAACGTTAAAATATGTTCTAAATAATGAGACAGATATTATATTTTATATATAATATATTTATTTATAACGGTTTTAATTTGAGAGCTTTGTTTAAATATCACACACGGATGAGCAATTAATATTATTCTCATCATAGTGTGTGTCATCATCATCATCTTGCTCTTATCCCAATTACTTGGGGTCGACACAATATATCATCTGTTTTGACATATTGCAAAAAGTTTCGGCAATGACTTTTATGACCGGCCGCCTGCCTGACGTCAACCCTCCTTGGGAATGTAATCGTTGACCCAAATGGTACCAGATGGAGTTGGTCCGGGTCAATCTAGGGCTCTTAGACGACTAAGAGCCCTACGACGAGCCTAAAAGACGACTTTTACGACACCCACGAGCAAAGCAAGGGTTAGTAGTATTCGAAGCCGCTACCACACAGCACCATAGTGTGTGTATTGGTAATTAATAAAGAGTATCAAAAGATAGCGATACCCAGAATTGTACGATCTTTCGACGCTATTTGAGTATTCAATAATCAACCACTGAAACCATTGATGATACAAGCTTACGCTTGCGTTATGATTCATCATTTCACTACGTGAACGAAATTATATTAAATAATATTTTTTTATTATTAAGTGAGGAGTGTAAAGGGGACTATTGGTTTTTTTATACAAAACCCCAATTTAAATATCTGAATGTATCTAAATTATAAACATTGGTTCATACTTCTGGCTACTTCTATTGCCTATTCTATAGTCCATAAAATATAGGTTGATCTCTGTGACAGTTGTCCCTATTGCTGTCACACTTACGATAAAATCCGTAGTTTTTTATCGATAAAACTCTTTATTTTTATAATTGTGATTTTCTATTAAGTATAATTAAAATACAATAAATGAAAATCTTTTTGAATTTATTTCAAACAAAAAGTGTTTTTGACCGTTTTAATTATTCAAAAGGAGTACAATCAAAGTCTAGGTCACTATTATCGTCATCACTGGAGCGTTCCTCCTAGAACATTTATCATTTTTTGCCAAATAGGGATAGTCGTTACATCAATCAATTAATTACGACTGTTTTATAAATAAATACGTCGAGTTTATTGACGATAATGCGTACATAATATTATCATCTACTCTGAGACGAAAAGTATTTTTTTAATGTATAATTAATTCAATTTATGTATTTTATAATATAACTGTCTGTTTTAATTGTAAAAAATATGTTGAAAGTTTTATATAGGTACCGTATTGACTTTATTTCTTTTATGAATCATTTAATAACGATCGCTTATTGATTTACGTATATCGACTGTCCCATATCTTTTTTGTTTTCAGTCCAGCATGGCCTTGTACGTGCGTTAGCGTCGTTTGTGTATAAAATGTTTACTAGGTATTTCAGTACTTACGAGGTACATTTTAGGCATGAATATTAATATTTTTATATTTACAATATATTGCAATTCAGTTGCAATAAAACTGGCACGAAATGAATGAAAAAATATTTGATACAAAATGCAATTGTAAACATGTCGCTCGTTCAAACTTACTTCGTTGGTTTCATTGACATCTGTCACAGAGATCAAGCTATATTTTATGGACTATAGTAATAATTTGTCACCTTTAGTACTCTTACGACTTGATAAATTGCTGAATGAGAGATATTTCTAGAATATTATGTAGGAACATACCTAATTGTGATGCTGTATTAAACGTGTTAGATTTTTTTGGTTCAAACACGTTGAGCTGTGGATAAATATCTTTACATGTTTTTATTTCTGATATCTGAAAATAAATGGTTAGCATAAATTATAATTTACATTATATAATAATAATGTGCCTAAAACAGCCAATTTTACTTACTAATTTAGACATTGCTCTTCTATATAAACTAATAACAGTACTACTAGAAAAGGCTTCATATTCTAATTCCACAGCACATTGTTCCAGTTCGTTCCTGGAAAATGTTCTGTCAAAACAGTCTGTTTCTTTCACGCCGTGGTAGTTGCTACTCAAAGCATCAGTAAGGAGTGTGAGATAACCTTCGCGACCCGATACTGTTAGCCCATTCACCTGTAAGTAATAAAGACATTAATATTATGGCCGGCTAGGATATGACGTGGGCGACTCAATGCCAAATGTAAATAGATTTCTTTCCATATATAATCAGTCGACTCTCGATAATTACACATTAATTTAAATGTCTCGAGAATTTGTATTTATTTCCCGCTACTTTAAAAAATATTTGAAATTCAATAAAATTAATATTAATTGCTCCCCTCGATAATTTGAAAGTTGTAGAAACAACGTCACGCCTTGTTCAACAACATGCAAGAATTTGAAGTCCCCATTCTCTATACTTCGAAGAGTTATCATTCACAAATCTTTAGTTACATGTACAGACCTGTCGATTGTTAATATAAACGAGATGTGAATGTGTTAGCAGTTTGAGTGAGTAATGATCCAGTGAAGTCACTCACTCAACAGAAAATTAAGTAAGTACTTCTTTTATAAATGAAGATTTATGAATAATTTATATAATAAGCATTTTAAATAAAACTACGGATTTTATCGCGTTTGTATTTGATTTTTGATTACCCGACGTTTCGAACACTTTGCAGCGTTCATGGTCACGGGCGGACTTAGATATCTCACGTCCAACAAGTCATCGTTACTGCAGAAAATGTATAATTATCTACCCAATATAGAAATTAGTTATTAAATATTGACCCATATTTTGATACAAATTTATTGCCAGTGTAAGTAGGAAATGATTCTATATGAAAAAATTATATTGTTTATGGTTAGTAATTATAATTACTAGTACCACATTCTCAGAAAATCAACTTGCTTCATACTTGGAGCCATTTAGTTTATCTTTAGTTACACATCCTTATCTTATCCCTGCAAGAAATAAATAAAGGGAAAACCTCTTAAAATTCGTTTAAAAAATAAGCTTGGCCTCAAATACATCTAAGTGAAATCTTTGAAAATTTTTTTCGTCCCTTGAGTTCTAAATTATCAAGAGTATACTGTATATCATAACTATATCTGAAAGTATTTTTTATCGAGTTTTAACTACTTAAATACATTATATTAAACGCCGACCGCCTCATTTCGCATATAAATATGAAATTAAAAACTTGATATACCTTAGTACTTGTGCTTTCAGCGGCTTTACATTTCGAATACTTAGCAGATTCTGCATCATTGTTCGCCTTCTTATCGTCAGACTGTTTCTTCCTGTTAGCAAATTCCTTTAAAATAAGGGATTTTGTTTCTTGTGCGATACGACGACGGCTGTTTTCGCCGTCTGATTCATCGCTATCTCCGTCTGCACCATAGTATGACTCCACTTCCCTGTGAAGTGTAAATGTATATTAGTTTACTATTTCACTAGACCTGTTTTTAAATCATTTTTGGATTTTTACGCGAAAACAACTTCGTATATTATTAAGTATTTCTTCATAATTGACTAAATTTCGAAATCTGAACATGACTAACATAAGACAAAAATAACTATGCGTTATTTTCGTATGGTGACTTAATTCTAATTTTTATTTCTAGAGTTTGGAGACGGAGTAAGAATACAATTCACCATCCCCCTCGTTTTTTTTATAGCCAACGGTGGCAAACGAGCAAGCAGCACACCTGATGGTAAGTGATACTGCCGCACTTGGACCTTTGCAATACCAGGGGCACAGCCAGGCCGTTGCCTACCGTGAAGAAAATACTCTTCTTAAACCTCGTTTAAAGAAGGACATAAAATCGAACTCGACATAAGTTTTTAGTAGTGGTAGGACTACGCTGTCGACAGTTATCTGTCTACAGCCGCGGGCCGGTCCGTCCGGGGTAGTACCAGGCTCTCGCAGAAGATCGACGTCTGAGTAGTAGCATTTTGTTACTGCGCTTCGTTCGGTGAGCGAGTGAGCCGGAAGCCCAACTTTCTGAGGGTGTTCGCGTGTGGAGAGTTTTGGTGGTGCCTTTGGTATCACCGAGCCTCAATGCACGCATTCACACTCCCTTCATTCTCTTCGCGGTAGGCAGCGGTCTTGTAAAGGTCCATGAGCGGCAGCAACACTTACCATCAGGTGTACTGTTTGCTCGTTTGCCACTGCTTGCAATAAAAAAAAAATCCTAAACCAATGCGTCTGACCAGTGCAGCCTAATAGGTCAATGTTCCTCCCATTGTTGAGGTGGTCCAAGCCCAACAGTGGGATTTATGTGGGCTGAGATGATGATGAGCGGTTTAGAGAAAACTTAATATCCAATATATGTGCGAGGTCGTCACATACGAGTAAATATTTGAATGATAGTTTCCTCGTTTGGGAATATTAAAAAAAATACAAAACCTAAAAAGAAAAGAAATATGATGCAAGTACTTATATTTCCAAAAATCAGTATGAACATTAACAACCTTATTATCATTATAGCGTATATATGATGTTTATTGATTTTAAGGATAAAACAAAATTCGTTAGAAAATTATAATGAAAACTATGGCATTTCTAAAAAGGAAAAATATATACCTCATTATTTTTGATATTATTATATAATAGTTAATACGAACATTTAGCGTCTTTAAAAATAAAAAATACTGATACCTAGCAGTGAGGCGTATATGAGCCGAGATCATGATGATATATGTATAGAGAGTTAGAAACAAAACAAACTATATATAGCGATAGAAATGAAATTTAAAAATATGATATAACCTCTTCTGTCCGATGCGACCACCACCATACAAGTCTGACGAATCTTGCGTTACGACAATGCCGCCGGATCGCAATTGTGCAGAGCTAGCACGTCGTTGATGCTGATCCAGAGCTCGCCTCACGTTGCGTTCGTCCGCGCATACATCACACCTATCGATGCATCTGGGAGCCTCCTCGCCGAAATATTCCGCAAAAGTTTTGTGCCGGCACCTATCACATACATCATCAAATCATTTTAATTACTACTATTAGGTCATATAATACTACGTTGACCATATGTTAGGTGGAATCAGCCCAATATTTGTCAAGAATCTCCCTTAAGAAGTAGGGATGATTTATAATCTAAAATGCATAGCATTTCGAAAAGAAGCGAATTCTATACGACTTGTTTTATTTAGAACTCAAAACTTTGCACTTGGAATGTAAATCTATCAAATATATAACAGTCATACTATTTCGTTTTTTCAGAGAACTTAATATGAAGCTAACGTTATTTTAAAATTAAAATTATACAAAAGAAAAATAAAAGTTGTTAAAGAAGATGAAGAAAAGGAAGTCCAGTTATCTAGAATATTGGTAGTTTTCTATGGTGTAATGTTCAACTTAATTGGGGAGAATGGGCTAGATGGACTAATGCTTCATATAACATTGTTAAACATTTATTTACCAGCTTCATTAAAAAAATATTCGTAGAATACCCGGCGATATATATTGCACAGCATCCGTTAAAAAGACAGTCAAATAATTTCGGTTTCGTAATTAAAATATATATGTATATATATATATATATATATATATATTATTTATACTTTCTCGCCCTTGTACAACCACTGGTAAATGATACACAGGTGGTGTGCGACAGAGGCAATGTTCGACAAAGTCAAAATCAGCCGATTGCCTCATTCCAAAGATAGATGTGCAATATTTATTGCCAGGTACACAACAATTGTAGACAACTAAAACTTATATGACATTAAGAGTAAATGTCAGTAGGCTGATGGTTGGGTGGATGACATATTTATTTTATTACACAAAAACGGAAATGTAAGCAAATATTTAGTCATATCTACGTACATCTTTGTGTAACTTACTTAACCTCTTCACAGTATCTAACCATTATTTCAAAGCTCTTGTAAGCAACTTTAACGCGATTCTTTTGTTCAGGCGTTTTAGCGCGTCCCTTATCTGTTTTGAGCAAAAAGTCTACCGCATTGCGTTCGCTGCAACAGTAATATATTCGACAAAATGCTTGCTTGCCATCGCGACCCGCTCTGCCTGATTCCTGTAAGTAATAAACGTGTTACCACTATCGTCTCGGTTCTTTTCATATCAGTGTATTTGTAGTTTATCTGTCACTTCATTTGTATTCCTATTTAAAGGGCACAGATAACGTAGGAAAATACTATCTATACTACAATTTGCCGGATTCAATTACGTTAATCACTGCTATGCAATCATTCAAATCTAAAACCAGTAGTTATATAAGAATTATACATATTTCCTAATCGGTACAAGTTTCACACACAACACTCTATGCCAAATAGTATGATTTGTGCGAGATAATGGGCAATGTTTCCTTTTCTCCACATTGATGGTATTATACACGGTGACATTTTTATCGTCTTACAAAAATAAAACAAAGTATTCGACCCAAGAAACATATCTAACATATTTAAATGTTCAATAGTGGTAGTCATAAAAAAATAATAAAATAAAACAAATTAATATTTTGTAACAGCCCGTTTATCATGTTTACATTTTAAACAAAAGAAATCATGCGGAATTTCATTAGCCAATCATAGCTACGAAGTCCACGTAGACGGCTTTTACAAAGCGTACCTAATTCCTACGCTAGGTATCCTTTGTGACGCTCGATTCGCCGCCAATTGTTTTAGTAGCCGCACGGGTGCGCAAGGGAGAGGTCAAGCGTATGAACTTACAATTTCCTACCAAGTAATTAGGTACCTATTTCGCGACATCGTTGTGTGTTTGTGTGTGTGTTGTTACAAAATGTCTAATAGACATTATCAATACTCGAATATCGAGTAGGTGCGTACAAATGGTGCGTCTGTATGGGATAACTGGCGGCAATTTAAAGAGAAGCGAGAAGACTACGTAGCTACCGCGAATATGCAGATGCTTCGCAACCCGACTGTTGTAATTAACGCATAGGTGCCGAGGCTCTAAGTGGTTTTGACATCGCCTGATTGATTACGGTCAGTTCTACACTCCGACAGACGCACAGAGTCGATGCCACCCTCATTATTCGCTTGAACTCGCAGAGAACATTCTCGAATACTTAGAGCTGCATCCCCGAAGAAGTACGAGAATGTCTGCAAGACATTTCGGGGTTAGCGAGTTTTATGTATGGAAAGTGTTAATTACGGAAAGTTTACATCTTTTTCACTATCATAATGCTCAGGCGTTATACGGGGCAAACCCAAGAGCACGCATGTCTCTGTTTCGATGGTTAATTGAACATCCGCAACATTAATATCCATAATGAACACTGGTGGACTAGGAACCATCCCCATTTGATCAGAAAGTATTAAATAAGATTTGAGAGAGGTGGCCAACCTCGCAGCGCGGACTTAACATCATTAGATCTTTTTTATGGTTGCTAATAAAAAGACTTGTTTATACCGAAGAGGCTCGCAATCGAGACCAATTAAAAGAACAAATTATTTCAGCTTTCAATGTGATAGGAAGTGACAAAGTGGCACTAAATAAATTAAGACGTAACCTCCAAAAACGTGGACGTTTATGCATAGACAAAAAAGGGTGAGTAATTTGAACCAAGTAATTTCCGTGTGGTGACGGAGTAAGAATACAATTCACCACTCCCTATCTTGCCCGTGGATGTCGTAAAAGACGACTATGGGATATAATATGCACATAACATCTGTGCAAGAGAAGGAAAATTCGAAATTAATCCCTATACCAACATGTCTGACCAGTATGGTATAGTGGGTCAAATTACCTCCTATTGTGTAGGAGGCCCGAGCCCAGCAGTGGGACGTATGTAGGCTGCGATGAATTTGAACAGTTATTTAAATATCGATAGAACGATGTTCTTGTATACCTATTCTTCTTACTTTATTCGCAATTACAGTGTAAACTCTTTATAACGTCACTCGATTTAACGACAAACTCTTTAAAACATCGAAATAACTTGATTTTGGTTGGTTTGTCATATAAACCATACAATGATACACTCTATATAACATCACGTTCACTCGAAATAACGACGACAACACGGCATTATTGAGCAGTACTTTCTTAATTGCCAAAATTAGAAGAACTGCAGCTGTGTACGTTCTTTGTTTTGTTATTTTATTATCGTTTTTTTTATGGGTGGGCTATGGTAAGCGCACGCGCGCGGGGTCCAGTCCGTCCGAGGCGATGAAAGGACGGCGCGCGGGCCCATAACCCACCCGTACCCACGTCACCTCGTTGTTGGGCTGACCACCGAAGCAGATGTGACTTGTCGTCAGTGGTCGACCTGACGGAATACCCTTTCGGGTAACCTTACCTCTCGACGTCCTGGGACGTCGGTCGCCGTCGCCCGGTTAGCCTCCCTGCGGGTGACGGACAATTCCCCGGTCCGATCACCCGCGGCCTCGGCTAGGGCGGCATTAGGCGCAGACACTCGCGCCTGCGCCGCTCGAGTCGCCGGCGGCGGAACGTGTCGCCGAATAGGAGCTCTACTCGCACACGATCCGCCGCCTCCTTCCGTGAGATTACGGCCTCACAGAAGACGGCGACCGCGTCCCAGTTACTGACGCTGACGAGCATCTCCCTGGCAATGGTTGGCAGCGCCAGGTCGGCACCGATAATCGCGACGAGTTCACGGCGCTCCTCCTCCCATGCAGCACACTCCTCGAGCGTGTGCTGCGCCGTGTCCTCGTCGTAACTGCAGTGGTGGCAGGACGGTGTGCTCTCCCTCCTGACAATCTTGTGCAGGTACTTCCCAAATACCCATGCCCTGTCAGCACCTGCACCAGTCGGAAGGAAAGCACTCCGTGCGTCCGCTCCAACCACTCCATCAGCACCGGCCGGAGGGCCTCGACAGTCCTGACACCGTACCGAGGACTCTCCAGCCGGACTGCCCAACGGGCAATGACTTCTCGGCGGGCGTCAACCCGCCAGGCGGTGATCTCTTTGATGGAGACCATACCGCCGCGGGCGCGCGTCTCCGACACCCGCCGATAAATGTCGGCGAGCATCTTCGCCTCCAGGTCCCACGGGGAACTTCCGGCCAGGTGTTATTTTATTATCTAGCACGTATTTACCTCAATTGACCTACGAAACATTGTCAAAAATTCTCTTTTGTTTTTTGTGTGATAAACTGGCACATGTTTACTTCGGCCCTTCGGCCACTGGGCTGTCGTTAGGTTGTTAAACGTTATCTTAATCATAGTTGTTATTACGTTTGTAAAATTTGCACTATATTAGTAAATAAATATTAGAATAGTAAAATAATAACATTTTTTTTTCACTCCAATTAACGACAACTCCCTATAACGTCAAAAATTCACAGTTCCTTGAGTGTCGCTATATAGAGTTTACACTGTATTTATAAATAGTGTAAATAGCTGATTCCATTTTTTTTTTCAAAATACACCTGAACCAATTTACTAAATTGTAATTTAGTAAATTGGTTCAGGTGTTAATGTAAAGTGATAATGTAAAATAAAATCATAATGTAAAATGTTAGTGAGATAATAAGATATCTATATCTTATTATCTCACTAACACTTTACATTATTGTTTCTGACGGTCCTAAGTGCGTAGAAAGTATTAAGCAAAAAATTGGACTCCGTACTTACTGAATACGTAGTGGTATTTCTGAAAAGGACGTAGGTAGATTATGGAACAATTTTACGAGTTGACAATCGAACTTTTTCTAAGGTTTAATATGAATGATCGACGCGGGCGGCGCGGTAACGTGGTCGCCGCGTTAAAGTACCTACATAGTAAACCAGCTGTCCTATGCGCTCGCTACATGCTATTTCCTTACTATTTTAATTAGTAATTATTTATAATCAATTTTATTAAAAATATTCTAGTAAATATTTTTTTTTAACCTTCTAATTGTACGAATGTATAGTAGATACTGGATACTTTAATTGACCTGCTTTTGTAAGACGACATAAATGTCACTGTGTATATATGCACAATCGAATGAGCTCTAGCATAATCTAATAATTCTGAAATATTTTATCTACGGCATCTCACTTGATAATAGGCAGCAACATTTTGTGCAATACCCCAGTGAGCAACTGCACGTACGCTGGCCTTGTCCACACCCATGCCGAACGAGACTGTTGCACACACGCATGGGCATTCGCCGCGGGACCATTTCTCCTGCACTGAGATTCGATCTGCCGTCTTTAAACCTGAAAAATAATAATCATTTATCAATTCTCTTGCCATTTCACTAAAAGCTACCAATCATTTCATGATATGATATTTAAAAATATAGTTTTGACAAAATAAAAGCCGACTTCAACTGGAGCAAATTGGAATGAGACCACACGAGAAGCACTAGCTTTCAAATAAAAAAGAATTATCAAAATCGGTTCATCCAGTTGAAAGTTCTGAGGTAACAAACAAAAAAAACAGTTGAATTGAGTACCTCCTCTTTTTTGAAGTCGGTTAAAATTTGTTGATAAATTAGTGCAAAGCTGAAGAGATTTTTTGTTTGAATATGTAATCTCGAGCACAACCACACTTATTTCAAAAAATACCTTATCATATTGGAAACAGATTTGTGGTAGTGACTACACATACTAACAGTAACAAACTTTACATTGGTTGGGGTTGTTGTAAAAAACGAATAAAAGCTTTACATCGACCTGAGCCAAGTCCATGATGATGCCGCCTGGTCAACAATTACATTGCTTTTTTTTAGATAAGGCCCTGCACTAAGGAAATAATCCTTGTTCTGAGAGGGGCTTTACAAACATATAATTAACAGACACAAAATACATCCAGACTCAGAACAACAATTTGTGGATCGTATAAAGTGATTAAGTACGATTCGAACCCATGACACTAGTGGCACAGTAGGTCGGTATCGTAACCACTACACCATCTGTGCAGTCAGTCATATCCAAATAGGGTTGAGGTCAGGCAGCAGCCAGTCATAAAACAATAGTGGCAACATTTGCAATATGTATGAAGGAGGAAGAGTAAATATTGTGTTGACTTTAAGTAATTAATATACAGGGGTATCAGGTTATGGGGCAACTGTTTAAATATGTTGTAGTTTAATGGTCCTAGATCGTATTTAGAATGTATACTACACAAAAAAACAATAAAACATAAAAGTTATAGTGATTACAAAAATCTGTGTCTAAGTCTGTGCCTTAAATGTTATGCATTATGTAGGCACGTACAGACAGGATACATGTAGCCATGTAAAGCTTCGACAGTATAAATAGGTATTATTTGCGCAAACGCTTCAATGGTACATAGGTATAAAGGCGACTCGTCAACGGTCATCGGCCGATCAGCTGATTTAAAGCGAAATTTGTCTTATGCGAATATAATCATTGATTTATTCAATTTCTAATGAACATTTAACAAAGTACGAATATGTTTCAGATTAAGTATCATTGTATAAATGTATACAGTACATTTCAATCAGATTTACACGATAAAGTGATGACAAAATTGAAAACTTTACATGTCTCTAATTCATTAACTAATCAATATTTTTGTTACAAATTTTTTTCATGTATTCATCCCACCATTACCTAGCTCCCGTTTATCCAGTTGCTCCATAGCCTGATACACCCTTATAAGAGTAGGATGTTGATGATCTATTAGAAATAGCGTTTTTATCAAAATGGGTTTGTATAGTCACCTGTCAGCATAAAATATGCTATATTAGTAAAAATTTCAATAACACTGAGGTATAGTGGATCAAACATTCACAAAAAAATAATTGCAATGAAATATTAACTTATTTAAGCCAAGCAAGCACAGTTAGCTTAAGATATAAGTCAGAACATGCCTCCATGATATGCAGATGATGGCAGCCCTCTCTTAGTTAACATGTTGGCTAAATTTTCAGTAGCTTCTCTTGTACGGCAGTAAACAATAACAGCATTTTTATCTTTCTGAAATATTAAAGAAACTTGTTCTTGGAAATAATGTGAAAAAAATTGCAAAAATAAATACAATAATGAAAAATCACATCTTACAGATTTCGCGTGCTCATCTTCACTTAAACTCTTTTTTAGAAATTCTAATAAATGCCCAACTTCATCATCTATGCAATTTTGATACACTACATCATAGAATAAATTTCTTCTAAAACTTGGTGTTTTATACTGAGCCACGGGTACCAATAATTTCAAGTTTAACAAAATATCTTTTGCTACTTCTGCACTGGCTGTTGCTGTTAAGGCAACCCATGGAACACTTTTGTATTGTTCTCTTAAATTACCCAGTTTTAAATAATCCGGCCGAAAATCATGACCCCATTCACTGACACAGTGAGCTTCATCAACAACTATATATGAAACTTTTTTGTATTTGACTAGATGTTCCATGAGAGATTTAAAAGTACCAGTAGCTGCTTGCTCTGGTGTAACATACAAGAACTTAGTATTTGGCCTCATGCTTCTTAGATCATTCAATACCCTTTCTCTGTCTTTTGTGGTCATTTTAGAATTTATAGATTCTGCTGTGATTTTAATTTTGGTAAGATGATCAATCTGATCCTTAATGAGAGCTAAGAGTGGAGAAAATACAATCGCCAATTTGTTGTCCTGTAACATGGCTGGTAACTGGAAACATAGTGACTTCCCAGAGCCAGTAGGCATTGATACATATACATCATGCACACCTGCAAAAAAATTAGTTTATTTAAATTTTGGATATAACATGTATGTACTTATAATAGGTATGTTATGTTCATCATTTCATTTCAGCTCATATACGTCCCACTCCTTAATAGGAGGGCTATTGATCTACTATACCACCCTGGTCGGACAGGTTGGTATAGGGTTTTATTTCTAGTTTTTCTTCTATAGCATAGATGTAATACACATATTATATCTCTTAGTTGGCTTTTACGACATCCACGGGTAGGAAAGAGAGTAGTGAATTGTACTCTTACTCTGTCACCACATGGAAATTACTAATAAAATTAAATCTGTGAAATTTGTTTTATTTCAAATGTGTAATAAGCTTTTGTATAAGCATCAGAAATCATTGTACACTTTATACCTCAAAATCTACAATATTCTGGGATACAATCTACAATACTAGAACTAGAAGACACATTGTTATATTAAGGATTGATACATCTGTATATCTGATTACATACCTACATCTGTATATAAAATTTGTGGGTTTGGCGTATTTGTCTGACAAATTACAGGTCTTGATACATTCTTCTGTTGCATTATTTATCATTTCCAGATATAAAACATATTGTAATGTTAGATTTTCATATTGCCATTGCTCAATAACTAAAACATTATAACAAGGACGTTGGTCCTTGTTATAATGTTTTAGCATAACATTTTAGGGTCAAATAAAGACATTATAAAGACTGAATAATATTTTGTTTTGGAAATGTTTTGACGTTAGAGTTAAATAAAAAAGGTGAATTTAAACCTGCGCGCCATCGGTGATTTCGACGACCTAAGTACTATTAGTAAATGGAAAATGCACAATGACATATACATTTCGATGTTTATTATTATTTTGTATATACTTGTATTATATTCTACATATAATATAACTTAATATCAGCAGTAAGTACCTCTTGCTATTGCTCTAGTAGCGCGTTCTTGAAGTTCACTTTTGAATTTTCTATGTCCAAAACATTGCAATAATTTATCTGATACACTATCCATAATGGAGTTTTCAGATACACCTACACGTTGATCGACTTAGGGCACATATATTGAAAATACTTTAAACCATGTTGGATTTAGTGACATATTTAATTAAAATATAATAATTTTATATATAAATATTAAAACAACCTCAAACTATTTTCATTTTTAAGACCACAGAGCAAGTTAACTACTACGTATTCTACGTAATAACTTAGTCTAGGGATGAATGATTGAATGCATCGATGTTTATCACAGACTAAGTACTGTCAATGTTTATGAAAAAGACATCAAAATTTTATCATCGGTATGCAGATGTTTTATTTAGCATCAGCTTTAACTGTGTAGTAACCACTATTTTTCTGTCGCATTTGTTTACAGACTAGCAATCAGCACATATCGATAAGTGGTAAGTAGTAGGGACACGAAAAAAATATAGATACTTTTAGGTATCGAGTGCTTTCCTTTCGATACCGATACTTTTGTACTCGATATTTTGCATTCGATACTTTTACTCAATAAGTACTTTTTGGCAGGTATCGTATCGAATAAATTTTAGAAATTATCCTTGTTAAACTTGACCTTACGGCTCACGTTTATGGTATCCGTTCACAGATGGCCACATTCCTAAAAAAAAGTTCATCGCGGCATGGATTCTAGGAAAAGTACTCAGTACTTTTCTACTACTTTACAGACACTTTATGCTATATGTATGATACTTTTTCTTCGATACTACTCATGAGTACAGTATCGATACTTTCTTTTCAATATTGTGTCCCTAGTAACTAATACTTGTGCACCTCTGCGATCCCAGCCAGGAGCACAACTTAATTACCTACTGTGAGACGCGATTTGGAACCTCGGTTTTCTCGTTCAGTGAACTCGAACAAAGTGCAATAGCAAATTGCTACTATTTATACGTCGATTATTGCCGACAGTAATATTACCCCGGGCGAAGTAGCCATTCATGGTTGCAGGCTGAAAACGGTCAGCAGCGTGTCTATACCTCTTCCCTCAGACAACATTGTGAACAAACTACTTGAAATTGATATAAAGAAACTAAAATATTTTTACGATGAAGAAAACTACATACCTATGTTATATAGCACTTGGTTGTTTGGATTGTTATTATTATTGTTACCAAAAGGTTTTACTTTTTAAACACGCGTAGTAGAAAGGATATAGCATTAGATGTCGCTAGTAACTAATATGGCAAATTCCAATACATAACTCGATTCTTTGATGACAATTTCAGTCTCAAGACCAGTGGTATCGAACCGACCGATTTTTCAGTATTTCTACCGATATGAGCCGTGCTCTACCGATATACCGAAACGCAACGATTTTTAAACGATTTCCGAGAATACATTGAAAATCGCTCGATTTTCTACCGATTTGGCAATTTAACACTTTTAAATTGACAACCTTTTCATTTATGTTTAATAAATAATAAATATCTATGATTTAACGGGCTTAAAAACGTTGCGGTGAGTCCCCAAATGGTAGTGATGAACATAAAAAAATCGATGATTTTTCCATTTAATGCATCGGATAGCAGCATCGATGTAATATCGATATATCAAAAAGTATATCGATATCGTCTACACATTGAATGTTTTTCTGTAAGTTAGATAAGTATATGGTTCAGATATATTTAGCCCTTTTTTTGGGGTTGGGTTACGGTTAGCGCGTTCCTCGCACCACTCCGTCCGGGGCGACAGAGGGGTATAAGCACGCACTCCCGTAAGCCACCCGTGACACGTCGCCTTCGTCATTGGATCGACCACCGGAGCAGGGTGACTGGACGTCAGTGGTCGGTCCGACAAATATATTTAGCCCTGTAAGATAATATATAATAAAAAAATATAATAATTTAACGTAAAAATAAATAAAGGAATTAGATTCTATATTGTTTTTGTTATTTATCGATTTTTAGTACAAATATACCGATTTTTGAGGGCGTCTCTACCGATTTCACACTTTGACTTTCGAGAACACTGCTCAAGACAGCTCTCTTTTATTTTTGTTTATACGAGTTCAACTTCAATGTAACAGTTCTAGCATAAAATAACGACAATAAAATTTTTATTTCTTCTCTGAACTGTAAAATAAAAATTATATGTATTAGACGGGGAAATATAAATCTGTTATTCACTACAGCACGTGTAAAAAGTGAGATTTCACCCACATTAGATATGTACTTCCAATTCCAATTCACCTTTTTTGCAATTTTGCTCATATTTCACAAGTGGTTGGTACAAACTGAAATTAACGTCAAGTAGAACTGCCAGCAATTTTTAGTAGGTAAGTAGGAGTCTGTAGGTATCCTACCTGTTAACAGATGCAACACATTGATTCAAAACAACAATGTTTTGATTGTGCAAATCATTCTTGAAACCGCTACAGCTTTATATCTATACATAAAACTAATTACCTACATCTTTGGCTTCACTCCATATAAGTATCCTCCTTGCCTCTTCCATAATCGAAGAGACCGCCTCTTGAGATTCCACCACTTGAACACCAATAATATACGGAGAATACACTTGGTAAACAATTACGTTTACCTACAGCATTTAATTCACGGCTCAGTCCAGCTCAGTCACCTAACCTCTGTTACGTTTTAAATTTTTAGTTTAGCTAGGCTTATTCTCTCTGAAAGAGCATGCGAACATTTTATAACTTAGCAGGCAAGTAGTAGGGCTGTATGCGTAGATTTTGAGATTAAAAAATAAATAAACAAACACTTCGTATACATTTATCTACCATTATGTATATATACACTTCAAATATATTTACACTTGCCGTGTGGTGACGGAGTAGTAATACAATTCAATCCTACTCTACCTTGGGTGTCATAAAATACCTAAGGATTATAATCACTTAGGATTTAATATGCTTATAACATCTATGCAACAGAAGGAAATCTCGAAATAAATCCCGAAACCAACTCGTTTCTCCGGCGTGGTAAAGTAACTGAAATTCCCACTTATTACGGAGGAGACTTGAGACTAATAGTGAGACGTATGAGTCGATGATACATTTCTATAATGATATCGTCACTAGTACTGAATTAGCAAAAATTAGACTATGAAATGATTCACCGTGAATCACGTTTGGGCTGCTACTAGGTACATATATCAGAAAAATAATTTGTAACCCTATACCGATACTTTTGTGCAGCACAGATGACTACATGCAGACCCGCCGCTAGCTGTTTCATCGCCCGCGTGCAATACCGAATATGCCGCCTTTTTCCGGTACCCGAGCGAGTATCCTCTCGGGTACCCTTCCTTTCCAACGCCCCTCCCGGGACGTCGGTCGCCCTCGTACGATCAGCCTCTCTGCGGGTGACAGACTAATCCCCGATCCAGTCACCCGCGGCCTCGGCTGGGGCGGCATCAGGTGCAGGTACTCGCGCACAGTGCGCCGCCCGAGTCGCCGGCGGCAGACTGTGTCCCCGTAGCGATGTTCGGCACCGGTGATTAAGGCGAGTTCATGGTCCCCAGTGCCTCGATCCGCCTGACAATCTCTTCGGTGCTGAGAGCTGTCAGGCATGCCGCCTCTTCTAGTGTCCTATAACGAGCGTGTCGTCGCCGTAGTATCGCCGTATGTAGTATGGGTGTCTGCACAACGTCCCCTGTTCGGTCCACGTAGAGGACGCTCCGCCGGTGACTGCCTTCATGACCATGGTCCTTATGCACAGCAAGGCCGCGATCATCTAACATCCCTTTCTGAAATCGAACTGGGCGTCCGACAAATCGGGACCACTGACCCTGCGTAAGTGCTGGCTCCTGAAAGACGTTTGGCTGTGTTAACGCCAAACGATCCATTTCTTTTCCATGCGATGTTATTTCTTATACTTAAGGTAGGGTGGATATTATGACATGAATTACGTGATGAGTCGCTCGATTTGCCGCCCCCCTGGACGTGACGCCCGCATGCGGTGTACGCGTTGCACGCCCGCTTACGGCGGGCCTGACTACATGAGGAAAATTTAATTTGCCAAGTTCACATAAGTATGATAAGTAGTAACGAGATAGTAGTTATTTTTATAAACTTGTTTTCTAAATGTACATAAATACGTTAATAAAAATTAATAAAACTTAATGCCGTACACACAACAGTAGTAGTATTGGAAGTCAGCGGACTTTCTTAATTCGCTGGTAATTGAAGAAGAAATATGAGTATTTTGTCACTGGACGGCATTAGCAAAATTTCTTTTCTATGCTTACGAAAATACATTACCTATTAACGCCGCATATATTTCCAGAAGGGGGATGAAAACTTTCAATTAGTATCACCATCACCTCATATATATCCCACTGCTGGGCTTGGGCTGCCTCCATAATAGGTTAGAAATTAACCTAGTATATCACGCCGGTCAGACGGGTTGGCATAGGGTTGTATGTCGACTTTTCGTTCTGTTGCATAGATTTTATGCATATTTAATCACTTAGTCGCCTTTTACGACACCTACGGGCACCCCCTCTGTAGTGTATATATTCTTACTCTTTGATCACACAGCGTCTCATTTAGTAGAGGGGACAATGATTTGAAACAATATAAAATTTAATGATCTTCACAGTCTAGTACACTACTAGATGAGATGATTTGCGATAGGTATAGTAAAAAACCATAAACATAGCTTGCTATACTTTACTAAGCTATAGCTACTTTGATTTAAAAAGTTTTCAGCTTAAAAATCCCACTAACCCGAAGCAAAATCAGGGATTGAAATGGTGAGGGTTGCTAATTAATCAATGTGTGTTTTAAATAAAACTACTTTACGGATTTTATCGCATATCGTCATCGCATATTTGTATTTGATTTTTGATTACCCGACGTTTCGAATACTTTGCAGCGTTCATGGACTGTCCGTCAGTCCGCCCGTGATCATGAATGTGTGATTAATTTAGTTTAATTTTAATAAGGTGTGTCGTGATTTTATCGACCTCTACCAATACCGCCGGAATTTGGTATTTAGATATATGCTTCTTAGATTATGATGGACTAGCACGACAACCAAAGCTGTTCCGTAATATATGTATCTAGATACTACCGTTGATTTCAACCTATAGTGAGTGTAATGGCAATCGTTAATACGACTACTGCTATCTGGACTCTGAAATTCTAATTATAAAAAAGATCTGATAACTTATTTTACAATCAACACATTTCAGTATCTAATTTTAAAGAAAAATTGTATGGTCATGAGTAAATTCACTTTGCCATCGGATGAAAAAAACTTGAATGTCGATTTTTGTAAATGGCTCTTAGATTTAGCTGAATATGAAAAAAATGTAAGTCGCAATATTCATAAATTTAATGCATACAAGAAAGCGGCAACTGTATTGGCATCTCATAATAAGAGAATTGAGTCAGGCGACGAAGCTAAGAAACTTAATGGTATTGGAGAAAAAATCTCGAAGAAAATAGACGAGTTTATACAAACAGGCAAATTGCAGAAGCTTGAGAACATTCACAATGATGAAGACGTAACAGCCATAAACCTACTGTCACACATCTCTGGCGTAGGTCCCGTGAAAGCTGCTGCACTAGTTAAAAGTGGCATAAAAACATTGCAAGAACTAAGGGAAAATGTGGATACATTAAACCATCATCAACGTATTGGTCTGAAGTGAGTATAAAATCTATCTATCAACATATTGGCAACTAATTATCTATACAAATAAAATCGAAGTGTCTGTAAATTTTGTAATGTTAAAATACTGGGCTTTTTCATGCTCACACAGTTATTTGCACGACACATATGTTTAAAATACAGTTTAAAAATTTTCGACTGTCTGTCTGTCTATCTATCTGTTTGTTTGAGGTAATCTTCAAAACGGCTGTACCAATTTGTTCCCAAGTCTTCCGTTTTGCTTCTGTGATGTTGTCTGCCAACATTCCTTAGTCATCTTTTACGACGAAAGGAAGAGGTGGCGAATTGTATATTAACTCCTTTATCTATGTTAGCAATTTGTAAATGGATCGTTAATTAAGGACCTGGAAACCGCATACGTTAAGAAATTTCACTATACATATGTAACAAAAAAAAAACAAAACAAATTTTATGTTTGATTTACCTTATTTGACAGATATTTTGAAGAATTGCAGGAGAGAATTCCTAGAGCTGAAATACAAGAGATTGAAAGCAAACTTAAAGTATTAGTAAACACGATAGATAACAAGTTCTCTATTACTATTTGTGGCAGTTACAGGTAAGCAAGTAAGATAAGATATTGATTATAATGACTTATAATATTAAATACTTTTAAGAAAATATTATTTATACGAATGTAGATAATAACTTTAATGTAATAACCAGCAATATTGTATGTGTACTTACGTTTTTAAAGCAATTATTTTTTAAACACTCACGTCCTCCGGCGACATTAGCAATAATACAATATTAGTGATAAGATTAATTGCATTTCTTATTATCTCTTCAGTTGTCAGATAACGGCACTGCGTAGAGCGATTAACGATCGTTACTATATTTGCCCGATTTGCTAATCACTGGAGCAGTGTTTCTTGTATCCTTTCTCGACCAGGTTACCTTATACATATATTTTTTTTAATATTACAACAATGGCTCTAGAAATTAGAGTCTTCAAAAAAGCTTTGTAGTCGTAAATTATATTACATTACTATATCGTAAATTTGATGAAGAACAGAAACTGCAGCAGCATTTATATTACAGACGTGGTAATAAAGACTCTGGAGATATTGACTGCTTATTAACACACCCCGACATAACACTGACAAGGAAGAAAAATAAAAATGAAAAGTACGCTTTAGAAAAAATCGTAGAAGCATTAGAAGATCTAGTTATTGATACAATTGCCGTAGGGGAAACTAAATTTATGGTAGGTGTTTTTTGACATGGAATAGATTTAAGTAAAGTTGAAATTTAGCGATAAAATTATTGACTGTACGATTTGAACAATTCAGTGATTTTAATCGATCTTTTTCTACTTTTGTCTTTTATCACAAGTTTGATCTCTGCCACTTCTGCTGCTTCTTTAATGTGAAAAGTGTTCCCTGATCTATAATTATGTTTATAACACTGCTGATGATTTGTAAGTTCCGATAGTTGAATTCAGTTTCATCCGTATTTTACGGCAATCAGATTATAATAATAATCTCTTTAACACAAAAAAAAATCTATAGGCATATATTATAATTTATCTCTTGATTTAAATAACATTCGTGTCTCAAAAGCTATTTGCTATTATGATGTATGATGTATGAGTATGTAAGAAAATGTCCGTGTGGTGACGGATTAAGAATATAATTTACCACTCCCTATCTTGCCTGTGGATGTCGTAAAAGACGACTAAGGGATATAATATAATACGCATATAACATCTATTGCAAGAGAAGGAACATTCGAAACAAAACCCTATACCAACCTGTCTGACCAGCAAGGTACATAGTAAGGTCAATTTCCCGTACGTATATGAGCCGAAATGATGGTGAATGATGAAGTTTAAAATTTGTTAGTTTGTTCTCTATTAATCATTTATTCACTCCTAATTTAGATTTCTATTAAAGGGTGTTTGTCGTCTGAAGAAATTATTACCAGCGCGACGGCTGGATATAAGACTAGTACCACACGAACAATTCCATTGCGCCGTTCTATATTTCACTGGTAGTGATGTATTTAACAAGCGTATGAGAGCCCATGCATTAGAAAAAGGATTCATTTTAAATGAATATTCACTGCGACATATCGGTGTTACCGGTAAGTTGTAATTAATATTGTTTATTTGCTAATATTAAAATTGTGTATAATACAAGTTGTTGTATGAAGTGTGATGACGGAGTAAGAAATACAATTAACCACTCCGTAGCCCGTAGGTGTCGTGAAAGCCGACTAAGGTATTAAATACGCATATAACAGCTATGCAAGAGAAGAAAAACTCGAAATAAAACCCTATACCAACACATCTGACTAGGGTCAAATTCCTTCCTATTCCTATTATGAAATGATGATGCAAAGAATATCCTCATTATGGCTACAAAACACCCTCGGGGTGTTGCGTGGGAGGGGGAGCGCCGTGAACACGTCGCGATTATTGGTGCCGACCTGGCGCTGCCGACCATCGCCAGGGAGATGCTCGTCAGCGTCAGGAACTGGGACGCGGTCGCCGCCTTCTGTGAGGCCGTAATCTCACGGAAGGAGGCGGCGGATCGTGTGCGAGTAGAGCTCCTATTCGGCGACACGTTTCGCCGCCGGCGACTTGGGCGGCGCAGGCGCGAGTATCTGCGCCTAATGCCGCCCTAGCTGAAGCCGCGGGTGATCGGACCGGGGAATTGTCCGTCACCCGCGGAGAGGCTAACCGCGCGACGGCGACCGACGTCCCAGGACGTCGAGAGATGAGGTTACCCGAAAGAGTATTCCGTCAGGCCGACCACTGACGACAAGTCACATCTGCTCCGGTGGTCGGCCCAACAACGAGGTGACGTGGGTACGGGTGGGTTATGGGCCCGCGCGCCGTCCTTTCATCACCCCGGACGGACTGGACCGTACATGCGCTTACCATAGCCCACCCATAAAAAAAAAAATATGGCTACAAAATTTAGCATTTTTTACCTGAAATTGAACGTAGTCAATTATTATCACTTCGAATCATGGTTTTATATACAGAGTGGCTTCTTTCTTCTTGAAGGTTCCTTTGTCTCCCGCTTTTAGTCGTTACTCTTTATAGCACAAATCAAAAACGAAATTAAAAGTACATGGTAATAAATGCCAGAGTAAGTGAACGACATCCCCCGACGACCAACGTCCCACCTCGGGGACATCGGTCGCCGTCGCGCGGTCAGCCTCTCTGTGGGTGACGGACAAAATGACCGGTCCAGTAACGGCGTCGACCCGCCAGGCGGAAATCTCCTTGGTTGAGACCATGCCGCTGCGGGCTCGCGTCTCCGTCACCCGCCGGTAAAGTCCGGCGAGCATCTTCACTTCCAGGTCCCACGGGGGGTGCCGGCCAAGACCGTTTTCGTCGCCACTATGCGGTATCCGCATATGGCCCTGACTGCCATGGCCCTCTGTGGACGCCACAGAAGACCCCTCAGACGAACGATCAGGGACCCCACCCACACCGGTGCGCCGTACAGAGCCATCGACCGGATCACCCCGCGTACAGCCGTCGGCACATAGCGCTGGATCCGCCCACATTCGGCATCAGCCAAGAAAGGGCGGACGTCGCGCCGACAAGTCACGGAGCAAGTCGACAGAAATGCTCCCGAAACCACCAATACCCGTCGAGCACCAGGCCCAAGTGTTTTATGTGGGCACGGATGCTGATGTCAACCGACTTGACGGTAACGCCGATGGGAGGACCCATACGGGGCCCGTGGAAAAAGAGGGCCTCCGTCTTGTCTAGGGCCGCCCTCAATCCCAGCGCCTCGATCAGCCTGACAACCTCGGTGCTGAGAGTTGCCAGGCTTGCCGCCTCCTCTAGCGTCGCACCACGGGCTGCGACGAGCGTGTCGTCGTCGCGTAATAAATTACAACGCCCAGTCGTAGCCGATGTTCCATAGAATCTCTATGTCCTAACAAAGAATAACTAAATATTCATGAATGCTGTATTATCTTTGTCTTCGACTTCAGGTATCATTATAAATTCCATTGTTGAGCTCGAGCCAGCTCTATATCATTATCATTGCCGCTCTTGTAGATTCGGGCCTCCTTCACAATAGGAGGGAATCTGATCTTACTATATCATGCTTGTCCGACAGATTAGTATAGTTTTATTTAGAGTTTTCCTTTCCTTGCATAGATGTTATATGCGTATTATTTTATACTATCCTTTTGTCGCCTTTTACGACATCCATGGGCAAGATGGGGAGTTAAAATATATTCTTACTCCATGACCACAGGGAAGGCCAGCTCCACAATGGAAGGTAAATTGGCCCTCCTATACCACAGTCAGACGGATTGGCATAGGGTTCTATGTAGTTTTTCATCTTGTACATCGATGTTATCTGCGTAGCACATTCTTTAGTCGTCTTACTCCGTCACCACACGAATTGTTCCTGTTCTTTTGTGGCGTGGATTTTGTATTCTTTTTTCGTCATCACGCTTCAAGAATAATGAATCAAGTTATATCAAGGATGAGATATTTATCTAGAACAGAGGTCCTCCAACCCCCAGTGGGTCACGAGCCTTACTTTGGGAACCCCACTGGTGGGTCGTCAGCATATATTGGGTAGGCACTAAAATATAAGATGATCCATAAAATAAAAAAGGTACTCAGTTGGTTCACATCGTGAGGCCTCGCGTCGGCGAATATTTTCCACCACAGAGACTAGGAATTCTTAGTATTATCAATATTTTGTGTCCCCTTTTTAAGACGGTCAAGAGTTGGCTCCCAAAATTGGCGCGTTCTATTAGGTGGGTGTCGCAGCCCAAGTTTGAAAACCACTAATCTAAAGGGTTACGGTTGTCTACAATTAATTTTCTTCTAATATTTAGGTGTTCCTGGAGAACCTGTACCTATTAGCAATGAGGAGGATATATTTTTATATCTGGACTACCCCTATAAATATCCAAATGAGCGTAACTATTAATTGATTGGATTTCCCTTTGGAAAATAAGCGAGCTATTTATTATGGAATAAGAATCTCTGGAATATGATGTGATATATCTAAGATCTGGAATTTATTATAATGTTGCATTAAAAATTACCCAATACTTTCCAGTTTTTTATTTTATTGTATTCGCCTATGTGGTGGGACACTCTTCAGAATACCATGACTTGCACTGTGGTGCGGAGTAAGTAAATAAATCATCACTCTCTTTCTTGCTCGTGTGTGTCGAAAGAGATGATTAAGGGATTATAATACGCAGATAAAATGTAAAATGCTATTCTGTCCGTCTGGTTATCGCAGTGTACTACGCTAGATCCTCTCTCAGGAGAAGGATGCTCTAACAGTAAGATCCTTAATGAGTATGAAAGAAAAATTTGGGAAACTGATATGAAGTGAGGTCATACTTCTGTTTTCGAAGAACTTTTCAAGCTTTCACAAACAGGCTTATTTTATACTATCCAATAACACTAAAACAAAATAACACCATTCAGATTTTCTTTTATTACAAATCAATTACGTATATCCTAACAAATAGACATGGACTTAATTTTTGTCGTCTACGCACAGTTTATTCTTTAATAAATAACAACACTCACTGAATACACTCGCGAAACACTAACATTAGGTAGGTAAGCATGTAAGTCACATGGGTGACTCGGTCCTAATGTGCACTTTTACATAATAAATATAAGTGATTTTTAAAACCCCAAATGCTACGAATACTTCCGTAGTACCACTGTTTGACTGTAGCCCATCCGGCCGCTATGATAACAATATTTTCGTTAGTAAAATTTCAATAAAAAATGGCACATGTCTGTCTTATAACACTACTGAGCCATAAGTTTAATAAAGAACCTCCCGTCTCGTATAGTGAGACAGACATCTCTTAAATTACACGCTTACCGACTTTCAACTCGCGTCCCTAAAGTGCATTGTATCGCCTTGCAGTGTTGTTTACAAGCCTTTATCCTACATAATTCTGCGACGATATATACTAAGAACATTACCTGGTAGTACTTCATATCACAAAATATACATACACAAAATTATCTCACACATTTGGGCTTTTAAAAATCATCGTCCATATAGAGGTTCATTAGGGTAGGTATAGACGCTTTCAGCGTATGCGTTTATCATTGCGCGGCAATGGTTCCCGGATGGCGCAAATACGGCGGCGTGCAGCGTAAAGTGCAACAGCTAGGCCGGCGAGTAGCAAAGCGGCGATGCCACAACCCGCGGCTACACCTCGCAGTCTTGCATACTCCGGCACTTGTAAGGCCGCACCGCCCCAGGCGCCGCTAGCGCATTGCACGCGCACCCAATACCGCACACCCTCCTCGGTGTCGCTTACTGGAAAAATATCATACATTACATCGTAAAGGATTTTATTTTGAGTTTTCTTTCTTCTGTCGCGATTTTATCATTTTTTTGGAGTATGAGACTATAGTCGGACTATACTCCGCTTAGGCGCCCGGAGTCACGGAATAGTGGAGCCCCATAACCCGCTGTGTTACCTCTTCTCCTATTGAGCGGGCCACTTAACATCCCTTAGTGGTCTTTTGCGACGCGTATAGGATAGGTGGGTGAGAATTATATTCTTACTCCGTCATTAGACAGAAAATGTACATCTCTTACTTTTAACTTTTTCATCATAAGGTTGCATCAGAGCAATCAAGATTCTAAGACGGACGTAGTGCAAGTATAATAGTAGAGGAAGCAGCGACTTTATACTGACCGGGACGAATTCTACCGAGTCCCGTTTATTCGAGTACGTTTATTCAAATACACTGCGCGGGTCGGTACCAAGTGGGTAGTTGATTGTAAAATACAGCTAAACCCCTGGTTCCATTTTATTTTGTTCCACGTACTTGAGCAGAAGAAAACATGCTCCTGCTTGTGCTACAGTTCAAATGCCTATGTATGGCTCATTGCCTTTGTATGTGCCTCCATTAGGAGGAATTGGATAACATGGATTTTGCTTCGGGTTTTCGTTGCCTTAACGTAATATTATTTATTTGTCGTTAGTTGTCTAATGCGACATCTTCGGGACTATGTTGCGCTGCGGGCTAGTAAATATGTCTATATTATAGATGAGACCAGGTATTAATAATAAACCATTCAGTCATTAGATCTATGATATAAGTCGTTTTTCTTTGAATGTGACTGTCACTTGGTTACATACCGAGCATATAGTCGTGCAGTGTGTGTCCTGTAGCAAGCAAGCGCTCCCCGGGTGCGGCTCCCTCGTACCAGCGCACAGTGCAGCGTGACGTATCTAATGGATCACGGCGCCACCGAACCAATGCACCCTCGTCGATAAGACGCACAGTCACCTCCAGCTCGTCACTGCTTGTGTAATCTGTCGCTACAGCTGTCGCCGCTTCGGTGGTAAAAGCCGCGAAGGCGATCTGCTCTCCTGTAATTGACTCCTCTTCAACAGAACCTGTGAAAAGGAGAAGCATCTGATAATTATATACGGCAAGCTTTATATATATAAACAACGTATTGACTGCTCAAAAGGTGAATTATGGTTGCATGACTTGGTTCGCCAATCAAGCTACATTGCTGGCACCTCGGCTGACCCATGCGGTAGGATTACAACCCGCCAGCAGAAGAATAAGGTCCCCATCGTTGGATTACCACTTAGATGTTTTGAAACTGCAAGAAGGCAGATTAAATTTTTATGAAGTTTTTACACCATCTTTTGATACGATACGTCCATATAGATTGGTGGAATATTATTTATTTATTATTCAACGTAAAAAATAATGCGATTATACTACAAGTGTTCTTACCAAGCGTTCTTGCGAATACTGGCTTGCTAAAGAGTCCGTCCCCTATGAGATCTTGTGATAGCACTCGCAGTTCGTATTCAATGCCGGGTCTCAGGCCTACTAATGTCGCCTCAGTGACTCCTCTGGACAAAATCTTCATGGTCCGCCATTCTTTAACGTTCTTCTCACGATACCAGACATTGTAGTCCACTTCGAGACCATTGTGCCCTGCCAATATGTTATTGTTATAAAAGGTCAATAATTATATTTTGGTGCGTTTGAAATATTCTGCTGCTAAAATTATATATATTACTAGCTGACCCAACAGGCGTTATTCTGTTCAGATGAAATAAAAGGAATTCTCCTTGAACCTCACCTACCGGGTATCTACCGGGTCCAATTGCGAATCTAAACCATTCTAGAATCCCCTTGAACACACTAAAAATTTCATCAACATCGCTCCATCCGTTTAGGAGGAGTTCAGTGACACACACGTACACAAGAAATATATATATAAAGATTTATAAATCAAGGCTATTTATTTTTAACATCTGTTATGTCCCGTACATGTTGTTGGCCGAGCCTAGATCAGCGCGAGCGTCGGCAAATAGGTACAAGGCGAGTGCTAGCGTCCACATGTTGGCCAAGTGCGACAAACGCCAACGCGAGTGGCCAACGTAGACGAGTGTTTGTAGAGCTGTCCACACGTTGACCTCGGTCAGTGTTCATTGTGCACTGAAACACTACGGACGTTGAAATAGACGTCGCTACAGCTTCGGCTAATTATTTAATGAGCGTATATAACTATTATCTCAGTATATACCGCAGTAAAGTAGGAAAAAAAGAAGGTGATTGATACTGAGTATTCACAGAAATAGAACAATGTAAGATATATCCGTGTGGTGACGGAGTAAGAAAAAAAAAAAAAATTCTTCAGTCCCTCCCTATCTTGTGGCTGATGCCGAATGTGGGCGGACCGAGCGCGGCATGTCGACAGCTGTACGCGGGGGTCATCCGGTCGATGGCCCTCTACGGCGCACCGGTGTGGGCGGGATCCATGACCGCCCGACTTAGGGCCCTTCTGTGGCGTCCACAGAAGGTCATGGCGGTCAGGATCATCCGCGGGTACCGCACGGTGGCGACGGAGGCGGCGTGCCTGTTGGCCGGGACTCCCCCGTGGGACCTGGAGGCGGAAATGCTTGCCGACTTGTATCGGCGGGTATCGGGGGGGGGGCGGTGTTGTTTCCCTGAGGGAGCTCACCGCCTGGCGCGTCGACGCCCGCCGAGACGTCATCGCCCATTGGGCAGACCGGCTGGAGAGGCCTCGATACGGTGTTTGGACCGTGGAGGCCTTCCGGCCGGTGCTGATGCAGTGGTTGGAAAGGCGGCACGGGGTGCTCTCCTTCCGACTCATACAGGTCTTGACGGGGCATGGATGCTTCGGCAAGTACCTGTACAGGGTCGCTAGGAGGGAGAGAACTCCGTCCTGCCACCACTGCGATTGCGACGAGGACACGGCGCAGTATACGCTCGAGGTCTGTGCCGCTTGGGCAGAGTCGCGTCGTGAACTCGTCGCAATCATCGGTGCAGACCTGACGCTGCCGACCATCGCTAGGGAGATGCTCGGCAGCATCAGGAATTGGGACGCGGTCGCAGCCTTCTACGAGGCAGTTATCTCGCAGAAGGAGGCGGCGGGTCGCGAGCGCGAGGAGCACAGCCTCGATGATGCGACCCGCTGCCCGCGACTGGGGCGGCGCAGGTGGGATTACCTGCGTGCCATGCCGCCCTAGCCGCGGCCGCGGGTGACGTGACCGGGGATTAGTCCGTCACCCGCCGAGAGGCCGACCGCGTGAGGAAAGACCGACGTCCTCCCCGAGTGGGGGACGTCGGTCTTTCCGGTCGTTCGATGGGAGGGTGCCCCAGGTAGGGGGTATTCCGTCGGGCCGACCACTGATGACAAGTAACTCTGCTCCAGTGGTTGGCCCAACGACGAAGGCGACGTGGTGTTCGGGTGGGTTGCGGGTGTTGCGTGCTTAAGCCCCTCTGTCGCCCCGGACGGAGTGGTGCGGAGGCGCGCTGACCGCAGCTCAACCCAAAAAAAAAAAAAAAAAAGGTCCCTATCTTGTCCGTGAATGTCGTAAAAGACGACTTAGGGATATAATACATAATACGCACATAACATCTATGCAAGAGAAGGAAACCTCGAAATAAAAGCCTATACCAACCTGTTTGACTAGCATGGAATACTAAGTTCAGTTTCCCTTCTATTGTGGAGGAGGCTCGCGCCCAACAGTAGGACGTATATGAGCTGAAATGATGATGAATGATGAAGATACTTTTTGATACTATAGGTAACATATAGGGTGACTTGGATCTAATTATTTACGTCGCATATCTCGAAGTAGTGATGCAAATTTGAAAATATAATCATTTGTGTTGAGCGACATTATCACATTAAACGCGTCTAACCGCAATGGATGTCAACCGTGTAATGGCGAACAGGCCAACGTGTGGACGACATTGGCCGAGCGTAGACGAGTGCCTTTGATTTGTGCACAAAAACCGACACCGAGGCGAAGTGAGGTAAGTGATCACGAGCGATGGCGAGTGACGGCGAGTGAAGACAAATCAGTTGTCCACACATTGGCGCTTGTATTCACTCGGCCAACTAGGCGAGCGACGGCGAGCGTTGGCCAACTAAGGCAAATCGGGTGTACACACGTTGGCGTTCGCCATCGCTCGCCTACACTCGGCCAACATGTGGACGGGCTATTAGGTTTAATACAGTAGCAAAGATATAGGATGTCAAAACAAAAACCAAATTAAGCAAAATAACTAGGTCAAAGTAATTGCGAATGTTTACAAACTAAATAACCATCTTTAATTATGATTATCATGTAAGTCGTCAAGACCCTCGACAGAGCGTAGATAGGTACTATACGATGAGAAGTTTCGGAGGTATATAGTAAATTATGCCATGAGATCACATAAATCGTTTTCTGGTGTATAATAGTAGTGTATAATGAGTAATCTATACTAATATATGAAGCTGAAGAGTTTGTTTGTTTGAACGCGCTAATCTCAGTAACTACTGGTCCTATTTGAAAAGTTCTTTCAGTATTAGATAGCCCTTTTAACGAGGAAGGCTTGATATATCATCATGCTAAGACCAACAGGAGCGGAGCATCAATCAAGAATGTTTCAAAATCGGGTATTTTTTCTTTTGAGAGCTTCCGCTGCGTAAACGGCTAAATTTTCGCAAAAATTATGTGTGACAGAATCGTATTATTAAAAAATATTTTCACCTTCTACGTAAACAAAGTTTTAGGTTAAAGTTAGCATTAGCCCAGAGTATTTATACCATGCGGATGAAGTCGCGAGCAGAAGCTAGTACTTTCATAAAAATAAGAAATAATGAAATACTATTAACGGCCCGTTCACGACCTTGCCGCTGTGAGCGGCAGCTAAGCGCGGAGCGGCGAGCGGTAAAATCAAAAGTATGAAAATGTTTGAAGCACGCCAAGAGACGTCGCTCACAGCGAAAACGCGCGCGGTTTTATTCGAGCGAATTGCTACAGCGGCGCGCGGTGTCGGGAGCGGCACGAACAAAAGTACCAGTGAATGTGTGCGACGCCACGAAACAGAGCGGCGCGGACAGCGGCGTAGGTGTGACGTACTCAGCGGCGTAGATTAAAACAAAAAAATTTAGACGATTTTGTGGCGGTAATGTATACCGAGGCATTTATTGCAGAGATTTTAAATCGACTACCTATATGGATGTCAAAACATCATAAATATAAAAACATAAAAAGGTTGTGGGAATAAAATTAAACATTGTTTTCCGGAATATAATGGTAAGTTTAATTTAAATTGATAACACAATATTCATGTGGTGACGCAGTAAGAATACAATTCACCACTCCCTATCCTGCCCGTGGATATCGTATAAGACGACTAAGAGATATAATATGCACATAACATCTGTGCAAAAGAAGGAAAACTCGAAATGAAACCCTATACCAACACGTTTGACCAGCATGGTATAGTAGGTCAAATTCCCTCCCACTGTGGAGGAGGCCCGAGCCCAACAGTAGGACGTACGTGGGTTGTGGTGATGTGCGGTGTGATGATAACACAAAAACATAGAACCTAGATACCTACTAAACAAAGCTACTAATATGTTGACAAAACTACTTGTATGCTTACGTAATGTAGGTAGATAGTTGACAAGTTTTGAAAGTTTATTTTGTTCTCTGTCAATAGGTAGATAGTAGATACCTAATTAGCAAAACGCTTAGTAAACATATCAGTAGTTTCGTCTGTAGATATGTAACTACACACGAAACTACTAGTATGTCTTATACGATATATAAGTAGTTGACAAGTTTTTAAAGTTTATCTCAGTAAGTAGGTAGGTACTTACAGAGACAATAAACATAATTACTAATATATTTAAATAATGTACCTATATAGTGTACAAGTTTTATTTATATGCCTATTGGATTATTTACGAAATAATTTTTGTACTTATCGCGATTAGCGGTTGCACGTAAGTCAAAACATCTCCAACATAAATATAAAAACCTTCGTATGGCTCACGAAATTCGCTATTTAAATACCAATCTTTATATAGTTAGTGCACTCCTTCTCTCGTATTAAGAATATTTTCTTTTAAACATGTACTGCTTTCTAAACAGAGAAGGGATACTTTTGATTTCTGATGTTTACGCGAGTATTACACATTTTAAATAAAACTACTTTACGGATTTTATCGCGTTTGTATTTGATTTTTGATTACCCGACGTTTCGAACACTTTGCAGCGTTCATGGTCACGGGCGGACTACGATGTCTCACGTTCAACAAGTCATCGTTACTGCAGAAAATTTATAAATTATAATTATAATAGTTTTATTTAAAAGGGATACTTTTGATAACGCCATAATTTTGAACACGTTTTGACTACCTAAGTACGTCCACCGCGGCCGCTGCAGCTAACCGCTACCACAGTATAGTCATCTATCCAATAATGTATCTCGGCCGTAACCTTGAATTAAATGCCTAAACGTAAACATGTGATAGGGCTGCCCGCCTCCAGCATTTTAATTACATTTGCCTACTTTGTGTTTCCATTTAGTTTTGTATATACTTTTCTTATATAAATAAATAAAATACTTTGTGAATTGAATAGGAAGTGTTCAATAAGAATGCGTGTTGATTTTTGATTGGTAGTTTTAATTAAAAAAAAACATGTTTATGTTTAAATAACAAATCGGTCTATAAATTTAAATTATCTAGTGACAGACAGACGGTCAAATTGGTCGATGGTCGATGGTCAAATTGGTCGATGTCGATGGTCGACAGCGTCAGGAACTGGGACGCGGTCGCAGCCTTCTGCGAGACAGTGATCTCGCAGAAGGAGGCGGCGGATCGTCTGCGCGTGGAGCGCAGCCTCGATGAGGAGATCCGCCGCCGGCGACTGGGGCGGCGCAGGCGCAACTATCTGCGCCTCATGCCGCCCTAGCCGAGGCCGCGGGTGACGTGACCGGGGATTAGTCCGTCACCCGCCGAGAGGCCGACCGCGTGAGGAAAGACCGACGTCCTCCCCGAGGGGGGGACGTCGGTCGATGGGAGGGTACCCCAATAGGGGGTATTCCGTCGGGCCGACCACTGACGACAAGTTAACGCTGCTCCAGTGGTCGGCCCAACGACGAAGGCGACGTGGTTTTCGGGTGGGTCGCGGGAGTTGCGTGCTTAAGCCCCTCTGTCGCCCCGGACGGAGTGGTGCGGAGGCGCGCCAACCGCGGCCCACCCACAAAAAAAAAAAAAAAAGACGGTCAAATTATTTTTTTTCTAGTACTATTCATACACACAGTACAATAAACATCTATTATTATTAATAATAAAATACCACGTCTTTACTTTGAATTATATAAACTAACAAAACAAAACACATTATGAGTTTTAACACAAGCGTACCGTAACATGATTCATGAACCGCCTATAACTACCTATTTCACTCGTGTCAATCACTTTATTCACTTTATTTATTAATCCAGACAACTTTTTTTCGGGAGATAAAAGTAAATTAAAACGACACACATTATGTACCTACCTACTAGTAAGTAAAATTATTTTATAATCTTACCTGTCAGAGTTTCCAGGTAATCTAAAAAAAGTTATCTCTGGATTCGTTATTGACGAATTCATGCAACCAAAAACAGCACAATATACCCTACTTGTCATATTAAATATGTGTATAATTATGTATTTTAGTGAAAAATTCGCGCAGTTATTGTTAAAAAAACAACACACCGTTCTTTCGTCACTGCAGCACAGTCGCGACTGTCTACATGCCGAGCGCATGCCGAGATCGAGGCGCGTAGGTATGGCTCGCGTTTCGTCCGTTTGTATGAATTTGGATTAATGGTAGATTATATTACCGTGCCGCTACTGAAGGTACGTGGCGTCGAAAACGTACCGCTCACCGACGCCGCCCCGCAAGCCGCGCCGCGCGCCGCTAAGACCGAAGTCGTGGCCAGACCGTAACTACACTAATCATTTATTTAGATAAAATAGAATATCTCACCGGGTACCCAAGAGAGATGTAATGAGTCTGAGTGCGCTCGCACGGTGAGATTGTAGGGAGCGCGTGGTGGCATGTTCTCAACCAGCAGTTCAGTTTCTACTTCAATGCTGGCAGCCTCGTTACTAACAGTGCACACGTAAACACCGCGGTCATCTTCCGCGACTTCAATTATGGTAAGGTTACCGTTGTCCAATGTATGTCGACCAGAGGGTAACTCGCTTCCATCTTTCTGCACAAAATTTAAAAAATAAGCTAATATACATATAATGAGTAATTTGGACTTCTGATATGATACCAAAATTGCAGAAAATTTGACGAAATTATAAGAGGAACTTCTAAACAACTTCACATATACGTTGTAGCAATCGAATGCTTATTTCGAAAAGTCTGGTCTGGTCAGTAAGTCATCATCATCATAATTTCGGCTCATATACGTCCCACTGTTGGGCTCGAGCCTACTCCACAATAGGAGAGAAATTGACCTTATTATACCATGCTGGTCAGACAGGTTGCTATAGGGTTTTGTTTCGAGTTTTCCATCTCTTGCATAGACGTCATATGCGTAATATGTCCCTTAGTCGTCTTTTAGGACACCTACGGGTATGAGAGGGGGTGGTGAATTATATTCTTACTCCGTCACCACACGGAAAAGGTCAGTAAGTCAGTGGTCAGTAAGTAGTCACTCGAATTGTTGACATTCTTTTTTCAGAGTTCTTTTCCTCGCATAAGTAAAATAAAATCGCCAAATCTTATTAATTCCTATTCGTTAACTTTGCTACCTGTCGCCTCCAAAGATGCAAAGTACGTAGTAATCATCCGTAATTATCTACTTCATCTCTTCTTTGTTTTAACATTTTAACCCTTTAGATGCAGGGCGGTCAGCTAACTCTGCACGTTAATTACTCACCCGGACCCAATGAACAGTGGGTTCGTCGTGATGTGAACGTGCTGAAGCGGCGCATGGCATTGTGAGGGTCGCACCGAGACGTGCCACGTACAGAGGTTGGGGACGCGCAGAAAGTGCAGGTGGACGTTGCACCCGCACGCGAACTCCCGGCGATGCACCTTCCGTCCCCAATGAGTTGTATGGAGTGCACGAATACTCGCCCTCGTGGGACTCGTCCACCTGGGTATTAGTGTAAAATTTCATAATCATTTAACCAAATCATTCTAAATCATGTAGTTTATCATGGTTTAACATTCAATCAATGAACTTCAGAGTGAACTATTAAAAGTTTCACTGTGTATCTTGAGTTACTCGGGAAATCTTCTTTAATCAGTTAAATTATCTGCGCCTCATGCCGCCCTAGCCGAGGCCGCGGACCGACGTCCTCCCCGAGGGTACCCCAATTAGGGGTATTCCGTCGGGCCGACCACTGACGACAAGTTAACGCTGCTCCAGTGGTCGGCCCAACGACGAAGGCGCCGTGGTTTTTGGGTGGGTCGCGGGAGTTGCGTGCTTAAGCCCCTCTGTCGCCCCGGACGGAGTGGTGCGGAGGCGCGACGACCGCGGTCCGCGACCCAACCACAAAAAAAAAAAAACAAAAAAAAAATCAGTTAAATTATACGATTCTATTTGAAAAATACAAATGCAATGGTAATATTATAGATATATAGAAACAAATATTTTTTTTATTTAAATATTTGAGGGATTAAAACATTTTTATGTCATTTGACAGATCGTGCCGACTTATTTAGCTTACAACATTAAAATAGAATGCTTGTTCATTGCAGTGTTTCTTAGATCATTGTGGTATATTGTTAATGGGTCATACACAAAACGGGTTATAAAAATACACGAAATAAAAAGTCGTTGATTTTTTTTCAAATCAGTCTCATTTATTAGGTAATCTTACAAGTAATTGGAAATTAATTAAAAACCAGATCGTTATTCATATTTCAGCAAGTTATTTGACTTTATTTTTTTTTTACGTCCACAGAAAAGACGCCTTTCCACAGAAGAGAGGTTAATCACTCTGATATTGACAATTTCTTGTCATTTAAACTCGTAATAATTAACAAAAGATATCCAGCCAATTATAGGTACTTTGGAAAATACAAACAAAAAAATCTTACTTTTTCTTGGACAATATTAGTAATACAGTCTTTTTTAAAGGAGCGCAAATATTGAAATTATATACAAATATATATATAATTATAAATGTTTTAATTATTTTTCATTTAGCCTCTTATTTTTATCAATAAAACGTCAAACTAATAAAAAATTAACATAAAAATACGCTTTCAAAAAATGTTTTCGTCACTATCATCACTTTCAAAGAACGAAGGTCGTACTTTAGGTTTTTTAGGTAGTGTAACAGAGTCATCGGAATAGTTATTCTCACAGAGAATTCTCTTTCGCGGAGTACATGGTTGACTAGTCACATTGTCTAAAAGTTCTGGAGAAGGTGTTAACAACAATGGTGAAGGAGTTCTTGGCCCAGTGATAGTTGATACAGATGCCATTCTATGAGAAGATGGTGAATTAGTCATAGAAATACTTGACGAAGGCCTTGAAAAACCTACTGATGAATCTTCTACAGGATCTGAGACACATTCAATATGAATTGGTCCTATTTCAAAATGAGGACAACGAAAATGAGTGGCGCATGAAATACAGCTGCGTGAAGTAAATTAGGTTCAGTAGCGTTTCATACAACTTGGTGGATTTGGAAGGTACTTTTAAACGGACGATATTTACTTGCATCCGCTATTCTCTGTATTTCAGGAACATGGATATCATCAACAGGAACAATTTCGATACCTTTACAATTGTCCTTCAAACAACTGACAAAACTGTCAATATTTGAGATATCTCTTCCATGGGCAATAATATTGTCACACGTCCGTTTTACGCAGCCACCGACACCACCAGGTGCCCTTTTACCGTGACCAGCTTCATTAAAATGCCACACGATCCTCTCTGCATTGGAGATTTTACTCACATAATTTACAATTAAATGAAACATAGTCTTGTTCCGATATTGCTTTGTAGGCCCATTGCTTAGAATATTCCTTCAAATGTGGCGAGATAATTTTAATTTTTTCAATTACAGGTGTCAGATGTGCGCAAATAAGAATCACGATCCCATTCTCTCATTCTCAAATTTTCAGAAACCGAACAGAAAGATGTAGTTTTTACTACATTTTGTGGTGGTTCGAAATTAGCAGAATAGTAGACGCACGTGTGTAATGAAAGTTGCGATTTCGATCCTCCAAAATGGGCTGATTGAATTTCAGATCCGTACTTACAAGAATAGTTTTCTGAGAAGTCTATATGTAGTAACCCCTCAGATGGCGACAGACTTTGTTTTATGAATTTAATAGCGTTATACTGATTAGTGATATTAGCAAGATGCTGCATGAATATAGGTAGGTTTTTATTTAAAATATTAACAAGCGATTGATGCGATGTCTTTACGCTTTCCTTCACAGTTTTCTTGCAAATCTTCTCATTGCCTTTAATTATTACAGTAAAACTCTTAGTTACCCATCTTTGGTAAATTATTGCATCGTTGCCATTTAACAAACTGTACTTTGGAACTCTCTCAAAACATTGTGAGCATTTTCGTTTCAAGCAGGGAACACTAAAAGAATTATTACAGCAAAGAGATTTTGCGAGATCGGTGGCCGAATAATGATTTAATATCTTAGTTTGGTGTAAGGCTCGAACAATATAATCATTATTCGTATGAATGGAACACAGGCAAGTATTCTTTGACGCAGCTTTAGGGAATATTACCCAGAATGGACGATGTATTATTAAATTTTTTATGAAGGTTTAGAAGCGTATCATTTAAAAGACGTATTTGCTTTTTGACTTTTTTGCGCGTGACCGTTTCCTTTTTACCAGCTGTTAGTCTACTATTTTCGTCATTGATTAAAAATTCATGTATCCTTTTTCTTAAGCCAATATTTATGATAATCTCCTGTCCTCTAGTTTTTTTAAATCTTATTATTCGCATCCTATATTTAGAGAGCTTCCGTTCTAAAATATTTAATTTTTCTATTAAAAACTGATTTTGAGCCTTCAATATTTGGCGATTTCGTAATCGTATTGCTTTACCCACCTCTACACGTGATTGTAATGAGCGAGAAGAACTGGGAGAAGAAAGCGGTGTATTCACGCGTACTATTTCTTCTATTCGTTTTCTTAGTCAA
Source organism: Lymantria dispar (assembly GCA_032191425.1). Lineage (NCBI taxonomy): Eukaryota > Metazoa > Arthropoda > Insecta > Lepidoptera > Erebidae > Lymantria > Lymantria dispar. The sequence goes on along the minus strand of CM063447.1, from coordinate 18,246,330 downwards.
TCTCTTTCACGTCTTAACTTGGCTTTTTCACGCCACATTTTTCGCATTTGTCGCTGCTGTCTGGGTGTAAAATCTTTAATTGTCTTCAATAACCCATTTTGTTTCTTTAGATGATGTCTTTCGCGGTCTTTTCTACGTCTTTCTTCTATGGCTGTAGCATCTAATTTAGCTCTAGCTCTTCGCATGCTAAATTTTTTCTGTCCACGATGTATTTTCTTCTCTTCGTCAGTTAATTGGGTTCTAGACCGACTTGATTGAGGCATTGTACCTGAAACAAACCCAACCATGCTAAGCACCCCACATTTGGCAAAAAATAATTCAAGCTCCCTTTTCGGGTGCCGATACCAACAATGCAGTATTTAAATCATGCTATCACAGCCTGCCCGTTTGTTTAACCAACATTGTAGCTTTGTTAGCATGTAAAACCGTTAAAATTTTCTTTTTTGTGGGCATACATCTTTCCTGTGGACATTTATTTTCACAGGAAAGAGAATCACAGAAGAGATATTTCAAACTAAAATCAAAGCGGCCATTTTATTTTTAAGCTTAGAAACACAACAACAGAAATTTTGAAAATAATCCTCATAAGACATATCGGCGGAATATTTACTAAAATATTAAACAATAACTTACCAAATTACAACCCAAGCAGGAAAGACGCACTGAGCTTTGACAAAAACACTTAATTTTATTTTAAAACTTCGTAAATTAGAAAATCGCACGTAGCTGTACTGACAAGGACTCTAACAAATGACGACTATTCACTATTCAGTGTTGTCAATTTAAATAATATTCGATACATGGTAACTTTAATAGAAATTAAAATTTGGTTGATTTTTAGGTCCACCAAAAAGATTGAATCTCTATAACAGCATGTTTATTGAAAATAAAAACATATATCTTGTCCAATTATTAACAACTATCTAATAAAAATAATATTCAATATATACCACGTAAATGCGACAATAATGTTTTGATAAATATATAACAAAATAATAAACTACATGTATCCAAACACTCGTACCCCGAATCTGAACAGTCCACACGACGAGACTTTTGAAACATTTTGATTTTTTTTTTAAATAAAGAAATATAATTTCATGGTTTGAAACATTATGACTAAATAGAAAAGTAACTATAATTTAACTAAAAAATAAAAATCTTCAGTTACTGTCGCAAATTTTTAAGTTATTTTATCCGAACACCCATATGTGTATGACCCTAATACTTCTTTCGTAATCCAACAAAAGAGAGTCATTAGCTCTTAATGCACCTATGATACATAGATGGCTATCAACCTACAATCCCAAAGGAGTTATCATCACAGCTCATTTAACTTTCACACGAGGTAGGACCACACTGTCGACAGTTATCTGTCTACAGTCGCGGGCCGGTCCATCAGAGGAAGTACCACACTCTCGCAGAAAATCGACCTCAAGTAGTAGTAATTTGTTACTGAGCTTCGTTCGGTGCGCGCGAGAGCCGAAAGCACAACTTTCTGAGGGTGTTTGCGTGTGGTGGATTTTGGTGATGCCTTTAGATTTATTGAACCTCATTGCCAGCATTCACACTTTCTTCACGGTAGGCAGCGGCCTAGCAAAGGTCCATGAGCGGCAGCAACACTTACCATCAGGCGTACTGTTTGCTCGTTTGCCATCAATTGTAATAAAAAAAGTTCCACTCTGGGCATGAGCCTACTCCGCAATAGCAGTGAAACTAACCTACTATATCATGCTGGTCAAACGTATTAGTATAGGGTTTCATATACGAGTTTCCTATCTCTTGCATAGATGTTATATGCATATTTAATCCCTTAGTCGTCTTTTATGACACGTACATACAAGAGAGGGGGATGGTATATTGGACTAGTAGGTACGTGTCACACAGAAAGTCACCACATACGGGCATAGTCTTTTGTTTATTTATCACAATATTATTTATCGATATACTGACCTTATTGAAAAGTAAGCTGCCGTTTCTACTGTAGAATACCCCGGGGACGTTATATGGATCAAAGAGAAATCCGTCTTTCTCCCAGCGAAGATTAGTTAGTGGAGGGTTAGCGCTGAAATGACAGTCTAAGCTAGCGGGCTTGCCGTATGGTAAGTAGCGTTCCTTTGGAGCATACACGACCTTCGCTTTGTCTGTAACGATAAAATTCTGAAATAAGCGGAGTGAAACGGAGACTTTAGTTCAGCATCTAGAGACGAGAATTCGTTGGCAGTAATATAGTGTAGTGTTTTATAGTGGTAGGACCACACTGTTGACAGTTGCCTGTCTACAGCCGCGAGCCGTCCGTCCGGGGTAGTACCACACTCTCGCAGAAAATTGACGTCCGAATAGTAGCAGATTGTTACTACGCTTCGTTTAGTGACCGAGAGAGCCGGAAACCCAACTTTCTGAGTGTGGGTGGGTTTTAGTGATGCTTTTAGTAGTTAGTGCTCCCTGTCTCACACATCTCTGCAACTGGTTCGGTTTCACACTCTTAAAACCCAGATGCGAGAATATTGTATAAATTTTTATTGGACAGAGCACCAGATCCCACAAACGGCAATCACGAGTTAACTAGTTAGTATAGATACATTTCAATATTGTACTATATAACTCTAACTAGTATGATAAAGATAGCAAGAAACACTTACACTGTACATCAAGGAAGGCAGCGGCGCTCTGCATGGCGTCATCGGGCGCACGTACCCGACATTCATACTGTCCTGGATCAGAGGAGGCAGCGCGACGTAGAACAAGGCTACCATTCGGCGGCTGCTCCGACCGTAGTGCTAGCTCGGGGAGTTCGTTCAACGGAGTTCCGTCTTTATACCATGCTACCACCGACTCAGGGCTCTTCGGTAAGCATTCTAGCTCGGCACGTTCCCCCTCTAATACGGTTACGTTCATCGGCGGTGTCACAATTAAATTACCTCCTGAAACATAATAACGAATGTGCTTAATTGATTACCGGTGAAGGGCAACTACAGCAATAGAGTACTCTTGTTTCCTTTTTTTTTATTTAACAATCTGTTACTTAGTCTGATTACAATCAGTCGAGTTAGCATTTTTAAAGACATCCTGAAGTAAATAAATATATCTTTGAGTTGAGAGTATTTTCGAACGTACATTTGTCCTTCTTTTCAGATCTCAGCCCATACACGTCCTATTCTGCCGTCCTAAACGCAGGAGCGGTATCTCATAAGGTAACTCATTATATTACACCATACATGATATGATTATGTAAAAACATATTAAATAATAATAAACGTGGAACAGCCACTTATAAAAATAAAAAAGTTATGATAGGTGTGAAAGTTATGACAGTATGACAGTAAATCGACGTCTGAATAGTAGCATTTTATTACTGCGCTTCGTTCGGTGAGCGAGAGAGCCGGAAGCCCAACTTTCTGAGGGTGTTCGCGTGTGGAGGGTGTTGGTGGTGCCTTTGGTATCACCGAGCCTCAATGCACGCATTCACACTCCCTTCATTCCCTTCACGGTAGGCAGCGGCCTTGTAAAGGTCCATGAGCGGCAGCAACACTTACCATCAGGTGTACCGTTTGCTCGTTTGCCACTGCTTGCAATAAAAAAAAAAGTTATGATAACCCATTTTATTTTTAAAGGTTTTACGCTCAATTGCATTTATATGGATGCTACCGTACATAGATGCTGTGGAATGTGATGCTATGGAATAGCATTGACTTTGGCATTACTTTTCTAAAAATGAATTACGCACATCTTACAGTATTTATAGTAAGTATAGAACTATGCATGCAGAAAAATAAATAGATATACCATCAACATCGAGATAGTAAAAGGTGCCGTTATTGCGCGCGGGTGGAGTGCGGTTCGGGAAGGTGACTCGACAGCGATAGAGGCCGGCGTCCGTTTCACGCACAGCACTCACGTTGATAGAGCCTCGGCCGAGCCCTAGCCGCCCATCGCCGAGACGCTGCACTCGTCCACCCCAACGATCTCCCAGCCGCACGCGCCCTTCGCCGCTATACCAAGAGAAAATATTCTCGCCCTGAAAACATCGTAAAAAATAATTGAGATAATATTGAGTAACTGACTAATGATTAATCCATGTGGTGACGGAGTAAGAATACAATTCACCACTCCCTATCTTGCCCGTGGGTGTCGCAAAAGCCGACTAGGGGATACAATACGCGTATAACATCAAGGGAAGGAAAACTCGAAACAGAACCCTATATCAATCTGTCTGACTAGCATGATATAGTAAGGTCAATCTCCCTCCTATTGTAAAGGAGGCTCGAGCCCAACAGTGGCACGTACATGAGCTGAAATGACGATGATGATGAACTTATGACTAGAAAACGGTGTGCTATTCTCATTAACCAACTCTTATCATCACATTTACTTGGGATCGACGCAAGGTGTACTATTCTTCAATGTTGGCAAAATTTTTATATACACCTGCAAAAGGCTTGGCAATGGTTTTAGGACTGGTAGGCGCCTGATGTCAACCATTCTTGGGAATGTAATCGTTCAGATCGAGTTGACCCAACTCGATTTAAATCTCTTAGTGGTCTTTTACGACAATCACGAACAATATGTCGTTTAGTAGTATGCGTAGTTGTTACCACATACAAAAGAAGAGACACATGCGTATCGTTTAATCATCATCATCATCATTTCAGCCTATCGCCGTCTACTGCTGGACGTGGGCCTCCTTCATGTTGCGCCACAGAATGCAATCATGTGCCGCCTGCATCCAACGACGCCCAGCTACCTTCACCAGGTCGTCAGTCCACCTAGTGCGGGGGCGTCCTACACTGCGTCGTCCGATTCGTGGTCTATCGTATCGTTTAATATATTTATATAATTTATACTAACCAAGAAGCGAAATGGACTCCAAAAATGCACTTTTTTAGAACAAGCAATTTTCAACCAGAATCGCTGTGATACATTTTACAATTAAGATTGCCAGTTGTAATGTACTTTACGTTACTTATTTACATGTTTAATACATGTAAATAAGTAAGTACATTAATTTAATTTTTAGTAGCAGGATATTGGAATCGCAGGATATAAGTATGTAAATAGTTCAAATAACCAAAAATAATAAATGATACAATTGAATTTTTAATTATTTTTACCGTAATACCTACTTCTTTAACTCCTTAATAGACATGACTGCAACAATTTCAGCAAAACTACAATTGTTTAGGAAATCACTGCTTTATTTATCTCGGGAGAATTTTTAAACAGGCAACTCCAGATTTCAACGTATTCACTATTAAATATTAGTGAACATTTGTGATTAACAACGATTGTTTCAAATATTGTGATTGGTAGAAATCTTTTCTATGCTTTCATATTATTCATGTTCTATCGGCATGTAGCTATCGTTAATGGAAAATAAATGTTCGCTGCACAAAGATGTCCAAAAGTCCTGCGTGGCCTGCATTCAGAGACTCCCAAGGACTTTCATTTTGTCACCAGTCCACACGATGAACCACCGTCTTAAACTGTTGCTCGATTCGTGGTTACTTATCTACGAAACGATATTGCTTGTAATGTGTGATACGGTTTCATTACTACAGTATTGAGCAAAGGCAGCAAAGAGGTCTAAATATCGACTTATCGTGCCGAGGATCAGGGGTTCACGCAGAACAATTCTTTATGCGATCCAAAACTGATTGTTCTGAGTCTAGACGTTATTGAGCTCCGTTAATTGCATGTCTTTGAAATCCCTCTCAATACAAGTTTTTTCAATTTATTCCTTATTTCGAGTTGTGGTCTTTATGAAAAGAGTCTTTAAAGAGCCACACCACTAAAGAATTAATCATTGCAGCTCATAGGATTATTCACATACAATAATTATAAACTCGCTACAACTATTGATAGATCAGAAAAAGATGTCCTGTATAAAAATAGAACTAGGAACGAGCACGAGAGGTCAAAACTTAGAATACTGCATCATTTGTACAATTGAATAGTATCATTTGTGTTTTCAAAATAAAAAAGCCACATTTAGATGTGATTTTATAAATAGTACTGATTTTATTCAGTTTTGCGTATTGAGAATGTTTTATTCATCCCATTTGACATAAATTAATTACAACACAGTAAGCTTAGAATAATAACATATAGAAGGTAAGTTCACGCCAAAAAGTGAGGTATTTCAATTGGAGCCTAATGGAGCTTACGCCGGAACCGTCAGTAATGTACAAGTCATTGTACTGCACGAACGTACGCAACTCTTAAAAAATAAATAGGTAATTATGACGGTTTGTGCATTCAAATGGTGTCACAACACATTTGAAAAACATAAAAAGGTTTTTAACATTACTTTTAAAAGTATTTCGACGATTTATGTTAATAAAAACAAAATTTGATTTCATAATTTGTATAGTGGTTTGCGTGTGTACGTGTGTAACCGTCTGCGCGCCATTAGTATTTTTAGATTCAAATTTTTAAAGTTCGAAGTACTGACACTATCCTACTATACGTTATTATTCTAAGACAGTAAGATTACATGTTGAATTAGTGCAGTGAAGCATGCTATGGCGATAAATCAACGGTACGACAGTGTTTGCATACGCCACGTGCGCACTGCGGCCGGAGAGAGGTGGGGTGTGCGGGACATAATCTAGGAGCGCGAGGGCTGGCGCTCAGTAATGTACCTATGTACCTACGAGTGTCAAATGCAAGGAGACAATTACAGCTCCCACGCGCATCTCGCACACCACTTACACTCCTACAGGAGCGAATACCACACGCGCACTACCCACGCCTGCGCCGCTATGATAACCTACTTCACGCCACTCAAAGGTAGTAATAACAAAAATCATATCTCGGAATTCACTTAAATGTATGAGGGAAGAGTTGTATCATTCATCATATAAAATATTTCGTATTGACATGACAATGGTCACCCATTAAATTAACATGGGATTTATTTAAAAGGGCTTAAAAATAGATATACATACTTTTGAATATGTACAAATGTTTCGATTCATCATTTCGGCTCAGATACGTTCCACTGCTGGGCTCGAGCCTCCTCCATAATAGGAGGGAAATTGACCTGACTATACCATGCTGGTCAGACAGGTTGGTATAGGGTTTTATTTCGAGTTTACCATCTCTTGCATAGATGTCATAATATTATGGGTAATAAATCCCTTAGTCGTCTTTTACGACACCCACGGTTATGAGAGGGGGTGGTGAATTGTATTCTTACTTAGGTGTCGTTTAGAAGTGGCGAATAGCGGTAGCGAACTTGAATATTCTAAAGAAAAATTTCATAATGAAAATTGCAGAAAATTTCCATGATGAAATTTGCAGAAAATTTTCATATTGAAAATTGCAGAAAATTTTCTGCAATAACGAAGACTTGTTGGACGTAAGACATCTTAGTCCACCCGTGACTATGAACGCTGCAAAGTGTTTGAAACGTCGGGCAATCAATAATCAAATACAAACGCGATAAAATCCGTTAAGTAGTTTTATTTAAAACATCACCCTTTTTTTCATGCAGGTGCTGTATAAAACGAATAGGGTACGTAAGCAGTGGCGTAGCAGGGGGGGGGGGCGGAGGGGCGGACCGCCCCGGGCGCCACTATTAGAAGGGCGGCAAAATTGGAAGAAAAATATTTTGTGCGGACACTTTTTTATTTGGGGGGTTGAGTTACGGTCGGCGCACTCCTCGCACCACTCCATCCAGGGCGCCATAGGGGCATAAGCACGCACACCCGTAACCCATAACCGTGACGGACTAAATCCCCGGTCCAGTCACCCGCGGCCTCGATTGGGGCGACATGAGGCGCAGGTAGTCGCGCCTACGCCGCCCCAGTCACCGGCGGCGGTTCGCGTCGTCGAGGAGACGTTCCTCGCGCACGCGCTCTGCCGCCCCCTTCCGCGAGACTACTGCCTCGCAAAGGCTGAGACCACGTCTCAGTTCACCCAGCACCGAACAGAAACTCACAAACCTCGAGCGTATGCTGCACCGTGTCCTCGTCGCAATCGCAGTGGTGGCAGGACGGTGTACTCTCCCTCCTAACGACCGTGTACAGGTATTTGGCGATGCATCCCTGCCCCGTCAAAACCTGCACCAGTCGGAAGGAGAGCACCCCGTGCCGCCGTTTTAACCACTGCATCAACACCGGCTGGAAGGCCTCCATGGTCCGCACACCGAACCGAGGCCTCTCCAGCCGGACTGCCTAACGGGTAATGACGTCTCAGCGGGTGTCGACGCGCCAGGCGCTGACCTTCCTCAAAGAGATCACACCGCCCTCCACTCGCACCCCCGACACCCGCCGATACAAACCGGCGAGCATTTCCGCCTCCAGGTCTCACGGGGGAGTCCCGGCCAACAGGCACGCTGCCTCCGTCGACACCGTGGGGTATCCACGTATGGCCCTGGCCACCATGGCCCTTTGTGGTCGCCACAGTAGAACCCTGAGTCTGACGATCAGCTACCCCGCCCACACCGCCGCGCCATACAGGGCCATCGACCAGATAACCCTCGCGTACAGCCGTCGACACGTAGTGCTCGGTCCGCCCACGTTCGGCATATGCCACGATAGGGCGGACGCCGCGCCGATGAGCCGTAGAGCAAGCCTGCGGAAATGCTCTCGGAACCACCAATGCCCGTCGAACACCAGGGCCAAATACTTCATATGCGCCCGGATGCTGATATCAACCGAATTAGCGGTGATCGAGACGTCGATGGGAGGGCCCATGCGGGGCCTTTGGAACAGGATGGCCTCCATCTTGTCCAGGGCTACCCTCAACCCCAACGCCCCGATCTCCCTGACGATCTCTTTGGTACCTAGAGTCGCCAGGCTTGCCGCCTCCTCTAGCGTCCCACCGCGGGCTGTGAGGAGTCCGCCAAATCACGCCCAACCCGGGCGGGAGGCTCCCCCTCCAATGCCCAGTCATACCCGATGTTACACAGAGTGGGTCCAAGGACCGAATAAATGATTTCGCTGCGCGTAAGTCGCGAAAAGTAGAGTTTTAGACTGTTTAGATTTTATTAAACATTAATTTTATAGTGTAAGTTATTGTGGTCGGCCCAACAACGAAGGCGACGTGCACGTGGGTGGGTTGCGGGTGTGCGTGCTTACGCCTCTCTGTCGCCCCGGACGGAGTGGTGCGAGGAGCGCGCCGACCGCAACCCACCCGAAAAAAGAAATAAAAAAAAAATAGTGTAAATTATTAAAGTTTTAACACAGTCATGTTACTTACATAATTTTGAAATAAATATTTTTCACTCAATTCTTTCATTTCGTTAAGTTTTTTCTTACCAACACCAACAATTATTATTTTTACGATGTCAAAAGGGCGGCAAATTATAACTCCGCCCCGGGCGACAGTGACACACGCTACGCCACTGTACGTAAGCGAATAACAGCACTGCAAGAGCGGACAAACTGAACACCGAAAGCTGTGGTATCCCGTCTGACCAGAGCAGTATGGTAGACATACACCCACATTATAATATATCCTATATGTTATGGATCTAAAAGCCAACGAAAAAGAAATACATATTTATGAAATAAAAAATAGATAATTACCAGCACTATTTAACATACACTGGTCCCTTTTTCTTAAGCACATCAATATGAATTTTATTGGTACTTTTAACTAATACTTCACTGCGAAGGCGACGGCGCTACGTATCAGCCTGATTAATGGACAGCTGTTTATGTGTGTTAAAGTTGTAACAGACGAGCTGGTTTTGATCGGATTGTACAAATATGCAAATATGGAATTTTCGTGTACGAATATTATCTTCTCTACTTCTTGCTTGCCTTATAGATTCATTTAGGGTGTTATTCACTCGTTTTATCATTTTCTAAACTGATGTAATTTCAAATATATGGTCACAATTGCCTATCACGATAAGAAGTCCCTGTTGCATTAATTACCAACTACGATATGCTCAATTATTGCAGCTATCCATCACAGCATTGTTTCATCGGGTGTAGTGGGACCGATTGCCGCCTTCCGATGAGGCAGTTATCTCATAGGCAGATAAGGAGGCGGTGGATATAGACAATACGGTAGGGTATGATGCCGCATGACGAAGTAGGCGTCGCCTCAACTCATAAACGTCCCACTGTTAGGCCATGCCTCCTCTTCTATAGGAAGGATATTGACCTACTATACCATGCTGGTCAGACATGTTGGTATAGGGTTTTATTTTGAGTTTTCCTTCTCTTGAGTAGATGTTATATGCATATGGGTGCGGCGCCAAAATCCGGACAAATTGATCATTTATTTGAATCATAATTTTCATTGCAAAAATCAAGTAGTTCATGATTTTATCAGTTATTAAATTGTTTATTAGGTCATATACAATACATTTATTCTATATAACTCCCTTCTGCTCGAATGACTGCCTCCATTCTCGGTCTAAAGCGATCGCAGGCCCGTTTTAAAGAAGCTTGGTCCATATCGGTGAATGCTGCTTCAATAGAGGCTCTCAATGATGCCACGTTTGGATGTCTGGACTTAATAGTGATCCTTTCAACCACGCTCCACACGTAGAAATCCAAAGGATTCAAGTCCGGACTGTTGGGAGGCCAAACTTCTTTAGACCAAAACATGTCCACGTTGTCTGACAACCAATTTTGCACCAAATGACTTGTGTGCGCCGGTGCACCGTCCTGCTAGAAGACATACGGCTTTCCAGACGATACCTTTTCCATCCACGGCTTCACCACATTCATCAGAACGTTCAAATAAACTTCTTTAAGTACATTTTCCCCTTTGTTAAAGAAATGCGGTAGCATGACATCACCCTCATTGGACACGACACCCAGCACATGAACGTTTGCCGGAAATTTCGTTCTCGAAACAATGGGCACATCTTCAGGATCCTGGGCGAGCCAGCGATCATTTCTTCTATTAATTTTCGCATCAATGGTAAAAATCTTTTCATCGGAAAAAATCTGAGGCGTCCAGTAGCCTTGTTTCGCAGAGAACACAAGAGCAGGTTACAGCGTTCGACTCGTTTTGTTCTGGCGGCTTCGGAAAGCATCTGTCTCACTTTAATCATATAAGACTTGTAACGAAGATCCTCAGCAACGATTCGACGCATAGTTTTCTCGCTCACATCGAGAACCGAAGACAATTTTCGGATCGATTACCCTGGATCCTCAAAAATCAGCTCCTGAGCCCGATGAACGATGTCAGGCGTTCTGATAACGGGCTCCTTTAAGTGAGACTTCCTTGCCGGTGTTCCAGAACCTTCGTTAGAATTCTATGACTCGTTAAATCTCGCAACAACATCATAAACGGTCGATCTTAGGTACCCAAAGAATCGAATAATTTCCGTCTCCGAGCGCCCAGCGTGAACACTTTCAATAATCGCAGCTCTTCGATTGTACTCTGCACTTGGCTTCAACATCATGGGTTTTTGGATGTTATGACTGTTTATTACATGCATTGAGCTATTTGAACGCCAATCGTGACCTTTCAAAGTGATATAATTAAACGGGAAATTCAAATTGAATTCTGTCCGGATTTTGACGCCGCGCCCTGTATATCCCTTAGTCGTCTTTTACGACATCTACGAGCATGATAGGGAGTGGTGAATTGTGTTTTTACTCCGTCACCACACAGAAAGTATAGTTAGTAAATATATATATATTGTCGTTTTTATAAATAAAGGGATTTGGTGATGCAATAAGCTATGCTCGTATCATTATCGTACCCGTTAAAAATGCACCAATTGGGCATAACGGACAAAGAGCGGTCGTCTGTTATAGTTTTTACTGTTGTCTATTAAAAGATAACGACTAACATCGTGGAGACTCGTTTTGCGTTAATGCCGTATGAAACATATCTCATATATCCCAATTGGAAGCGTGAATAAGTAGGTAGCATATTAAGCTAGTTAATACTTCCAGTACCTACGTACCGACGAGATAGGCACAGTCCAGAAGAATGAAGAATAATTCTTTGATTAAGGACTAACTAAGTACGAAGGGCATCACTAATGTAAATAAAAGTACTTTACGGATTTTATCGCGTTTGTATTTGATTTTTGATTGCCCGACGTTGCGCGGGGGGTACCCGTAGGTAACCATGAACGCTGTAAAGTGTTCGAAATGTCAGCCAATCGAAAATCAAATACAAAGGCGATACAATCCGTAAAGTAGGTTTTTTTACAATGCGTAATACTCGCGTAAACATCAGAATCACTATTCTATATCTATACCAATAAATAAAATTGGAGTGTCTGTTTGTAATGTCAAAATAATAGGCTTTTTTCATGTTCACACGGTTATTTGCACGACACCTATACCTAAAATAGCAAACAAAAAATTTTTGTCTGTCTGTCTGTCTGTTTGTTCCGGGTAATCTTCAAAACGGCAAGACCGATTTCAAAAATTCTTTCACCAATGGAAAGCTATAATATCAGGGCGTAAACTAGGCTATATTTTATCCCGGTATTCCCACGGAAACGGGAACTACGCGGGTAAAACGACTATAACCTATAACCGAAGCGAAGCGAGGGCGGGTTGCTAGTAAATAAATAAAATTTAAGCATCTGTTTGTAATGTAAAAATATTGGGACTTTTTGATGCTGATACGGCAATTTGCACGAAACTTATGCCGAAAACCCGATTTAAAATATTTTTGTCTGCCTGTCTGTTTGTTTTGGGTAATCTACAAAACGGCTGGACTGATTTTGCTAATATTTTAGTACCAGATAGCTGTCTATACAAGGAGTAACTTAGGTTATATTTTATCCCGGTATTTCCACAGGAATGGGAACTACGCGGGTAAGTCGACTGAAATCGAAGCGAAGCGAGGGCGGTATCTAGTAATTTTTAAAAATTTCATGTCAATGAGTTTAATGCCAGATCTTCAGTGCGGTCGCGGTCTGAATCGGTATTGGTACTTTTAGTTTAAAGTGTAAAAATTGAGAATATACCTATAAGTGCCCATGTAGGGTTTAAACATAAATTAATTTCATTTGAAATTGAATCAAGTTATAATATGTCATCAAGACATAGTGGTTCCTACGTCACTAGCAAAATAATTGTGAATGATCTGATGTAATTGTTCAGACAACACAACAATTTCAAACGTTGAGGTTTTAACTTTCCGTGTGGTGACGGAGTAAAAATACAATTCACCACCTCCTTTCTTGCTCGTCGTAAAAGACGATTAAGGGATATAATATATAAATAACATCGATGAAAGAGAAGGAAAGCTTGAAAACTGTGTAACGTAATAAAAAAAATCAATTCGCCATCTCCTATCGTACCCTTGGGTGTCATAAAAGACCACTAAAGGATGCATATAACATTCACGCAAGACAAAGTAAATTAAAAATAATACCCTATACCTACCCGTCTTACCAGCGTGGTAGGTTAATTTTCTTTTTATTGTGGAGAAGGCTCGAGCCCAACAGTGAACAGTATATGAGCTGTGATGGTGATGAATAAACCGTGAAGGTACAAGTTTAAAAGAAAATAATTTACTTTTAAATAAGTAACAAAGGTCTGATGATTAGTTCAAGAGATACATAGGATAGTTTGTCCAATAGTTTTTGGTAAAATAGTCCAGTATGGACTCTTTTATTTCGTTTTTATAGGCTTAGTGTTGAGGGCCTGATCATGAATCCAGGAAGTGGCTAGTGGAATTCTTCTGTAGCTACTAGTAAAACTCGCAAGTTTGGTCTCATTCGTATTAACAGTTCAATTAATCAATTGGACTGAGTAATGAAGGTTAAAAATGGACAAGATAACTCTTCAGTTATTGCTAATAAAACCTTCTAGATTGTATTTCATAATGACGATCATTTATCTATTTTTGTTTTGTGTTCTCAATTTATTTAAATATTGGTTAAAACTCAATATCAAAACAAAGTCTCAATAACGCTCTCCGTGTGGCGACAGAATAACAATACAATTAACTCTGCAATAATACCCTATATTGTCGGTATCTGTCGTAAAAGACGACTAAGAGATGTAGTATATAAGTATAAGGAGTGTAGTATGCGTGTCGTATCTAAGCAAGAGAAGCAAACCCGAATTAAAACCCTATGCTAACACGTTTGACCAGCGTGATATAGTAGCTCAATTTCTCTTTCCTAGCGAAGGAGGCCGAAGCCCAGCAGGCGCCTATTAGTCTGATATTCGTAAATCTGTTAACTGAATCTGGCAACTATCTAGGCCAGTAAACAGTTCATAATAACTACATATACTACCGCATTCAGAGAACCAGATTAAATCTGATAGTATAAAAGTCTCTTGTGACATAAATCCTATCTACGACAACTGAACAGGGCGCGGCGAACATTATGCGTGCGCACTTGCGTAAGCGCCTATAAATTAACTATTGAGGTATCATGCATTATTGTTGTCGGCGAACAACCTTTATAGCAAATGGTGTTTATTCATATCACTTCAATTTCGTCCATTTCCTCGTATCTCTGGCGAACGTCCAGAGATAGCACTGTCAAGCACTGTTAGATATATATGGACTGTTATTACCATATCGACGTTATTTTTTCATTAGTAACATAAGAATATAATATTTTTCACTATAATATATAACTTTCCGTGTGGTGACGAAGTAAAAATACAATTCACCACTCCCTCTCTTACCCGTAGGTGTTGTAAAAGATGACTAAGGGTCTAATATGCATATAACGTCTATGCAAGAGTAGGAAAACTGGAATTGAAATTTTATACTAATACGTCTGACCAGCGTGGTACAATAGGTCAATTCCCCTCCTATTGTGGAGGAGACTCGAGCCCAATAGTGACGTGTATGAGCTGAAATAATGATGATAAACATAAGAATATGAGATATTTGTATGTATGCAGTATGAGGAAAGTTCCTTTCATTTTATTTGCCGATTAAAGTGGTGAATTGTTTATGAATGGTACAGATCTTTAATTTCTTTTTAAAAAATAAATCGATGAACAAACGATTGCAATCTAATATTCTTAGCAAATTTAGTAGTTAATAAACGAATATCCGGTTCCTAGATACATAATTGCATCTGATGTAACGTGAGACTCCTCACAGACATGACATGCGTAGCGAAGTTGGTACTTGCTCCTGTGACACGATTAGGATGCGTTTACACCATTTTAAAAGGTACTGGAGACTTCACTGTTATCTAAGTATCGTTCAAAAGAAATTGTGAGGGGTTGACAACTGACCGTCGAGGCCTTCCGGTGCTGATGGAGTGGTTGGAGCGGACGCACGGGGTGCTTTCCTTCCGACTGGTGCCGGTGCTTACGGGGCACGGTTGCTTTGCGAAGTACCTGCACAAGATTGTCAGGAGGGAGAGCACACCGTCCTGCCACCACTGCAATTGCGACGAGGACACGGCGCAGCACACGCTCGAGGTGTGTGCTGCGTGGGAGAGGGAGCACCGTGAACTCGTCGCGATTATCGGTGCCGACCTGACGCTGCCGACCATCGCCAGGGAGATGCTCGTCAGCGTCAGGAACTGGGACGCGATCACCGCCTTCTGTGAGGCTGTAATCTCACGGAAGGAGGCGGCGGATCGTGTGCGAGTAGAGCTCCTATTCGGCGACACGTACCGCCGCCGGCGACTCAGGCGGCGCAGACGTGTGTATCTGCGCCTAATGCCGCCCTAGGCGAGACCGCGGGTGATCGGACCGGGAAATTGTCCGGCACCCGCAGAGAGGCTGACCGCCCGACGGCGACCGACGTCCCAGGACGTCGAGAGGTGACGTTACCCGAAAGGGTATTCCGTCGGGCCGACCACTGACGACAAGTCACATCTGCTCCGATGGTCGGCCCAACAACGAGGTGACGTGGGTACGGGTGGGTTATGGTCCCGCGCGCCGTCCTTTCATCGCCCCGGACGAATTAGACCGCGCGTGCGCTTACCATGGCCCACCCATTAAAAAAAAAAAAATGTTAGACGAGAAGATTTTCTGACCACATATTTTTATATATATACGTCGACTAGCATATGCCCGCGACTTCGTCCGCATGGAACACTTTCTTTGGGCTAATGCTAACTTTAACCCGCAACTTTGTTTACGTAGAAGGTGAAAATATTTTTAAATAATACAATTCTGTCATATACCATTTTTGCGAAACCTAACCGTTTATGTAGTGCACGCAGCTCTCAAAAGGGGGAAAACACAATTCTCAAACATGTTTCATTGTTACTGCGCTCCTATTGGTCTTAGCGTAATGATATAGCCTATAAGCCTTCCTCGATAAATGGGCTACCTAACACTGAAATAATTTTTTAAATCATTAGTTCATGAGATTAACGCGTTCAACAAACAAACTCTTCCGCTGTAATATTAATATAGATTTACTTAAAATAAATTGCCCTCCTTTTGTGGAGGAAACTTGAGCCTAGCACTGATTCGTACTTGAGCTGTGCCTAGTGATAAATAATGAAACAACGATTGGATTATAACATGTCATATCACGCGGTGCGTTATGCGTAGATATAAAATACGATGTAGCTACAATAAATTGCTTGTACAATGCTACGGAGTATTGTACAAACACCCTTATCGTACCTAATAATATAAATAGTCCACCCGCATTTCGCATTTAAGTAGCTCTACACTGTTATGGATTAGAACAGTAGATATTTTTTATAGATAGTAAAATATTCGCATCTCGTTCTTTAATAGCTTGTAAATATAAATTTGTAACATTTTTCCGTGTGGTGACGAAGTAAGAATACAATTCACCATACCATAGTAGGTCAATTTCTCTCCTATAATAGAGGAGGCCGAGCCCAACATTGAGACGAGCATGGGATAAAATGAAATAGATGAATATTTTTCTAAAATTCATAATCATAAGTAATAACTATATACATATACTCGTAGTTTATACTTTTAATAGATATCTAATAGAAAATTTTAAGACTTATTAATGTAGATATTAATAATGTTGAGTATATGGTCAGCCCAATATAATTTTTATAAGTAGGTGCCTACACATGACTGAGATTTAAATAGTCGTAACAGCAATATTTCTTATCATATATTGGCAATTAAAATCTGATCAACTAAATTATTTAATATGGTTTACACTGGTCAACAGTGGTTTTGTTGTCCTTAATCTAAGAGGTTTTAATTAGCTCGATAGCAACTATTTCCAAAATTATAAATGCTTTTTGGAGATTGGCTCTTGTTATTTTTTGATTTTTATTTTTGCATTGTATGAAATAACCAGTAAGAACGGTAAATAATTCTGCAATTATATTTTTAAATATCAATTTTTTTTTTATTTTGTTACTAGCCGTTTCATTTTAATATCTAATTATTGTATCTAGAAGATGAAAAATAGAATAATTTATATTAAGCTTCAAAAAGGACTTCTATTAGCTCTTCTTTATATTTTTGGGAACATTCTCTTTTCAAAGACCAGCAGTAATCTGCCATCATGTGACGGTACCATCTACACTAATATCATTCTTCTATCATGTTAATTTCTTGATGGAAGCACTATAAGCATAATATTTCTTGCAATAATTTCTCAGATTTTCATAAAATGTGTACAGATAACTGTAGAGGAAATGTAACTTTACGCTTATAGGCAGCGTAAAAACTTAAAATCTTTTCGACATCATATACGCGATTTAATTGTAATTTAGTGCTTTATAGATAGTATAATATCTAATGTTGATAACCATTAAATAGTCCAGGTTTCGCCTTTTCCATGCCCAGCTCAGGAAATGTCTTTTAAATGTATCTAAAGTATTTTCCTTTACTGTACAATCATCATCTTGCTCTTATCCCAATTACTTGGGGTCGACGCAATATATCATCTGTTTTGACATATTGCAAAAAGTTTCGGCAATGACTTTTATGACCGGCCGCCTGCCTGACGTCAACCCTCCTTGGGAATGTAATCGTTGACCCAAATGGTACCAGATGGAGTTGGTCCGGGTCAATCTAGGGCTCTTAGTCGTCTTTTACGACACCCACGAGCAAAGCAAGGGTTGGTAATATTCGAAGCCGCTACCACACAGGACTTTACTGTACAATGCTTTCACAAATTATTTTATCACATGATATTTTGAGAAGGAAATGTGATTTATTCTCTACTTAAAAATTGCCCACTTATATTGATGACTTTATAAACAAGCAACGATTCTCAAGAAGGTAGTATTCTCATCTTATTCTCAATGAACTTACTTCACTCTACTATCAGACTTAAAAATAAGGCAAGGATATTTTGTGTATCCATTTTACTGACCAAATAAAAAGTTCGGTAATCGCCTTATTTTATTATCAGTATTACAGGATACGTCGATGCACCAAATCAGAGTACAGAAAACGAATTTTAACAATATAACTAAAGAATAACGTGTCATCAAAATCATTTTTGCTAATGTATGTAAATGGCTCGAGCCTGCTCTACAATATAGTTTTGTTTTGAGTTTTTCTTCTCTTGCGTGATATTATATTTTTAGGACTAAAGAATTTAATTATTTAAAAAAATACAAAGATTGCCTAACGGCAACTTATTTCTTTATTACACAAATCACTTAAATTTTATAACAAGAGACTAACTATTAAATAAAAGGTAAATGGACAGAAATATATAAGGCAAACTGTATACACAAGGCAGATTAGCTACTAGGTCGAACAGAGTTTTCCCTTTTCAAGTGTACTGTACGCTGCTGCTCCCTCGAATGTTTTTTTTTTTTTTTTTGTGTGTACAGCTGTTGGCCGCAGATGGCCTTGACAGCTTGACGCGGACTATGGGTGAGTGCTGAGGGCTCTCAACCCGGAGAAAAGTATGCTAAGCGACATCGCCCAAGGGCTCCCCCTGTGGGGAACGGACCTCGGCTTGGGGCGTCGCTGGAGGCAAAGTGGGCGTGCCCACGTTTTTAATAGTGACTTTTGCGCGGCGCGGTTTTGCACCTCGACGGTGAGGGCGGAACCGCGGATATTTATTTGTTAAGGCCTCGCGGGCCGTGTAGGCTCTTTGTTGAGCGAGTGTGATAATGTCGTCCTCTTCGTCGAGGACGTGACGAGGACGTCGGATAGACTCCCTCGAATTTTCCGCGCGCCCGCTTATATAGGCTCGTCCCCGCCGCTCGGTATCCCCACTCCCAACGATTCAATGCTCAACGGCTCTAACAATATGTATAATTTAGAATTTAATCATCTTTAACTATAACTACAGGTAACATATATAGGGGTGGCAAATCATATTCTTACTTCGTCACCATATGGAAATTTTAAACTACGTTAATCAGTCAAGTTAAAGTGTAAATTATTAAAAATATAAAATATACCAAAATCATAAAAAACAGAGCCAATTCAGATCTTTCATTAATATATTCTAAAACTGGGAACTTAAAAGCATTTAAATCTGTAGAAATATCCACGGCAACATACAGAAAATTGTTTTTTGTTGACCAGTGTTATAGTTTCATGCAAGTAAAATATATAATATCAGTATGTGACGGCTTAGAAATCCTGTGTTAAACGTAGTGATTTATACTCTTTGTGAGTCACCACCTCTACTTTTCCGAGTAAAAAAAAATTTGTGTGACTATAGCTGTTAGCCGCAAATGGCTTTGACAGCTTAAACCGAACCATACGCTTTTTATTTAGATTGTTTCCCTAGTGGTAGGATCACACTGCCGACAGTTATCTATCCACAGCCGCGGGCCGGTCCGTCTGGGGTAGTACCACGCTCTCGCAGAAAATCGACGTCTGAGTAGTGGCAATTTGTTACTGCGCTTCGTTCGGTGAGCGAGAGAGCCGGAAGCCCAACTTTCTGAGGGTGTTTGCGTGTGGAGGGTTTTGGTGATGCCTTTGGTATCACCGAGCCTCAATGCACACATTCACACTCACACACACAGGAGGGAGAGCACACCGTCCTGCCACCACTGCAGTTGCGACGAGGACACGGCGCAGCACACGCTCGAGGAGTGCTGCGTGGGAAAGGGAGCGCCGTGAACTCGTCGCGATTATCGGTGCCGACCTGGCGCTGCCGACCATCGCCAGGGAGATGCTCGACAGCGTCAGGAACTGGGACGCGGTCGCCGCCTTCTGTGAGGCCGTAATCTCACGGAAGGAGGCGGCGGATCGTGTGCGAGTAGAGCTCTTATTCGGCGACACGTTCCGCCGCCGGCGACTGGGGCGGCGCAGGCGTGAGTATCTGCGCCTAATGCCGCCCTAGCCGAGGCCGCGGGTGATCGGACCGGGGAATTGTCCGTCACCCGCAGAGAGGCTGACCGCGCGATGGCGACCGACGTCCCAGTACGTCGAGACGTGAGGTTACCCGAAAGGGTATTCCGTCGGGTCGACCACTGATGACAAGTCACATCTGCTCCGGTGGTCGGCCCAACAAACAACGAGGTGACGTGGGTACGGGTGGGTTATGGGCCTGCGCGCCGTCCTGTCATCGCCCCGGACGGGCAGGACCGCGCGTGCGCTTACCATAGCCCACCCAAAAAGAAAAAAAAAAAAAAAAAAAATACCAACCCGTCTAACCAGCGTGGTATAGTAGGTCAACAGCCCTCCTATTACGGAGGAGGCTTGAGCCTAGCAGTGGGACATATATGAGACGTGGGGCGAAATGATGAACTCAATTCTAACCTAGAATACATGTTCAGCGAACAAAAATATCCCAGTAAATATGTACATATCTTTTAAGTGAACCTGTGTAACATTGAAAAAAGGGATCCGTCGCTCAGGACGCCTGGCAGATGTGAAACATTGAAATAATTTTGTACAAGTATATATGCATAAAAGAATACACAAGAACTAATATGGCAGAAAGTATTAATAAAATATTAAGATTTTTTTCCAGAAAATGATGATTGATGAGCTCACTAGATGGCGATGTACGCAATTCTAAAATAAGTTATGATTTCGTTACACAAAAGTACATATCGAAGCGTGGCATTAACGCCACGCCAACGATCAAGTTCACCCTCACCTATAGATGTTTCACATCAAAAATACGCGTAACGGTTAAACGTTTAAAACATGCGTCAACACAACTATTAAATCAATCAAAACAAAAATATCATATGTATATGTCTACATAATCACATCTATGTGTCTGACGGAGTAAGAATACAATTAATCATTCCTCTATCTTGGCCGGGTGTATCGTAAAAGACGACAAAAAGATATAATATGTATCATCTATACGAATGAAAACTCTACAGAAAACCCTATGCTAACGTAGAGTAGGTCAATTTTCTTTCCATGACCGAGAAAGCCCGAGCCCAACAGTGGGACGTATATAGACTGAGATGGATTATGAAACAGTAAGGCAATGTTTACGTGAATGTCCGTATATATGTGCATGCATGCGTGCGTTTGTTTATATTAGTAAATGGGTTTTTACTAGGGATAAGAATAAAACGTAAACATTTAAATTGTCTCGTAATATGTCAATGGCCCTGATATTGCTATTCTCGCGTATCAATCTTGGGAAGCGCAGAGGTTATCAAATCGGCCAATTTTCAATAATAAGTAGGTAATATAGCAATAAGCACGCGTCTAATTACGTATAAGCAAATAGAGGGTGGTGAACTGTATTCTTACTAAGTCACCACTTCATTAACTTAAATAATATTATTTTAACAGATCTACATTAAAATCTTTCTATTCTGTGTGGTGACGGAGTCGGACTAGAATTCACCACCCCCTTAATTGCCCGTGGGTGTCGTAAAAGATAATATGCAGATAACATCTATAGAAGAGAAGGAAAACTCGAAATAAAACCCTATGCCAAGCCGCCTGATCAGCGTGGTATAGTAGGTCAATTTCTCTCCCACTTTCAAAGAGGCTCGAGCCCAGCAGTAGGACGTATATGAGCTGTAATGATGATGAAAGTCATTGTTAACAATGAGCTACATCTTGTTATACATTATCAACTTCATCTTCTTTATGACAATATAAAAAGGATCCTCACAGCAGGTACCATATTCTTCTTTACAACTAGATACATGCAGAGGAGCATACTGCATTAGATTTTGGTAAGTTTTAACGACCGGTTTTAACTGCTTGCCGTCAATATTCTTTGGCAATACAATTGTGTTGCCCGATGATTGTATTTGGTCGTGGAATTAGCTCAGATCAGTGTGGAATCTTGGTCGGTTTTTAAGTAATCACGAGCAATGTTGTACTCGATTATTTGTATCCGCCATAAAACGGTATCAAGATCTTGTATGTGAAGGAGAAAAATGTTTTAAAATTTCAATTCATGCAAATTGATAATACTAATTGAGTTATCAAATCATTTCACTAGGAGGTTAAAAAACAATTACCTACGAGATACGATTAAGCAGCCTAGAAGCCAAATGAATAAATAAAGAACTTATTATAATATCGTTATGTTAACAAGGCAAGTCTTATTTTGTAGTAGGGTAATATAGAATCGTTGTGCCCAAATATTATGTAAACTAAAAACGGACAATATATGATTTAAATTACCAAACGTAATTAGGTATTACAAATTTAACACTAAATGTTGTTTACAAACATTAAAAGAGTATTTTCATAAACTTGAACACACCAAAACATTACCCACATTTCGATTAAGTAGGTGCATGTTTAATATTAATAACTTACGTCTTTATCCCATTGCAAATGATAAGGTATTTCATTCCCAAATGGAAAATCGAGATGGCAGTTCAGAACGGCGAAACCTCCGACGCTGGCGTGAAGCCGTTCAGCTTCGAGCGGCAGCAACGATGCCAGAGCCGTCGCGGCCAGCATGAGCGCCCACACACATTGCACTAATACTGACATGTTGTAATTCACACCTCAGTAACGATCTATGTCCAGTGCCAAGCACCCAGCTCGCGACTGAGCCGTTCACAACCGCGGGACCTATTGACCGCTCCTCACCGTAATGGACGAGGCCTCAGTCGTGGCGATGAGTAACGTCCGCGCGACGAGGTCGCCCCACCGCGCCTCGCCGCACCTGCTGGTCAAGCGCGAACAAAGGCGCGCTCCACAAGCAGGAAACGATGTTAATTCCCGCTCCACTACGTTTAACTTCTTCGACTAGGTACCCACTTGTTATTGTTCATAAATTATTCTTAAGTATAGAGGTATCTATGAATCTAGATTCAGTATACAACACACAGAGATATGTACTTTTCTAGGTACATACTTGTAATTCTACATAATAATATGGATTTGTAGAATATATTATTAATTCCGCCCTAAGTGTGTACAGCAACATGATCATTCAATTGCGGTTAATATGCTAATAATAGCGTCTTTATCTGTATACAGGTTAAAATCATAATAAGGACACTGCGGATCTCGCATAATAGAGGTCTTTGTATCGCTTATAAAACTACATTCAATTTGAAAAACGTTGGCAAATAAAATAACTTTTCACGTTTACTATTATTTATCCTATACAAATAAATAAAATTGAAGTGTCTGTTTTTAATATCAAAATAATAAGGTATTTTTATACTCACACGATTATTTACAAGATACCTATGCCTAAAATCGTGTTCATGTATTTTTTATCTCTCTATCTGTTTGATCTGGGTAGTCTTCAAAACAGCTGAACTGATTTTGATATTATTTTGTTAACAGTATAAGTATATGAAGTGACTTACGCTACTTTTCCACTCAGAAAAATCCTATCAAATATTGCACGCGGTCCGCGAATCAAACCCAAGGCTTTATGGACTGCAGTCGCGTAACGTACCATACCACTAAAGCAACCCTATGGTTAGTTATCCTTACTTAATATTATAAATGCGAAAGTAAGTTTGTTTGTTTGTTTGATACGCTTTCACGCTTAAATCACCGAACCGATTTCAAAAATTCTTTCACCAATGGAAAGCTATAATATCAGGGAGTACATAGATAGCCTATGTACTCCCTGATATTATAGCTGATATTTTATTATTATAGCTGTATTTGATCTCAGTATTCCCAAGGGAATGGGAACTACGCGGGTAAGGCGACTGAAACCGACGCGAAGCAAGGGCGGCTTGCTAGTACTTAATATTTCTTAATTAATGCGAAGGTTGTTTATTTGTTACACTTTCACGCCTAAGGCATTAAACCGCTTTTAAGAATTCTATCACAAATGGAAAGCTACATTATGGGCGACTAACATAGGCTGCATTTTATCTAAGTATTCCCGCAGGAAGGGCAACTACGTGGATGAAACCGCGACAATTTGCTTGTCGGTTATATAATTATGAAGTAAGATTTTTATTTTAAAAACGTTCGGATATCGTCTATTAAACAGCAACAGAGATAGTTTCATTAGTAGTCCTTTTCAATATTTATTATACTTAAGTACCACAGCCTCCAAATTCTACTAAGTACCTGATTAAACACAGTTTATTTCCTTGTATCGGGTTTCGTAAAACCGCTGGCAAATTAGGCACATTTAATACGTTTATTAGTATCCTCCCTCGTTCTATACCTGCCCTAGTGCGGACTTAATCAGGTATTTATACGACCTAAGGTAGATTAGCCTTTATTCACTATAGCGGTGAATTTACGCAAAAGAGCTATTATACATATAAAAATGCACCTCAAATTCCTTAACATATAAAGTTTAATTCTTTATAATTTTGTCTTTTTTATATTTTTATCCTTCTTTTATATTTCACCACTTTCAACATGAGTTAAAGAAAGTGCCAGATGAACCCGAGAGTTGTACAATTGACCATACCGACCAACAAGATTTTGAAGCATCGAAAGGCAGAGTTACTGATCATCAAGATTTAATTAAATTAGAATTAGAAGACTTGTCAAGGAAAGTTGTAGGAAATTCTGAAGACTTCGTCGAGGAGTTTTATTTGAACATTGACGAAATTGCACGGTGCAACAAACCCAAAAAGAAAAAAAATATAAAGTTTAATTATTCTACATTTTATATGGAATAATATTAACGAATATATGTATTGTCAGACAACCTTAATAAACTATATTAAATGTTCAAATAAGTCGCCGCCATTTGAAAAGAGATGACCCCACCCAAAAGTTTTCGTTGAAATGTATTCGTTCCTGTGTAAATCGTCATATCGTATGATACGATATCCGGTGCCAACGTAATTGCGAATTTGTGTCAGCAACATAATTCTTTTTGAGCCAATTACGTAAATATTATTTGCGAGAACTTTTTTTTTATTGCACTCGGTGGCAAACGAGCAAGCATGCCTGATGATAAGTGTTGCTGCCGCTCATGGACCTTAGTAAGGCCGCTGCCTACCGCGAAGAAAGTGTGAAAGCGTGCAATGAGGCTCAATGATATTAAAGGCATCACTAAAACCTACCACACGCAAACACTCTCAGAAAGTTGGGCTGCCGGCTCTCTCGCTCACCGAACGAAGCGCAGTAACAAATTGCTACTAGTTGGTCGTCGATTTTCTGCGAGTGTGACACTTCCCCGGAGGGACCGGTCCGCGGCTGTAGCGAGATAACTGTCAACAGTGTGGTCCTACCACGTAAAAGAAACTTTTTACTTCGTCCAATTTAAAGAAATTGACAGCTAGGGCGCATCGATTGTTTGTAGATGCATATGGTCAGGTGTCTTGAAGTGATCTATCACTTGTCTTGAAGTGATAGAAGTTCTCGTAAATCGTTCTGGTTTCAAAAGTTTAAGCACAGTGAGAATCCTTACTATTATAAATGCGAAAGTAAGTTTGTTTGATACGCTTTCACGCTTAAACCACCGAACCGATTTCAAAAATTCTTTTACCAATGGAAAGCTATAATATCAGGAGCAGGGACATAGGCTATACTTTATCCCAGTATTCCCACGGGAACATGAACTACGCAGGTAAGACGATTAAAAGCGAAGCGAGGGCGGGTTAGTACTATAATACGGCGGGCTAGTACTATAATAATGTAATGCTAATTAATAATTCTTTTGAAAATTATTGCCTTTTTTTTTTTTTTTTTGGGTGGGTCGCGGTCGGCGCGCCTCCGCACCACTCCGTCCGGGGCGACAGAGGGGCTTAAGCACGCAACTCCCGCAACCCACCCGAAAACCACCTCGCCTTCGTCATTGGGCCGACCACCGGAGCAGGTTTACTTGTCGTCACTGGTCGGCCCGACGGAATACCCCCTACGCGGGGTACCCTCCAATCGACCGACGTCCCCCCCTCGGGGAGGACGTCGGTCTTTCCTCACGCGGTCGGCCTCTCGGCGGGTGACGGACTAATCCCCGGTCACGTCACCCGCGGCCTCGGCTAGGGCGGCATGAGGCGCAGATAGTTGCGCCTGCGCCGCCCCAGTCGCCGGCGGCGGATCTCCTCATCGAGGCTGCGTTCCACGCGCAGACGATCCGGAAAATTATTGCCTGTGGGTGTACTAAAGGACGACTAAGGGATTATAATACGCATACAACATCTAACAGGCAAGAGAAGG